>OU862907.1:52045390-52725218 GCA_917880885.1 Limnephilus marmoratus | reverse complement strand
GGCATATAGTTCTTTAATATTTCATTTGCAAACATAATGTAATATTTGCATAATTGTCAATTAATGCTCTTAAGGTAACTAAAGGTGTATTTTTAAATTATTTAATTTAATTTATTATTAATTTTTTAAACTTTATGAGTAAAATCTCAAATTATAATATTTAATTAAATGAAGACAATATTAGCGAAACTCAATCAAAATCTGAGACAGAAAAATCAGAAAAGATATTGGCTCCGCTGGGACTCGAACCCAGAACCCTTTTCTTACATGGAAACGGCTCTACCGATTAAGCTACGGAACCCCATATTAATTCGGTCACTTTTAACTGTATCATACTTCGACTAAGAACTACCAACATTATCTTCACTTACTTAACGCACATATTATTGGCTGCTATCTTTATATATGACTACAAGATTCAACTCGAACTAAATGCAATCTAGATAGTGTCTGGATAATTTTTTTATCCATTTTATTTGTAATACGCGACATCTATTGACTTTTTCTGCAAGTCTAGGATGAATATTTATTATTAATTTTTTAAACTTTATGAGTAAAATCTCAAATTATAATATTTAATTAAATGAAGACAATATTAGCGAAACTCAATCAAAATCTGAGACAGAAAAATCAGAAAAGATATTGGCTCCGCTGGGACTCGAACCCAGAACCCTTTTCTTACATGGAAACGGCTCTACCGATTAAGCTACGAAACCCCATATTAATTCGGTCACTTTTAACTGAATATGGGGTTCCGTAGCTTAATCGGTAGAGTCGTTTCCATGTAAGAAAAGGGTTCTGGGTTCGAGTCCCAGCGGAGCCAATATCTTTTCTGATTTTTCTGTCTCAGATTTTGATTGAGTTTCGCTAATATTGTCTTCATTTAATTAAATATTATAATTTGAGATTTTACTCATAAAGTTTAAAAAATTAATAATAAATATTCATCCTAGACTTGCAGAAAAAGTCAATAGATGTCGCGTATTACAAATAAAATGGATAAAAAAAATTATCCAGACACTATCTAGATTGCATTTAGTTCGAGTTGAATCTTGTAGTCATATATAAAGATAGCAGCCAATAATATGTGCGTTAAGTTGTCTATGGTTAAATTTGACAAGTTGCCAAGTAATTGCTCCAGTTAAGAAAGTCATTATAAAAACAATTAACTAATCCATTTTTTGCTCAATTGCATCAGTGAAAATAGTGCTTTAAAAGCTGTATTGAGTGTTGTGGATTTTCACATTTGCATGACAGTGGACTGCAAAAGTGGCAAAAAACAGTTGCAGACTGACAGCTACAAATAACCATCACAACAATAATATTTCCATATTGTGAAATTACTTTAATAAACATTTAATATGCCTCTTTTCGACAAAACTCACTGTTCACAGTGTAAAAAGGCAACAAATAGTGAAAAAGATATACGTTGTGCAAAATGTAATATGTACTTCCACACTACATGCAGTGGGCTAACTCGCGCCGAATTACAGTCGATCACGGCGAAGTCGGCACATACTTTATCGTTTATATGCGAACTCTGCTTCACACCAAAAACGGCTACAAATCATGATGAAAAACTAATAGAGAAGCTGAGCGCCGAAATGAAAAAATTACTGAAGTGTGAATTAACTGACATCAGCAAAGCAATTGATTTCTTCTCAAAAAAAATTGATGACTACGAGGAAGAAAAGAAAAAAATGTACCAAAAAATAAAAGATGTTCAAACTGAAAATAAAAATCTTAAAATAATGATGAATAAAATACAACAAAATGCTCTAGAGACCTCTCTAGAGATACATGGGCTTGAAATAAAAGAAAACGAAAACCCAAACATACCGGTGGAACTCATTCTTAAAAAATTAGAGTGCGAAGAACTACTATTAGACAAGAATATTGTAAGTTGCTACTCGACAAAAAAATCTATCACTTTAAAAATGAACAACAAAGAAGCTAAAGACAAAATTCTTTCCCAAAAAAAGAAAGTGGGTTTATTTTCCGAAAGAGATTTGAAATACTCCTCTTCGGAAAAGAAGATTTACATTAATGAAAAGCTTACGCCCGCCAACAACCAACTTCTCTGGCTAGCTCGATCAACCAAATCATTGGGCTACAAATTTGCGTGGACGAAAAATGGAAATGTAATGCTTAGAAAAAATCAAGACTCCCCTATAATATACGTGAAGGATGCAATTGATATTCCGCTACAATAATTCGGGTACCGTACAGGAAAAATCACTCTGGCATTGACACTAAAATGGCTGACGAAAACAATAATATTGTTCCCGAAACTCGTGAATGCGATAATTGTAATGAAATAAATACAATTTTCAACAATACTAACTTCACCATGATGAACATGAACATAAGAAGTATCCGAAAACATTTTGATGAATTATGTATCCTTCTCAATTCTCTATCTTTCCAGCTAGATATAATAATACTCACTGAAACTCAAATGCGAGAATGTGTTCCTTTCAGCTTACCTAATTTTAATACCTTAACTATACCTTCTAGACATACCTCACATGATAGCCTCACCTTATTTTATAATATCCAATCTGTATCCAACATTAACGTAAATACACTAAAATTCAATTATTCAAATGCTGTCCATGTAACTTTTACCCTAAAGGGAAAAAAATATTCAATTTTGGCCATATATCGATCTCCCTCTTTATCCACTAGTCAATTCATTCTCGAAATGGAATCTTTTATAACTAAAATTAATATGAACCAATTCGATTTTTCCTTCATTGTTGGGGATATCAATATAAACATTCAAAACGCATTATTAAATCAAACTGCCAATGAATACTTAAACCTACTGTACAGTAAAGGTTACCTGTCTTACGTGAACAGTACTACTAGGCCCAATTACCCTAATGATTCATGTCTGGATCACATCTTCCTGAAATCCAACAAAATTTACCCTCATATATCTGCCACCTTAAAAGTTGACATTACAGACCACTACCCCACTTTCTACGGCCATTGTATTGTAAAATCACCAAGCTACACAGATCCCAATAATCATCAGCAAATCACAAAAAAAATTAATTACCTATCTCTAGACATCTCTCTGACAACCGAAACATGGGACTCAGTGCTTTCTGTTAATGATCCAAATATATCTTTGAACAATTTTTATGAGATCATTCAAAATCATATTGAAAAATGCTATGAACCAAGAACAGCACCAAAAAGTAAACACAGACGCATAAAACCATGGATTACACGTGGTCTAATAATTTCAATTCAACACAAAAATAAACTGTTTAAAGCTTACAAAACTCACGAAAACCATTGCATATCCAACAATGAAACACAAAATTATAACAAACGGAACGATTATATTATATACAGAAATTACCTAAACACTCTCATAAAAAAATGCAAACACCAGTACTATTCTGAGCAACTCCAAAAAGCACATAATGACTCACGAAAAACATGGAACATCATAAATGAGATTTCAAACAGGAATCAAAAGGAACACAAAATTCCTCAAAAAATTGTAACCGAGAACAATATAATCTTAGAGAATGTTGAAGACATTGCAAACAATTTCAATCACTTTTTCACTAACATAGCCTCTACCCTAATAGACAATAACCCGTCTCTTAGCTTACACTCTCAGCATGTACCCTCAGACTTTTTAGAAACTAAAAATTGTACCTCTGAATTATCTGAATTTATTGAAATAACAGAAGTCGAAATATCAAACCATATTGATAACATAAACGTTAGGTCTGCAGATGGTCCTGACAACTTAAGTAATGCTACAATTAAATCTATGAAAAAACATATAGTCAGACCACTACACCATATATTTAACACATGCATCAGTAATAGTATTTTTCCGAATAAATTTAAATTTGCTAACATCATTCCCATACACAAATCAGGACCTCGATGTAAAACAGACAACTACAGACCAATCACATTAACTTCTCAATTGTCTAAGATATTAGAAAAATGTCTAAAAAAACGAATCATCGATTTTCTAGAATCTCATTCACTCCTATCAGCTAACCAATATGGCTTCAGGACTAAACTCAGTACTGATGATGCTATATTTAATTTAACCAAAAATATTTATTCTAACCTAGACTCAAACATTAAAACTCTAACCATTTTTCTAGATTTAAAGAAAGCCTTTGACACAGTCAACCATAAAACTCTTTTAAAGAAAATGACCAACATTGGAATTAAAAATAAATGCCTCATGCTGTTACAAAATTACATATTAAATCGGCAACAATGTACAAAAATTGGAACATGTTTGAGTAATTTTGACACAGTAAAACATGGAGTTCCACAAGGGACTGTATTAGGGCCGCTACTCTTTTTAATCTATATAAATGACTTGTGTAATATTGTTATACCTGGTAAAATATTCTCATTTGCTGACGATACTGCAATAACAGTCCAAGGAAAGACATGGGAAGATACAACTAATAAAGCTAACAAATGTATTTCTATTGTCAAAGAATGGCTAGATAGAAACCTTCTTACTTTAAATTACGAAAAAACTCTATATATTCCTTTTTATATTACACAGAAGTCAGCTCCCAAAACTAATCTCAATTTAAAGTTTCATAATATTAATTGTAACCCAACCACATGCTCTAACTGTGAAGAGATGAAATCAGGAAAAATGATTAAGTACTTAGGTGTAACCATAGATTGTCAACTTAAATGGACCAACCATATAGAAAATACTGTTAACAAACTCAGATACTTAAATTATATTTTTAAAAGAATGTGTAACATAGTAAATATAAAAACCATAAAACTAGTTTATGATGCACTAGTCCATTCATCTCTTTCCTACGGAATAATTGGCTGGGGTGGAGCTTACAATAATCATGTAAAACCTTTAGAAATTGCCCAAAAATCAATAATTAAGATTATGTACAAAAAAAATAAATCGTATCCCTCCAAACAATTGCTTAAGGAAACTGATATTTTGGACCTTAGACAGACTTATGGACTTCAATGCCTTAAATTTATTTACATGCGTCCAAATAACTTTCTAAAAAATTCAAATCGTACCAGCCAAAGACGTGGCACATGTGAGTATGCAGTACCCCACTGCAAAACTAGGTTGTCCCAAAGGCATATTAGTTTTATAGCTCCAAAAATGTATAATTTACTATGTACAACCTTTAAAGAGAACATATGTCAAAATCTTCAATCTTATAAAAAATATACCAAAATTTGGCTAAAAAACACTGAAACAGATATTTTTTTCTTATAAGTTTAAATAAAGCCATTAAATATATCTATCATTGGACAGCTTTTAGAGAAGATTTATAATATTGTTTGCTAGTTTATTTTGTTTGTTTTTTATGTTTTTAAATTGCACTTGTAACATCTATTTTTACAAAACTTACAAATACAATAATAACAGTGCAGACTGTCATTATGCTGTAGTTTTTAAATGCATTCATTCAGTTACTTTTTTTAAAATTCCTTATTTATGTATACTTAAAATATTCACTATAACCATAGAAATAAAAGTAAAAAATCTATATTATACCCACGCACAGGCATTGCCTTTGTGGGATTTTTTTGTTCATACATTAATTATATTAAGTTTTTTTATATACTTTTCATTATTTCATGTATGTATTATATGTATTGTATCAAAAAATTTCAATAAAAAAAAAAAAAAAAAAAAAAAAGTAAGTGAAGATAATGTTGGTAGTTCTTAGTCGAAGTATGATACAGTTAAAAGTGACCGAATTAATATGGGGTTCCGTAGCTTAAACGGTAGAGCCGTTTCCATGTAAGAAAAGGGTTCTGGGTTCGAGTCCCAGCGGAGCCAATATCTTTTCTGATTTTTCTGTCTCAGATTTTGATTGAGTTTCGCTAATATTGTCTTCATTTAATTAAATATTATAATTTGAGATTTTACTCATAAAGTTTAAAAAATTAATAATAAATATTCATCCTAGACTTGCAGAAAAAGTCAATAGATGTCGCGTATTACAAATAAAATGGATAAAAAAATTATCCAGACACTATCTAGATTGCATTTAGTTCGAGTTGAATCTTGTAGTCATATATAAAGATAGCAGCCAATAATATGTGCGTTAAGTAAGTGAAGATAATGTTGGTAGTTCTTAGTCGAAGTATGATACAGTTAAAAGTGACCGAATTAATATGGGGTTCCGTAGCTTAATCGGTAGAGCCGTTTCCATGTAAGAAAAGGGTTCTGGGTTCGAGTCCCAGCGGAGCCAATATCTTTTCTGATTTTTCTGTCTCAGATTTTGATTGAGTTTTGCTAATATTGTCTTCATTTAATTAAATATTTAATTTAAAGTTAGAAGAGATCAGAAAGTGGATTTTTTTTGACCAGCAAACACCATTATATTTATAAGTTCTCACAGGTACCACAGGGTACAAGAATGAGCTCTTCTTGGACTTCTTCAGTTACCTCTTCAACACTTATACCAAAAGGGTTACGAATCAGCTCTTGGATACCTTTTGATAGTTGGATGGTTTTGTAGAAAATTAGCGAATGTTTCGCTGACCACATTTTAGATCTCACGGACCACCTGTGGTCCACAGACCACCGGTTGGGGTTTTCTTTAAATCAACCAAAAGAATTAAACATTGAAGCAATATTGATTATCCAGTCATACACATTGTGCAGTAAACAGATATTATCAGGAATGAGTACCTTGCAAATTATAGGTGAATATATATTTATTTGTTATATTAAAAAAAAAAACGAAACGTGAAACCTCTTCAATAATCAACAAACTTAGGAATAATTTTTTTCTCAAATCACTCATTTCATACTAATAAAATCAGTCATTTTGACTGATGTACTAAATAATGAAGATATATATATATATATACATAATATTTAATAATGACATACTTACATATAGTTATATTAAAATCAATCAGACACATGTTTGGAATGAATCAAATTTATGCTTTTTGAGTCATAATATCGGTCGTTATATCTCAAAACTGGTGACACCTACCTCTGCGACGTGAACCCCCCACGGAAGTTCCAAGCAGCGAGTGAGATGTCTGAAAAGCACAGCGACGGATTCGTACCAATTAGAACGAGAGAGCAATAATTCTAACACGTAAATTTTACGTAAACTATCATTCCAGAGTTAAATAAACTAAAGATTTATTTTAAAAATAATTTAATTTACATTTACAAAAGATCAGAAAGTGGCTCTATTTAAAGAAAAGAATTAAACACTGAAGCAATATTGATTATCCAGTCATGCACATTAAAAAGTAAACTATATTCTACTATATTAAATTATACTGAGAGTTTGTTAATTTTATTATATTCTCAGAATCACCCTGCTGAGAGATCACTCATCACATAGAGAAATATTGTTTGAAATGGCTTGTTCAAAATATGTATAAAATATAAAAAATAATAAATAAATAAATAAATGAAATGGCTTGTTCAAAATATGTATAAATATGTACAAAGTATGTATATATATGTGGAAAGTGTATTTCATAATATGTTCACGCCAGGGTTTTAAATCGAGGCCCTTGGGTCGGAATCAAAGAGTTTCAAAAAATCTAAGAAATACCTACATGTGACTGGATAATGAATGCACTTTCCATATTTAATTGGATATATTATCTCATTGGGAAAACATTTATTAAATTATTTTTTTAGCAATAAAAAAAATAAAGTCTTCAGATTTATAGACAACATGTTCCCTTTACACTGGATATGATCCACTTCTATTTCAAGTAAAACCAATATCTGTTTGATAAGACGTACCTGTTGTGTCTGTTTGATAATATATACCGTCGTGCCTATGTGATAAGATGCACCAGTTGCGTCTGCTTGATAAAATGTACCTGTTGTGTCTGTTTGATAAGATGCACCTGTTGTATCTGTTTGATAAGATGTACCTGTTATGTCTGTTTGATAAAATGTTCATGTTGTGTCTGTTTGATAAGATGTACCTGTCGTGTCCGTGTGATAAGATGTACCACTTTTGTCTGTTTGATAAGATGTACCTATTGTGTCTGTTTGATAAAATGTTCATGTTGTGTCTGTTAGATAAGATGTACCTGTTGTGTCTGTTTGATAAGATGCACCTGTTGTGTTTGTTTGATAAGATGTACCTGTTGTGTCTGTTTGATAAGATGTACCTGTTATGTCCGTGTGATAAGATGTACCACTTGTGTCTGTTTGATAAGATGTGCCTGTTGTGTCTGTTTGATAAGATGCACCTGTTGTGTTTGTTTGATAAGATGTACCTGTTATGTCTGTTTGATAAGATGTACCTATCTGTTTGTGTGATAAGATGCACCTGTTGTATCTGTTTGATAAGGTGTACCTGGTGTGTCTGTTTCATATGCACCAAATACCTACCAACTCCTGGGCCCTAGGCAGGTTGATGAAATTGAATATCTTTTCAAAAAAGATATTTGAAAATGTTTGATCAATGTTCACCTGACAAAAATTCATGATATGAATTCTGCGGTGTGTGAATGTCGTCTTGGTGAAGAGGACCTCAATCAATTTTTTTTTTAATTCCCCCATAAAAAAATTCATCCCTCACCTACAATCTGTAATCAGTTCGGGCATATTGCATCCCTACAACATTGCATGCCTGTTATCTGTGGACAAAATATGCTGACATAAATTATGTCACCATATTTTTAAAATTTCCTGTTACTTCCATTTGTTATGTGTAATTAAAATCATTTCTTATTGTAAGAATTTAGTGTATTATTAATATTATTTCTATAGTATTATTGTATAATGTAGATAGTAGGTTTTTGATATTAAAACTATATTTGTTAATATTAACTCAAAATTACACTCACAAAATCATCCACTTGACTCTGGCCAGAACACTCCTTTGGGTGAAAAGCCATCATTTTTTTTTAAAAAGATCAATTTCAAGTAAAGTAAGGAATATGCAATTAAGCTCACTTCAACATGCTTCTTGTATAGAAAAAACAGTCGAAGAAGCAAACGGTTTTTGTGTGACTTGGAGCATATTCGTATTCATATCAACTTAAATTTCAAACTCAAAATTCCAATAGAAAACATTAATTATTTAAGTTTAATGAATCGACTAAATTTAATTACGCTGTCTGACAGAAGAATCATTTCAGACCTAATTTTATTGTACAGAATTATGAACAACCTAATTGACAGCCCTGCCATCGTTTCTACTATTAAACTTCTTGTACCGACAAGGAATACTAGACAAAATATAACATTCTTTTGCAACACATACACAACTAACTATCAATCACACTCACTTACCAATAGGATGCATTATTTAGGCAACAAGTTTGGTGGTATTGTAGATGTATTTGCTGATTCCCTTTACATTCTAAAATGCAATTTAAACCAACACTTTGTTGAATCCTACAAATTATTGTAACATGGGTATAATATATTTAACGATTTGATTTGTTATTGTAATGTTTATATTATATTTTGTTCTATGTTATTGTTAAATATTACATTGTTTAAAATATTTCACGGTTTTCCACAAGAATATACAAGTGGTTTTTTTCTTTAAAAACTACTTGTATATTCTTAAAAGTTTTTTCACTTTTTATAACTTTTGGTATAAATTCTATGTATGTGTAATCCTAGATATATTAAATATTATTTTCTAATCTATGTAAAAGCCCCTACGGGCGTATAACAACAATAAATAAATAAATAAATAAATAAATATTCACATTCTTTAAAAAAGGGGAACGCGTAGTGGCTACTCACGGGGATTTTCGGATCCGGTTTGGGTTAAATAGTAATGACAGTGTTTCTGGTCCTAAAGCCATTCGGAAATGAATCCGTAATGTAAAGTTGACAAAAACTGCAGATCCCAAAACACCAATTGGCGACCTAAAAGTGTGCGAACACCTGAAAACATCCCGTTAGTAAAGGCATCAATTGAAGAGTCTTCAAACCGATCAACGCGGAAACATGATGCTGCGCTTGAAATATCGCCCAGAACTGTAAGGCGAATCTTATACTCAAACCTTCTCATGCAGCCCTACAAGATGATTCGGGCACAGGAATTGAGCCCACAAGATTTTGTGAAACGTAGAGATGCTTGTATTGCAATCGTAACTGCTGTATCTCTGATGCCGTTTTGCACACTTGCGACGAAGCGCATTTTCATCTTTGTGGCACAGTAACCAAACAAAATTTTCTTTAGAAAAATAAAATAATTTAACTTTGTATAAACCACTTATTTGATGTGCAAATCCGACCGGTTTCGGAACAAACGTTCCTTCGTCAGGGAAAGCTTATACTAATTTGACAGTTTCGAACAATGTTTTATTATGGTAGGGGTGGAGCTGTTGCTAGATAATAATGTAGATTGGGTAGGTAGGTATTAGTGTAGAGTGGGTGGGTAGGGGAACAAATCCATGATTGGGCTATAAGACAATATTTTTTGTTTGTTGATAATAGATTCATTATTTTTAAGGGATTTTTTAATTTCCAAGGCTTCTAAGTTATCTAAACGTTTTCCTTTATGATTAACATGAAGAATATTTATCCCTGTATTTTTTTCAAAACTATGGTTATTTTCAATGATATGGTTGGCAAACTCAGAAAAATTATTATTATTAAGACACCTTAAATGTTCTTTGATTCTGATTTCAAAATTACGGGTGGTTTTTCCAATATAAAATGAGGGACAATCATTGCATTTGAGTTTATATATTCCGGAATTAGTCAATTTCTGGTCTTTATCTTTAGTATTTCTCAAAAAATCCACTCTACACTAATACCTACCTACCCAATCTACATTATTATCTAGCAACAGCTCCACCCCTACCATAATAAAACATTGTTCGAAACTGTCAAATTAGTATAAGCTTTCCCTGACGAAGGAACGTTTGTTCCGAAACCGGTCGGATTTGCACATCAAATAAGTGGTTTATACAAAGTTAAATTATTTTATTTTTCTATAATGGATAACCACAGAGTAATAGCTACATTTAAAAATATAAAATTTTCTTTATTGGGCATTTTAAAAACCCTCGTAAACTGCATTAAAGACCTCTTAACAGCCCAAAAGTAACAATCAATAACAAGTGTCCTCTATAGGCATTATTGGGGCTTATTTTTTGAATCCGAAGAGTTAACCATTTTCGGGACTTCGTCTCTTATTGTGAAATGTTGGAGAACCTTAGGCGTACCGAAATGGAAGATAATGACGAGGACATGACTCTGAAGCCTTCTGGTTTCAGCAAGTTGAAGCCATGGCCCATGTTGTTCATCGTTCACGCGAAATTTTGCAAGAACTCGCCTGATCTCTTTACCGGGAAATATTTCATGGCCCCTTCGATCCCCCGATTTGACCCCGAGTGACTTTTTTCGGTGCGGATACGTCAAAGCTAAGGTAAACAAACTTCGACCTCGAACCCTTAAAGCTCTAAGTGAGGCGATTGAGAACGTCATGGCTGGAATTCCACAAGAAATGCTGGGAAGAGTGGCCGAAAACTTCTTTGAAATGCTCAATGAGAAGTATTGTTGGCCAAGGCCGCCACGCCAAACGATATCATTTTCAAAACATTTTTTATTTATTTTAAAGTGTTTTTTTTTCAATTTACCCTTCAAATCAAGGATAGCATTATGTCCCACCTATCTGAGAAAAAGAAACAGGCTACTAAAGCTATCACATTCACTCATCAAAAAATTCCCAAGCGTCTTTCTGTAGTTGGTTAAATTATTGGACTAATTATAAAATTATTGAACTTTACGAGCACGAAAGTTAAACTGAATGTGTCGTAGAAAATTTGGGTACTGAAATAATATAGGTGGATTGGTTGGAATATCGTGTAATAGTTTAAATAAATTTCAATTAAAAGAGGATATGTATTATTTGCCATATTAGGATTTTATATTGAGTACTTTGTAGTCTTTGGTGCACACAAAAAAAGAACCGATCCCTGTCGGAATATTAACACAGCTAAAGTCCAATAGTCGCATGGCCAGATCTCAGGGCCACACGACGCTCTCCACCCAGGGAACAAGAGAGGCCATGCGGAAAAATAGCAGCTTGCAAGACCCTCCATCGTCCGTCATCCCCAAGAAGAGCCCGACCAGCACGTGTGTGCAGGCCACTCTTTGTTGGTTATTGGCTGTGAGGTGATACCAACGAACGCCTGTTTCCTGCAATGGGCATATTAGACATATTATAAAAATGCTAAATTATATAAGCTATTGGATTTGGGAAGTGTGAGTGGGTACCGTCGGCGCCGCCCCGGGAACCATTTATTGGATAATCTTAGAATTTTAGTTCGATGACTTGACAAGGGTGCCCAAGTTAATGAGTGAGGTTTTCCAGGTCTTGGCGGCCGATAAGTATTTTCACCCATTGCGTGGTGGGCCGGATCGAGGAACTGGTTAGCGGAGGATCTTTCGACTCATCGCCTTGCTCCACAGTTGGAGGGATTGATTCCTGTGTTCATCATTCCTGGACACACTGATTCCCTGATTCTTACCCACACCTCGTACCTATTTCCTTCCCAGAATTTCCTCTCCTTCCTTATATGCTGCATCTCCTGAGACGATATATGGCCTGAGTGATATTTTTCCTCCTCCCGAAGCGTGCAGTATGTGAGTATGGCCTTTTTATGTCATCTTTTTATGGCTCTAAGCTCGAAGCGAGACCCCTACAGGTGCGCCTTAGCCTTAAATATTTCGTTCAAACTGGAGATCACGAGAAGCTAAATTCGAAGCAATTATTCTGAAATTCATCGAACCGGAGTTGCAGGCAGTCACAACCGAAATCAGTATTTTAAATTATAATTAGGTACTTACGCAACTCTTTCCTGTCCTGGAGGCGCACATGTGTCTGTCTGTCACTCCGTCAGGCAGTAGCACTCCTCCAACAGTAGTGCCGGGAGGGAACAATCGTCTGCATTCCTCTTGTGGCAGGAGGGACACAGGCATGTGACGAGGTTCACGATACTGTTTATAGAAGAATAATGACAGCTGATTATCATTGTATCTAGTTTTTTTCAGTTTTACTTTTCGAGCTTTTGCAAACAGATAGTGTAACTTTTACACGAGAAATCGTTTTGAATGTTAAGGACATAATAAAAAATAAAATAGCGATAGATAAATAAAACAAAACTCCCATTATATTATAGTATTATAATGACGGGTTGGAAACCATACTGGTATAAGCAACAAATCAGAAGAAAAGAGAAAATGACAGTTTTGTGTTTTATTTTGTAACACACTTCATACAGTGTCGGTTAACCTAACCAATAATAGATGGCGTTGCGATTTTTTCTCGTTCATACCCTTTTGGCACAATGAAAAATACCATCTTTACTATAACTTCTCGCACTTAAATCATTTTTCTAAATTTTTGTCACTTATACCGGTATGGTTTTCAACCCGTCTATCATGAGATGTCTTTTAACGTATGAAGACCGTCTGGAAGAGCTGCCTTTGCAAGAAGACGATCGCTTTACGGGTTAAAGGCGTTTATATAGATTTAGGCGAGTGCGGATAACCTTTATTTATATATGTTTTGGTCTGTTAGGTAAATTCGTAAATCACTATTTAAAAGATTATGACACCCACCAAGTTTTTGAACTATTTACACGCCCCAGTCTTTCCAATAAACGAATGTTTAAAAAATACATTGATATAACGAAAACCGTACAAAAAATCGTACATCAGCATAGGTTTAATAATAACTAAATAGTTGATTGGCTTAGGTAGGGTTGAGTCTGAAAAATTAGTAAATAATGTCACTTAAAACTTAAAATTTTACATGGTTAACTATTAATGGCACAGTCAGTAAAAACTTAGTGTATATTTAATTAACAAAAAAAATCAACCATTTGGTTCATTTGAACGGACAATCTGCCTTGCTAGGAACTAATATAGACATACAAGACATTATAACACTTGTACACATTTGAAATATATACAGTTATTTTGAAATGTTATTATTATGTTATTTTTGCTGTATAAAAGTATCTAATGTAATACATAATAAAAAAGTAAATAAAAACCAGAATGGATAAAATTTATAATAAAATAGGCCCGTAAACGATTTATTACTTCTTCAATAAACACAGTAAACTTATTTTGTGGCACCATTTTAATTCAAAATTAAAAGAATATTTTAATTTTAACCACGTTTACCAGCTTGGTGTTATTAATGGTAAAGTGTTTAAACGGGTCTTTAAAATTGTGTATTCCGTTATTAAATGCCAAGCGATAATAATAAAATGGATGTTTTGAATTTAAATCCTAACTTAAATATGAATTGACCATCCGCAATCTACAATTTGGGAGGCGGGAATGGGTGCCGCCGCCCCGGGAACCTTTATTGGATAACCAACACCTCTGCCATAGGTCACCCCAAGTGGTTCGCTACGTTTGGTGATTTAGCAAGGGTGCCCGAGTTCATGGGGTGAGGTTTGTCTAGGTCTTGGAGGCGGATGACCAGGACATACTGAACCCCAGATTCCTACCCACCCCTTAAACCCTTTTCCTTCCCAGAACTCTCCTCTCCTTCCTTTCCTTAAAAAAACCCTTCACACAGCATCCCCAAAGATGACATAGGCCCTAAGGGAAATTATTTTCCTCAGGGCCTCCTGTGTGGAGCTCATGTAAAAAAAGACTTTTTTAGCACTGAACGGGAGTTATTTAGCTAATGATGTCTTTAATCATATTTCAACGATTTTCGTTTCTCAAAAATCGAAGGGAAAAATTGATTGCATCCTAGACGTCTGTGGATTGCGTATTCGACTTCTATATTTATTTATTTATTATGTCTAAGAGCTTCGTTAGTTCAACCTGTTCATTATAAAAGCCTCTAATTTTGCATAACGAACAGCAACATAACGATTGCAATATTTAGAGCACAGGCATCAGGTAGGAATGCTGTCCTGGTTCTACCGGTATTATAATGGAAGATGCTCCGAGAAACTAGTGTCATTGATCCCTTCGGCACTGGTGCATAGTAGGGAAACACGCCAAACACCCGCCCGTACACGGTTGACATTGGTCACATGAGAACGGGTCGTTTCTACGACTCGTTCGTGAGTTCAACAACTCGGCTGTAGAACGATTTGCCGGCCTCTGTTTTCCTCAACATGGGTCTCTTCAAGAACCATGTTCACTCCTTCCTTTCCTCAAAAAGACCTTCCACACAGCATCTTCATAGATGACATAGGCCGTGAGGGAAATTAGTTCCTCAGGGCCTCCTGTGTGGAGTTAATGTAAAAAAAAAATAAAAAAAGCGTGATAAATAAATACATATATTTGGTAGTTAATCAAAATTATCTGATAATATGGAGGACGCGCCAAAATGTATTAATCGTCGGTTGGAATATCTGAACAATCGTAGACCGTTCTCGCCAATATTGATACTGACCGTAGATGACGGATTTGATCAATATCGTATTGACGTTGGGTTTTATCAATCGACCGTGTTAGACCTTTAGTAATGGTAAACTTACCCCTGCAACCCACCCGTCGAGTATGAGGTTTGAGTCCAGGGTCGGATGCAGACAAATCGGTCGAAAGATTCTGCCGAATGATACCCTGAAACACCACGTTAAATGTTGTATTTTTATTCAATTTCTTCTTTGAAGGTACGACAAATTGCTTGCTGAGGATTGGTTTGTATACTTGTATTTTTAGTTTTTTTTTATGCTATAAATGCAGTATTTGTTAGTTCGTTCAAAATCTAATTATATATGCTGTTTTTTTTACTTTTAGATTGATTAACCCTTGTATTTTTTTTAAATATTTATAACAATTAGTTTGAAATAATGGAAACCAAAATATATATTTTTTTTTACAGCGAATACCGCACAAGAATCTCAAGTGCTCCCGTCTGGAACCAGTGAGACTATGGCATCCCCAATTGGGGTATGTTGTGAGGCTGAAGGTAGTGGGGAAGGGAAGGAGGTGGGGAAGAGGAAGGTTGGGAAGTACCTGGCTATTCAGATCTGGTCACCAAACACGGCTAAAGCCATTTTCAAGAAACGTTTCAATTCTGAATGGTGGTCTTACACCAGGGCGATACTGATAGTATCTTCCACTCTGGAACATGCCGCAAATATACAATATATTATTTTAAATAAATTAATTGTGAAATAACACAAATTAATCAAATAAAATTTATTTGCGCATGCCGGGTTCGAACCCGCGACCTCCGGATTGTGAGTCAAGAGTCTTACCCACTGGACTACGGAGGTCGTTAAATATAATTTTTTTTAACTTCAAAACTTTTATTTCTCAATACCGGTTTTTGAGGACATACTAGATATAACATATAATATACATAATATAATTGATGAAAATTATGTTAACTAATGATTTTTTTAAATTATTTCCACACAGCACTCCCTGAGGAAAATAATTTCCCTCGGGGTCTACGCCGTCATTGGGGATGCTGTGTGGAGTGACTTTTTAGGTAAGGAAGGATATGATGTAAGATACTAAGTAAAACACTAAGTAGGATAAAAAGCAGTAGGTTGTATTTTTTTACATAAGCTCTACCTTGAGGAAATTCTCAGGGCCTCCTTCATCTTTGAGGATGCTGTGTGAAGTGTTTTTAAGAAGAGGAAGGAGAAGAAGATATGGTAAGGAAAAGGTATGAATCATGTTTAGAAATCTGGGGGTCAGTGTGTTCAGGAGGGGAGGTAAAAAGACAGGTACCCATCAGTTGGTCCCCCGACAGTTTCACCCCGAAATAATAATAATAATAAAAATTATAATTTTATGTGCATTCCAATTTTAAACCTTAAATCGACTTGAAAACACCTGTTTATAATAAGTTGGTATGGATATTGCACGAATTTATTTACAGCGTCGGTGTTTAGTACTTTTACACTGGTATATACGCCGCCAATACCTGGACAATTCTCATCCCATGATCCCGGGCACCCTAAGTCACCAAACTTAGCGAACTACTTGGGTTGCTTATGGCAGGGGTATTGGCTATCCAATGAATGGTTTGTCGGTTTTGACCGGTCAGTGGCTGAGTTGGCATCGCGTTCAGGTCCCACTCGGGCGTCGCGTGTTCCTCGGCTGGCTAAGTCTTCCATCACGACACAAGCAACATTTTTCGGTTTCTGTGGTGGTAGTAGTAGATTTTCAAATATTGCCGGTTATTCCTATCTCGGGAATATTTGAATTTCTTTTTAAAAAAATAAAGAGGCAGTGGTACCCATATCGGCCTCCCAAATAAAGTTAGTAAATAACACATTTAATAATATTAACAAGGGCTGAGGAGCGATTCTGTATCCTTTGTGAATACGGGAAAGATACCATACGGAATCGACTGTCAAATTTGTGTGATTTTCAATTGCTTTGTAAATTAATATCGTGGGCCGATGCTGGCCCCAACTTTACTAATTTAAAGCGCGAAATACTGTAAATATACATGTTTATTTATTCATTTAATACCTACGTTTAAAATTGTTTACAATGGATTTGAATTTGCGAAGTTTATTTTCAATCGAAATACGCATGAATGATTAAGTTTTCCCAAGCTAAGAACCTATTTTGTGCACGTAAATAGTTGTTGTGTATGAGACGATGTATGAATGTGAGTGAGGCAAAGAGTGTGTTCCAAGACCGAGTTGTTTGGCGGTCCGTCCTCTCTGCCTACCCCTGCGGGGAAACGGCGTGATGGTTAGTTAGTTAAATAGTTGTTTCTTGTAGTAATTGTTGAAACGAAGTGCAATTTTCGTAATCTGTATTTTAATGTTGTATATTTCGTGCTTTCAACTAGTTAAAAATGACGGCAGCTGTCATCGGCCCAAGAAATCCCATCGACACCCAATGAAAAAGCAATTGGCACTCATAGAAAATCAAATCACACAAATTTGACAGCTGATTCCATTTGGGATCTTTTCTGACTCTACAAAAGTTGCATAATCGCTCCTCTGATGATTAGTGCTTACGGGCGATCCATTTCGATGAGCTTGATGACATAGTCATCTGTAGAGTTTTTGGGGAGATATTGCGGGTGGTAGACAGTTCTGGCGATGGTAAAGAGAATTTCCGGTGTAGAGGATAAATTGAGTCCCCCTTTCCTGCAATCAGTTACGTTTTATTCAACAAATTTCATATTCATTATGTCAAAAGTGTTCAAAAAAAATTTCTACGTTTCTAAATTTTAAACTTAAAACACCTTTGGAGGACACAAATTATCAGTCGTTATCGAATATTTTACAAATTTTTAAAAACTTTAGAAAACAGGCAGATTGGACTGACTGACGGTTTTGTATAATATTTCCAAGTCTACTAAAAAGTGTTTAGAAAATTCGCCAATTAAAAGGCTGCAGTTGGCCTGGGTATGGTGCTAGCATTAGTAGTACCGAAACTTACTACTAATGCTAGCACCATACCCAAAGTTCGGTTCAGTGGTGAGCAGCCAGCGGTCACTAATCAAGAAGGTCAATATTCCATAGAAATGGTAAAAATCCCTCAAATCCCAATTCGATATCAGCAATGCCTAGAAAAATGAAAGGAGTAAATTTATTGTTAATAAGTTTGGTTTGTAGAATAATATAATATTTAGGAGCCTGTTGAAGCAATCTTCATGGTACAAATGTTTCTCAACCTACGGTTTATTTATACATAACAGGGGGCGAGGGAGGGGGGTATTCAACATGGATTTTATTCAGTTTTTCGGTTTGACGATTGAAGATTTGACGGTTATGTGTTAAAAAAAATTATACCACATGAGCATCAAAGTTGGTACGCTTCCATTCCCTCTGTCGACGACAGCGAAATAAATGAAAAAAAAATTACTTTAATAATTCATTACTTTTTTTTGTACTTGTTTTTGGGGTGTTATGCCGTGTTGCGCTACCTCCTCCTTTAGCCAACGTTTCGGACAGCGCTACAGTGTCCATCATCAGGGCAGATGTGTAAATATTAGTGGTGAAATGTGTGCTTACTAATACATTAATTTATTATTGTATCACCGAAAAAGCATTAAGCTATGTAATACTCTTCTATTTTTTGAAAAAAAGTAAGATTGAATTTTTCTATTATTTTCAAGTAATAAGTACAGGTATAAGTAGTCAATAAAATAACCTCTTATACTTTATTCGTCCTTTTAATGACTTTAATGTATTCTTAAAAAGTGAACGTTTCTCAAACTTTCAAATTCAATTATCTCGAATATAGTATTTTTGACTTAGTGCTATTCCGCAGAAAGCCCACGATATCTCCTCTAGTCCAGCCAAACAACCCTCTCTCTGGCACGGAAAGTAATTGTACTCACATAGAGCTGGAGTTCTGAGGTCCCGTTAGCAAGGGGGACCATCCACTGGCCGGGGATACGTTCATAGGTATCTAGTCCGCAGATATCTCCTCTAGTCCACCCGAAGAACCCTCTCTCTGGCACGGAAAGTAATTGTACTCACATAGAGCTGGAGTTCTGAGGTCCCGTTAGCAAGGGGGACCATCCACTGGCCGGGGATACGTTCATAGGTATCTAGTCCGCAGATATCTCCTCTAGTCCACCCGAAGAACCCTCTCTCTGGCACGGAAAGTAATTGTACTCACATAGAGCTGGAGTTCTGAGGTCCCGTTAGCAAGGGGGACCATCCACTGGCCGGGGATACGTTCATAGGTATCTAGTCCGCAGATATCTCCTCTAGTCCACCCGAAGAACCCTCTCTGGCACGGGAACAGCACTTCCGCCAAATCTACACAGTCTGTAACCACAAAGATAACATCACTTTTCTGGATTGTTTAATTTTATTAAATTTCCTTTAAATTTCCCGCTGTACGCCGGCTGACACTATTTTTGTAATAACTTACTTGCTTTTTTATCCATGGATTTCCAGCGAGAGAGGATAAAATAAACAGAGTTTTTACAATTTTATATTTCTAATAATTATTTTAAAAATTAATATTTTTTTTAAATATACCTACCCTTGGACTTGGAACAAAGAAAATACAAGTTTGTTTTATTATTTATTTATTTATTTATTTATTTAAACGCCATAGCATGGCTTTTACATTGAAGTGAGTACATGGTATTATAAGTATACAGTGGTACACAGGAGATTATCAATAATAACAAAGTAGAAATGAACATTTAACAAAGTAGCAAGTATTTAGGTAAAGGATACTATTATGTGTTACTAAACTACTGTTACTATACCAAAAAAAATATATCAATGTTATAATAACCGAGAACATAAAATTTAGATGGATTATTTAGAATAAAAAAGATGTACCTAAACAAAGGGGACTTGTCAAAAAGTTGTCAACAGTATTTATAAGCACTAAATAGAGTAAATTTGCATTGAGTTTATTGTTACCTTCAAATTTATCTTTGTTTGAAATTATTAAGCAGGTATTGCTAATTAGCTAACTGTTTCAGGGCTGTCAGTTAAATATTTAATAATAGTTTTGGTTTAAAAAAAATTTAAATTTAAAAGCTATCTCTCTTCAGTCTGATAGTAAAGATATCTGAAGTACTTGAGTGCCTAGTTGAGAATCTATAGTAAAATATTTATTTATTTATTATGAATTTCCCGCCCGGCTGGGCTTTTACACATTATTTTTTTAATTTATTACAAAGACCATCTAAGTTAAGCATTACAGAATCAGAGCAATATCAAAAACAAAATCGAAAACAAAATAGAAGACAATATCAAAAACAACATCCAAAGCAAAAACAAAGTAAAAGACGAAATAACATCGAAACTAAATACTCCGCCATGCAAGATGGAAAAATTTAATAGTAGGAAAATTACAATACATTGGTAAGGTCTCATAAGTCAATGCTGAGCTACGTAGTTTGTTCGGTTAATTAAATTAAATTTGATGTTCTTCTTTTCAATATAAATTGGGTAATGACTTGTTTATATTTGGTGAATGGTGTATTGAATATGTCAACAACATCTTTATAGTCATTACCCAAATTTTGTATACGGCGAGCGGGGGTGTACAACTGTGATTCTGTGTTGGAGTTATCACAATAGAACGGTAGATATTGCCTCGATGTTGGTTTGCGAGGTATATGAAAAGAAATCAAGTTCATGGCTGTCAATTATTGAATTTATGATTTTATATAAACATGTTAGGTCATTAACTATTCTACGTTCAGATAATTTTAATAAATTTAGTTGGCATAGCAGATAATCATAGTTGACACAATCCCTTGTAATACCCATTCTAAAATTAATAAATCTTAAGAATTTATTTTGGATTCTTTCTATCGTGAGCGAGTGGCTAGCGTAACTAGGTGCCCATACTGTAGAATTGTACTCAATTTGACTCCTAACCAAAGACATATACAAATTTTTATAGGTTTGAATATTTTTAAATTGACTGCAAATTCTTATTACAAATCCCAACATTTTCAAGGCTTTATTTGATGTAATTTCAATATGGTTTATAAAATTCAGTTTTTGATCAAAGTTTACACCCAAATCATTCACCTCGGTTACAGCTGTTAGCATTACATCATTGATGGAGTATTCGTAAATTATTGGATTTTTTATTCTATGAAATCTCATAATTAGACATTTACTTATATTTAGTTGTAGATAGTTCTCTTGGCACCAAACAAAAAGTTTAAACAAGTTATTTGACAATGTTTGGCAGTCATTGATATTTCTTATGGCTTTGTATATTTTCATATCGTCCGCAAACATTAAAACTTCGACATCGTTGACAATAGAAAGAACATCATTCACAAATATCAAAAATAAAATTGGTCCCAAATATGATCCTTGGGGAACACCGCTAGTAGCAATAAATTTATAAGAAGTAAACCCATCAATTTTAACGGCCAATTGCCTGTTACTTAAATAACTGTTAAACCACATGTATAAATACCCTGTTATTCCTAATTTATGTAGCTTTTTTAACAGCAGGTCATGGTTAACTCTGTCGAATGCTTTGCTGAAATCAGTATAGACTGAATCAACTTGTAACTTCTTAGACAAGGATTCGGATATAAAGTTTTGGTAAATTAAAAGATTGGACAAAGTAGATTTTCCAGAAGTGAAACCATGTTGGTTAGGTGAAATTACTGGCTTGATACAGTGACTGATTTTATTTAAAATAAGTTTCTCAAACAATTTTGGAATAGTTGATAAAAGGCAGATCGGTCTGTAATTGCTCACCTCATTTTTGTCTCCTTTTTTAAATATCGGGGTGAGGAAACTGTATTTCCATTTTTCAGGAAAGTGTCCTGTTTGTAATGACTGGTTGAAAAGAAAATGTAGTGGATGTGCAAGAGTAGTAGCGCAATTCTTTAAGAAAACAGGTGGGATATTATCAGGACCACCGCTCTTACTTTGATCCAGTTGTTTTAGCTGAGTCAGTACATCTTTATATTCAATTATTACATTGGCTAAATTTAAGTTATGATCTGGGGAAAAACTATTTAATAAAAAATTATTATTAAAGATCGAATAATGATAAGCGAAATCTTTTTTACGGTAAATTTGGAGCGTAACTGCCTCAAACTTTAAGTCTAGTCAATATAAGAGTAGGTACCAGCTCGGCACACTAGACTTAAGGAACGATTTTGAAGCCACCGTTCACAAAATTATCCTACATAGTTTAGCAAACAAATATACCTACAAATGATATGTCATTTCAAAGAAGTACAAGCTATTGAAAATAATTATTACGCTATACAAAATAAATTATTACGTTTTCGACATTATAAAATGGGTATTCCAGCAATCGAACTACAACACTTTTAAATGAAATAGATATGCTTAAATTGTCAGATAGAAGGATTTTCACCGACTCGGTATTTCCATATAAAATATTACATGTAGTATGTAGTTCATAGTCCAGAATTATTTGCATCGAAAAGTTTTTGAATTCCACTACGCAATACTAGCAGTCAGGACATATTTCAGTGCAGGAAGTCTAACTACCGTACTGACTAACAACTGTATGTATTCCTCTTTGCCTAGGATACTAATGGAAGGAAATAATTATACAAATACACTGGACATCAGTGGCGGTCCGTGAGTTTTCAGCGAGTTAGAGTTTTAAGATTAAAAAGCACGACGTTATTGATGTTGTTGTAGCTGAAAACGATTTTTTTTTTCAAAATTTCAATTTTTTGTGATAAGATCTTTTAGTAAATGGATGCGTCGTATCCACAAACTGAAGAACATCCACAAAGATCCTCGTACAAAATGATGAAATTTTTGAAAAAAAAAATAAAATTCATTTTCAGCTACAATAACATCAATATCGTCATGTTTTTCAATCTTAGCACTCTAGCTCACTAAAAACTCACGGACCGCCACCGGACTGGATTAATGGACATCTTCAATTTGTCACTAAATAAATACAAAATGTTGTTACTGAAGCAGTTCTGTACATACAATAAATAATGTTTAATTTTTCTATCCACATATAAAAGCCCCGAAAAAAGGCGTTGACAAATAAATAATTATATATGTTTAAAACATACTAAAACAATTTTTACTGCAAAATAGTATATCTGATAATTTTTGATATTGTTAGTAAATTGCGTAATAAAATAATTGTATGAGAATCTTAGAATATGGAAAACTGTAACTGTGGCACTCGGAAAACTGATATAAGATGTCGATTTTCATGAAATTCATAAAAGTGCCTATGTCTCTAAAACTAACACCATTTTACTAAAGTCATTATTTGATATTTTATCCAGACCTCAAAGGGATAACATTGACTTTGGTGACACTTCTTTATTTACCAGATATTATAAAAATAGGATTTTTTCTACAAAACATTTTTATTTTATTTTCTATTTTTATAAGACCTAGTATAGAAAATTGTTACTTACAATCAGTGGCCTTCGAGCCAGTCTTCCTCTGGCTGACAATAGAACGTGGTAATGGTGGACAGGGTGCCTCCACACAGCAGATCTCTTCAGGATTCTTCAAGCAGTGCTGACAAAAAGGATTTATAATTTTTTTCTTCTCTTTTATAAAATCGTTATAAAACTATTCATTTTATTATAACCTTGAAGATCCACGATTACGGCACCGTGACGCACAAAAAAGCATAAAAGGCCCGTTCTTTTTCCTAATAATGCTACAGCTCTTTAACATTAAATACTGGTGAGACAAAAGATGAGACACCCAGTATACGTGTGTCTGTTTCGTCCAAAATACTATTTTTCGTGGCGGTTCAGCTACGGTGAATTGCGTTTCATTTTCTTTACACGTGTGAGGGAGATGTATGATAATGATTGTATGTTTCTTTTGGGGGGGGTGCTAATTTCGATTGTTGTTATTTAATGTGTAAGAAAGCAATATTATTTGTTAAAAAAGAAAAACAAAACCATCAGCGCATTGACGTTTGAAGTTTTGTAATTAAAATTATCTTAACAATTATTATAAGCAATAATTATCAGCCTGAAATACTCATTTACATTGAAAAATCTTCCGAGAAAAGATACTTGCCGCCAACGGGACTTGAACCCGTGTCCTTCTGATTGCCGGTCGGATGCTCTTTCTCGTCGGAAGATTTTTCAATATAAATTAGTGTTTCAGGCTGATAATTATTGCTTATAATAATTGTTATCCTTTGTGCTTTGCATAAAAATCTTGTCTTAAACGTTAGTTTATAAATTAAAAATAATAATTTAAATTATCTTAACGACTAGTAGTATTGTAGGGGTCTACGGAGACGTCACGGTGCCGTGTGTGAGAGAGTTGAAAGAAAATGATCATTTTTTTCCTTCGGAGGAAACAGACCTATGTATGAACATTGTGAATCTCATCTCTTATTGTGATAAGGAAAGTACGATAATAATAGTGATTTACAGGGTGCCATTATTTTGTTAACTCAATTTTTGAAAGATCACCACTCCAAAACGTGCTTATAAAACTCTTCAAAACAAAATGTCCAGAAATTGTTACATATTTAATGAGAAGAAATATATATTTTTTAATTTCTGTGGCTTTTTTACCCATCGAGGGTGTTAAAGGCCCTCATTTCAAATTATGGATAGACGAAAGGTAAAATTATATATAAATCTTATTCAAATGGGCGAGTTTCATAATTATATGGAAGATTGTAGTCGAGTTCAGACTTAGAAAAGATGAGATGTTGATCGAGAGGATTTTAGTCAAGCATTATTAGAATATACATTTTAAAGAATTTTATTTCACATGTATATTTGTTACTTAAATTTTAATATCTGTTACCAATCTCGATACATCCGTGTCATTCACTAAAAATCTACACAAATGTGTAGAAACTGTAAGCAGATAAATAAAAATTAAGTAACAAATGTACATGTGAGATAAAACTCTTCAAAACAAAGAAGGTATGTAGAAAGTGTTACATGATTAATGCCCAAAAAATACAAAAAGAGAGGATATTTAGAGAGCAACAACACCACCAAATAATTTGTGATCTAAAATTGCCACTTTTTGACTACGGAATGAAATATCAAATATCCATAAAATCATATAACCGAGAAAAACTTGCTAGTCTACGAAAATTTTGACTTTGAGAAAATATATATTTTTTATTTATTTTTATTTTATTTATTATCGAATTCCCGGCATGCATTGCAAAGACACTCAAAAAAAGAAAGTGTTTATGTTTAAATTCTGCTTATTGAAGTGATTTTGGATAAACTTTATTTGTACACGAATAAATCAGAAGGTTTTCCGACGCGTGCCCAGGCCCATGTCTCATACAGCTGTCCGCGTGAGAAGCATAGATTTTCCAAATTTACCCCGGGCGATCCCTTACCGCTACTATCTCTCTTTTGCAATCCCTTCCTCTGTCACTCCCTCGTCGTTCACCCCTCCGTCTCCCTTCTCCTACGTGTCCTTTTCCACGCCTCCCCTACCGCGTTTCTCTTCCACCTTCCCCGCCTTCTACCCTCCCTATTCTTCGTTCGCCTTCCCCCTACCGGATTCCTTCCCTCCCTGCAACTAAACTATATGAAATACGAACATTATACAAAAACAGTCGCGCGCCACCTGTTGTAAATATTTTGTGCAACTTAAATAGCCTGTTTATGAATATTATACCTGCGGTGCAATTCTACGTTGAGCTTCTACGTCAGCTGTCGGGCATAAGTACTGTAGCTTGCAGACACCGGCCAATCCACGCGCTCTACAGCCGCCATCTACTGGAAGTACTGCAATCAATCGCATTACAAAACATTTACATAAGACACTTTGCAGAGATTGGAGAGAGGGACCGAATTG
Organism: Limnephilus marmoratus; assembly: GCA_917880885.1. NCBI lineage: Eukaryota > Metazoa > Arthropoda > Insecta > Trichoptera > Limnephilidae > Limnephilus > Limnephilus marmoratus. The sequence continues at coordinate 52,699,028 of OU862907.1, read as the reverse complement.
AAGTATTACACGGCTTTTATAAGGATGGTAAAAACGAAAATCAGAAATCCCGGATGCTGGACGCATATTTCAATTATTAACCCATTGGCCACAAACCTCGGCTATCACCCGGGTGTGCAACTCAGGCACTTAAGCACAAACCCCGGCTCACAGACGGGCACGAGTAGGTCAGCCAAATAAAAAAAGAGCATAACAGTGAAAACTTTGAATACAGTTTTAAAGGCCAAAAGTTCTGTAGGTAATGAAGCCTTTAAGTATTTTTGGCAATAATGTTTCTTCAGTTTTTTCTTTGATATTTAGGTTTAAAGCAGCCAGTTGCCATTTAATTTCTTCAAAATGGCGAGTGGTTCTAGGTTTGTTGGTGTGGCCTTTCACTGTCTTTCTTTATCTTAATCAATTATGTAAACATATTTAAAGAATATAATTTATTTGAGTATATGGTTTGAAAATTAAAAAAGATTTTGTACACCAATGCAGGTTTTCAATTTTTAGTACAAATATTTATCTCCTTAATTCTGTTGCCAATAGGTTTACGCGAACGCTCAATAGGGTGGAACACTTTTGTATGAAAAAATTTTTTTTTCGAATTTCGAATTGGAATACCAGGTAAAAGTTGCTTTATGTCATTGTAAATAACACTCCTTAATTTGGAAGTTCTAGCTCGACAGCTTGAACCCCCGCCATAGACTTGAAATTTTATTTTTTAAGTTTTTATAGACGTTTTGTATTTTCCACCCTATTAACAAAATAATAAGTAAATATAATATTTTATGCATTAAATGATAAAATAAAAGTAAATTTTAACTAATAAAATCATTTATTTTAAAAGTAAACACAGGTTCAGAAAGTTATGTAGGTATGAATAATATCATTTTTTATGACAAAAATCCTTTTTCTTTTTTCCTTTTTTCGTCTCAAACCTTGGCTTGAGCTTTCGAGATGCTAATTTAGATTTTATGAATCCCTCTTATCTTGTCTTGTCACATACACTTAGAGCTGCTTTTGTCACAACTTTTACAGATCTTTCCACAGCCTGGGTGTGGCAAGGCAGTCTCATAAACTCCAACACTGTATCTTCTCCAATTTCAATAAGATCTTGTAACTACTTATCGGAAATATTCATCAGTATTGGGGGTTTGTATATATTTTGTTTCCAGTCAATCATGTCTATGTAAGAACGTGCATTTAAGTCCACTTTTGGCACCTCAAACATGCACCGAACAGAATTTTTATTATCAAAAATCAAATCAAATCAAATCAAAAAATATTTATTGTAAAATAAAAATTACAAAAGGTGTAGCTTATGGGTAGACCCCATTTCTTCCAGCTAACCACATTTATTTAATTACAATGTTTATATAATATTATTTGTTTTATTATAATTACAATGTTTTAACTTGACAAGCCTTTAAAATGCGTCTTGCAGCGAGTTCTCTAATGTGCTTACGTGAATCATACTCAACAACAAGTTTTCTGGATTAGCAAAGTAATTATTTCGAATTATAACAGGGTCCACTATCGCTAACAACTCGATGGACAAATATCTGGTGCTGTTAATGAGCTTCCATAAATGATTTGAACCATCTTTGCAGGATGAATGTGTTTTGATAGCAAACCAGTCAGGAGCGTGTGATTTGCTAAAGTCACAAGATTTTGTTGTGGATTTTCCGTCGAAATATACAAACGCAGTATGCGATTAGCTATTGTCAACCAGCGGGCATGGGGTAGATTACCTGAGCTTCTCTGTAATAAATCAGTAGAGCAGGATCCATTTATGACAGCAGTAGTAATTTCTTTTAAATATTTCTGGTCTGTAGTGAGATCTGTGGATATTTGTGGAGGTAGTTCACCTTCTACCTTCTCAAAGTTGGCCAACGGCAGCGTCTCGCATATCTCTAATGCTTTACCAATTTGACCTGCAAATGATTTAGGTCCTGCAATAAGGCCATCCAAATAGGTAAACAAATGCCTCAATGGTAACTCATTGGCGTGTAAGAGACAAATTATCCATTGCAATGGTCGAGATAGTCTGTTTTCCAAAAGATGAATCACGCCTCTCACTTTCCCTGCATTTGTGTTTGTTCCATCACAGCAAACAACCATTAAACCCTCTAGTAATATCTTTTCAGTCGTTAAAAAGCTGTTGATAGATCTTTCAATATTTCTTGCATTGTCCGATATTGGAACCACATACCCAACATAAATAGAACCTGGTTCTTTTATAATCGAAATATGTTCCTCTTGTACAATCACTCTAAACCTCTTCGATCCTTTTAAAACAGTTTTTACCTGTTAGTGCGTTGGTCTTCTAAAAAATTTTGTTCCTCTTTTGGCACTTTTTCCCTCAAACAAGTACAGCTTACAAATTCTTTACATTTACATGCAGCTATGTCAAAAAGCAATCTACTTTGTACTCTGAACTCTTCTAACTTTTCTTCCTTAAGTTTCTTCAAAGACTTTTCAAATTATAACACTTTGAGTGATAAATTTATAGTAACTGTAAGTGTGACAATTGGAACAGAAGATTTTATCCACAATTCTTCAATTTTCGTTCCAGCTATTTCGGCCATTTCCAAAAACGTAGGTTCTTTTGATGTGTTATTCCTTACTTTTAAGTTTTGTCGAACTCATTCATAGAATTTCATCACATTTTCATATGTTGATATTCACTTTCAAATCTGTATTTTAACCAAATTTCCATTTAACGTTTGTCTTGTAGAAGTCATGTTAAATCACTTAAAAAACGTTTATCAACAAGTACTCGTGAATATAATTGATGCGAGACCCTTCACCTTGAGATAATTATCGACACTAGTTTAAACAAAACTCTGCATTTCGTAGATTGTCACCTGCCGCCCCCCGCTTCGACCCATAACACAATAAGGAAATATTTGATTGCAACAGCTAGTTAACGATATTGAAATATGTTATTTAATAAAATAAACCTATTTTAATAAATTCTGTACTGTTTTGTAGGCCGCGCAAATAGCCCCAAAATTGTCGTTTTTGTAAATGTTCAATGTCTTGGCGGGGACTTTTACCGTTGTCTGATATTTTTTATATTTTTAATTGAGGTAATTGATGGCAATTGGCAACTTAATACAACTATTCCAAATAAAAATTAGAAAAAACAAAATTTCGTTCCGCCTTAACGCTCAAGCGCATAAGTGTTTGGAACCTACCTCGAAAGTTCTCCATATTTGTGGACAGCCATATTTGGTGCTTCAATATGTTGGTATAGAGCGCGAAGACGTTAGCCAGGCAGAGATTACGCAGGTCATTGGAAGAAGGGGCGTTACTCAAAATACCGCGCAGGTACCAGCGCGGGGGAGATGTGCTGTGCAGAGGGAACACCAGCCCACCCCCGCTGTCTCCCTGACACACAGCTGATCCTTCAAGGAAATTAAAAGTGTTGGTTAGGCAGGGAATATTGGTGGTGCTGGCGTGCTCAGAGGTGTATCTAGCTCGAATTTATTTGTTCACCCACTGTGCGACGAGCGAATCGGGAGAGGCTGGTTGATAAAGACCCTTTAACCTCTCCTGCAGAACTCTCTCGGAACATTGCCTTGCACCGGAGTTGGAGGTATAGATTTATATAGTCCGTTAGTTTTCAATGAGTGCTAAAATTAATAATTTTCTATCAATTTGGATATCAATGTTGGTGGTAACTGTACCGTCTCTTATGTCCTCTCCAGAGACATTAGTTATCGGTACTACATAAGCTTATTAAAAGACATAGATTCTTGAGATCACGTCGTAATTAGTATAGTTCGGAAAACTAACGTCCTTTCTAACTAGAAGTTAGGTTTTGTCTGTGGAGCTCTGGGATTATAATGACTCTATCAACCTACCTTCGGTTATCTTCGGCACATCTCGTACACGAGATCATTTGGGCCTAAGACCTCGCAGGCAACTATAGCAATGTGAGAACTAATTATGATATTTTAAAGTAACTTACCATTATTTCGTCCAGCACATATTTTATCAGACGTAAAGTATGACTGGTAAGAAGAGGGCAGTTTTCGGAGACACTCATCAACCCCTACCACAGGAATGGTCAGAAATTTCAGCTTCTCCGACGGGGTATTAGATTCTGTAAGCCCCCAACCAGCTACCTGCAAAAACAATTTATTCAAATAAGACAGTTTCTGTCATCATATATAGTAGGTACATAATCTAATCGCTGCGACTTTTAAATGAAAAATTTGAAACAAAAAAAACAGAAAAGATGCGGTCGCATTTAGGAATTAAACCCAGGTTCTTAGCCTTGCCAAGGCGCTGTTCTAACCACTGACCTAATGGGACCCCATCTCCTTCGGTCATGTTTAACTGCAACATACTTCGGCTAAGAAGAAGACGCATCTTTCTACAGCCAACCAAAATATGCAAGATTTTCTCGAATTTTACGCAATCTAGTTAGTGTTTTTTGTTTATGCCGGGAAGAATTTTGCAATCTTATATAAGGTAGGTCATGGGAGGCTATGAGAAAAATAATTCTCCTTAGAGGGTTTGTCATTTTTGGGTATGATTTTGAGGGCCTTTTTAGGAAAGGAACGAGAGGATGTTTTGGGAAGGAAACGAGTGTGATGGATGGCTAGGAGTCTGGGGGTAAGTGTGTCCAGGAATGACGTACGAATCTCTCCCTCTCACCGTGGTGCAAAGTGACTTCCGAGAGAATCGAAGTCAAAAGGTCACCCTTAACCAGTCTCTCCCGATCCGGCCTGCCACACAGTTGGTGGGCAGATGCATCCGCCACTAAAATCTGGACAAATCTTACCATGGGCATCCCTGCCAAGTCACCCAACGTAGCATACCACTTAGCGTGACCTGCAGCAGGGTTGTTGGTTGTTCATAACCGTCCCACTATTGAGTTTATTGAACAAGGCAGAACTAACAAATGTTCAGCACAAACATCTTAAATTGGTAAGTGTGATTATAATTACCTTCCCAACACTGCCCGGGCTGGTCTGGTTGGTGTACAGGTCCGTGTCGGTCAGGTCGAGACAGACTGCGCGCACCGTGTCTGAGAAACTGAACGGGGTCATCAGCTGGATAATGGAGATGTCGTCTTGCCAGTTGCGGACATACCCTCCGTACTCCTCTCCTAAACTTATCTCTCGGACCTGCAGCATTATTCACAACAAATTTAATTAGGGACAAGGTTTTACCGGTTCCTTGACAGTTGATCCCCTGGCCCCCCAGCATTATTCACAACAAATTTAATTAGGGACAAGGTTTTACCGGTTCCTTGACAGTTGATCCCCTGGCCCCCCAGCGTACTTGTTTACAAAATCGTCCAATTGCTTACCATAAATCAAATACCATTTACACCTAAATGTATTTTACTTGTTGAATATGCTATAAAATTACATTGAGAGTGATAACAGTAGGAAACATTAGTAGGATATTTTGCAATATCTTATACTAGTGACCCAGAAAACATCAACATTTTATTTAGTTCACTACAAGTTATTCTGCTTTTTATTTGAGGTGTATCTTCGGACAGGTTCTAGAAAACAGATTTTGGTGCAGACGGTACAACATCGAACTATATACTCTGTTTAAGGAGCTAAACATTGCAATATTTATAAAACTGGGAAGACTTCGGTGGCTGGGTCATGTGGAGAGAATGAGCGAGCATCAAGCACCACAGTCCCTGCTGAACTCAAGACCGATAGGGAGAAGGAGCCTGGTAAGGCCAATATTAAGATAGAGTGACAACGTCCTCAAAAAAAGACCTTGGAGCTTCTAAACTGGAGAGAGCCAGCATAAAACTGAGATGAATGGAGGAAAACTCTTGAGGAGGCCAATACCCACCAGGGGTTGTAGAGCCAAGAGTTTATAATACAGCATCCGGCCAGGAATTTTTTTCTTAATGCATTTTAATGATATGTTTTGTTGTATACGTTTCTCCACACACTCCTTCAGCGACACTTAGCTATATTTTGTGCAGGTATACCGTATTTTCCCTAAACTGACTATATAATGTAGATAAGTATGCCGGGAGGCAAAATATCGGTAAACCAACTGTGATGGAATCTAAACACACAAACCTCTGATTGCTGCCGCCCTTTCTCAGTTGAATCCCACGAAGATAGACGGATTCCCGCAACAACACGGTAGTTAGATGCATTAATCTTGTGGCTGTAAGATTTGTCCGAAAAGCAGTGGGCCGCTGAAAGCCAAAAACAGTCAAATACTATAGTTTTTGTTTTTGTTTTTAAAGAGTTTTATTTCACATGTACATTAAATACTAAATTTTTTTTATAATATGCTTCCAGTTCTGACACATCCATGTCATTCTTTTTTATGTGAATACCTCACAAGAGTCCCAGCTGCTCCCATCTGGAGCCGATAGAACTATGGCATCAATTAAAGAGAATTTTCCCAGGATTGGAATTTTAAAAAATGTTGGTGCAGGATATAGGTACCGCCCCTCAGGGAACGAGCTATTGGATAACCGCTGCCATTCATAGGTCACGCAAGTGGTTCGTTACGTGTGGCGACTTAGCAAGGGTGCCCAGATTTATGGAGTGAGCTTTTTCCTTGGAGTTGGTCTTATCGGTGGATCTTAACGCCCACCTGTTGTGTGGCGTGTCGGATCAAGAAAGACAAAATGAGTGAGGGAGGCCTTTTGACCCCTCCAGCCGGACTTTCTTGACCCACTGACTTGCAACGCAGTGGGGGGTATTGATTCATTCTTCGTATACCTTTTTCCCTCGCAGAACTTCCTTCCTTTCTTTTAAAACCCTTCACACAGCATCCCCTAAGATGATATTTGCCGTCATGAAATGTAACCAAAAAAAGCGCAGCGGTAGAATATAATTTTTTTTTTGTTGTTATTGTGGGTATGTGTAGGTTTATGAGCTGCAGAAGTTCGCAAATTATATAATTTTGTCGGGCCCAAGAGGTTAAGAGGGAACCCTTTGAATCGCCCGAGAGTTAAAACCCCTCAGGCCTCTGGCACATTTTATCAGAAAGTCAAAATATTTCAGCTTTGCAGTAAAATTCAAATACATGGAATATTTCTGAATGCGTCCGAAAACTATAAACTGTTTTTGAAAGGTGATTAAATACGAATTTCAATTTTTATTTAGAAATAAACATGCAATTTTTGAAAAATAAATATTTTGGGTTCAAAAGTAATAAAAAACGTAACTAAAATTTCCGATAACAAATAAGAATAAAAAAAACATATTTTTTTAGACAAATGTATAAGAAATGTTTTCCTTACGTCGTTTCATGTAAAAATCCAAAATTGTGGTCGGTAATTTTTGTTTCATAAAGCTGTACATGAATTATTTTGTAGTTAAACTTTTGATGTCAATGTAAGGCGTGAATTCTTTCCCTTTCTAAAACTGTTAAGATCATATTTGTCACACCGAGTGTAACAGAGACAACGATTCCTATGAGATCTAAATGCATTGTTCTCAAAAGTGAAAAAATTAGTCTGAGGGGTTAATTGGAACCCTGTGTGGGTGTACTCACCGCTAATGACCAGATGACTCCGGATTAAACTTCCGCCACATATCTGCTCGAATTGGCCATCTTCCCAGTGGAATATGGCCACGTGCCAAGGAAACTGATTTGGCTGTACAACTTGCCCCTCCCTCACGAATGGCGTTGAATAGGCTGCTTCCGATCCACAATCTGGAAATATAGAAAATAACAAATAAAAAATCTTCTACCATGATATATCATGGAGAACCATTATGTAATTATACATATAATTGCTTTATTATTATGTCTTTTCTGTCTCTGCTGGTTTTGTTTTATGTTTGACACTACTAAGTACGTTTTATATTTTATTTTTATTTCCATTATTTCTGTTATTACACTGCAAGCACCTCCGCTTAATTATAAATAATAAAACATTGATGACGCATGCTCTGAACATTTATAATTGGAGTGTTCTATATACATCCCAGTAGCAATTTTATTACTATAATTAGTAATGGTTAACACTGTAACTGTTTCAAAAAATAAGACTTACACATAAATAAATAAATAGTCATTATAAGCAATAATTATAAGCCTGAAACACTCATTTACATTGAAAAAATCTTCCGAGAAAAGATACATGCCGCCAACGGGACTTGAACCCGTGGTCTTCTGATTTGCCGGTCAGGTGCTCTACCACTGAGCTATGTCGGCTTATCTAATACCTGCCAAATAACTCAATATATACTAGTGTTTCATTCAACAATTACTGCTTATTATTTCCTGACCGGCAATCAGAAGGACACGGGTTCAAGTCCCGTTGGCGGCATGGGAGGCGTCTACTAATATCTACAGGAATTCCAAAAACTGAACAAATCGGACTAATATCTATGAGAACCAAAGTGAAGACGAATACCTATAGCACTGGCAGTGGTTAGATTTGCAATTATGTATAGCATATTGGAATAACGTAATATTGCGTAGGTTAGGTTATGTTAGGGTAGGTTGGGTTTTCCGTACAAACTCTTGCTCAGCTGCCCTCTGTAGATATTATTATAGATGTTAGTCATCAGTCATCACTGGGACCGTCATAGATATTCGTCCAACCTTAGATCTGTAGATTTTAGTCCTCACTCTGAAGTTCATAGATGTTTGTCCAACATATGAGCTGTAGATATTCGTCCGACATACAGGCTGTAGATATTAGTATCTGGGTTCGGCGGCATGTATCTTTTCTCGGAAGATTTTTTCAATGTAGATGAGTGTTTGAGGCTGATAATTATTGCTTATAATAATTGTTACCCTTTGTGCTATGCATAAAAATCTTGTCTTAAACGTTAGTTTATCAATTAAAAATAATAATTAAATAAATAGTCATCATCACTACTAGCCATTCAGGTCCAGCTTCTGTTTGCGCAAGAAAACAGAGCTTGGCGAACTTCAGGGTCTTTGGGTACTTCCCCCTTCTTCCCAATCGAGATAAAGGCTAAAGGGATGCTTTGAATCGTTCATGGTCAGAACGACCGCTATACTTTGGGAGGCGGGTATGGGTACTGCCACCCCGTGAACCATTTATTGGATAACAAACACCACAGCTATAGGTCACCCTAAGTAGTTTGCTACGCTTGGTGGTTTTGCAGGGGTGCCCGGGATCATGGGAGGAGGTTTGTCCAGGTCTTGGTGGTCAATGCATTTGTCCACCTACTGCATGGCGGGCTGGATCGAGAGAAATCGGTTGAGAGAGACCTAACATAGATTTCTTCAACCGGTCTCTCTCGACCCATTGCCTTGCACCGCAGTTGGCGGGATATATTTATATGTCTGTCACTCCTAGTCACATTGACCCGCAGACTCCTACCCGCCCCTCATACCATTTTCCTTCCTAGAATTTCATATCCTTCCTTTTCTTAAAAAGACCCTCCACACAGCATCCCCAATGAAGAGGGAAATTATTTTCCTTAGAGCCTCCTGTGTGGAGCTTATGTAAAAAGGGACATAATATAAGGGATATAAAATCATCGGAAGTTACGCGTCGATCCGATATTATATCGTTATCGATTTTACCTTGCTAGAGGTCCTGGTTATACGTTCATGTTTATATTCGATAAATGCTGGCGTCCCACAGGGATCGGTTCTGTCACCGACTTTGTTTCTGTTGCACATCAATGACCTCTTGTCATGTGCACCGATTCATTGTTACGCGGATGACAGTACAGTCCATGATAGCTTTTTGTTTGACAAGCCCCCAAAGGGCACACAAACTCCAATAGCTCGGAGGGCTTTGAAGCAAAGAATGGACGGTTACCTCGAGAGTATTTTCTCTTGGGGTAAGAATAACCTCGTCGAATTTAATGTTTCAAAGACCCAATCATGTTTGATAACGTCTAAAAGGGATCGAAATGAAAATCTAGTCTCCTTCAACGGAAGCAACCTTCCGAACAGGACCTCCATTGATATGCTTGGTGTAACTCTAAGTGACCAGCTCAGGTACGGGGGCTCCATCGAAACCAGAGTTAAGTTAGCCTCTCAGAAACTGGGCGTACTGTACAGGGCCCGCAGATACTTTAATAGTACCCAACTGCTAACCCTGTACAAATCGCAAGTGCGCCCCACGGTTGAATTTGGCAGCCACCTCTGGTCTGGAGCTCCAAAATACCTAAAAAAAACCCTTGACTCTGTGCAGAAACGGGCGGTCCGTTTGATAGATTCTCCCATCCTAACAGACGGACTGCAATCTTTAGAGCATAGGCGTCAGGTGGGAATGCTGTCCTTGTTCTACCGGTATTACAATGGAAGATGCTCCGAGGAACTAGCATCATTGATCCCCTCGGCTCCGGTGCATAGTCGGGAAACACGCCAAACACGCGCCCAACATTTGTACACGGTTGACATTACTCACATGAGAACGGGTCGTTTCTATGACTCGTTCTTGAGTTCAACGGCTCGGCTGTGGAACGATTTGCCGGCCTCTGTGTTTCCTCCCTCTTACAACATGGGTCTCTTCAAGACCCATGTTCACTCCTTCCTTTCCTCAAAGAGACCCTCCACACAGCATCTACAAAGATGACATAGGCCCTGAGGGAAATTATTTTCCTCAGGGCCTCCTGTGTGGTGTTAATGTAAAAAAAAAAAAAAATAATATGCACATTTCGTCGGGTGTTTTTATATAGGCAGGTCCAGAGCTCAAACATTTGTCGCGATTTGCCGTGAAAGTCTATCAAACATCACATCAACGTTTTTTGTTTTCCATCTCCTCCGTTTGTTAAAACACTAAACACGGTTGAAAGATTGGTGCGAAGTTCGCTCGATCACACACAATTTGGCTTGTGGTCTGCGATAAGGACATGTCGACGCTTAAGCAATGAGCACTTGACGTTTGACGTTTTTGGCGATTATATCAATGTTAAAGTGTGTTCTGATGAAAAAGAGATGCATCCGGGAGAAAACACAGATATTTTAATACATATTTATTTACCAGGAAAGATTTCTACTATTAGTTACTATTAAGAATTTAGAGTGCGTAAATATTTACGTCAAAGATAGAATAATTATAAATATTTGATATTTTTACGCACCAGATTTAAATGTCCGGGTTAAATTTTCCCCCCAAAAAAAAAAAAAAAAAAAAAAAAAAAAAAAAAAAAAAAAAAAAAAAAAAAAAAGAAGGAAAAACCAAACCCTTTCATACACTTCCCCAAATGATCATCTAGTGAATCCACGTTATGCAATTGCACTATATAAGTATTATAAATACAAAACAATACAAGAACAACATGTCAACCTACTAGAGACCAAATGGGAATATAATTCACCGACTCCAGATATTTTCATATCAGAGGGTTCGGCTCTGTGGCATTTCTAATTGAACCTATAAATCCTACTGATCCCTCAATATAAATATTTAAAAAATCTTTTGTAATCCTACATGTATTTAAAATTACTGCTTTTTGCATTTTTATATACAAATTCATTGACAAATCTAATATGCTTAAATTTTGAATCAAATATTAATAATTTTATTATCAAATATTTTTATTATTATATTATATTCAGGTATAATATTTTTTTTTCTTTGCACATAACTTAATAGTTAATTCTCCATACACGGACCGCATTGCGCGGCATCTGTCAAAAAATGAAATATTTCCCCTCCGCCGCCCCCCCCCCCCGCCGGCCTTCCCGCTTCACCCGGGATGGAATGTTTAGGAAATGTTTTCCGTCGATTATCGGAAGCTCAAAACACAACAAAAGTTGACAATATTTATGATGTTGATGACAAACATTGATTGTTGTTATGGGACTGTCAAGGCAAATGACGAAGCTATGGACCCGACTTATTGTCAACAATACTCACATCTGTGTTTCGCATTAATTTAATAACATGTATCGAATGTATATTATTTACTGAAACTATTGCTGAGATGAAAGAGTAAACAAGATAAGCGTTATTAGATCAGGAAACCAAAATAAATTAAATACATATCTAACGATACAATACCGTGGAAACTGCGGAAGACTTGCCAAGGCAAAAACTAATATATTTTATTTCTACAGAATAAAAATATTATTCCATTTTTAATGAAATAACTTAAGAATGTTTTACATATATGTAACAAATTGAAGAAAAAGGCATTACTAATAAAACATAATGAAACATGAAACAGAACAAAACATAGAAAAATAAAAAAAGATGACGGTCGCAACTGGGACTCGAACCCTGGATCTATTGTCTTACGGGGATACGGCATCTTTACTAAGTCGGGCCATTGGGGCATATTTTTATAATAATACTAAAAATAATATTTGGCTAATTTATATAGCGCCGTTTTCATGAAGAATCACCTCAAAGGCGCTGTACAAAAAAATATATAAAATAATAATATTACTGGCTTACAACTAAGATTTACAATAATTACTAGTGACTTACATCTAAGACTTATAGCTAGTGACTTATGACTAAGATAATATCAATTTTTCCAATTTCATATTTCAAATTCTAAATTTACAATTTACAATATTTTCTCCACACTTACCAATAGCAAATTTTTGGTTACGGGCATAGGTAATGCACCGAGCTCTTCACTTTTTACAACTTCTCCAAACAGGGATTCATTCCCTCAGAGGCCCTATGTCATTTTCGGGTGTGCTGGGTGGAGGGTCTTAGGAAAGGATGGAGCGGAAGTTCTGGGATGGAAAAAAAGGCATTAGGGTGATATAAGTGATTCTCAGGATTTGGATCATAAAGTTACTCACATAATCTAAGCAGGAATGGAGTTATCACTTGCGTCACGTCGCGTCGGTCTGATTCTAAGCGATTAGTAATTGTATAATTAAAAAAAAAATGCTGATATTATTTTTATCTGTCATTTTTATAATATTATGTAAACCAAAACTTAGCTAACAATCACTCTGTAAATTGCCATCTCAACACAGGCGTTTCACACCTAATGAGATGGTCAATACGTCATTACTGTTTTCAAAAATGTAATTTTAAATAATAAAATAAATACAAATTTTGTTAGTTTTTGATTAACACACGCCACAAAAACTCGTAGATAAATCAAATTAGATAATTCGATTAATAGAAATGATGTCACACACGTGTGTTGTTTGTTTTAAGATTGTCACAGCATTGATTTTTGATTTTTTGGATAGATTTTTTTTGTTGATAGTTGCAGAAATGGAAGAAGGAGGAATAATCCTTAACGAAACGCCGAATCTTTTTTTTATTTTTTGCACATAACTTTTTTCGTTTTACATCAATTTTGTAATAAATCAACACTATTTCTGACATTTAAAATTTATTTTAAAGATTTTAATATCTAATATCCTTAAAAAATGAACCTACCAATTACATAGGTACATTTATATTTAACTAGCTTTTGCCCCCGGCTTCACTCACATAGTATTAGGGGGGTACACACAGCGCCTACTCCACGTTCCCTATCCCCACTTCAATCCCCCCCTCCTCCTCTCCCCCGCTCCCTCTCTACCTACCCCCTCCTCCCACAATCCTCACTCGCCCCTCTCCCTTCCCCTCCACCCTCCCCCCTCACCCCTCCGCCAAAAAATCCTATCCAAATCCTATCTCCCCTCACCCCCCTCCATACCCGTTACATTCATTTTTCAAACAGCTCGCGTGCCACCTATTGCAATTTTTGTATATAAATTTCATAATGCCAGAGCTCTTAGCTATAGCCTATGGCTTATTCTGATGTATAAGCTAAATTATTGTAAAGTTTCATTAAAATCCATTCAGTAGTTTTCGCGTGAAAGAGTAACAAACATACATCCATACAAACTTCCGCCTTTATAAAATTAGTAGGAGGATGATAAAAACTAACAAGTTAACTAACTTAACAAGTTAAAGTCTACTTCTGAACCAATGTACATTTTATGATTTCCAATCGGACGTTATTAATAGGCTTACGTCTGTACGGTTGAAATTTAAGAATCCAGCTTCGAATATATCAATCACCCCGCGCCTTATGAGAAACTATCTTCGTACTTGAAGTTTGTTAAAAAGCTACTTTTGTAATAGAACTGTTCGTTAATAAGCATGTAGATATGCATAACGAACGACATTATAGAAATACATGCGTATATTAACAGTCAACCGAAACTAATCTGATACTATGGACGGCGGGCTAAAATGTATCAATCGTCTGTCGGAATATCTCTTAACAATTGTAAACCGTGATAGCAAATATTGATAAGTGACTATAGATGACGGATTTAGTAAACATCACAGTACACACCCGCTCTTATATAAATGAATCATGAACCATCGCTACTTACAAGATGTCGTGGAACCGGCCCTTATAAAACAGATTACTTATTTATCCCATCCTAACAGACGTAACGGCCCTGACAGGCCCCGCGCTGCTAAATCTTGTTATTCCACTTTATGAATAAACAATCAGTTGATCACACAGAATAGATTCACTTCTGTACAGCGGCATTTGATTAGCCTCGCTAATGTTTCATTGTATATTCCGCTGCATCTTAGCGATTTCAAGGTTAACCCGTCAGGCCAATTTGTTCTTATGGGTGTCATAGAAACCGTGGCATATCTTTTAGTGTCACGGTGAGAAATATGATATAAACGAAAAAAAAAAACAAAAAATCATGCTTTATTTTAATATATATTCCCGTCCTTTGCCTCTTAATCCTATTCCTATGTTCCTCCTCCCCCCCTTTTTATATATTGTAACTAAATAATAAAATAATTAAGAAAATACCCTTACAATGTCACACTTTATCATTAACCATCGTCAGTGGAAAGTTCACAATTGGCATAATTAACATCTTATTATTGCAATATATTGTAATCTCTGATTTGCTGTCAACTTTCTCTAAAAAATATATATATAAAGATAACAATAGAAAAATGAAAAACGTACCCCTCTATGAAATCAAAGTTTCCTACCGCAATTTAAATAAAATGAAACTTTGTGAAATTTGTATTAATTATTTTTAAATGAAACGACAAAAAATGAGGTGACGAAAACTTTTATAATTAAGGCTTATTATTAATTAGCTGTAAGGCTCTTGACTAGCATTCCGAAGGTCGCGGGATCGAATCCCGGCGTGGCAAATAAATTTTATTTGATGAATTTGTGTTATTTCACAATTTATTCATTTACAAAAATATATAGCATATAGTATATTTGCGGCACGTTCCAGAGTGAAGATACTCTCAGTATCGCCCTGGTATAAGACCACAATTCAGAATTGAAACGTTACTTGTAATGGCATTAGTCGTGTTTGGTGACCAGATCTGAATAGCCAGGTACTTCCCCATCTTCCTTTTCCCTATCTCCTTCCCCTCCTCACTACCTTCAGCCCCACTACATACCCCAATGGGGATGCCATAGTCTCACTGGCTCCAGACGGGAGCAGCTGAGACTCTTGTAAGGTATCACTATAAAAAAAAAATCTCTAATCAAAGGTGAACGTGTTTTCATTTTCGTTTACGCCTTACAAAAAATGTGTATTTCCAATAAAACAAATTGAAAACCTATTTTTCACATTTCAAAAACAGTTTCAGTTTTCAGATGCGTTTAGAAATATTCTATTTATTTGGATTTTACTGCAAAGCGGAAATAATGTGATCATCTGACAGAATATGCTCGCGGCCTGAGGGGTTAAAACAATGATAATTATAATCTATAATAATAATGTAATTCTAGGAATGCCTTGAGTTTGTACATTGAAAACAAATTATGGAAACTTAATAACTTCGTATAAATTACACATGATATTGTATTCGTTCTTCTAGTTATATACACGGTGTCCGGATATTTGTGGTACAATTTGTGGGAAACAATACTAGTGAATCAACATTACAATATTTTGGTATCGATTTTGTGGGGTAACTTTTTTTTTATTTGATTATTCATTTTGAGTACTTAAATCGAATCCAAAGTTGTACCTTTTCAGTAAAATTTGAAAAAATTCGTCGAAATACGATTTTTTAAATAATAACTGCACTCAGAGCCCATGACATTTTTGAGGATGCTCTATGTAGTGCAAAGGTATAAATGATCTATGTAGTATAAAGATAGGGGGTATACGGTATACCCGTAATACACTAAATATTGTAACCAGCGATTCCTAAGCAAAT
Source organism: Limnephilus marmoratus (assembly GCA_917880885.1). NCBI lineage: Eukaryota > Metazoa > Arthropoda > Insecta > Trichoptera > Limnephilidae > Limnephilus > Limnephilus marmoratus. The sequence goes on along the minus strand of OU862907.1, from coordinate 52,682,962 downwards.
TTGGAGTACAAAAATTGATGTCATTTTGCTGTAGGTACGTTGTTTATATTTTTCAATATTTCATATTTTACGTCACCACTGATCACACTCTGAATACATCTATATATATTAAAAAAATCTCCTGCCACGGTATTTGTGGTCGCCCTCCTCCGAAATGGCTGGACTAATTTTTATGAAATTTTATATGTACATATATATTCGGTAGGTATGAGAATAGGTCGTAAAGAATATTTCATACAGCTAGGTATGATTAGGGTGTCACTATCAAAAAAAAATTATAATTTTTGACAATTTTTTTTATATTTTTTTATTTTGCAAAAAATACCTATAACCGCAAGTTTTCACCCTTCTACACCCACCCTCCCATTTTTTAATCATGACCCGAAATTAAAAAATTATTACTATTTTTCATTTTTCTACTTTTTAAAGACCAAACAATGAATTCGTCCGTAACTTTAATGAAATACATTGAATTGAGAAAATGAATGGTTGGTGTTTTTTAGTTTTTATCGGCGGTCATCATCGGTAGCTCTTTTTGTCATAGATCCCATCCCCACACACTTACAACACCTTCGTTATTTTTTATTTAACAACCAAAATATTCACTATAAATAATTTATATGGCAGAACTAATTTAATTTATATGTCAGATAATAATTTCATTAAAACTAAGTTATTAAAGTATTTAAAAAAAAAAAAATATATATATATATACGGGAGTTTTTTTATTATTTTTATGCGAATAATGCACAAAAGTTCCAACTAATCCCGTTTGGAGCCAATGAGACTCTGGAATCCCTAAATGGGGTATATCGGGAGGCTGAAGAAGGTAGTGAAGTATCTGGCTATTCAGATCTCGTTCCAATTTTGAATGGTGGTCTTACACCAGGGTGATACTGAGAGTAGGTGAAGTATCTGGCTATTCAGATCTAGTTTCAATTCTAAATGCTGGTCTTACACCAGGGTGATACTGAGAGTATGTTGCACTCTGGAATGTGCCAAATGTGTACTTTATATTATTCAATTGTCACATCACAAATCAATTAAATAAACCCGCGACCTACAGATCCCTTCTTCGCCCTCGACCTCGGAGGCCCTTAATCGTGGTCTTACACTCTAGAACGTGCCGTAAACATACTAAAATTAATTAATTTTAAATTAACCCAAATTTATGAAATCATACTTATTTGCGCACGCCGCGATTTGAATCTGCGACCTTCTGATTGCTAGTCGAGAGACTAGCCCCTTGACCACGAAGCCCATCTAAGACTGATACTATATATATTAATAGGGCTATACAAACCGTCTTCAAATTGGTCAGTAGCACATAACACCACACAAAACAGCAAAAACCACACGTGTTTAACCATCATTTTGTGTAGAAAGAATTGATGAACTTCCCTTCACTGAATGAGAAAATTACAGATATAACAGCACTTTTAAAACGGATGACTATCGGACAACTAAAACAGTGGTCCGTGCAGAGTGGTTTATATGCCACTTTTCGCCAGTAAAATGTATACCGTACGAGAGTAAAAAATTAACCTGTTATTATTTGAAATTGTATATATTTCATTAAGATATACTTTGATCATGGAAAATTTTATTTATCTGAAATAAATTCTTCTTAGAAATATCCGACGATTTATCTCATTTTGTTAAGAATATCGCCTTTAAATATAAAGTGAAGTATGGATATTTTACATATTTTTCCTTAAAAAATTCTTCCGGAAACAACGGAAAAATCTAAAAATTTTGCTCGTAAAATGGGTCGGGAAATTTTTTTGAAAACATATGGACATTTACCATTTTGATTTTTTTATTTCAAGTTTGATTTCAAAGTTGGGTGAATTTTGGTCCGGAAAATTTTGTTTTTCTGAAAAAAATTTGAAATTTGTAAAATGTCAGAATATTGGTCGGAATTTTGTTCTTCTGAAGTTTGGAAATTTACCGTGTTCAGAAATTATTATTTTTCAGATTAAAACCCCAGTAAAATGAGAAAAAACCGACATTTATAGCTTAGAAAATCGGTCGGAAAATGGATCAAAAAAGGATCGGGAAATTGGGACAACATTTATCTTTTCGATTTTTAAAAAAAAAATATTTTTCTGAAAAAATCCAAAGAGAAAACAAAGAATTTGTTGGAAAATTTTGTGATAAAATTTATCAATTTTTTTGTATTTCTTGGGTATTAACTATGTAACAATTTCTAGACATTTTTTTTTTTTAAGAGTTTTATTAAATGTACATTTGTTACTTAAATTTAATTTTTCAACCGTATCATTCACGAGCAGAATTAAAACTTACTTAAAAATTATTTTATTTTATTTTATTTTATTTTATTTTACTTTATTTGGGAAACAAACAGTTGTACATATTTTATTAAATAATTACATTTGACAAATTTGCATGAACCAGTGAAGTTTCCACATTTGAGAATATAGAATTTAAAGAAAAAACAAAAAACTCATTAATACAAAAAGTTATACAAATTAAATGCAAGTACCAAAGATTAATTAGGTAGGAGTAGTGGGAGGGATGATTTTGGGGGGAGGGGGAAAGCGGTGGGAGGAGTCAATATTATACAGAAACATGGTTAGTAAAGGAGATTTGCAAGGCGCTATTATTTTATTCACTAAATTAATTTTAGATTTAATTTTTTTGTTTATTTCAAGCGTTTCTAAAGCGCAAAGATTAAAGTATGAATTTATATTGCAATGTTTAAATATTGTTTTTTCTTTATTGAAGCTATGGCCTGACTCTATTAAATGATTTGCAAATTCGGAGTAATTATTATTTCGTAAACAAAGTTCATATTCCCTGATTCTAGTTTTGAAATTTTAAGTTGTCATACCTACATACTGTGCGTCACAATCGTTACATTCTAAAGTGTATATCCCGTTTTTTTCAAATTTATTTTCTATACTATACTACAGCTTTCTATACTAATTCTAAAATAAAAAAATTGATAAATAATAAGGACGTTTCTATAAAATATCTAAGTTTTATTAACTATTTTATATTTAAGTATAGTTATAATCGCATTTATTTTATGTTGTGTATTACAGGTTTATCACTTGTTGAATTTACATAGTTTACATTCAGTTACTTTTATATTTCTAAATACCTATCTGTGAATATTAATAATTGGTCTATTTTTTGTCATCCTCTTATGTATATTTTATTAATAAGACTGTTCCAAAAATAAATAAATTTAATTATATCTATTGAACTGATTCTTAAAAGTGAGGAAAGTTAAATTGAAGCCTAAAAACATTCAGCATTCTTTGGGACGATTGAACGGAACCACAATATTCTTAATGGACTATCCAAATATATCTTTAAAATAAAGCGAGCAAGAAATGATTCGATAAAGTTAGTATTCTGTCACAGCACTTTAAATATTATTATTTAAAAAATTTAAAGAACTCGTCCGAGCATTGATTTTCTCCACATTTCTTTACGGTGTGGAAACATGGACACTAAGAGCAAGCTAAAGAATTTCTTTCGTTTGCTCTTAGTGTCCATGTTTTCATTGTTTTCTATCCGTTTTCTTTCGAAGAAAACGAATAGATACCCTTGAAATTGTAGTGCAGGAGAAAAATGCTCCGAATTCCACGGACAGCCAGATGCACATCTTGTATCCATTCTAGAAGAGCTAGGTTCTGCTTTATTATAAGTATCTTAAGATACTTTGGACACATTTCTCGCCAAACTAAGGACTCCGACTTGAAGAAACTCATAGTCACTGGCCGCAGTGTTTGGCAGAAGAAGCAGAGAAAGTTCACCAATGTGCTGCAGTGACCAAGTATGGGTCGGTATTAGGACGTCCTTGGCTACTTGGCTCTCCAGAACCGCGATGAGTGAAGGAACCTTGTCCACCTTGGAAAATGGAGTGGAGGTCACAATCCTCAGAAACGACACGAGAATAATTCTAAAACATAAAAGTGGTCTACGGGATGCAAATCATCGGACTTATTGGAGGAAATTATTTTTCCATGGTTTTGGACCCCTTACAGATTAGAGGTCAAAGTTGGTCGTGAGAAGTAGATACAAAATGCATTAAGAATATGACGCTATAATCATCTACGACTCGTGTGCACAACAACCAACAATTATTGTGTTTAATGAAATTCGCGGAATTACCGAAATGGATTTAGCCTTTTTAGCTCGAACGTTTGCATTAATAATAGAAATACGAGTCCAGCATCCAGGATTTCAGAGCGTCCGATTTGGAAACCTTCCGCCAAATATTATTACAGGGATACATAAAATGCTTTCCATTGGATTCACATATTATATTTAACGGACTATCCCATATTTTTAGGATTTATATGTTTTTTTTTCGATAAATTTATAAACGTATTATTTACTTGTAGATTGACTTGCGTATTATTTATTTCAAATTTGGCGTACGTAGTACTATTTGGAGAATACGAAATATTATGACTTCTAAATACATATTATCCATGGCCAAGTTGATAATCACAGATATACGTTAAAATCATAACATCAATTCTTTAATACATAATCAATGATTTGTAAGGCAAATATTTCAATAATTTCGGTTTTTCGCGAAATGTCAATAAAAAAATAATTGAGAAGATATGCGAGACAACTTTTGTTGAAAAATGAAAATATTATGCTTTCTTTGTCGAAGTATACAACGCGTGAGAACTTTTGAAATAATTAAAATAAATATTTTAAAATTCTCTTTAAATTGGCCATGTTTTGTCCAGTGCGATCGTAGGTATTTGCTGTATAGACCGACTCAATTATCGAGGTTCCACATAAGTCCGACTAAATCTGGTCTCCAAGAAGGGCATATTGAATAGGGCTAGCAGATTCTTCAGAAGTGACCAGCTTCTAACCCTGTACCTACAAATCTCAAAACGCCCAAAAATTGTATTTGGGAGTCACTTCTGAGCTGCAGCCCCACAATACTTGATACACCTACTAATGTGAGCTGTTGGTCTTATTGACAATCCATTGTTATCTGGCCGTTTGCCATATCTGGTGCACAGACGTAATGTAGGAATGCTGTATCAGTTCTACTGGTATTAACGGAACCTGCTCTGAGGAGATGGCAACATTGATCCCCGTTTCTTCGGTGCGCATGCGTTAATCTAGGTGGACACACGCGAAAAACACGTCTACAGTACCTAGTTGATGTTGACTTTATGAGAAGGGGTCGTTTTTGGACTCGGTGCACAGTCGGGAAACACGCCAAACGCGTGCCCAACATTTGTACACATTTGACATTTGTCACAAGAGAACAGGTCGTTTCTTCGACTCGTTCTTGTGTTCAACGGCTTGGCTGTGGAAAGATTTGCCGGCCTCTGTGTTTCCTCCTTCCTACAACATGGGTCTCTTCAAGACCAATGTTCATTCCTTCTTCTCCTCAAAAAGATCCTTCACACAGCATCCCAGAGGACATAGGCCCTGAGGGAAATTATTTTCCTCAGGGTCTCCTGTGAGGGGTTAATGTAAATTGAAGATGTCCACTGACTTGGTATAATTGTTTCCCTCCATTTAATTAGTATTCTGGGAAAAGAGGAATACATATGGTAGTTTATACAGCACAGGATCTCCTAGTGAGGAGGACTACGAATATATTTTCTATTTTATATATACATCTAACTAACATATTTCATATAAAAATGTAAAAAAATATTATATAGTTACTAAATAAAAAAAATAATAAAAAAAGTTAACAATTATTATAAGCAATAGGATTATCAGCCTGAAACACTCATCCACATTGAAAAATCTTCCGAGAAAAGATACATGACGCCAACGGGACTTGAACCCGTGTCCTCTCGATTGCCGGTCGATTGCTCTGACCACTGAGCTATGGCGGCTTATCTCGTACCCGCCAAATGATTCAATATATGCTAGTGTTTCATTCAACAATTACTGCTTATTATATTTTTTCCACCTGAAAACAACCAACTTTATTTTTGCGAGAGAAACATTGTAAGTTTTTCGAAACATTGTTGTTTTCAGGTTTCAACGAGATAAGCCGCCATAGCTCAGTGGTCAGAGCAATCGACCGGCAATCGAGAGGACACGGGTTTAAGTCCCGTTGGCGTCATGTATCTTTTCTCGGAAGATTTTTCAATGTGGCTAAGTGTTTCAGGCTGATAATTATTGCTTATAATAATTGTTACCCTTTGTGCTATGCATAAAAAATCTTGTCTTAAAAACGTTAGTTTTACAATTAAAAATAATAAAAAAAGTTAGTCACAGAATTTCTAAACTGAAATAAATCCTGACTTTTAGTATTACGTAGTGGAATCCCAAAGATATTGAAATATAAGTAGATGTGCTATCTGCTGTTTTTACTATGTGGGTCCGCGCTTCCGGGTGTCGCCGATATTGTTTACCAATTAACAAATAAACTAAAAGAACAAATAATTAACGAATAAACTAAACGAACGTTAAACTAAATGAACGAATTCTTTCCTTATTCAAAATGTATTGTTAACCAATATTAATGCACATTTTCAAAAAATCAACCAAATGAACAAATTCTTTTTGTATGAAAACTACGCTAATTAGCGCGTAGTCCGGCGACAGTTGCGCGGACACCATAGCATATCTCTTCTGTATTTGAATATCTTTGTGGAATCCAGAAGCTTATCAATTCAAGCAATATCGGACTATCAACTAAATCATTTATAATTTTATTTAGAAATACCAAGTCAGTGAATTTCTCCCAACTGACAATTTGAGCATATTCATATCATTTAAAATAGTGTTGTAGTTCAACATAATTGCTGGAATACCCATCATTAGCATAATTTTTTTTTTACTTCCAGGTATATCCTCTTTTACTCATCGTGTGTGTCACCTTTTACTAAATATTTCGTTGCATTTTTGTATACACGCTCTTTTGTCTGTTGATCATCCGTCACTTTCTCTTTTTCATGTTAATAAATTTTCAATTTCATTTCTTGCCAACTAATTCTACAAATCGAAACCCCAATGATCAGATTAGAATCAAATCTCTGTAAACTTGCTATTCATCTTAATTAAAGTTACAATACTATTCAGTACAAAACATAAGTATTTTTACTTACAAAAAGGATAACCTCGCAAATCATAACCACTCCATACGGAACCCCTTTGGTTTGGAAAACGAAGAAGTCTATTTCACCTGCTCTCAGTGCTCACCCTACAACTGAAAGAAGACTGTCTGGAGACCAGACACTGGGGCCCTTAACAAAAAAAATAAAAATTAATTTAGAAAATGTAAAAACTTTTTAGTATTCTTTCAACAGCTTGTACGTGTATAAATATTATCATGTGGGTTCCAAACGGGAGAATTGGACACACGTTGACTTCTAACATAGGTAAAGTATAACAGTTTAATACACATTATATTGTTAAAATTTCTAGTTAGCCTAGTTATAAATCCCAACGTTTTTATGCCCTTATTAGAGATCTCTGTTATGTGGTTAACAAATTAAAGATTTGATTGCCTAGTGATGCCTAAGTCTTTAATCATTCATGTGAATGTCTCAAGAGCATTGTTATCAATGGTGTAATAATTAAAGATCACTGGATTTTTTATTCGAGAAAATCTAATTATTGTTTGTATTTCATTCAATTTTGGGCAGATCATGGAACTTTTTGGTTCACATTTTACAATGTGTAAGGTTTTTATTGACGTTATCTCGTTATCTGTCTGTTATTTTTAAATTTGATATATTTAGTTTTCATGTCATTCAATGTTAGTGAATTCTACGCACATATTAATTAAATATTCTACAAGCATTTAATACCCAAAGCTTGTTTAAACTACTGTCTACATGCAACAACGCGGGGCGCTAGAGGCGCTAGTGTTTGTTTTATTAGGTCATTTCTACCGAGAGAATTTGTGAAAAAACAAATTATTATGTTTCCAAAATTACATAATTACAAACAGTTTGGTAATTTGTACAGAAAAAAATGATGTATAACAAGAATTGGTAAGAATTAAAAATAATGCAAATTTGGCAAAAATTAATTTAAAATTATAAAATACATGTGTTTACACAAACCGCCTCACAAGACTTTGCCTGTTCCGAAACAGTTTGCTTGAAATGAAATAGAATGTAGATATCATAAAACTTAAGAAAAGCAGATAAAAGTTCCTTGTTATATAACAGAAGTAGTGAGTATCTAACCGCAGTAGAACTGTGTCGACTATACAGGTTTGTGTTTGAGATTTGCTTTATTTATCAGTTGAATGACTTTTTCAATGGATTTTTAAAAAATTTGCAGCAAGATTATAGCACTGAGTGACTTTGTCCGTACTTGGTGTATGTCTCCGGAGTCATGTGTTTGTGTGTATGTCTTATTTCTTAATTGCGGTGCAGTATGATGACTTAATTTGTTTACTTGGAAAGGAAGGAGATGATGTTCTGAAAAGCAAAAGGTATGATGAGTGGGTGTATCTTTTCATTTTAACCAGTCTAGAAACATCAACAATTTTTTTTTTTTTACTCTAGGTATTTATTTTGAAAAATCAACTTTTTTTTCACTAATTAAAGAAAGTCAATAACGCCTTTAAAGTCCTGTGTATTACGTTATTTATTAATTAATTATGGTCGAAATTTGACAAGCGGTATGTTGTGTGTGTAATGTTTTTTATTTATTTTTTATGCACAATTTAAAAAAAAATGTTAGCATTCTGCACTCCTACTCCGTATAAATTGTGCGAAATTTCATTCTTCTCCGCCGTCCGCGCAATTTTCGTAAAAAGGGGTACAACGTTTTTGTTTCACGTATTAAGATAAGCCTTAACCTTTTCGTCCCGGAAAGAAAAAAATCACACACGATCCGAAGCGGGGTCACTCGGGTCCCCCAATTTGTTTTGCTTTTTTGAGGGTGTTAATGATACATTTTTTGAAATTTGTTTTGGTAATAATTAGAGGGAAGTATATTCATTATATTTCAGAAGTCATTATCTAAATTGTTTGATAAATAAGGTCATGATTAATATTCTAATAAATTTAGACCATAACGCGTGTTTTTCCATAGAAAACAGAGAAGGCGGGCCGATAGCCACCATAACGCCATGTTTCCGAATCTCGACTGGCGATTGGCGATTACACTCTCCGCGTCGATGGCTAGTTTGTTGCACAGGATGATCTGTAAATGATGGATATATGTATATTTTTTTTTACTTTCTTGGTTTTTGAAAACTACTACCTACTACTAAACTAGGATGTTAAATATTTTGAATCTTATGGTATATCTAGATATTTAATGTAGGTATTAAATTTGATCTTCTAATTAATTTGTGATTTTTTTATAATATTTACACTATCCGATTCCCGGCATGCGTTGCAATGCCATATGCAAAGAAATAAATTTCACATTTTTAAAATAAATTAAACTTGCGTCCCCGTTCCCCGTTCCCCTTCCGCATCCCCTTCCTCTCCCGCGTTTTCTTTTCACCTTCCCCGCCTACCCTCACCCACCTCCCGCTCCGCCGTCCCTATATATTCAGCCCCAGTTCATTCAGTTAGAAAATAAAGTTGGCTCGTGTGCAACCTATTACAATTTTTTTTATACAAAATTTTCGTTTTTCATATATTGCAAATATTCATTTTCGTATATTATAAGAACCATCAATCTAATTTCGTACCTAACATAGGTATCTATTTAAATTTAAAAATCTACGGACAATTCTTTTGTTAAAAAAACAACTGCCTGCTAAATTCACATTCATGTGCGAAGTTAAAAAAGTCGTTAATTTTTCTGAATTTACCTAATTTTTTGCGCAATTTTCTTAATTTTTCTTTCCGTAAGAACCTTCTACAAAGTATTAGAAAAAAAAAAGATGAATGAAATAGGTAAAGTCTTTCTGAAGTTATGGCGTGACCAAGAGATCGGACGGCCTCCGTAGTCCAGTGGGTAAGACTCTTGGCTCATAATCCGGAGGTCGCGGGTTCGAACCCGGCATGCGCAAATAAATTTTATTTGATTAATTTGTGTTATATCACATTTAATTCATTAAAAATAATATATAGTATATTTGCGGCATGTTCCAGAGTGGAAGATACCATCAGTATCGCCCTGGTGTAAGACCACCATTCAGAATTGAAACGTTGCTTGAAAATGGCTTTAGCCGTGTTTGGTGACCAGATCTGAATAGCCAGGTACTTACCAACCTTCCTTTTCCCCACCTCCTTCCCCTCCCCACTACCTCCAGCCTCACAACATACCCCAATTGGGGATGCCATAGTCTCACTGGCTCCAGACGGGAGCAGTTGAGATTCTTGTGCGGTATTCACTGTAAAAAAAAAGAGAGAAACAGGGATTCATTTTTTATATACATATATAGATTTAGGATATCATCTAGCATCAAAACATAGTATCTTAACGTAAATGATGCATATATAAACGTGTTGAAAATAGGAAAAATTGCATTTGAAAATAGAAAAAGACATTCGTAATAAACACATTTTTTTATTTAATTTTACAATATCCCACATACCAATTCACCACCGTAACAGCGTGGTGAAATCAAGAAATTTATAAAAAAAATAACAAAAACACCTTTTCATTTGGGTACGTACTCTATAATAAATATGAGTTTAATGAACCAATAATTATTAGCAAAAATAATTACACATAAAGTATAACGAACTAACCTATTCCTAAAAGAAGGTAAATATTGGAAAACAACTTTTTTGTTTTGGGGGTGTTATGCCGTGTTACGCTACCTCCTCCTTTAGCCAATGTTTCGGACAGCGTTGCAGTGTCCATCATCACACATCTGCCGGATCTGCCCTGACGATGGACACTGCATGCTGTCCGAAACGTTGACTAAAGAAGGAGGTAGCGTAACACGGCACAATACCTACCCCATAAACAAATAACGAAAATACTTTTGGCCGTGAAAATTTTAAAACGTGGACATAATGTTTATGTGGAAAAAAATATTAAGATTATAAAATATATTAAAAAAAATATATCACAAAATGTAAGAATTTGCGAATCAAATTAACAACTTGTGTAAATATCCCATAGTAAGCTGCAATAACACGCAGTTAGACACAGATATATTCAACATTCATTACATCAATAAAAGCAAACAATTAAATTGCAAAATTTTAATGTTGCGTACCTACAATAAATAATATTTTACACCCCTGAAACAGAAAATTGCGGATGCCATTGCAAAAGATTAAATGTACTTACCAATCTGAAGATGTCTGTAGCACGGTGTAACTGGTCGGGTCTTACATAGAATTATTTATCGCCAAAATTAAACGAGTTAGTAATTAAAACTGACAACACTATTTATTTGCTGTATACCTTAACCATACTGTATTTTGTTTTAGATTTTGTTCCTACATGTTACCGGATGTGTCCCAGACAGAACTATCTCGGACAAGCAAGCGAACGTTTTAGCATTGTAAAAAGAACATACTAGATGCGTAGTGTGAGCAAACTGCATCCAGTCCTTTTTATTTAAACCTATGTTATTAGTTGCCATCGCATAGAATTGTCCAGTTATGCCAACGCCCCTTTCGCTCTCGTCAATTTTTAAGTAAAGCAAAATGGTAAAGTAATAGTAATAAAGGCAGTGTGACTCAGTTATTAAGACACAGACCTTTCTACTAAAAAGCAACTTTTACTGATCGGCTACCAGACCCCAGAATCTTCATCGGCAGGACAGTGCCAGCCGATATAACAGCGGGGCAGGGGGGGGGGGGGGCGGAACAGATAATCCGCCGGAATTTGATAGAAATTATTTAATATTTAAAAAAAAAGGAATGCGATATTATTTTTTTAAATGCAGATCGATAACCAAATAGTTTTTCTAGGATAACCTAAATTATTGAGTATGTGATTTAAAAAACAACTTAGATACAGCGTCAAACCCTCATTAGTGTAAGTCCATTACCCCGGTCCGGGGAGGAAGTGTTAATCTTGTCATGGTAAAATTCCCCTTATTTTTAAGTGACTTTTTGATAAAGTAAAAATAATAAATATTAGCATTTGATTGAATGTTGTCTTTTTTATTCACACACTATCATCACAAGAAAGTAAACATTCACTTTATTGAGCAGTTTTGTAATAAACATTTGATATAATGCTGGCAGCTGGCAGCTGGGTCCAACGCACCCGGTAGCGAGTATTTGTGTTACACATTGATGTGCTAGTCCCTAAGTGTTTGAATATTTTAGGAAAAACATTTGCAAGTTAGTTTTTAAAATATTATGATGAATTGTTTTTTTTTTTCAAGTTAGTTTCACACGGGAGGCCCTGAGGAAAATCATTCCCCTCGGTGCCTACGTAATCTTTGGGGATACTGTGTGGAGAGTATTTTGAGAGTATACTGGAGAGTATTTTGAGGAAAGGAGTGGATGAAGATCTGGGAAGGAAAAAAGTATGAGGAGTGATTAGGAATCTGAGGGTCAGTGTCTCTAAAAGTGACGGACGTGTAAATTCATCATCCCGAAGCGCTATTCCGAGAGAAGGCTGGCGAGGACGAAAAGTCTCCCTCAATCATTCTTTCTCACTCAAATCGATCCGGCCTGCCACGCAACTGGTGGGAGGGTGCACTCACCTCGCCGCATGAACCCGGGCACCCCTGCTAAGCCATCAAACTTCGCCAACCACATGGAGTGGCCTATGGCAAGAGAGTTGGTTATGCAACAAATGGTTCACGGGATGGCGGTACCCATACCTGTCTTTGAAATTGAAGTATGGGAATGTAGGGAGAATATATTTATTTTGACACGTTAATGAATGGAAAGATAAGTCGGGGATGATTAAAATAAAATAATATAGCACGATAAAGTAAAATATATTTATTTGAGACAAATGGGTGTTTTACAAAAGAGCACATATGAATGCGAATCAAGCAATTAGTAGAAGTTCGATCAAACGCCGCAGCAAACAACTGCCATAGTTCCCATCATGAAACATGTCTGAAAGAAAAAAAATGCGTCAGATATTTTTTATGTGCAAAATTTGAAATTTGAATACTCACATAAATTTACGTAAATTGCCTAATTTTATAAATATTGTTACGATGCACGAATACACCCCTGCAAATTACTAGGCTACTCCCCTGTGAATCCAAACGGCTCCCCCCCTCCCCACGTCCGCGCGACAAGCCAGCACGCACGTGGCGGCCGGCTAGCAAGCCGCCATCCCTTCCACGGCAGTGCCTTGAGTGCACGCGCAGCGTGAATCGTTCCGTTTTGTTCTGGAATATTCCACCGCAAACGTAGCTTCCAGACCAATGAAACCCTAGAGTCATATTTTCATAATTTTGTCTTTGTTTCCACATTTTCATAATTTTGTCCTTGTTTTCACATTTTCATAACCTTGTCTTTGTTCTTTCAATTGCATAAATATGTATGTTGTTTCACCCCTCCATGTGCTAACTGCCTGTTCCTCATATTTTATGTACCCCCCTCCCTACCCTGATAAACATTGTACCTAGCCTATGGCATAAGCTAGTTTTAAGATGTTAGCTCTCTATCTCTCTGGTCTACAAATTTCTCTTTCAACTCCCGTGGGTAACGTAGAGGGTTTTTGCCCTATTGCTCCATTGCCACGTCGCTTTTTTTTCCGAGCACGGGGGGAGGTGTTACGATGCACGAATACACCCCTGCAAATTACTAGGCTACTCCCCTGTGAATCCAAACGGCTCCCCCACTCCCCACGTCCGCGCGCCAAGCCAGCACGCACGTGGCGGCCGGCTAGCAAGCCGCCATTCCTTCCACGGCAGCGCCTTGAGTGCACGCGCAGCGTGAATCGTTCCGTTTTGTTCTGGAATATTCCGTGGGACCGCAATGGCGGTGTCCGCCTGTAGAGACCTGTGGGAACGCCAGCTCCGGCTGAATTCCGCTCACCTCACCGAACTCCAATCCACCAGCATGCAGCAGTGAGTACACGAGCCAATAATTCCTCTTTTTGCGTGTGTTCCTTTTTAAATTCTACGCGTAAATTAATGACCACCCCAGAGAGTCTCGGAGCAGAGAGATGTTACGTCCAATTACCCCTGAATTAGATAGGTTATTGATGTTACCTTGTTCTAACCTTGACTGTGTTATGTACCATTGTTGTTTTATGAACGGATTCTACCCAATACACCTGATATTTACTGCAGCCGAATTGTTTCATTGTCTCCCCCGGCCCGTAGGATTGAGCTTATTTCAGGGATGCCACACATGCGCCTCAGAGATCCTACAACCCTGGTGATGATAGCCTCTATCGCTCTGCTGACCAATAATTCTGAGCTGGTCCGTCGGCAGAAGGTAGGCACCTCAGGTAGGTGCGCTTAACAATATGAACTATTTTACTCATCGAGCGATGAGTAATGTCGATGTTATTAATAATATATAATCAATCTAAAATACTCTGTTAAGGGATTTTAAAAAGTTTCAACGTCAGGACAGTTTGTTTTAAGCATTAAATTTAATTTATAGTGCACGACTCCGGCAAATAAATACTGTTAAAAATTATAATCCTCGCGTATAGCACCATGATGATTGAAGTAAGTACAGTCAACTGGGCCGAAAATTCACCAACCTGCGGTGGAAGGTGGTGGCTACAGAAATTCTAATTAATCTCAAATAAGTGTGTATGTTGCGGGGAGGGGGGGGAGGTGGCTAGAGAAAATTTTGGGTAAAAACGATGCATTCAGTACGAAAATAACAACCGGTTCCTAAAGAAATAGCTTTTCACTTCTTCTAACACAACAAACTTATTTTGTGGCACCATTTTAATTCAATTTAATAAAATACTTAGTTTTTACCACTTTTATTATTTAAAAAAAAACAACATGTTTCGTGAGCAATGCTCACTTCTTCGGGTTTTGTTATTGATACAATTGATAAAAGGAAGAAATAGTTCTTCAATTATTGATAATTTTTGTATTCACATTTGTGTATACCAAAAATGAGCTAAATTATCAGGAATAAAATGAGAAAAGAAGTGAAATCACTTTTTTTAAATCTGACTGCCTCGTTTCGGAGCTAAATCTAGATCTACAGGAGCTGAGTTGGTAACACTGATTTTCAAAGATCGCGATGTCTCTCTGATAGTAGAATTCATAGATATTAGTAGACAGAAGTTTGTTTTTTTTTTTTTTTAATACACTCCTCTTTTAAAAACATAGACAATCCGAGTAATCTGGGTTGCGACCCAAGGTTCGTAGAAAATGCGTTTAACAGGGTTAGCTCATTGCGGGGGTAGAGCGGTGATTGGCTAAAAATTCATTATCCCAGTCATTCCGTAGTTAAAAAGGCCTTTAGCTTGCAAAAGGTCATGTAGTAGCGATTTAGATATATGTTGTTAAGATTGGGACTCTAAAGAAAAAAAAAAGTTTTCGACTTCGGGAGGGTCGAGCTCGATCCGCCATCTTGGATTGAAGGTCCCAAAATTCGGTTTTTTTCAAAATAATTATGAAATGGTTGATTTTGAAATGGTGAACTTGAATAAAACTAAATTACGTACATTTTATGATTAATTTTTTTTTTGTAATTATAATAGGTAACGAGTTACAGTGGCGGAAATGTGAATATTTTAAAAAAAAAATGATGAAATTCCCAGTTTGTGTTATTTTTTCGGGTTATTCATTACATAACTAGCTGTTAAAAACCCGCTCCGTACGTACTGCTAGGCCCTGTAGGCAGCTTTTGGTTTGGCTTTGCCCAGTTAGTGTTGGTGACCATTTTATACATAATTATATTATATAATATATTTTTTATCATATAATTATAATAATTTTGTTAACTCATTTCTACACCACCATGAGGTAGAGAACATGGCGCATTTTTTATTGTGGTATCCCCTGTAGGTCTACTCCACAGATATACCAGCGATGGTAGATTTCGAAATTATTTTATATATTGGCTATAGCGTAATGATATTTTTTTGTTGATGCTGGTTGGTTGATATCGGCATCTTAATAACAGTCTTCATCAATGTCATCATCTAATTCATTGCCTGTGGTACTGAGATTCTGGGCTTCCATTGACAAAATCTCTTCATCTTCTTCCTCGACATCGATATGAACCTCTGGCGAATTTCGGCATGTTTGACCATTACAGCACCCACACACAATAGAACAATTCAATCCAGCTTTCCTGCAGCCACATGCAACGCCGCATCCTTTTTTACAATTACATGAAATAAATTTCAATAAAGTCTCGGGTGCTGGTTTCTTAGTCATTCTTACTGGAACAAGCCCGTTGGTGCCACAGTTTTCTGGATTTTTTTGGATTCCATACCATTTTTGGACTTGGTGGTACGTCCTAAATGCATGGTACCGTGCAGCGTCGTTCGTTGGTGGCAAAGAGGCAAGATTGAATTTGCTTTTTGTTGTTGACTTTGCGAAACGTTGGTAGCGGACTTCTTCCAATGTTTCGTTATCCATGTCACACCCGTACAAAGCAATAAGAAAGCATGTTCCTCTATCTGCCATGTCTTCTGGTTTTGCATCATGTTGTTTGAAGATTCCTATCATGGCATTGAGTCTTGTGTCGTTCTGTACAAGTGAACAAAATTTTGTTTTTCCTTGGTTGAAGAAGGACGATGTTGTATCGCAGCCACTAAAGGCATGGAGAAACAGAATATTCTCAGCCGCTTCTTTGTATTTCACATTATTCGCGGAATATAGTCTTTCAAAAGTTTTGCCTCTCCCGAGTTTGTGAAGATATATACTACTTTCGGGTGGTGCCAATGCTGTTAGCAGAACTAGGAGATCAACGTCTTTGCCAATAACGAATACAGTGTCAAATGATGAACACAAGGAAATCGCAATATTGACAATCAACTCATCAGCATCTTCTTCAGCCTGCTTAACTATAAAATCAGCCTGTATAAATTGCTTTGTAAGCATCGAAATCAGACGGACTTTGTTATTTTCATTGGCTAAACAACGTTCTTGTGAAACTTGAACTGGCATTGTTTCATCGAAAAGAACATCTGCAGACATATACTTCTTCGATCGGCGAAGTCTTTCTGCGGTGTTTGTATTTTTTTCACCATCATCTAGCGGATATCCATCGAAAACTGCATGTGATCCATAGTGATGTCTTACATAGTGAACGTACTTCTTGCAAATTGACCCAAAAAAATCATTACGATTCCATACAACTTTATGTAAAAGGTATCCTCCATCCACAACATTAATTTTGCTACCTTCAAGTTGCACGCCTTCTGGAAGTTGTTCAAAAACACCATAAAATGATGATTTCGTACCTTTGCGCATTCCTTCTTCAGAGAAAAGCGACAAAGGAAATGGGGCGAGTTTGAATTTAAGGTAATCCTTCAATTCTTCGTCGGATTTCTTCAAAATACACATTCTCTGGAGCAACAGTAGCGGGTTGATGGAAATAGTTGTTTCGCAGATCTTGATGCTGCTGTTGACTGCTACTAATGGAATAACTTTGTCCTTACGTTTGAATTTAATAGATTCAAAATTTGTATACCTGGTAACCATGTTCGACATCCTCCGACGTCCGATAGACTGAGCGTCCAGGCATCGTCCAGTAACCAGGACTCAATCAGTGTTGCCAAGTCAGCTATAGACTAGGAGCCCACTATAACAACGTCAATCAACGTCATTGAGCACATGGATGATGCTATATAAGTATATTGTTTGTGGGAATACGTTAAAATGATATTTTGTAATATGTTCTTACAAAAATTTTTCAAGAAAACTTGAGTTTTACAATTTTTTGTAAAAATTGTCTTCTTTCTTCCGCTCTAACTCGTTAGCTATTAGACTTACAAAAAAAACATTCAACAAAAAATGTACATAATTTAGTTTTCTTCGAGTTCGCGTTGAACAACTTGGTTGTAAAATCAACCATTTCATAATTATTTTGAAAAAACCAAATTTTGGGACCTTCAATCCAAGATGGCGGATCGAGCTCGACCCTCCCGAGGTCGAAAACTTTTTTTCTTCTTTAGAGTCCCAATCTTAACAACATATATCAAAATAGCTACTACATGACCTTTTGCAAGGTAAAACTACGGAATGACTGGGCTACATGACGTAGCTTGAATTTCATGTTTTACTGAGAGATTTGAATTACTGATTACAGTATTGACGCAAGTGGCAGTGTTTTACTTCAAGCTACTTCACGCGTTTGAAATTTCTAAAGCGGCCCGATGAGTTTTTTTTTTCGAAAAAGGTTCGTACCTATGAGCTAATCTTGTTAAAGACTAACCTTGTTAATCTTGTTAAATTTTCTACGAACCTTGCTTGCGTCCTATATACCGATAATGTTTCAAGCCGTGCTAAGCTCAACATTCCAAACAAACCGAGCTTAAAATCAACTGATGTAACGGGCGATAGTAATGACTTGGAGAAGAATTCGGGGTTAGTTACCTTATGGTGGGGTCTTTTTCCTGACCTTAGTGCCTCCATCATATCACGTATGGCCGAGGGACAGTCTTTTACGGTCAGACACTTCCCTGGTAGCCCGTTTTCCATCTCGCAAGAATCTCCTGCAACATGTTTCACCGCATTAAATTCAATAATTCCCCTCAAGGTCTGTGTCATTTATAGGGATGCTGTGTGGAGAATCTTTTAAAATGAAGGGAGGAGAGGAAGTTCTGGGAAGGAAAAAGTATGAGGGGTTTGTACGAATCTGGGGTCAGTGTATCCAGGAATGACGGATGTATGAATCCATCCCGCTGCAGTGCAAGGCGATGGATCGAGAGAGTCCTGCTGGAGAAACCAAATAATCTAAAAAAAGCGGTCTCTCCCGATCCGATATTATAAGTGTAGACGCATCCGCCACCAAAATCCGGACACACCTCACCCATGAACCGGGCACCCTTGCTAGGTCACCAAACGTAGATCGCCGCTCACCACTTGGGGTGACCTATGGCAGAGGTGGGAACCAATAAATGGTTCCCGGAGCTGCAGTACCCATACCCGCCTCACAAATAACAAGAGCGACCAAGAGTTTGTCCAAGTTGGAGTCCTCAGTTTATCAAGCAACGTGTCCAAAGTATCTTAAGATAATCACGCATAGAATATGGGATATATGATGGAGAACTGCCTCAAACATTCACATCAAGCAGCTAACTAAAATACAAAAGGCAATAATAATAATAATCCTAAAAGTACCCATAAAAACTAAATCAAGAGAAATTTTTAAAAACTTTAATGTGTTCAGCATTATTAAATTATACTCAAAAAATACACTACTCAAATTTAAAGAAAAATATGAATACTTCAAAAGAGCCGCACAAGACAGGGAAGAGTGGAAGAAACAAATAGATGACATTGCTGCAAACCAATCTCAGGATTGAAACCAGAGAGAGAGAGAATACTTTGCTGACTGACACACCTACACTACAAGGTCAAAATCCTCAAAACTACTGTACATCCCGCAATTAAATACATCTTTTGGCCAGAAAAACCATAATTTCCATGATACAAAATTATATAATGCACTTCCAATTGAAATTAAGAACACCATGAAGATACAAATGTTTAAAAAAGACATCAAATTATACTTAAGTAAGCAGAAAGATGAGGAAATCGTTAAAATTATGAAGTAACCCCAATACAACCTGCAGACAATAAAAATAAATACTTTTATTTAATTTATTGTTTATTTTGAAAAAATCAAGAAACTAGAAGATGAGGAAATAAAAATCAACACCCATTCAGCAACATACAGTTCGCCTCGGAACAGGAATACCTAGTGAGGAGGACTGTAAACAAACCACTTTACTTGTATTTTTACTTATTTTGTAATTTTACTTTATCTTATATTGTCATTACAATAATAAAAAAATAAAAAATAGGTTCTAGGCAGATAGTTGAAAGTCTATTGTGGATGGCTGCTCTTCCAGAATGGACACATTTGTGCGAGTAATGGCGACATTACACGGTTTACTTCTTTACTTCAATTTTGATGAACAACCAATTGAATCAATTGAAGAGATTGCACGGTTCAACCAAATTAATTCACTTTAGTCACGTTGATGAGTTGCAGTGAGTCCGTGAAGGTTTCTATAGATATATATGTGAGCTCTGGCATTATGAAATTTGTATACAAAATTTGTTGACAAAGTAGTTGATAAAATCAGTGTATTTTATATGGTTTATCGGCAGGGAGAAAACAGAGAGCGGGATGCGGGAGGGGAAAGGACACGGAGGGAGAAACAATTATTTTTGTGTGGCGGTGCAACGCATGTCGGGAACTCGCTAGCAAAATATAAAAATAGTGCAAAAATATTTCACTCACCAATAGTTCCACTTAATACGGTCCCTCTGCTTAAGCCGATTTTTTTAGATTTTTTATTTCTTCTAGAAGAAGAAGAAGACGTATGCTCGTCAGTAGCGTTGGCGTGCAGACAGCACAGAATGGTATGTATTCCGGATAGACCGCACGGCTGTAAACATAACATATTGTTTTTTCATTAGCTCCACACGAGGGGCCCGGTAGAAAATAATTCCCTGTCATATTTGGGTAGGATCTTTAAGAAGTTCTGAGAAGGAAAAGGGTATGGCGATGGGAGATGGACGTATAAATCCATCCCTCCCACTGCGGTGCAAGGTGGGAGGTTAAAAAGTCTCCCTCAAACAGTCTCTCCCGATCCGGCCTGCCACGCAGTTGGTAGACAGACGCATCCATGTCCAAGACCCGGATAACCCTTAACCCATTAAGTCTCCATATGTATCTTACCACTCGGGGTAACATATTTATGACGATGGTGTTGGTTATCCAGTCAACGGTTGCCGGGGCAGCGGTACCCACACCCACCTCCAAAATTGAAAGATACACTACAGATATTAATACCTATATAAAAATAAGTTTTCTCTGTTTGTCCTTATGCGCTCCTAAACCATTCATCCGATTGCGGTGAAACTTAGGTGAATTGATATATATAATTGTGAGCTCTGCCATAATGAAAAATTTTCATGGAAAAATTCATCTACCAGGGTCTTCGGGAGAATTTATCCTCCCCCCCCCCCATAAACACCTCTTCCGGGGTCCTCTGAGGGAAACCGGCTAAGGGACGTGGATGTCTGGGCACGTTGCGGCCAGGCCGCTCTCCCGCTCATTCTCGCCGGGACTGCCCCGTGATAGTGGGACAAACTGCCCCAGAAATCTTTCTTTATATATATTTTTGTTCGTTTTAATTATTCTTACGCCGGTAAATATTTTTCTTTTTGTTTATTATTTCACTCTAACTGGATGCTAAACCAACAGGTGAATATGTCTTTATCTTGTTAATTACTGCAAATTTTAGTATGCATACATTTTTATTTTGTACCAACAATCATGTATGCAGGGACATTGGAGGGTCTTAATTCGATTAAAACTAAATGTAGCTTCCTTATCACAAAAAAATTAGGGTCGTGATGTGTTCGGCTAAGGAGGTTAAACAATTAATTTCCTCACACAGCCGTTGGGAAAGTGGTAGGCCCCCTCCAATGTACTTTCGATTACGATTAGGGGAATGCATTCTCGTTCTCGCGAGATCTCGCGAGTTTAACGAGATAGCACCCGCACCAAAAAATTTCTTATTCAAAGCGCGGACTGACATGGTCGGAGTTACGATCTGTCGGTTTCGTTCGGTGCGCGTGAGGCGGCGGACTGAGGTAACCTAAGATTTGTGGTTCCAACTAGCCTTGAATCCGAAAGGGCCTTCTCAGCTGCAGGTTATCTGGCCAACAAAATAAGAAGCCGTTTAGAAGACGATTCTTTGGACATTTTGCTATTTTCAAAATAATTCGTAATAATGGCTTGTGATTTGAACTGAACAAATCTTTCGTTTGATTGGTATATTTTGTTAATTAATCTGTATTTTCTAATAGTCTGACTAATTTGTATATTTTGTTAATTAATCTTTAATATCTAATAATATCTCAGTTGAATAGTCAACTCAACTAAGGTAATAAGGTTCATTTTTTTACTTCTCGTTGTTTTGTTTTTTATCAAAGAACTGTTTTATTACTAATAGATGTTTGTTTGATATTATAGCAGAGAAGACTGGTTGTTTCTTTTATTTGTTGTTTGATAGGTACGTACGTCAAGGTTTACTACATAGAAGTTTATTAAAAAATATAGACAAATACGTCAAACAATGCTTGATGCGTAAGTCTATTGAAAAATTCGTGATAATAAATGTATATCTTATAATACTTATAATTTTTATTATTTTTTTCCTAAATTTAGCTAACTTATTCAAATATTGTGATTATTTGCAAAAAAAAACCACAAACCTGCCAATGTCGTGAGATCTCGAAATTGGCGAGATCAGATAAACTAGGGGATCTCGCTTGAGCCCAATCTTGCGAGATTTGCATTCCCTAATTACGATGAAATTTTGGCGAGTTGTGTGCACGTCCTGGAAGCGAAGGTTTCTATATATACTGGTGAGATCTGACGTAATGAAATTTGTATACAAATTTTGCAATAGGTGGCACATGATTTATTTGAAGAATAAGTATTTCATATAGTTATATATAGTTTTGCGGCAGGGAGAACCAGGGTGGAAGACGGAGAAGGTGGAAGGGGAACAGGGGAGGAAAAGAGGATGCGGGAGGGGAACGGGGAGGGACCGAAGACGCATGGGAAAGGACACGAACTGAGAAACAATTTCTATCTTTGTGTGCATTGCAACGCATTCCAGGTACTCGCTAGCATGAAATAAAAAATATAAGTACGTTAACTTTAAAAAATATTTTTATTCATTGGAAATGTATGAACGCAAATGAGAAACACATTTAAAAAATAACAATTTTATGACTAAGTTTGTTCTTTACAGTTTATTATTCACAAAATATATCCACAAAATAAAACCACTTTGCTACAATCGAGCGTTTCTAAACTACGTTGGTTCGTTCACTATCATAAATATTACAAATAAATATTAATTGGAGATCTAACTAAATTATTTATTAATTATTCGTGACTGACAATCCCAAATAACAAAACCCAGTCCCAATTGAAACCGTTACCTTATTTCTGTGTCTTGTTATTTTTCATATTTCCTTTTAGATTTGTTAGTATTATTTAAGTAAATGCCTCACAAGAGTCCTGTATGCTCCCGTCTGGAGCCAGTGAGACCATGGTATCCCCAATTGGGGTATGTTGTGAGGCTGAAGGTAGTGGGGAGGGGACGAAGACAGGGAAGAGTACCTGGCTTGGCCTGGCTAGGTGACCAAATCTGGTCACCAAACTTAATTAGTTGTGAACTAAAACAAATTATTAAATAAAACTTATTTGACTAATTTATGTTAAATCACTCCGGGAATCGATCCCGGGCTCTCGGATTGCGAGTCAAGGGCCTAACCCCTCGACCACGGAGGCCTCTAGACAAGACGAAGAGGTGATGCGATAATAAGATGTTAATCTGGGGCACAATGTGAATAGGAAAGCAACCCATGTGAGTTGGTATCTTTTCACTGAATCTACTTACTAATCATTTATTGTAACTCGAGCGACGAGAAGAAGAGAAGAACTCAAAACAGGATCGGAGCTTACAATGCTAACCGACGCATTAGATCGAAACATTTTCAATAACAATTTATTTTTTTATGAATATATAGAAAGTAAAATAGCTGTGATTGTAAAAACTTATTATTTTCAGAGATAAAGGGAATAACCGTACCTGTGGTAAGGTGCCTTCACTGGCGGCCTTCATTGCTGTCTGGCAGTTGGCAAATGGTTTGTACACCCCCGTCATGTTTGTGCCCTCTACCGTGCAAATGCTTCCTGCGAACAAACATAATTACACAATACAACATGACGATGAAGATTCTACCCACAATCCGGAATTAATGTGCGTCGGTGGAATATTTCAGGGTTAATACGATTTGATTTTATTTTTGCCAGCCTACGGTTTGAGTTATCTTCAAGAATTTCTAAAGATAAAATTGCCAACTTTGCAAAGAGCCATTCGTATTCCGCCTCAACCACCCAGTCCCACTGCCCTTTGCAAAGTCTTTATTGTAGTGATGAGGGACTTGGGAAATCAACAAACCATCGCATCGCCTACTGGATTTGTAATGAATGATGATTAATTCTGGGTACTTTACCTTCCACAATTGTCGACGGAGGGCAGCAGACAGTCTGAACGGTGCCCTCTACATCGCATGGCTAAAATCAAAAACAGTTTTGTTATTACGTACATCATTGAAATATATAAATACTCAATTCAATTTCAGTGCCGGCAACCCGGGCTTTTATTTTATTTTTATTTATGTACATAATTTTCTTTTACCCCCCCCCCCCCTCACTAGACATTTCCGAAGCGGGATATATATGGATATTATATTTATTAAAAAGATATGTATCAACAAAGATATGTTTGTATATAAAAAGATAAAAATGTATGCATATGTGTACACACACATGCACATACGTATTGTTGTTATATTAAGTATTTATATGTTGTTTTTATTATTTAATAAATTTCCATAAAAAAGTTGAATACGCAATATAAGATTACGCGTGGAGATAATAAAATGTAAATACAGTACGTACATGATTATGTGTATAATTAATGTTACTAGAAAGCAGTACTCATATTTTAATATATTTGAATATTATATAATTAAGTGAGCAATTATATGAAAAGAGAATATCTATATAATGTTCACCTGTTAGTACTTTGGAATACTTAAGATATTGAAAATGTCTGGAGCTAGGTACGATTCATGTTTTTTTGCGAAAGTTGATTTGACATAAGGAACTTGAAAGTGTTTATTTATTTTTGCTCTTGTGTTTTGCGATATTACATCAACAATTACAAAAACCAACGCCATTCTTGGAACCATTGCGAAAATGGCTGCAAAAATGGCAGCACTCGAGGGTGAACTAACAGCAACCAAAACATTAACCTCCAAACCTAACTCACTGGAATCTACATGTGCAGCAGCTGATGAGCTTGAAGAGAGAAAAATAAGAGCAAACAATCTCATAATTATAAACGTTCCTGAAAGCATAAAACTAAACCAAATAAAAACAAATCGGGGATGACAATTTACAAATTACAACCATTCTGAAGAAAATAGACAATAACATTAATCCACATTCTATTAACACTTTCCGTCTTGGAGCAGTGAGGCCTGACAAATCGAGGCCCATTAAAGTTATCCTAAGAAACTCGACTGAAGCATTGACTATCCTCCGAAAAAAAAACTTTTACCTGAACAACTCCCCAGTAAAAATTTTTGCCGACCAAACGTTAAATCAAAGAAAATATTTGTTGGACCTACGTCAAATCATGGAAAGTTGGATTCAGGGAGGTGAAGTTAGGTTAACTATTAAATATATCAACAGTAAGCCGACAATAGTAAAGACAACTACAAAAAACTCAAAGACATCAATGGATACGGCCAAAACATCCGGGGCTGCCGCACAAAACTCTTAGAGTTGAAAACTACTATTCAATTACTTCAAAATATCTATGTATTTCTTCTTACTGAAACCTGGCTTGATCATGATATTCATACCGAGGAACTTGGATTTACATCTTACAACACCTACCGCCTTGACAGAAATCCAGCCACCAGCAATAAAACCAGAGGAGGAGGAGTTTTCATATCCGTTAATAAATCACTGTCGACCACTCGATTAATTTGCAAACATCAAGACGTGGAACAGGTATTCGTATTACTAAAATCTAAATCAAATAAAATTCTATTGGGATGTGTCTACATTCCTCCAGGATCCAACATCACAGTCTACAGAAACCATATTGATGACCTCGAAACCTTCAAATCAAATATCCTGATGCCAGAACAATTTTATTTGGTGACTACAATACCCCTAGCATTGATTGGATGAATAAAAACTCTTGTACCAACTTAAACCTGCCAGTAAATGCTCACGAAATAATAGATATGACGAACTTACTCTCTCTACATCAAGTCAATCAAGTCTACAATAACTATAATCGGCTGCTGGATCTGGTATTCTGTAGTGATCTCTCAATTCATATTGCTAAATCGGTTGATGAGCTCCTCCCCCTAGACTGCCACCACCCCGCTCTAAGCATAACCATCACGACGAATAACTCACCAGACAACACAACTATTCTGCCTAACCTTAATTATAATTTTTCCAAAGCTGACTATCCGAATATGAACCAGTATCTCGCAAATGAAGACTGGTCATTTCTTCACCACAACAATAATATTAATTATAATCTTGAAATTTTTTACACAATTATTAACAGGGCCATTGAAAATAATGTACCACTTTCACACTTCAAAGAAGCAAAGTTCCCAAAATGGTTCAGCGGTGAGCTAATTAACCTAGTTATCTATAAAAAAATTGCACACAAAAACTTTAAAGAATCCAGCTCCCTTAACGACTATAAAATATTTCACAACTACAGAACTCAATGTAAAAAACTGTCAAAAATATCGTATTTTAATTATATAAATGAACTCGAAAAATCTATACCCTCTAATACACAAAACTTTTTCACACATATTAACTCTCTTAAAAAAAAAACAAACAAGGTTTACCCATCTCAATGCACTTCAAAGAAAAGAATAGCACTGATATGAAAGTGAAGATTAACTATTTTGCTGATTATTTCAAAAATGTCTATGACGAAAATATCCCATACAATTATGTAGCACCTCCTTCCCTTAATGAGAGCATACATATCCCTGCTGTTCACATCAATATAGATGACGTTAAAACTAAAATTAAATCCCTAGACAAAAAAAGAAGGCCGGACCTGACAATGTGCATCCCAATATCCTTATTAATTGCATTGCTTCACTGGCTGAGCCAATTTGTTTATTGTTTAATCAATCCCTCGACACAGGTTGCTTCCCTGACATTTGGAAACGTTGTTATCTAACACCTATATTAAAAAAGGGTAATAAAAGTGATATCACTAACTATAGACAGACCAATATGTAAGCTATCTGTAATCCCGAAACTCTTTGAAAAACTATTGCTTGATCAAATTTCCCCATATATTAACCATCTCATTGTTGCAAATCAATACGGATTTTTGTCGGGCAGATCAACTCTAACAAATCTTTCGTTATATGAAAACTATATATCAAACGCATTAGCTAACAGAACTCAAGTCGATTCTATTTATACGGATTTCATCAAGGCCTTCGACAAAGTTTGCCATAAAATTCTACTGGTTAAGTTACGTAAGCTAGGAATTGATGGAAAACTTTTAGATTGGTTTGCAAGCTATCTATCTGATAGAGTACTACTTGTTAAAATTAATTTGTTCCTTTCCAATCAATTTATAGCTACCAGTGGTGTACCACAAGGGTCTCATTTAGGCCCAATTTTGTTTCTTCTGTTTATAAACGATATTGTTAATATATTTGATAAAGATGTAAATGTGTTGCTTTTTGCAGATGATTTGAAAATATTTAAAATAATTAAAACCGTTGAAGATTGTATCTGTCTACAGAATAATTTACACAAGTTAATTAATTGGTGTTCTGTTAACAAACTGTTTCTGAACATAAATAAGTGTCATGCAATAAGATTTTACAGAATAAGTCAACCAATTATTCATCCATATGTACTTAATAACACTACCCTTACCTCTGTCGAAGAAATTAACGACCTGGGTATAATTTTTGACTCTAAATTAAACTTTATATCCCATATAAACACAATCGGTAATAAAGGAATGAAAATGCTTGGCTTCATTCTTCGAAATTCCAGAGGTTTTAGGAATATTTCAACACTAAAAATTTTGTATACATCCTTAGTACGTAATCAAGTCGAATATAACTCCTCGATCTGGTCCCCCCATTTTAAAATACATTCAGATTTATCGAAAAAATTCAACATAAATTTCTAAGACACATTAATTTTAAACTCGGTATTCCCATTGAAAACATAAACTACAATTACTTGATGAAAGAACTAAATTTATTAAAACTCTCAGATCGAAGAATTATATCCGACTTAATATTTATGTTCAAAATTGTAAATGGTAGCATAGACAGTCCTGATTTAACTAAGCTCATTGAATTTCATATTCCCACCAGAACCACTCGATCTAAAATCCTGTTTAAATGTAACAATAATAAGACTGAGTATACTAAACACTCCCTTTTACCTAGGTTATATGATGTTACTAATAGATATGCAGATGTTGCAGATGTATTTAACTGCACAGAAGGTAGGTACAAGAGGGCTATGCTATCAAACCTTTTCAGTCAATATTAATTCTATTATTTTGTACTATAGATTTTTGTATGTAATTGTCTATCTGGTGTCACTTCTAATTCAAATGCCACAATCATCTGTTAAACAATTTTTGTTATTATTTCTGTATTATTATTTGTCATTTTGTGACATGTAATCAGTTCTTATGGTATATGTATACCGTTGGAATTAAATAAATAAATAAATAAACATTGTTTAAAAAAATATTCCAACAAAATTGTGGTTTTATTAATATTTTGAATAAAATTTATGAAGTTAATTTGATAAATAAATAAAACTAAAAACTTAACTAAAAAGTTATATTGGTATTTTTTTTATAAAATTATTATTTCAAAATTATCTATACATTTTTTTTTATTGTGTTCAAATTCTGGGAAGTAACAGAAAGTTTATGATGAAAATCTGTCTTGATTTAGCTTAAGCGCACACAAAGTTGTGATTTACACTAATTTACAGTCTATATCCGCCTAATAATAAATGAATTTTTAATTTTAAACAACTGATAAACATCCATTAATGAACGGTAAATGATAATGATCTAGCTAGAAATCAAAACACCATTGAAGCGATTTTGCTTTAGTGGCTAATATAATTGTGAGTAACAAGTTGCATTAATTGTCGCGTTAATTTGTATGTTCCTTATGCTTGTCTTCTTCATAGACTATTTCATCTTCCGGCATGAGAGACTAACCTGCCAATGGTCATAGTATTCATAGACTCATAATCAAGGTGGAAGGGAACTCTTCGGATATCCACACTGATCGCTAAGCATTGTTTCTAAGAGTATAAGTTATCAACCTTTGTTTATTATACACCATTTTCATTAAATTATTCAGAGAACATTGTTTTTCTTGTTGTCTTTCTATTTTTATAAATGAGATTTTGGCCGAAAAGTAGATTGATTTCAAACAGTTATATCATTACATTAGTATAACTGGCAACCCTACAAGTGACAGACGTCAAGTATAAATTTGCTCCGTATAAAACAGTGAAATAAAGCATAAAAAGTTTATTTTAAACACTAAAAACTTGTGCAGCAGTGCATCACAGTGCTGCGGTAATTCTGGAACTAAAATTATGTATGTACTGAACCATATTTATCAGATAAACTCGATTTAAAAATTCAAACAACTGTGATTTTTAACAAAATTTGAAGCTCTACCTACATATGGTATACTTATTCTACCTATCAATAGATGGCAGTAATGAATAAAATTATAAATCAATTGAGTATAATTCTCATCAACAGATGGCAATGCAAGTATAATTTTTAAAAGGAAATATTAAATTTGAATACAACTTTTGCCCAATAGATGGTGATAGTTTTTAAGAAAAATTATAACAATATTATTTATTTTTATAAATAAAAGTTAATAATTTAAAATGACTTCCCTAACTCCAGAAGAGAGGTTGAAAAATGCAAAAAAATTAATGAAAATTTTTAATAAGACATTAACATCTAACATCTTGTCAAAGGACCAAAAAACCTCCCTAACTGAGGCAATGTGTGAAATGTTGAACCACATTGAAGCCATGGTCCAAGAATACAAGACACCAACTACCAAAGAAGTGGAGGGACTCGACAGATTGTATCAGTCATTATATAAAATTGATAAGAACATTGAAGATTTAAAATTAAATATTGAGTCTAAATCGTATGCTGAAATTACGAAATACGGTAAATCTATTGAAGAACCAAGTAAATGTAAAAAACATGAACCTGTCATCATTATTAAGCCAAAAGATAAGGATCAAACAAATATGGTAACAAAGGATGAAATAAAAAGAACATAGATCCTGTTAATTTTGGTGTTACTGGAATTAGAAATTTTAAACAAGGGGCAGTAATAGTGGAGTGCAAGAACGTAGCTGCAATACAAAAGATGGAGGAGCAAATAATTTCAAAGATAGGTGACAAATATGATGTAAAAATCCCCCAAGAAAAAAATCCATCTGTCAAAATTATAGGCTTAACCGAAAAATATTCTTCTGAAGATATCGAAAGGAAAATTCAGTGTCAAAATGAGTTTATTTTTGAACAGCAATCAAAAATAAAAGTAACATTTGTAAAAGAAACAAAAAATCTACGAAATCAAACAAGCTACACCATATATGCTGACGTTGACGGAAAGACATACCACAGGATGTTAAAGGAAGAAAAAATAAATATTGGATGGGACAGATGCAGGGTCTTTGATAATTTAAATATCATGAGATGTTATAAATGTAATGGGTTTAATCACAAGGCTATAGATTGCAGAAACCTAAAATCTTGTCCAAAATGCGCAAAACATCATGATGTTAAAGATTGCACCGAGGAGGATATTCAGTGCATCAATTGTATAATGACTAGCAATAGATTAGGACTGAAACTAAATAGTGGTCACTCAGCCATGAGCAAGGAATGCCCAATTTATAAAAAAAAACTAGAAGCAAAAATGAGCAGAATCTCTTTTTTATATAAAAAGTTACGAGAAAGATGAAATTATATACCTTAATATACAAAGCATCATGGCACATTACGAAGAGGTAAAAATACTTTTAGAAGAGAAGAAACCTTTCATGCTTATGATGAGTGAAACACATGTTACTGAAGATATTCAAGATAGTGAAATTAGATTTGAACATTATAATACCATCCGTTGCGACTCACATAGTCGACATACAGGAGGAGTGATGATTCTCTAAAGCAATAAAATTCCATATGAAGTAATATCGAACAATCAATTTGAAAAACATTGTTGGATCTTAGCCATCACCATTAAATCAGGAAACAAGAAAGGTGTATATACTGTAATTTATAGATCGCCAAACACAAGCAAGTGCGACTTTTTAACATATTTTCAAAGATGGTGCATGGAAAATTTACAAGATGAAAATATAAACGTTATAGCTGCAGATTTTAATATAAATGTTAAAGCAAATGCAGACATATACACAAAAAAAACTGAAATCTATTATACAAGCTATAGGGATGAAACAATTAGTCAAAGATTTTACACGAATTACAAATATCTCAAAAACGACGATTGATCTGGTAATCTCAAATAAATTCAACTTAAATATTAATGTACTAGATAATCCTAAAATTACCGACCATAACATCATT
Source organism: Limnephilus marmoratus (assembly GCA_917880885.1). Lineage (NCBI taxonomy): Eukaryota > Metazoa > Arthropoda > Insecta > Trichoptera > Limnephilidae > Limnephilus > Limnephilus marmoratus. The sequence goes on along the minus strand of OU862907.1, from coordinate 52,651,684 downwards.
CAAATTCTAATAAATGACAGAGAAAAATGCAACTCCAGTAAGGAAACACAAATAACAACATTTAAAAATTACAAAAAATACAACAAGGAAATTTACATTCAATCCTTAGAGACTATTAATTGGAATGGAATAAATCAAATGGAATATAACCAAAAAGCTGACCAGATGATATTAAACTTAAAAAAATCTATTGATGAAGTTATTCCAGAACAGAAGATACATAAAAGAAACAATAATAAATGGTACACAAGCGAACTACGTACAATGCAGCACGATAGAGATGCATTTTACAAAAGAGCATGCCTTACTAATAGTATTACGGATTGGGATAACTACAAAAAAGCGAGAAACAAATTCTCCAAAGACATAAAAAGAACGCATAATGAGTACATAAAAAATAAAATAAACTCAGAAGAAGGGGATCCCAAAAAAATTTGGAAAAGCATAAAAGAATTAGTACATGGCGAAAACAAAGACGACATAAAAATTGTAAACTTTCCAAAAGAGATAAACGAAGAAAACATGGCTAATAACTTTGATAAATATTTTATTGAAAGTATCATTCAAATTAACAAATTAATACCCAACATTGCTGTTAACCCCACAAATGATTATATCGACCCAAACAAAGAATCATTGGTCTTCAGAAAAATAAATGCAGAATATTTATTTAACATTTTAAACAAAATAAAATCAAAGAATAGTTCAGATGGATTAACTATTAGTAAAATAAGAGATGCTTTTCCAGTAATTGGATCTACTCTATTAAATATTATCAATGAGACGATTGAAGAAGGAAAATTTCCACAGTCATGGAAACTGTCAACTATTATACCGGTTCCAAAGGTTAAAAATACCAGAAAATGTGAAGAATTTCGACCAATCAACACCTTACCAAAATATGAGCAGATTCTTGAAGTTATAATAAAAGAACAAATTTTGCAATATCTAGATAAACACGATATTTTATACCAAGAGCAATCAGGGTTCAGATCTAATAACTCATGTGAAACAGCATTAAACGTAATTGTCGAAGAATGGAAGGAAGGAATGAATAATAATAAATTTATCTTAGCAATATTTTTGGATTTTCAAAGGGCATTCGAAACTATAGACCGAGACATACTAATAAGAAAGCTCAAAGAAATTGGTTTCTCATCTGTAGCCATTAAATTAATACAAGAGTATTTGAGAGACAGAAAGCAGGTAACAAAAATAAATAATCAATTTTCAAAACCAATGGAAAATAAGTTAGGAGTACCACAGGGATCGGTCCTTGGACCTCTATTGTTCATACTCTATATTAATGACATGGTGAAAATATTTTCAAAATGCAAAGTACGACTTTTTGCCGATGATACACTAATATACTTAATTGGAGATAACTATGAAGAACTAATACACATTTTAAATAATGAAATAAATGATGTATCAAGATGGCTAAAAATAAATAAGCTTAAATTAAATACAAAAAAAACAAAATGTATGGTGATCGGATACAAGAAGACATCCAGTGAAAGCAAAATCAAAATTGATGGTGAAATTATTGAAAATGTTACTGAAATGAAATACTTAGGAGTTATATTAGATTCCAAACTAAACTTCAATAGACATGCTGAATACACCCAAAAGAAAATTGGCAAAAAGATATCTTTTTTTGGAAGAATTCGGCCAAAAATTTCTATAAAAACGGCAATCACCATATCGACGCTGGAAAGGAAGACTGACTAAAACGCCACATCGGGTGAATATGAGTTATATATGCAGTCCGACTTAGTTTTTTTTTCTGCGTCGATTGGTCCTAGTTTCATTGCGATCCGAGCACTTTTATGGCGCTTTAGTCAACACAAAATAACTACTTATTTAAAATTTCATCGACTTAAACGACAGCAAATATGGTCTTTTAATATGAGTGCGACTTAAGTCATCTTAGATTACGTGTGGTGGAAGGTTACATCACTCTTCCTTTCCAGAATTTTATCCAAATTGTTTGTAAGCTTTTTTTACCTTCCATGTTTTAGGATAACTTGTAGAATTAGCTTTTTTTCCTTACCATGAAATGGCTGAGGAAGTTACTTAAGCACACGTTCCCTACCATAATAAAGTATATAATTCACATTAGTATTTCTTCCCTACCCGTTTTAATAATATATTTGTTGTTAAGTCAAATAGGTCATATAGAAAATCACTAACAATGTCACTTTAGCTGTTTTTCCTTACCAAAAAAAAATAAGATTTGTCGCTTTAGTTAATTATGCTTGCCACGTTTTACAGTTGATTTGGCGAATAAATCATATTAAAAAAATTGATCGTCATTTTGCTAATGTCGTTTAAATCTACCATTTTACCATCGATTTAGTCGGAAGCACCCACCCATAAATATAGTTCCGGATTCTACGGGCGCGTTAGTCGTCCAAAAACAGTGCGGGTGAACGCACGTCCGTTGCTGCGTGGTTCATTGTTAACAGGTTACGAGTTCATGCATCGGATATATTTATTCTGTTGTGTAAGCTTTGTCACGAATGTGGTAAGTAGCAAAATTAAGCTTAATAATGTATAATTAAGTTCTTCCATGTGCGTCACATGTGCTGATGTACAATTTATAATATTATGTGTTAGTGTTATTTATAAAATCATACTAAAATATTTGGTAATAATAAACATACATAAAATATTATACTACATTGTTTTTTGTTATATTAAGTTAAGTTATATACCTACACTAATTATCACAAAACTTTAATTCTAATTAGGTTCACTTATTTATATGCTTACAGAATATCCAGTCTGAAATACTACACACCGTAACGGGATTTCAAGAAGAGCTGAACGAAACTGTGACATATCTGCCATTTCATCAAGACGAAGAATTGGAACTACCAAATCTTTCTGAATCAATGTTTTCCGTGCTGAAATACAGAACAGTTTTGTTCCAGAAATTCAAAAAAGGTGGAATTTACCAGATAACCGGAAATCTCCAATATTAACGATCCCCCACGAAAAAACACAGACGAATTTGAACCGATTGCAAAATGTACTGCCGTTGACACATAAATTATTAATGAACGACACTATGAAGGTTTTGAAGATATCAACTATTAAGGAGAAGAATCATGTCCCTTAAAAACCCAAAGGAATGATCTAAAGCAAATACGAGCTCTTCTTAAAAAACTGAACAAAAAATGGCACTCAAAAGCCTCTTTTTGTCCAAATATTTTTTTTTGCTTTTTAAGCCGATGTAACCATTCGTACTTTTATTTTATAAACTAGTTTAGATATTAACCAAAAATTCTTACACTATACGCTGTCCAATACTTACTTTGGAGTTTCAAAGTTGGATATGAGAGGCAAGACAATTGCAGCTAAAAAAACAAAAGCCGATCTATTACAGTCCGCAAGAGATTACATAAAAAACTTACCGGCAGTGCCATCTCATTATTGTAAAAGAGATTCTACAAAAGTATACTTAGGGTAAGAATTTAAAAATGTAAGTAATCTCTACAGGTTGTACAAAGAAGACAAGACATCCAAAGGAAAAGATATTGTTGGGGGAAAATATTCAAAATATTATTTTCTAACGAATTTAATATTGGTTTTCACATCCCTAAAAAGGACAAGTGCTTAAAATGCATCAGATTTTAGAATAACACCAATACAGATGAGGAATTAAAAAAACACCACTTGAAGTAAAAAGAAAACTGTCTCAACAGATTTAAATATCACCAAAAAATCTACGAAAAGAATAAAAATATACTTTGTACTTCTTTTGATTTACAAAAGGTTTTGAATATTCCTCACGGCGAGTCTATGCTTCTGTATTATTCGCGGAAATATACCGTATTTAACCTTACTTTTTATGAGAGTGGAACACGAGATGGCTTTTGTTTTACATGGGGAGAAGCCGAGGGCAAACTCGGGGCAGACGAAGTAGCAACAATACTTACAAAATACATTGAACACGTGGATAAACGCAGCAATACAAATACACTTGTTTTGTACAGCGATTCTTGCCCGGGACAAATTATTACAGTTTTGTAATGTGGAATGTAGTGCAGCAATAACTGTTTTATTTTTGTTTTGTCCCGGGCAAGAATCGCTATACAAAACAAAAATAAAACAGTTCTTGCTACACTACATTCCACATTACAAAACTGTAATAATTTGAATACCATTCAAATGAACTATCTACTTACTGGACACAGTTACAAGCCCGTGGATAGCATGCACGCAGTTATAGAAAATAGCGTTAAAAACAACAAAATTTGGGCACCGTCCCAGTTTTTGAACTCGCACGAAAGAACCCGAAGCCCTATTCGGTGGAAGCGGTATCCTACTCAGATTTTATTGGCTGGGACAAGATTAGTGATAGGTATTTCAAAAGTATTGCTGGAAAAATTACCAAAATAAGAATTGCCACATTTAAAAAGAATGTAAACAAAATTTTCGTTCAATATTCCATGGCCGACGACGCTCCAGTGGAAGAATTTGAAATTTTACTAAAAAAACAAAACATTTAAGCCGGAGCCAATTTACGTAGATATGTTACCGATATCCTCAAAGACATATTCAGATTTAATTAAATTGTGCACAAATGACACCATTCCATCTCGTTATCACAATGAACATTAAGGCGGGTCACGGTTGTATGGGGGAAATAAAAAACTTGTTTTGGTTTGTCTGTTAGTGATAAAAGGGTGTTAAATGAAGATGTAAAATCATGTAATTTTTTTAATAATATTTGGATATCATCTTCTTCCTCCGGATTGAGTTTGAAATTTCACAAAATAGAGAAAAACCCACCCTTGTTAAATCTCTAAAAAATATTAGATAAACAATTAAAAATGAACTTTTTTTCAATAAAACACAAATTAGAGAGAATATTCTGACTTATTTATTAAAAAATATATGATTATAATTAACATTATCTCAAGACAGGGTATTCAAATACCAGCAAAATCCTTCTTACTCTCAAATTTCGGCATTATTTTGCGAGACTCAATCTTTGCCTTAATAAGACCTTCTCTTGCAGACTTCGTACATAAAGTAGTCGAGGCTTCAGTAACAGTCTTTACAGCTCTTTCAACTGCTTGAGTATGACGTGGCAGATGCAGAAGAGGCAATTTACCTTCTCCCCCCTGTGCTACAAATAATTGAAGATCTTCATCCGATATATTCTTCAGTATTGGGGGTTCGGTTACATTTTGCTGCCAATTAATAAGGTTGTAGTAATATGATGCATCGAGGTATATGTTTGGAAGTTGGAACAGCCTTGTTTTACTTAGTTTCTTACTGCGTGCTTTTAGAACGCGACGCGCAGCTAATTCCCGGATATGCTTGTGAGGGTCAGTTAACATTGCAAGTAGTAAATTTTCGGGGTGTGCGAAGTAACTGTTTCTTTCTATGACTGGATCAATTATAGTTTTTAGTTCAGGGGATAAGTATCTAGACGCTGAAATTAGCTGCCATAGGTGACGTGCTCCATCTTTACAGGTGGGATGAGTTTTAATACTGAACCAAGTCGGAGCATAAACTTTAACAACGTACGTTGCTAAAATAATAAGATTCTCTGTAGGAGCTTCCGTTGCAACATAAAGACGAAGAATTCGGTTAGCACGCGTAAGCCATCTGGCATGAGACATTTTTCCAGGAGATTTGTGGCCTAAATCTTCAGGTAATTCCCCCACCGTAACTGCAGATACGATTTTATACAAATATAACTGATCTGTACTTAGGTCTTTAGTTAATAATTCAGGCAACTCTCCGTCAATTTTCTGAAAATGAACAATAGGCTTTTTTTCACAGTTTTCTAAAGCTAGTCCTATTGTCCCTGAATATGTTTGAGGTCCAGATGTCTTACCGTCAAGATGTGTGAACAAATGACGAAATGGCAACTCGTTCATGTGAAGCAAGCAAATTATCCATTGCAATGGTTTATCCAAACGTTTTTCAAGCAAACGTATTATACCTCCATGTTTTCCAACGTTCACGTTCGTTCCGTCACATTCAATAGCCATTAATGGTTCAAATGGTATTTCTTCCTTTAAAAAATAATCGACAATTGTTCTTTCTATAACTTTCGACGTGCCAGAGTTTGGTGCAATATAACCCAAATATATTGAGTCTGGCTCTTTTATCATTGAAATATGCTCTTCAATGATTAGTTCTCTGTAATGCCTCCCCCCTTTTTCCCTGATAATTAATGTTTTATCTTTCCGGCCATCAAAATACAATGCGGGTATTTGTAAAACTATGTGTTGTGCCTTAATATTTTCCCTTGTTTTTTTTCGTTCTCTGCGAAGTTTACTTTTGTCAATAACTGGAATATTAGACTTGATGTCATACAGAACTGCTGAGGCAATGGCTGCCGCTGCTCTATCCGAAACTCCATATCTATCACAAGTTTTCGACAGTGTAGAATAATCAATAGTGACCGCAGCCTGCTTCTGAGGCATTTGAGATACAACATTTGGTTTGAAAACATCATTGCAATCGGATTCATTTGATGAAGAAGACGTGGAAATATCGATTAGAGAGGTAGTTGGCTTACCTCTGCTTTCCTTTTTAGACGTACGCAAGGATTTTTGCTTCAGAAGTTTTCTTTTCAACGCAGTTTTCATTCGTTTTGTTGTAGCGGTATCCACATTTCCTATTATCATTTTTCGTGTAGTACGTTGGTCACTAATGAAACTCTGTTCATTTACAGGTATTTTTTTATCTTTAGGACAGTCACATTTACTGAAATCTTTGCATTTGCAAGACGAAATATCAAACAGCACTTTACTTCTGCGACGGAATTCCTCCATTTTTTTCTCCGGTATTTTAGGATGTGACTTAAGAAGGTTTTTGCATTTAAAATGATATGACCTCAACATGCGTGCTACTCGCGAGTGTGTAACGATGGGAATAGAAGCCTTTCTCCATATTTCTTCAATTCGTGCTGTCACAGTACACTCTATTTGCTGAAATTTGGGTTCTAGTTTGGTCTCTTGATTTAATTTTATTTGATGCCTGGTCCACTCAAAAAACTTCATAACATCACAATAAGTTGGTAAAACATTGTCTTTAACGTCGCAAATTTCACCAAATATGGGACTTTTTAACGCATTCCGAGTACGTTCCATTGCGAAAACTTGTGCAACGCGACCTACCGCTTAAAGAGCCGTAGCGATACTGACTCCAAACTCCGACGTCGGTTGCGCAGAGTCGCTGCGCTTAGTGCAATCGGTGCTTCCCCCGCCCCCACCTCGAGCCACTAATAATCAAAACTCGGATTTTTTGTAAATGAATTCGTAAATACGTACCATATTTGCCATAGAATATTACAAAAAATATAGTATAAAGGATTCGTAGTAACTTTTATACACACTAGAAAATACCTATAAAAATGAAAATTTTCAAAACTTTGAAGTGAATCCGGAGGAAGAAGATCGTATCAGAAATTTAAAAAATTTTAAACACGTCGGTTTGAACCCATTTGGCACCCTTTTATCGCTAACAGAATCTAAAATTATGAATTTTTTTTAAATGACCCACCTTAATGAACATAAACAATTCAAAATTAATAACTTTAAATATATGCTTTTGGAATCAGACACTGAAGACCCAGATCATGATAACAGTCGATCAAAGTGTCTTTATTTATTTTTGTTTTTTTGAAATTAATAGCTGAATCTTTGTTTTAATTTATATTAAAATTGTAGGCCTGCAGAGTGTAAGCCATTCATTTTTATTTTTTATTATTTTAATGGCTTTCACCCTTCAAGGGTTGAATAATATACTACGTCGTTATTTGCTCATCGTAGTATATTGTTTGTTTTTTTAAATAAGGCTTCTTAATTTCAAATTTATATTAGTTGAAAAGTATAATTTATAGGCCATTAATCCCTTTTATCCATTTTTTTTAGGCTTTACCCTTCAAGGGTTAAATATTATTTAATATAGAGTTATTTTCTCATCGTAGCGTATTATAACATAATACTATATTCTTTATTTCAAATTAAAATTATTGAAAAGTAAAAATTGTAGAAAGCAACTTTATACAAATGTTTTGGCGATCGAAATATAATAAAATCCGTGTTTTTAATTTTTTTTCCTCTTTTTTTTAACCAATAAAAAAACCCAAAGACCATAGTTTAAATATGTATTCGTCATGTCCGTAAGTCTTTATATCGGTCAAGAAATCACTTACGGTGGATCATTAGCCATTATTGCTTGGAATATCTATTACTTTTCTAACGATTAGCTTTTATTCCTCACTACATTATTGGTACATTTGTCCATTAGGTATTTTTCCTCTCGTATTAATGTGTAGTACAAAGAGTTTAGTTATTCATCCTCATGTGAAAATAACATAAACATGCACATTAGTCATTTTTCCTGCCTAAATTTTTAGGCACTTTTGACTAAAGCGCCACTATCTTCGGAATTATTAATATTATTAAAAATATATGAATTACAATTGATTAGGTTTTAAAAAAGCATTTATAATTTTCAAGCGGCAACAAAATCAGATAATCTTTTTCAGAGTTATGATTTTTTTAAACTTTCAAACAGCTCTCCTGAACATTTAGCATAATGGCGCTTTAGCCATTTATCCTTTCCAGCGTCGATATACAATTCAATTATTGCTCCACACTTCAACTACTGCTCAAGTATACTTTTCCTATGTAACGAAAGAGAACAAAACAAGTTACAAATTCTCCAAAACAGGGCAATGAGAATAATTCTTCGACGAAACAGATTTTCAAAAATAATTAAAATGTTAAAGGAACTAAATTGGTTGACCGTGAAACAGATGCTGACCTTGAACACGATGGTATTTATCCACAAAATATTGAACAACACGTTACCAAAATACTTCTCAAATAAAATTGTATACAATAAAGACATTCACAGATATAACACAAGGACGTGCAAGGAAATTAGGCTACAAAAAAAGGAGAAAGCGAATACGCAGAACAGTCTACTGTACAAGGGAATGAAGTTGTATAACACACTACCAGAAACTTTAAAGTCCACACCAATTGGAAAGTTCAAGATGTATTGTAGGAGCTACATAAAACTTGAAAAAATATAGTGAATATGAAATATTATAATCAATTAGAAATTTGTAAACTTAAATGTACAAATTACTAAAATAAAAAAATATTATTATTATTATTACTGGAGTATTTGTTATTAATAGTTACGAGCAGTATTAAACTTTCCGTGAGTGTAAAAACATGTTGGTATTTTACATAAAGGACGGAACCTTACCTGTGGCAAAATGCCTTTACAGGCGGCCTCCTTTGCGGTCTGGCAATTAGCAAATGGTCTGCACACTCCCGCTATTCCTGTGTCCGCCAATGTACAGTTACTCTCTGTAAACAAACAGACACACCAGGGTTACACAACATGACGATGGAGACTCTACTTGCAATCCAGAAGTAATGTTTACAGTGGAATTTTATTTATTTTTTAATCATCAATGTCCTTACGGGCTTATACAAATTTTAAATCTTTTTTGATTTAGTGCGTGCATGTGTCAAAAACAGGTTAAGATAACATAAATTGGTATTACATAAATTTTTAGATAACAAAAATTTCGTTATACAATAAAGTGACAAAAAAACAGTTTTTGAACTGCAGATAAATTATAACACACAGTGATAATATTTGAGCATTTAACATGTACACAACGAAAGTTTTAAAACCAAAAACACACAAATCCGATTTGCACAGCACTAAAATTAATATTCAAAACGATTTTACTTAAACCAATTACATTATCGTCAGAACTTCTGTTTAAAGAATTCAGATTTTTTTTACAGAACACTTTACATTGCTTCCATGCAACGTTATGGATTTATAAGAATAATGTGAGGTAGTTACAATAACACGGAAAGAACCGATGAGTTCGATAATATATTATTGTAACGAGGTATCAAAGTAGGAAGTATAAGTCGTGAGCTGTGTAAAAGCCAATGACTAATTGAGGCGGGCGCCGTGTGAGGTCCCTAAAGTTAGGCAAATAAAAGGCAAGAAGAGGCCGCGTTCGACAAGTGGAGAGTGAAACAATGTCTTTTGTTGGCCTTTGAGGCCGGCTGCGCCCGAAAAACGGTTAAAAAATTAATTTAGTATTATTATGAAAATAAACATGAATGGATTGTTGTAAAGTTTGTTTATAATTACCAACCTTTATTAAGACATTTATGGTGGATGTTTTGAAGGAATATTTGAAAGTTAATGTTTGCCGATCTACGGTATCGATCAAGTTCAAACACCCAGAGTCCAGAGCCGCTGGTATTCCGCCTTCACTACTCACATCCTTTTGCAATATATAACAGTTTTGTGTTGATGAGTAAGCCAGGACAACCAAACTAACCGTCGCCTAATAGATTTATAATGTTTAAAGAATGATGGCCAAACCTTCAATAACACCTTCGCAGCAGACAACTGGGACAGTGCCATCTATAGCGCAAATCTGAAAACAAAACCAAAAAACATTAAATAAGTTAAATTATATTTGTATCCTGATGAGGCATCTATTAGTTTTGAACAGCGATATTTTTCATAAAAAATAATGATGTTTTCAAAGACTAAATATTAATCTTATTTTAAAAAAACCCATTTATTACCTTTTTTTCTTAATCATAATTTTTTATGAATTGTACAATCACAGCGAGATTTAAATTTTATAAAAAAGAGTGAAGAGAGACATGCAGTGGTTACTATACGAATGTCAAGTTGCTGCTTCACCTGAGGAGTTATTCCTTTCAGGGCTGCCTCCACGGCAACGGGGCATTTTGAAATGCGAAGGCACTTGCCGGCTCGCCCTGTATCAGTTACCGAACATTGATCCCCTGCAAAAGCAACATGACCGTTATTTAAGAAGAGAATATGTGATTAATTATTGAGAGAATGATGAGTAAGTTCTGAGTACTTCACCTTCAGCCACTGTCACCAGAGGGCAGCAGATGATCTGATCAGTGCCCTCTACTGCGCAAATCTGAAAACACAGTAGGCTTAGTCTTCATTGTGATTTTAAAAATAAATTGTACAATGTTATTAAGATTTAAAAACCTGAACGAGAAAGACGCAAAAAATAAGCGATTAGGTCTCCAACGAGAATCGAACCCGGAATCTCTCCTCGCTCTGGGAGTAATGCATTAACCACTGTGCTACTGAAAAATCTTATTTAAATCTTGAAACTTTTTTATCCTCTGATCTTCCCTCTTACTCTAAACCCTTCAATATTAATATCTTTTTTGGGTTAACCTTGCCTAGAGTTTCTCAGTGGATTATTTTTGTAGATTAAGAAGAAATAATCCGAGAGTTTGAAAATGGCAATATTTTTTATTCATGAAAACTCTGATTAAGCCTTAGCGCACACACAGTCAATGTACGGTTGTACAGATCTCAATTCTAGGCAGCATTATTTAATATTATTTACGGAGTGCTAGTGTTTTTAGTGGTGGAGTTAAGGTACTGACCTGCCAGTGCTATCCAAACATGAATTTAGTAAGTTGATACCCCCACCTAGTACAAGAATGCGCACGGAAGTGCCGCTAATAATCAACACAAAAATATTAAAGAGAACAAGACACAGAAAGATAAAAGATAACGGTCACAACTGGGAATTGAACCCAGAACCTCTCGTCTTACCAGGATCAGCGCTTTATCTAATTAGGGAGAGAGATAAAGAGAAAGAGAGAGAGGTTTTATTTTTATATTTCTGTGTTTCAAACCCTTTCATATTTTCGTTTAGGTTATTAGTGTTATCTTTTTCTTCAATAATATATATTAAATTGACAGGAATAACCTTAAAAAGTTATAAAAAGATAGTTGTTCTAATAAAAATTGAATATTAATTTATGCCTCTACAAAACGGTCTATAGCACCCCCCGACACAAACATTTCAGAGCGCGCCACGGAGGCTGCCGTACAGAAAAGTAAAGACCGAAAGTAAGATAACGGTTTACAGCGCAGTTTACTGTTTGACTTTTCTGTGCGGTGGCGTAATGTGGCACGCTTCAAAGGGTACACTTGAGGGTGCTTATTTACCCGAGATGCTGTATAGGTTAAAATCATTTAAAAATGGTAGTTGCCTTTAATATAAAAATAAATAGTTAAAGCTAATAAAAATATAATTACTTCTATTCCAGTTAACCAAACTGATGGCTACACTGTCCACACGGTACCAGATTATACTAATTCTATTGGACGTCCCCGACTAAACGCTGGCATCGTGTTGGCAAGGCATAAGCGATTTTGGCTTTGCTGCAGTGTCTACTATCATGAGTCAAGTCATATATATGGATATCTTCTTCATAGTTTTATCTCCTGGTCTACCAGTCTAACTTGTCAATGTTAAGGTGGATATTTGAGAGGGAAATCTTATTATTAAATTGAATTTCTTTGGATGTTTGGACCATTTTGAAATTAAATATTTGCAAAGTTTTTCTTGTTGTAATTTGACATGTTTATCTTAAGTTGCTTGATTTCAAACAGTTATATAAGTTTAACGTTAATTATATATAACATGTTATTAATTTACATAAAAGACAGAACAGTACCTGTGGGGATTGGCCTTTACTGGCGGCCTTTATTGCTGTCTGGCAATTGGCGAATCGACTGCACACTCCCGCCTTTCCTGTGTCCAACATCGTACAGTTATCACCTAAACAAACATACAACTAGGGTTACACAACACAATAGGTGAAGGTAAATAAACTGTTTGAAATGAAAGTGAAGTACCTTCTTTAGGGGTAGTTGTGTTAGCCTGGCATCTGGCTTGCAGTCTTGTCTCTTGCCCTGGTACCCAGGGGCAGCACACTATCAACCTGTTCTCAGGGGAGGCGCACACCTGAAAACATCCTACAAATTACTACAAAACCACTTCAAATACTTCCAAAATATCTAACTGACAAACTTAAGTCATTTCAGAAAACCTTTGTAACATTCAATGGCTCAAGTGACCTGAAATAATCCAGTACAAACTGTGCTGGATAGTGATTCACCCATGAAATGGCCCCACTTACATCTCTGAACTATGCTTCCCGGAAAACACTGGTCATCAGGGCAAATGTGTGATGGACACTGATATGGATGATAGTTGATGTTGGACACTGTAACTCTGTCCGAAACGTTGGCTAAAAGAGGAGGAGGCGCAACAAGGCATAACACCCCAAAAATAAATATCAAAAAAATAATATGACAGAGTTTTCTAGGTTGGTTGCCCACCATTTCCCTTGCATCTTCCGGCGCATGTGACCCAAGAACACTTTTTATCGACGAGCGCAATTCCCTTGGAATGAGACCGTGTTTCATATTTCTTCCTAGTGACAGGAACACTGCTATTTTCAATGGAGGTTGCCCGTGTTCATCCATTGTAACATTTGACAGAAAATAAAATAACAAACCCATATAATCTGAAAAATGTCATATCCAAAAAACGTTACTTAAATACCGACGTATGGTTTACAGACCACTCGCGATCTAATAACAGCCTTAACTTACCAAAATCGCACCAACCGACTCTGCCATTCTCCACGAACCCTGTTGGGCAACTACTCGAGAGGTAGAGAGAAGCGCAGGATAATTCTACCAAGGTGCCTCAAACCACGGTACACGGTACTGCCCCCCTCGTAACCAATGGATTGCTTACCATAGTTATTGTCGAAAGTGTAGTTTTGTTAATTGTGGGTGCACGTTGTAATGAATACTGTGCTTGTATGTACTAGTTTATTTTTTATTTTATATATATTAATAATTGTCTTCATATTGTTAATGTTAATAATTTGTTTCCACACGTAATTTTTTGCGAATGTTCTGGACTTGAAGTAAAATACGTATTTGATTACCTTGTTTTGTTTTATCAGTAATACATTTATATATGTTTCACATGCGTTTCTCCAGATTTCAATCAAATAATTTAAATGTGAAAGTACGAGATTATAATATAAACATTTTGAAATTTATTTGGTATCGTGTATGATTGCTGGCTAAATACGCTAATTAGGGGTATAATTTTGTCTTTAATACCTTGTACATGCTGTCCAAATGTCAAATGCTGATTGATCTACGCGAAGCTCAAGATATTTTTCCGCGATCAGAATTTTCAGGTCGTCGTTTTCAATTTTTAAAGGTGTATAAGGAGAAATTATTTTACGGGACGAGCTAAGATAATGTATCCTTTTTTTAACACTCATTGTTAAAATATTTGATTGAAGCTAACTGAAGATTATTTTCTAGGTCTCTTTGTGCATTTTCTAGTCTAAGATATCTTTATCTTCACCCCAGTAGAAAATTGCAGTGTTATCTGCATATAAAATTTCACCATTTATATTAATTAATTGCGAAATATCATTGATGTAAATTTGGAATAGTATTGGATCTAATATCGATCCCTGTGGAACTCCATACCTTTTTGTTGCTATTTTGATTGTTAATACGTGTTAAGAATTTAAACATTGATTCAACTAGTGACATATATGTTATGGTTAATGTATTTAATTGATTTTAGTTACCTATTGGCATCTTAATGTTCAGCACTGCCGTTAGAGTTCTCCAGGTACCGGCCCTACTTACCGACTTCATTGTCGTTGTGTTTGGCAGGGTAACGTCCATGTTTTTATTGGTATAAAAAGTCTGATTCCCTTAAAACAATCTCTCTCGCATTAATATTATCTTAGTAAAAGGTTCTTTAGAGGAATTAGTAAAGGTCTGGCTGTACCTAAGTTTTTATAAAAGTGTTGATCTAAATCAAGATTTAGCCTAAATATATTTGTAAATAAAACGACTCAACATCAAAAAAAGTGTTCGAAATATAAAAAAGTCCCTTAAATACCCGATCATGAAATAACTAATAACATGGTCTTTCAGAACCGGATGAACAAATTGGATTCAAATTAAAGTAAAAATTCCAGCGGCCAAAGAGAAAACATTTCAGATGAAAAAAAATGAAAGATAAGTGCCCATTTTCTCTCTCCTAATTCCATATCCAAAAAAATCCCATTTTCTTCCTCCCCACAATAGCCTCAATAGTTAATTATTTTTAAATAGAAATAATTTAGAATCAGTTTGTTGTCACCTCCTATTTCTTCTTTTTACAATTAAAAAATGCAAGACAAGATTTAATAACAGTAATAAATAACAGATTTTTAACTTCAATTTGCAAGTAAAAACGAAACCATTGAACGATTGAATTAATACAAAAGAATCTGTAAGAATTTTGTCAACATTAGCCTGGTAGAACTGTTACTTTTTTTGTGTCTTTCCATTACAAGTGATTCATAATCGCGGAAAGCAAAGGAACGAATATTTTTGCGGTTTTTATCGAGTGTTGTAGTACGAGCAAAAGTACGAGCAACGATATATATTTTTTGTTTTTTCATCGAATTATTGTCGCCGATAAATATAAATTTAAGATGGAGAAATTAAAGAGCTTGTTTTTTTTTACATTAACTCCACACAGGAGGCCCTAAGGAAAATAATTTCCCTCAGGGCCTATGTCATCTTTGTAGGTGCTGTGTGGAGGGTCTTTTTGAGGAAAGGAAGGAGTGAACATGGATCTTGAAGAGACCCATATTGTAGGAGGGAGGAAACACAGTGGCCGGCAAATCGTTCCACAGCCGAGCCGTTGAACTCAAGAACGAGTCATAGAAACGACCCGTTCTCATGTGACTAATGTCAACCGCGTACAAATGTTGGGCGCGTGTTTCCCGACTATACACCGGTGCCGAGTGGATCAATAATGCTAGTTCCTCGGAGCATCTTCCATTGTAATACCGGTAAAACAAGGACAACATTCTCACCTGACGCCTATGCTCTAAAGATTGCAGTCCGTCTGATAAGATGGGAGAATCTATCAAACGAACCGCCTGTTTCTGCACAGAGTCAAGGGTTTTTTTTACGCATTTTGGAGCTCCAGACCAGAGGTGGCTGCCAAATTCAACCATGGGGCACACTTGCAATTTGTACAGGATTAGCAGTTGGGTACTATAAAAGTATCTGCAGGCCCTGTACAGAACGCCCAGTTTCTGAGAGGCTAACTTAACTCTGGTTTCGATGGAGCCCCCGTACCTGAGCTGGTCACTTAGAGTTACACCAAGCATATCGATGGAGGTCCTGTTCGGAAGATTGCTTCCGTTGAAGGAGACTAGATTTTCATTTCGATCCCTTTTAGACGTTATCAAACATGATTGGGTCTTTGAAACATTAAATTCGACGAGGTTATTCTTACACCAAGAGAAAACACTCTCGAGGTAACCGTCCATTCTTTGCTTCAAAGCCCTCCGAGCTATTGGAGTTTGTATGCCCTTTGGGGTCTTGTCAAACAAAAAGCTATCATGAACTGTACTGTCATCCGCGTAACAATGAATCGGTGCACATGACAAGAGGTCATTGATGTGCAACAGAAAGAAAGTCGGTGACAGAACCGATCCCTGTGGGACGCCAGCATTTATCGAATGCGAAGAAGAGGTGAAACCGTCAGCAACCGCCTGAATTGATCTCTCCCTCAAAATGTCGGCAATCCACGTACACAAGGATGCGGGAAGTCCGTAAGAAGGCAGTTTGTTGACAAGCCCTCGGTGCCAAACCCGGTCAAAGGCCTTAGAAATATCCAGTGCAACCGTTTGGGTCTCACCAAAACGTTCCAGGCACCGCCCCCAAACATGCGTCACATACGCGAGAAGATCACCGCACGAGCGGTTCCGCCGGAATCCGTATTGACGGTCGTTAATAATTTTGTTCTTCTCGAGGTATGGTAGCAGTTTGTCGTTGATCACACGTTCCATTACCTTAGACAGAACTGATGTGATCGCTATAGTTAATAAACGTTCAGTTTTAAAGGCAAATTTACTACATTCAATCAAGTTCTGAATACACTATCGGCTAAAGAAATTAAATTATGATACGATAATATCAAAGATTTGCTAGATGAATTCGAGATAAGCCAAATCAACAGTATTGACGAATCGACAGTTGAAGACAACGAAATTTGGCGTGAAACTTTTTAAAATCAGTTTTTTACAGTGTTAGCCACGGCTAAGGGCGCTATGGAGTCCGTAGAACAGGCTTATTTTGAAATTACGTTGCCAAATTTAAAACTACAAGAACTTAGTGGAGATCAAAAAATTGGAACAATTTTATAGAAACCTTCAAGGCATTAGTTCACAATAATAATTCGCTCTGTAATATTCAAATATACAATTATTTGCAATCGTCTTTAAATGGTGACGCGCTTAAGATCATAGCAAATTTGGAAATATCGGAATTAAGATATCAAACATCATGGGAATTGTTGCACGATAGATTTACCAATTTAAGAACTACGATACATAAGCGCATTCAAACATTATTTCAATTTAAAAAAAAGGTAGAAGATCAGGTCGGGTTACGGAGGTTGATAGATACAACCAACGTGAATTTAAAAGCATTGCAATACCTTGCGTTCCCTGTCGAGCAGTGGGACACCATAATAATTTACATTATTTCAAATAAATTAGATTCAAATACAAGGAACTACTGGGAACAAACGCCCATTGAGGGAAAACTACCTCCTTTAAAAGAATTTCTTAAGTATTTGTCATTACGCGCGCAAATTCTATTATTAATGCAAACGACGGATAAAAAACTGACGGTTCAAATTAAACTTCAAATGGGAATTAATAATCCAAAAAGGGAATCCGCAGCATTTGTAACCTTAAAAAAGGGAAAATGTAATTTTTGCGATAAAGATCATCCGATTTATTATTGTAAAATAAACTTAAAAGATCGAGTATATGCGATAAAAGAGAGCCAAGCATGTTTTAAATGTTTGAAACAGGGCCATATAGCAAGTGATTGTAGGGTAACCTTTAAATGCAGACTTTGTAACAGCGAACAGCACAATACTTTGCTGCAAAAAAAAGAATTCGCGTCGGAACCTTCGAATATAGAAACAGATGCTGGAGAAATATCTATTAACAATCACTCTGCGGTAGGTAGAGTAAAAAAAATAATATTGTTATCTACAGCGATGGTTGGCGTCATTGGTGCGGAAAACAATATTTACAAAGCCCGAGTACTGATCGATTCAGGAGCTCAATCCAACTATGTGAGGGAGGATTTTGAAAAAATATTAAAATTTAGAATTTGATCAAATAAATAATACGGTATCCGGAATTCACAATAATATCACCCACATAAGAAAAAAGTATGTCGATAGAATGGAATTCATTGAAATCGTATTACAAAAAAACAGTTCTTGCTTAATTTTACAGGAAATAACTATGAATATACCGCAGGCTACCATATCCAGGAGCGAATTAAAACTGCCTTCAGGGTTGTAATTAGCAGATCCCAAATTCAACGTCTCAGCACCAATTGACATTCTCTTGGGGGCTGAAGAATTTTAAGACATCATGACGAATGATAAAATGAAGCTTTCCACCGGCATAACCATCCAGCGTACGCATCTGGGGTGGATTGTGTGCGGATCAATGGAAATACATTCCGAAATAAGGGCTCTATCCATTTTTTGTAGTTTGTCTGTAGATAGAGTAAGTCATCCACATGCTAGCCGTGGGTTAAGTAAGTAATTTCGAAGTAATTTCTAAAAAAACTCAATTTTTTGCCGAAAATACTGGCGGGCCAAGCTCTAATACATACCGTACAAGGGAGTTGATAAAAAAACAGCACGTAGAGCAATTTCAGCGAAAAAAGTTGCAAGAAATAAAAGTTTAACCATCCGGAAAGATGTATCAACATGACAGGTTCCGACATAAAAAAGAAAGTCCCGACTAAAAGGTTGTCGGACTCAACCTTACGGGGAATTGATTGGGTTGGCTAAAAAAGTCAGCAATGATACCCCTTCAAAATTTTTGGTTTTAAAGCCACCTGGGGTCAAATGTAAATTTAAATCGAAAAAAAACTGTTACCCTACCGGAATGGGATACTTTCTTTAAATTTTCCTTTAGTAAACTTAAGAAAATTACAGAAAATAGCTCACATCTGGAGCCAGTGACACTATTGCATCCTCAATTGGGATATGTTGGGAGGCTGAAGGCAGTGGTGAGGGGAAGGAGATAAGGGAGAGGAAGTTAAGGAAGCATCCGGCTATCCCGATCTGGCTAAAGCCATTTTGAGCAACGTTTCAATTTTGAATGATCTTGTGATACTGAGAGTATCTTCCACTCTAGAACTGCAAATATACTATATTATATTATTTTTAAAGAATTAATTATTGTGAATAACCCAAATTAATCAAATAAAATTTATTTTTAACCTCCGGATTGTGAGTACGGGGGCCATAAAATATGTTTTATTCTTTTGTTATTCAGCGGTACATCCTCTCTGCACAACCCTTCGGAAACACTAACTTATATTTTGTGTAAGAAGGTATAAGTACCGTATTTTCCCTGAACCAACTGCATATTGTACGTAAGTATGCCCGAGGGGCGAATATCGGGGAATCAACTGTCGTGAGAACCAAAGGAATGCTTTGTAATAAAATTAATAATAATTATATGATGGGTTAATTTGTATTTTCTGCTGCAGTTTTTTTATTGTAAAATATCAATAGAAAAATTCATACAATAATAACATCGATTGGTAAAATGAATTACGAATTAACTTGACACGCAGAGAGATTATATCTGTGTGACTTCACCTGATATGGTAACCCATGGAATGCCGCCTCCAAGACGACAGAGCAACTCATTATGTGTCTGCAAACACCCGGCTGGATCGTACCTGCCACGACACACAGATCTCCTGCAACATACTACCAAAACCAAGTGAGAGACGAGACAGGAGAAACACCCGTGACTTCTGTCTTTCTAGTTGAGGATCTTACGAGTACTCCTCGACCACGGATGCCGTCATAGTTACTCCACAGATTATTCATGATTAAAGGTTGGTTATTATTTGTCCATCTCAAATATTTGGTCATCTCATTTCTCGAGATTTTTCTTTTATATTAACACTCGAGATAATTTCACAAAATAATATCCCTCAGAGCCTATGTCATATTTGCGGATCCTGTGTTGAGGGTCTGATTGAGGAAATCTGGTTCTTGCTCTTGGAGGTCAATTCTCTCAATGAGGGAAAAAACACAGGGATCTGCAAATTGTTCCACAGCTGGGCTGTTGAGCTCGGGAACGAATCGTAGAAACGAACGGTTCTCGTATGACAAATATTGGAAGCATGTTTGCCGTGTTTTCCGACTGTGCCCCGATTATGAAAGGATCAACGGCAGTTTTACCTCGGAGCATCTTTAATTGAAATACCGGTAGAACAAGAACAACATTCCTACCTGATGGCTGTGCTGTAAAGATTGGAAATTGTTTGTTGATAGGAGATTCTATTTCTATAACACCGGTTTTTTTTGTACTTTTGAGCTCCAGACCAGAGATGGACTCCTTCTTTCGTTTGCTTAAGTTCCTGAGAATATAATATGAAGGGCTTGGGTGCAAATAATGCCCATTTTTGTCAAAATTGAGATAAGTATTTCATCCACGGCAAAATAATAAAAGCTATCTGTTTGTCCTTGGAGGAAATATAGTGGCAACCTACACTTATAGACAGTCATTTGAATTGTTTAGACATTCATCCCGATTCTTGATAAATCAGCTCCAATTTTGAAAATCCATGAAAAATGTAATTATGTTTTATTTTATTTTATTTTGTTTTATTTTATTTTATTTATTTTGGAGAAAGTTGACAGCAAATCAGAAATTACAAATAATAAAACAATAGGATGTCAATTATGCCAATTAAAGAAAATTTTAATTTTTAGAGGTAATTTTTTGTAGTGTGTTTAATCCGAATCCGATAAAAACTTAAACGTCATTTCTAAAGCAAATACAGTATGTATTTACTGGTGCATTTACCAAACGTCTGAGTTGTTGTTGAGTGGGATGAATGGTGAGGGGGGCAGGATCACCAGTTGCACTAAACTTATTCAACGTCTTCTGCTTCAAATACAGTATGTAGGTATTTACTAGTGCATTTACCAAACGTCCCAGTTGTTGATGAGTGGGATGAATGGTGAGGGTGGGAGGAGCACCAAATGCACTCACCTTATTCAACGTCTTCTGCTTCAAATACATTATGTATTTACTAGTGCATTTTCCAACCGTCCCAGTTGTTGATGAGTGGGATGAATGGTGAGGGTGGGAGGAGCACCAAATGCACTCACCTTATTCAACGTCTTCTGCTTCAAATACATTATGTATTTACTAGTGCATTTTCCAACCGTCCCAGTTGTTGATGAGTGGGATGAATATGAATGGTGAGGGTGAGAGGATCACCAATTGCACTCACCTTATTCAACATCTTAAGTAATCATTATTATAAGCAATAATTATCAGCCTGAAACACTCATCCATATTGAAAAATCTTCAGAGAAAAGATACATGACGCCAACGGGACGTTAGTTTAACAATTAAAAATAATAATCTTAAGTAATCGTTTAATTTCAGGAATATTTAAGATGACATAGGCCCTGAGGGAAATTTTCCTTCCTGTGTGGAGCTAATGTAAAAAAAGCACAATCGTAATTACGTAGCCATACCCGAGTGAAAAATCACGGGATATTATGATTACAATTTTTGATTTTATATTATAGATAGGTACCTACTTAACCGCTTGTTTGTATTTTTTCCACATTCGGTTACAATTTTGAAAATTATACTTAAATTCAATGCAAAATTCGTAGAGAAATTAGTCCTTTTTAATACCTAGCTCAGTCCCGTGAAAAATCACGGGCTACTATAATTCTAATTTTATAGATTATATCATTGGTTATGACTTAATTACTTAATAGTATGTTTGAATTTTTTCATAATCAGTTCCTCGAGTTATTTCGAGATTAATGAAATTTTGCACGCCGTGGTTCAAGATAATGATCACATCTGGGACTCGAACCCAGGATCTCTTGTCTAGCTGAGACAAACGCTTTGAACATTACAGTTACCGAGACCTAGTATTTCAAAGATAATGATCACATCTGGGACTCGAACCCAGGATTTCTTGTCTAACTGAGACAAACGCTTTGAACATTACAGTTACCGAGACCTAGTATTTCAAAGATAATGATCACATCTGGGACTCGAACCCAGGATTTCTTGTCTAACTGAGACAAATGCTTTGAACATTACAGTTACCGAGACCTAGTATTTCAAAGATAATGATCACATCTGGGACTCGAACCCAGGATCTCTTGTCTAACTGAGACAAACGCTTTGAACACTACAGTTACCGAGACCTAGTATTTCAAAGATAATGATCACATCTGGGACTCGAAATGTAGCTTTCTATTGGTGAAAGAATTTTTCAAATCGGTTCAGTAGTTTCGGAGCCTTTTTAATGCAAACAAACAATCAAACAAATTATACCTCGTTATATATATATTTCATTCCGCTGATTAGGGTGATTAGGGTGTCCCTATTAAGAATTTTTTAATACTTATAAAAATTTTGCTTCCGTATGTTTGGGTCCGCAAATCTGGAGAAGTAATCGATTGATTGACGCAGAATTTTTACAGATCATTGCATTTTAGAAGAAGAGTGTTTCTATATATCATGGTACGCTATGGAGTTTTGAAATTTGTAGAAAAAAATACCACAGGCGGTGCGCGAGTGGTTTGAAAATGTGTGTATTTCTACATATTATATTTATTAAAGGTCTCTGCCGCGTCCGTCTGTCAAACTCAAAAACTACTGAACGGATTTTCATGCGATTTTTACCATTATATTCTGTACTAGCAGACCCGACCACACGTTGCTGTGGCTAACGAAACACAACGCCATTTACCCAACCTTTATAAAATCCACACCATCCGCTCGCCAGCTGCCCGCTGCCCGCTGTCCGTTGCCTAAATTGAATATTTGAATTTCTCGGCTTTTCTCTACTATAATAAGCATTTATTATACATATAAACCTTCCTCTTAAATTAAATTACTCTATCTATTGGTGAAAACCGCATGAAAATCTTTTGCGTAGTTTAAAAGATCTATGCGCACATACATTTTGAGCGACTTCATTTTATACTATGTAATGATGATATCTACCACAAAACTTAAATTTCTACTCATATAATTTGGCACTTACCTATCTTATTAAAAAAAAAGAACTCAAAAATGCATATGCAACAAAAATGTATTTTTGACCGATTACCTCTATCTAGCTTAAAGAGGAATATCCCACCATGCGTTGTTTTGTTATATTCCAAAAGGATTAGGCAGCGTTTTCGATGAAAGCTACCAGGCGGATGGAATTTTTCCGACACTTCTAAAAATTATCGTTATGTTTCAACCAATTTACACGAATCCTTGATAAATTACATACTTAAACCTTCCTTACGAAACACTCTATCTATTGGTGAAAACCGCATGAAAATCCGTTTAGTAGTTTTCGAGTTTATCGAGAACAGACAGACAGAAAGACGGCGCGGGGGACTTTACTTTATAATATGTAGAGATTAACAATTATTTTATATGGTCACTAAAATAAAAAAAAACGTTACTGTTTGGTTATGACCGATACTTATATGTTTTACTTTTATTGAATTGTGAAATTATTAACCCCGATACAGGCGAACCCTAGTGGGGTTAATAATTACCTGCTAAACAATGGCGAAGAAAAACTTAATAAATAAATAAACAAAGTGCATTTAAACTTGGGTTTTATTATACTATGTTAGTAATCCATGGGTTAGTAACCAACTTGTCCTAAGTTCTGGTTCCCAGTGTGGTGTCAGGGGTTCAATCCTCTATTCTAGCTCCTGTCCTCCATCATTGCACAAGCTACATTTGTATATCCTATTTTTTCTATCCTGAAATACTGTCTACTTACCATTGTTTAAAACTGTATACTTAACTCCATAAAATACTTATGTCACCTTTGGGGATGCTGTGTGGGGCCAAGTCCAAGATTTCACACCTGAAGTATGTGCTCCGAAGATCGTAATCCGTTTGTTAAGATACATCTTATCAAACCGATCACCCGTTCCTGCACAGTGCCAAGGGTTTGTCAGGTATTTTGGGGCAGCAGACCAGAGGTGGCTGCCTATCAGCCTATAGTGGGGGTGCACTTGCAATTACTCGCTGTACAGTGTGAACAGTTGTGTACTGTGTTGTATAACTATGAGCCCTGTATAGTGCGCCCAGGTTTTGAAATGTATAGTTTTGTTTGAAAATATGAATAGCAAAGGAACAAATCTTAATATATGAATCAAAGTCGGGTTAGTTACACTATTTATAACTCGAGATCGGCTGAACCGATTTTGATGATCTTTGATTTGTTGGATTTGTCTCCGTCCCGGATAACAGAATAACTATTAAAATATCGCAAAAATTCACGAAAAAGAAAGTTATGAAGAAAATTAATTTTTTCGTACATTTTCTATGGAACGAATTCTCATATTTTGAAAGAACTGCAGCAATATTGTGATAGGTATAATATTTAACAGTGCGTGAATTACAAAAATTTTTGTTTGTTTTGCTTTTGTTCTTATTTGGATAATGCGGCCCCTCTTTCTTACACGCGAAATATCAATAGTCGAAAATGAGATAAACAGTGAACGTATGTCTCCTCACCCCTTCAAAGGAAAAATGCAATAATAATAAATCTTTGAAATGAAACGCATTTTTTTTTACGGAAGCTCCACTCAGGACCTATGTCATCTTAGGGTTTACTGTGTGGAGGGTCTTTTTAAGGAAGGGTAAGATAGGAAGTTCTGGGAAGGAAAAATACATGAGGGTGGGTAGGAATCTGGAGGTCAGTGTATCCGGGAGTGAATCCATCCCTCCAACTGCAGTGCAAGGCCATTGCCTTGACCGGAATTGACCATTTACCTTGACCTTTCCAGCCGGACTCTTTCGACCCGTTGGTCGAGAGAATCCAGCTGGAAAGGTCAAAAGACCTCCCTCAACCAGTCTCCCTCGATCCGGCCCGCCACGCAGCAGGTGGGCAGACGCATCCACCGCCAAGAACCGCACAAAAGTCACCACATGAACCCGGGCACCCCTGCTAAATCACCAACCACTTGGTGTTGGTCATCCAATAAATGGTTTCCGGGGCGGCGGCACTCGTTCCAGCTTTCTTTCAAAAATTCCCGTAAGTAAGTGGAAAAGTAAGAAAATCACAAAAAATATAAATCCGTACACAACGCCATCTCATATGCTGACAAAAAAAAACACCGACAATTGCTTCATTGTGTAATTTTTATCTTAATAAAAAAACTTTATTTAATTCAACAATTATTGATTCTGAGACGGTACGAAGTTCGTCGGGTCAGCTAGTACATAAATATAATAAAAAAACAAGATATTTCAAGAGACAAATTTATTGTCTTACAGTTCAATACATATTTACAAATAATGGTTAACAATTTAAATCTTTCTCCCTTTCATCTGATAAATAATAATTTACTACGTCATCGCTAATATCATATTGTTGATTTGATTTTAGAGCAATGGCAGCTATCCTGATTGCCTGTGATATTCTAAATAATTATCAAAAATATGTTCAGGTAATTCAATATTGTTATAGAAATTACAAAAGTAAAATTATAGCAGAATGAGCAGTAGAATAATAACAAATATGAAATAATCACAAAGGAAAGAAACGCAACGCAAAGAACTCCAAAGTAAACAGAACAGTGAAATTGTATAAAATAAAACATAATGGCAGTTAACAAATTATAATAAACATGAATAATGATGTGCTTAAAGAAGTGGTTGAAAGAAAAATATAATAGAAATGTTCTTAATAATTTAAAGAACAACAAACAGGAAGAGTAACAGAAGTAATGCTAATTTTTTTTTTTTTTTTTAAATGAGCTCCACACAGGAGGCCCTGAGGAAAATAATTTCCCTCAGGGACTATGACATCTTTGGGGATGCTGTGTGGAGTGTTGTTTTTAAGGAAAAGAGGGAGAGGAGAGTTGTGGGAAGGAAAAGGATTTAAGGGGTGGGTAGGAATCTGGGGTTCAGTGTGTCCTGGTCGTCCACCTCCAAGACCTAGACAAACCTCACCCTATAAACCCGGGCACCCCTGCTAAATCACCAAACCGTTTTTTACAAAGTGTCAAAAATTTACATACAAAATGTATGAAAGTGAGATTATCGTCATGTTGAATTTTCAAGATTTTATTTTAATGTTAACACAACATTAAAACATTCAACAAAATATGTATTCATGTAGAATAATACTTAATCTAACCAATAATTACCTGCAACAGAGTCGTCACTATTGAATAAAACATTAGATAAATAACTGAAAACAATTGATATTCCACTGGTGCCAAAGTTCCAAAATTTGGTTTTTTACAAAATAATTGTGCAATGGTTGATCTAGCGACCAAATTGCGAAAGACTAATAGGTAACGAGTTACGGTGGCGGAAATGTGAATATTTTTCTAAAAAATGGTGAAATTCCCAATTTTTGTTATTTTCTCGGGCTATTCATTACATAATTATAATTTTGTAAACTCATTTCCACACCACCATGAGGTAAAGAAAATGGTGCATTTTTTATTGTGGTATCCCCAGTAGGTCTTCTTCCAGTGGGAGTGATGGATTCAAACATCCGTCACTCCTGTACACGTTGATCTTCAAATTTCTACCTGCCCCTCATACCTTTTTCCTTCTCAGACTATCCCCTCTCCCTCATACAGCATCCCCAAAGATGATATAGGCCATGTGGAATTTTTTTGCCTTAGCGCCTCCTTTTTTTAATTAGATCCACATTTTGGAGGCCCTGAGGAAAATAATTTCCCTCAGGGTCTATGTCGTCTTAACCCTCCCGCAGCCAACTGGGGCCGAAGGTAGACCCCAAAATAACTATCCTTCTTATATCTACTTAAATACATGAAATATATTTTTAGTATTTTAGGCATTCCCGCGCAAAGGATTAATACATAATATGCCATTTAAAAAAAAATGTGAAAAAATCTTTGATCGCAGGAAAAAATATTTTGTCAAATACAGGTAGGTAATATTCCCTGCAAAAACATAAATAACAAAAAAAAATCAAAAAAGAAAAAGTGTTTTCTTTGGTTTAAAAGTTTAGAAAAAAAAAATGGGGTCATCAGCCGACCCCCACGGTTACGGACGTCCTGTTTGGCACCTTGGCCTGTCGAGAGTTAATGGATGCTGTATGAAGGGTTTTTTAAGGAAAGGAAGTAGAGGAAATTATGGGAAGGAAATAGGGATGAGGGTGGGTAGGAATTTGGGGTCAGTTTGTCCAGGAGTTACGGACGCATAAATACATCCCATCAATTGCGATGCAAGGCGATTGGTCAAGAGATTTTGGCTGGAGAGGTCAACCAGTCTCTCTCGATCCAACCCGCCACGCAGCAGGTGGGCAGACACATCGACTGCCAATACCTTGATAAACTTCACCCATGAACTTGGGGTGACCTATGGCGGAAGTATTGGTTATTCAATAAATGATTGCCGGGGCGTCGGTACCTACACCAGCCTTACAAAAGTTAAAATAAAATATATTAATCCCCATAGTTTTTTTTTTTTTTTTACACTTACACCACACAGGAGCCCTGAGGAAAATAATTTCCTTCAGGGCCTATGTCATCTTTGAAGATGCTGTGTGGAGGGTCTTTTTGAGGAAAGAAAGGAGTGAACATGGGTCTCGAAGAGACCAATGTTGTAGGAGGGAGGAAACACAGAGGCCGACAAATTGTTCCACAGCCGAGCCGTTAAACTCAAGAACGAGTCATAGAAACGACCGGTTCTCATGTGAGTAATGTCAACCGTGTACAAATGTTCGGCGCGTGTTTGGCGTGTTTCCCGACTATGCACCGGTGCCGAGGGGATCAATGATGCTAGTTCCTCGGAGCATCTTCCATTGTAATACCGGTAGAACTAGGACAGCATTCCCACCTGACGCCTATGCTCTAAAGATTGCAGTTCGTCTGTTAAGATGGGAGAATCTATCAAACGGACCGCCCATTTCTGCACAGAGTCAAGGGTTTTTTTTAGGTATTTTGGAGCTCCAGACCAGAGGTGGCTGCCAAATTCAACCGTGGGGCGCACTGCGATTTGTACAGGGTTAGCAGTTGGGTACTATTAAAGTATCTGCGGGCCCTGTACAGTACGCCCAGTTTCTGAGAGGCTAACTTAACTCTGGTTTCGATGGAGCCCCCGTACCTGAGCTGGTCACTTAGAGTTACACCAAACATATCGATGGAGGTCCTGTTCGGAAGGTTGCTTCCGTTGAAGGAGACTAGATTTTCATTTCAATCCCTTTTAGACGTTATCAAACATGATTGTGTCTTTGAAACATTAAATTCGACGAGGTTATTCTTACCCTAAGAGAAAATACTCTCGAGGTAACCGTCCATTCTTTGCTTCAAAGCCCTCCGAGCTATTGGAGTTTGTGTGCCCTTTGGGGGCTTGTCAAACAAAAAGCTATCATGGACTGTACTGTCATCCGCGTAACAATAAATAGGTGCACATGACAAGAGGTCATTGATGTGCAACAGAAACAAAGTTGGTGACAGAACCGATCCCTGTGGGACGCCAGCATTTATCGAATGCAAAGAAGAGGTGAAACCGTCAGCAACCACCTGAATCGAATTCTCCCTCAAAAAGTCGGCAATCCACTTACACAAGGATGCGGGAAGTCCATAAGAAAGCAGTTTGTTGACAAGCCCTCGGTGCCAAACCCGGTCAAAGGCCTTGGAAATACCCAGTGCAACCGCTTGGGTCTAACCAAAACGTTCCAGGCACCGCCCCCAAACATGCGTCACATACGCGAGAAGATCACCGCACGAGCGGTTCCACCGGAATCCGTATTGACGGTCGTTAATAATTTTGTTCTTCTCGAGGTATGATAGCAGTTTGTCGTTGATCACACGTTCCATTACCTTAGACAGAACTGATGTGATCGCTATGGGGCGGTAGTTGGCTGGGTTGGAGCGGTCACCCTTCTTTGGAATAGGGTGAATGATCGCTTTTTTCCAACCAGTGGGCACAGAGTCAGACTTCAGGGACATTTTGAAAAGCTTCGTCAAAATTGGAGCTATTTCTGCAGCGCACCTCTGCAATACTAGGGCAGGTATTACGTCAGGCCCACTAGCTTTATTAATATCAAGCCCTCGTAAGACTTGGAGTACATCCCGATGCCGGATCCTCAGCTTTTTCATGTGAAAACCGCAGTGAGGAACCGATTGTAATATACATAAGACAATATGAACCTCACCTAACAACAAAACTAGAACTGTCCCCCCCCCTCCCCCCATTAACCCCCCTTCTTCGTTCTCCTCCCTATTTGAAATTCAGTAAACAAAGGGAATGAAGAAATTAAGTGATTTTCGGCAAAAACAGAGCGGTTAACTGAAAATATTTCTAGAAAAGTGCTAAACGATAAATTAATTCGTTTCTTCAGTAGGGAAAGGTGGGGCGTGTTGTGACTTAATTACAAAACTGAGTATAGTGGAAATATCTTTAATGAAATCAAAGGTTTGACATTTTAATGGAAACGAATAACTCTTTTGCTACATTATTTAGATATTATTAACCTTGATTAAGGCGACCAAATATTATTTTACAAAATATGGGAATTGTCACAACTTGCCCCACCCATGGGGTCAGTTGTGACAGGGGTGGGGCAGATTGTGAGGAACAAATAATTAAGTAAAAGAAGTAGGTATGTACGTAATAAATTGGTAAAAACAATAGTCCTGATAATACCTATATCGTGGCCAGAAAAATAAAAGTGGTTAAAATAAAATGCTGTAATAATAAGCAGAAACCGGTGGTTCGTTTGATAGATTCCTGTATCGAGATTCAAGTATGGCATGAGTGCGAATATAGGGCTGTCTGACAAAATTATTTTTCCATTGACTGTGATGCAAAATCTATTCAAAAAAATACTTCAAAGATTTTAAAAGAAAAATAACATCTTAAAAAATTCGCGTAGTACAATAGTTAAAATACTACTGATATTATAAAGGCGAAAGTTTGTATGGATGTACGTTTGTTTAAATGAAACTTTACAATAATATAGCTCATACCTCAGAATAGGCTATAAGCTATAGCTTAGAGCTCTGGTATTATGAAATTTATATAAAAAAATGTAAAGGATATGGTGGGGCGGTGATGGGGATTGGGGGTGATGGGAGGGGGGATATGGGGGAGAGGGTCGAGAGGAGGGAATGGGGTGCTGGGCAGGGGAGGGGGGGGGAGTGGAGTGGGGATATAGAACCCCCCCTAATACTGTGTGAGCGAAGCCGGAGGCAAAAGCTAGTAAGTCATAAAAATGTGCTTATTTTAAAGAATCAGTTGAAAATATTATTTATAATATAACTAGCGAGTACCCGGCGAACGTTGTAATGCCATATGAGGAAAGAGATGGTTTATTCCTGCGTGTTTTTTCCCATTCATCCCCATTACGGTCTCCGTTGCCAACCCGCATTCCCTTTTCCACGCGTTTCCCTTCCACGTTCCTCTTCTACCTTCGCTGCCTTCCCCCCTCTCTCCCTATTTTATTTAACTCTTCTTCTTCGTTCTCCTCCCTATTTGAAATACAAACATTTTTCAAATAACTCGAGCGATACCAACTGCATTTTTTTCATACAAATTTCATAACGCCTGATTCCACCAGTATGTATAAAAAGTTCACGGGTGTGGGCACAACAATTTACCAAAATTTTATGGTAATCCACCCCAATATTACAATAATTTCAAATTTGATTTGTGTTAGTAAGTAAGCTTAGGTTATGTTAATAATATAAGTACCTATATGTTTTAAAAATATTTATGAATTAATAAGTACCCCGGTTTGGGTAAAGGTCTCCTTAAAAGATACCCATTTTTTTGTCGGTCTTGTGCTATGAAGTACCAGTTAATGCCATTTAATCCTTTCTGTAGCAAAGTATAAAGTATTCTTCTATTTTGTTGCCCTGTTGTATAACTTCCGAAATTCCCATAATATCTTAGTTAATTTTAAAACATTTTTCATTCGGTCGTATGAAGTCAGGGTGTTAACGGATTTGTGTGATTTTTCAAAATTTTTATGGTTGAGCTTGAGTTTTGTATCTTTGGAGGGTTTTGGTCATAATCTTCCACGGTGACCAGCCGGGTCGGAAGATTTTTTGTGTTTTTTATTGAAGTTTGTTTATTTGTGGTATCGGTGTGAAGAGAGAGGGTTAGTTGCTACACATTTTTATTCGTTGTATTTGTATTTGTCAAGAAATTCGACATGCTTGGTTTTTTTACTCCTTCGGTGACACTATTTGACCTTGTGACCTTGTTTTTCGATCCAGACTGTTGTTGTTTATTCTTTTTTGTGTTATTTTCTTGAATATGAATATTTTCAGAGGATATTGAGAGATTTTTCTTATTCGCTGTGTTCCCTATTAAAACTTTATAAGTATTTTATTATGACAGTACTTATGTCCTATTTTCTCTCAATCTTTATTTGCTCTTGTTATTATTTTCTTTTATTTAATATATAACGCGGATAGTCTTCTTTATGTACTATGTTATGTCTTTCGTTGTAATTTTTTGTTTAAATATTTCGGTTTTTAATCCTAGATTAGAAAAAGTGACAACAATTGGTCTAGGCTTTCTCCTTTTTTTACAATTCTCTTTATTTCTTGTATGTCTCTTCGTTCAATGTTTAAATCAAAGAATATTTTAATAAATTCAACCAAAGTATTTTCCAAGTTTAAGTATGATGACTCCTTCTCTTCTATTCCGAAAAATACAATATTTCTTTGTCTTGCTTGTTTTTCCAATAAATAAAGGCATTTCTCTTGATTTTCTTCTTTTATTCGGAGGTTGTCATATTTTTCTTCCAATGTTCTAAATTTTTCTTTCATAATGTTATTTATATTTTGCGTTACTTGTTCTGTCACCTTTTCTGCGCTTTTTGTATGTTGAGTTTTTGTTCATCCAACTCCTTTTAGAAGTGACGAACTGCATTCATAATTTTCTTCATAATTTGTCAGATTGTTTTAAATTAAAATGTGTATAATTTTATTTATAATACTGGTAGTGTCCTCCAGTGGCTTTTTCTGAACTATTAATTTCCTCCGAGTGGTATCCACTGTTGGTTTACTTTTGAATTAGTTGGTGTGGCAAACTATCAATGGTGTTTCGTGTTCTGTGTGCTGCATGTAGAACGTAGTACAGTTAAGTTTCAACAGATCGTCGCTCTAATTCGTTTTACTCCAACAGACCATTTTTAGCGAAATTGAGTTAAGTATGCAGTAGTTCTCAGAAAGTCTTTATGTATACAATGCAAGTGAAAAAAAAAAATTAAAAAAATTATTTAGGGGGTTTTCAAAACGCACTTTG
The DNA here is from genome assembly GCA_917880885.1 of Limnephilus marmoratus. NCBI lineage: Eukaryota > Metazoa > Arthropoda > Insecta > Trichoptera > Limnephilidae > Limnephilus > Limnephilus marmoratus. Next base: position 52,619,393 of record OU862907.1, on the reverse strand, counting down.
TCTTACGTCCTCCAAAATGAAACAACATTTCGAGCGTATTTATCCAACATCCACACGTTGGCCAAAAGGACTCCCGTTTTTAAACCGGCCGTTCAGTCAAATTTCATAGGAATTTCTCCAACATCCAAGCTGTATCTTAGCCAACGTGCGAAATTCAAACTCTCGGTTCCGGGCGTATTGCTCTAACAGACCACACAGCCAATAACAGCGCAGCGGAGGACCACGTGATTGCTTTCATTCCAAACATTCGTTCGTTTAGCGCCACGAAAGTAAATATCTTCACTTATGATTATGCTAGTTACTAAGTTACTTTAGTGGTTTTCTAGGAGATTTCGTCAGACAAAATGCATAAAGATGTAAACTGTGGAAAAGGATAAAATTTTTTAAGGAATACATAACAGATAATTAATATTACAATATTTTCTCAGCAAATTGTTTCAACTTGTCGTCCGTTACAGGGTGGTTATAATAAAGTTGTGTATTTTTTGAGAAAATATTGTAATAAATGCCAAGTTCTATATTGTGGTGAAATATCGTACTAAAAATTGAAATAACCTTCGTCGTTGTTTTAATTTAATTTAACCAATTAAAATATTAAAACGAATTGACTGAAATTGAAGAAAAATCAATTAACGAAGAGTATAAGGACGACATTATACGGAATACACTCGGAATTTGATCCTTAAGGGGTATGTGTATAAAGAGGTATCGGAATGTTATCTACCTATACGTAATTATTTAAATCTTCGTGTAAAAATACCTATTTATGATATTTTTATAAGAATAAGAACATTGAATGAGCTTTTGTTTTAAGCACATTTAATGCGTAGTATCGGTATGTTTATCAACCTTTACGTAATTATTTAAATCTTTGTTAAAAATACCTACTCGTGATATTTAAAAAAACACATTTAAGATAGAATAAGGACTGATGTATTATAGTACCTATATACCTTATATATGTGTCCATCCACCAAATCTTAGTGAAAGCATTATTATACTTCAGATACTTAAAACAAGCCAACAATTAGAATAAGGAAATGAAGGAGTTTTAATTTTCGGTATATTTAGTTCCTAAAATATCTGTTTGTTTATCAACCAAATTTGCATGTAATTATTCGACTTATGATATTTAAAACAATCCAATTATTAAAATAAGAAAATCAAGGAGTTTTCATTTTCGGTACATTTAGTTCCTAAAATATCTGTATATTTATCAGCCAAATCTTCGTGCAAAAAATCTACTTATGATATTTAAAACAAGGCAATTTTTCGAATAAGTACAACGAAGAAGTTTTTGTTTTTGGCACATTTAGTGAGTAATAGCTTCATGTTTATCTACCTTTACCTAATTATTTAAATCTTTGTGTAAGAATAGGTACCTACTTGTAATACAAAACACAATTATTAAAATAAAGACAATGCAGGAGTTTTTTTGCTTTTAGTACCTAATATTTATGTGTTTATCTACCAAATATTTGTATCAGAATCCTACCTGAGATATTTAAAACAAGGAAATAAACAAGTTTTTGTTTTCGGTACATTTAATGCCTAAAGTATCTTATTATTTTAATCAACCAAATCTTAGTGTAACAATGAAAACATCTTTGGTATATTTAGTGCCAAAGATTAGTTGTATTTGTGTACCTATAAATATCTTATTAAGTATTGAAATCTTCATTGCAGAATTGTACACCGAATGACAATGAAAGCATTTCTATTATTTTATACATTGAGTGCCTCATATTTCTTATGTGTTTGTTTATTTCTTACCTATTCGAGTTTTATTTTGTTCGAGCTTTGGATTGTCAATAAAAACGTTATTACTATTCGCACATTTTTAATGATTAGGTATCCCATTCATTTGACTTTTTTTACCTAGATCAATTTCCAGTTATTTAATTTCAGCCCCTTTTGTAAACCTTCTAATAATTTGGCCCAACTAAGTGGTACCTCAAATACTGGAATACATTTGTTATGTTATGAAGCCAAAAATGTGGTTAGTGGTTAGGATTGTTCTATGACCTCTTTTTTTTACAAGTCTGTATTGTGTAAGGGTACGATCAGGTACAAAGCGGGTTTCGGTTTTCAGATTAACGGCGTTCAGTGCCCTGTTCCACCGGCGGCAGTTGACGCCGAGATGTGGACAAACAGAACGCGGATAAAACTTGCGTTACCTGCGCGGTAGCCTGACAGCAGCTGTCAGTTTTTACGAAATGTTGAGTTCGTAGACGACGATTATTTACTCTTGGAGAATCCTTTCTTAAAATTAAGGAATAAAACAATGGTATTTGGTAATTGGTATCTTTAAATATGAAAAAAAAACCTCAGGAGAACATGATAATATGTTAAGTACGTGCCTGAAAGAAATTCACTTGTGACATTTGAGGTTATTTCAAAATTTTATCTTTTTGATTTCATTCCATCACTTGTCAACAACATTTCTGGTGGTATAGAATGTATTTCTTTTATCCCGGATTGGCGATTGATTGAAAATAGCGGCAATTAACAGGTCGCTCATTTTGATATCAGATTCTGACCGGCGTCACCGGCGAGCAGGAATTAAGAATTCATTCCGGTAAAGCTTATCGGCGCCGCCTCGCGCGGACATAAATCTGAACCTGCCTTCACTATGTTCGGCCTGATACGTTGACATACAAACATTCTTGTCAGCACGCCTGCGCCAGTCGTCCGCCCATGCGCCGACTAATCAGAAAACCGAAACCCGCTTTGTACCTGATCGTACCCTACTAGACGTAAATCACATCCCATGTGTTCGAACATAGGATCATTTTTACAAAGAGCTCGTCGTCTATTGTTTTATACATTTATAAAGAACTTGTAGCTATCTATTATTGTGTTTCAAAATCCTTCGAGTTAACTTTTTATTTTAAAATATTGGATACTACACTTCTGTTATCACACGACGGCATCCTGTGGTCGAGGGATAAGACTCTCAACTAGCGATCCGGATGTCGCAAATTTCAATCCCATCGTGCACAAGTAATTTTTATTTTCGTAGATTTGTTTATTTTGGGGGGGCGGGTATGGGTACCACCGTCCCGGGAACCATTTATTGGATAACCACCATCTCTGCCATAGGTCACCCCGAGTGGTTCGCTACGTTTGGTGACTTAGCAAGGGTGTCCGGGTTCATGGGGTGAAGTTCGTCCAGGTCTTGGCGGCGGATACGACTGCCCACCAGTTGCATGGCGAGAGAGAGACTGGTTAAAGGAGGCTTTTCGACCTTTCCAGCCGGATTCTCCCGACTCTCGCCTTGCACCGCAATTGGAGAGATAGATTCATACGTCCGTCACTCCCGGACACACTGACCCCCAGATTCCTACCCACCCCTCTTACCCTTTTTCTTCCCAAATTTTCTATCCTTACCTTCCTTATAAAGATTCCTCCAAAGTGAAATTATTTTCCTCAGGGCCACCTGTGTGGAGCTAATCTAAAAATATATATATACATATTTCACAACTTTAACCATTAATAAAACGTACGTGTAGGTATATGTGTTTTTTGTGTTTAAATAGTGAAATAACACAAATCAATAAAAAAATATATACATATAAATATATATACATGCTGTATTTGCGACACGTTCCAGAGTGGAAGATACTCTCAGTATCACCCTGATGTAAGACCACCATTTCGAATTGAAGCATTACTTGAAATGGCTTTGGCCGTGGTTGTTGACTCGATCTGAATAGCCAGGTACTTACCAACCTTCATAACTGCATCCCCTTCCCGCTACATCCAGCCTCACAAAATTGGGTATGCTATGTATAGCCTGACTTGGTCCAGGCGGTTGGGAGCGGTTGGGACTATTGTGCAGTATTAACATAAAAAATAAAGTCACGTAAATCAATCCAACCTTTCGGGTCTGATCATACTAAATCTCCGATTTATATGCCGTAATAAATATGATAAAAATAATACGAGCGTATATTATATGGATAATTTGAATAGCATTGTTTTAGTGCAAAAACGCTTTACAATATATATATATGGGGTGAAATGCAGATCCGGGCACCACTTGGAAATTTAATAAAAATGCACTTTCTAGATGAGAAAAGTGTGGAAAAGTTGAATAAAAAAGAAATTAAGGCGCGCTCGGCAAAATTGAGGGAGATACAGCCATAAATATACTAGACACAGCCGTTTAAAGAATGTATGAAATGACACTTCATGAACAGATATTGTCCGCCTGTGTCCGCCATTTGATACTAATTTGTTGGTAGGGATACCCGATACAAGAGCCTAGATACGATTGTAGGGAATAAATAATAAGGCGCGTAGGTACTGGAATGGAGACAAACCATTCAAATCCTGGGATGGGCTATATTTCGGTTTACGGAAGGTCTTCCTAAATAATAAAACCTTTTTTTTTATACTAACTATTGGCTGGAGAATCCGAATCCGAAAGATTTTTTTTTCGGAAAGCAATATTAACAAAGTTACACGACTTTAAAATTTTCTATATGCACACATGAGGGAAGCATTCTGACAGTTTAAAGTCATAGAAATAGCCATACCAAAGATATTAAACCACATAAAATTAAGTGTTGCCATATCAATAACTAACTTAAGTAATTATTTTTTATAAATTTTACTCACTTTTGAAAAACTACTTGAAAACAGGGATATTTTTTTTAAATTGACGCGAGCAGGCGGTATAAAGGGGCACAAACCATGTTACACAAACCTAGCGTAGCCGCTAAACTACTTGAAAACGTAGGCTGTTTTTTTAAATTGACGCGAGCAGGCGGTATAAAGGGGCACAAACCATGTTACACAAACCTAGCGTAGCCGCTAAACTACTTGAAAACGTAGGCTGTTTTTTAAAATTGACGTGAGCAGGCGGTATAAAGGGGCACAAACCATATTACACAAACCTAGCGTAGCCGCTAAACTACTTGAAAACGTAGGCTGTTTTTTTAAATTGACGCGAGCAGGCGGTATAAAGGGGCACAAACCATGTTACACAATGGTCGATTTATAAGGTATGTTTGATGATATTATTGCATGGTAACATTTAATTTTGTGTGGTAAAACATCGAGTAGGCGTTATAAAGGGGCACTTTCTTTTGAATCACAAACCATGTTACACAAACCTAGCGTAGCCGCTAGTAATTAAAAATTTTAAAATTATTATTTTTAAATTTTTCAAGTAATTTGTCGGTTTCTAGGGGTTTTTTTAGTTTAGTTTAGGGATAAATATTTTTGAGAGTTGGCAACACTGATTTTCTTTTAGGTTAGTGACAAAATGGCAGGTGGACACAGTATTGGTTGGCGAAGTGAAATTTTTCTTAACGTAATTGAAAATTAATTACTTATTCAATTTTTTTTTTTATTGCTTTCCGCACTTTTTTTCACCTTCCAGGTTAAAGTTCTCAACTTAAAACGCGGTGAAAAGATAGTTTTCTGCCAAAAAAAGTGGTGCCCAGATCTGCATTCCTCCCTATATATGTTCTCAGGGCCTAAGAAGGGATGCTGTGTGGAGGGTCTTTTTGAGGAAAGGAAGAATAGGAAGTTCTAGGATGGAAATAGGAATGAGGGGCGGGTAGGAATCTGGGGGTTAGTGTATATAGGAGTGACAGACGTAAGAAACTGTCCAACCGCGGTGCAAGGCAATGGGGTCGAGAGAGTCCGGCTGGAAAGGTCCAAAGGACTCCTTCACGCAGTCTCTCTCGATCCGCCACGCAGCTGGTGGGCAGACTCATCCGCCGTCAAGACCTGGACAAACCTCACCCCATGAACCCAGGCACTCCTGCTAAGTCACCAAACGTAGCGAACCACTTGAGAAGACCTTTTCACAGCTCCACACAGTAGGCCCTGAGAAAAATAATTCCCCTCAGGGCCTATGTCATTTTTGGGAAGTAAGTAGAGTAAGTTGTGGGAAAAAAAAGGTATGAGGGGTGGGTAGGAATCTGGGAGTCAGTGTGTCAAGGAGTGACGCAAGTATGAATCAATCCCTCCCCACTGCGGGTAAAGCGATGTTCCGAGAGTCCTGCTGGAGAGGTCTACAGATCTTCGTCAACCAGTCTTTCCCGATTCGGCCTGCCGCGCAGTTTGTGGGCAGACGCATCCGTCGCCAGGATCCAGACAAAACTCACAACGAGACAGAACCCGGCCACCCCTGCTAAGTCACCAAACGTAGCGAACCACTTGGGGTGACCTATGGCAGAGGTGTTGGTTATCCAATAAATGGTTTCCGGATCGGCGGTACCCATACCCGCCTCTCAAATAATAACTAATAAACGTAGGACCTTTCTGATGACTAACGGTTGACGACTAGCAGCCAACCATAAAACACGCCTGAAACATTATTTATTAAGTATAATTATTGTCTGAAAACGTACGTTTTCATTGATGATTTTACGATGTTATTATTTTACAAAAACTTACTCTTGAAACTTGTTTCCCAACCAAGAAACAAATTATTTCTAAAAAATTGTCGAATGTTATAAGAAACTATTTAAAAAATCACACCCGAATATTTAGGTCTCACCGCGAAAACATAGGACACATAAGCTAAATCCATAAGTACCTATCAAAGTTCAATGAATTGAAATGCTTTCCGATCTCCCTGTAATACCAAGCACGTTAGATAAAGTAACTTCACGCAAGAGTAAGCGCTCTTGTCTAACATCCAGTGTCCTTTGTCCAATATCCAACTTTCGCAAACAAGAATTCGTAACTTTGGCCAACATCCAAATTAAAAACGTGTTTTCTGCGTAATTTTATACATTTAGAACAGGGGTGGGGAACCTTTTTAGCGTCGCGGGCCATTTGGATGTTCGTACTTTAACCCGCGGGCCGCACTCCGTTTTCCGTCTCGGGAGGGGGGGGGGGGGGGAGCCACATTCAAATCAAAGAACTGGTTTTACCGTAACTAATTAAAAAAAATAGTTACGTAACTGCCAGCACTCTTTAATTAAAGCTACACTCAGAACATGTACATGGTTTTCCTAAAATTTGGCTGCATATAGTCTGCAACCAGAATTTTACAACTGTACTTTGAACACGAGAATGGTTTCCGTCAAAATGCATCAGCAGATGAAATCACAACTGAAATTTGTCGTTGCATTCTGAATACGGGACTAGTTTCAATTTAGATTAAATTTGCATGCGGGGAATTAAAACAACACTCATAACATGAAAATGGCTTACCTCTAAACTTGAATTTATAAATGCGCTTCCAACATAAAAAAATGCGTAACCTAATGAAATCAAACCTGATGCGTTTTTGTTGCATTCGTAACACAGAACTGGTTTTAATTACAGGTTGAATCTTTACAAGTGGAATTAAAACTATACTCAGAACGTGAAATTGCTTTCCTCCAATACATGCAACTACAATTTTTTAACTGTATATGCACTTCACATGCGAGAATGGTTTCTTACGAAATGTGTTAGCGAGATAAAACCCCATCTGGAATTTTTTCGTTGCATTCTGAACATAGAACTGATTTTAATTATAAAGTGAGTTTGTATGCGGGGAATTAAAACTCCGCTCAGAACATTATAATGGCTTTCCTCCAATTTTGGGAGCACAAAGTACGCAACTAGAAATTTATAAATGCAATTCTAACACGAGGAATGCGTCATAAAATGAAACCCCACCTGGATTTTTTTCGTTGCATTCATAACACAGAACTGGTTTCAGTTATAGGGTGAATCTAAACGCGGAGACTTAAAACTACTGAGTGTAGCCATTTTACGGAGTACATGAAAATGGCTTTTCTCTTATACCTACTGCCAGCAAAAAAGCAACTACAATTTTATAAGTGCACTTCAAAAGCGGGAACGGGTTTCTACGAAATGCGTAAGCAGACGAAACCACACACCAAATTTTTTCATTGCATTTACACACAAAACTGGTTTTTCAGTCAGAGCGAATTGGATTGTGAGTCCCCAGCTTTAATTAATACTGCACCTAGAAAACCAAAATGGTTTTACCTTCGAAATACGTTATGGTTAGCCGATGAATCCGCAACAGGAATTTGCATTGTGAACACAAGATTGGTTTTACCTTTAGAATGAATCTGCATAGGAGCCCACTAGTCAACCAGTTTTAATTAAGTTGTACTTTGGATTACGTGAATGGTTTTTCTACATTTTCCAGCTTATTTATTGTCCGCAATATAATTTTATATTTATTTAACTAATAACAATAAATTAGATGTAGTGATTTAATTTATGCCAGAAGTGTGGCAATTATTATGGCATTAATGTTTGTATTATATAAAAAATGTTTAGGGACGTGCCTGACTTAATATAACCAGTGATTCTTGACTTTATTTGGGGAGATTGTTATATCTAGCTTTTTGTTCATCATCGCTTTGTAATTGAATGATTTCGTGCTGCAGATTATCAGGCACATTCGATGGTTCGACGTTGAACAGTGTAGCAAATATGTTCAAATCCGTTTGCTCTCTTTTCACTTCCTTACATCGTTCATTAAATGCCTCACTTAATTTCGCGCACTCACCAGCGTATTCAAACGATGTAGAAGGCTTTTGTCCTTGCATTGTTGGAAAATGCGTCGTGTTATTCATTTTAAGTTACTATCCACAGCCTTAATTTAGTTTCAATTGATTTCACGTTTTACTCAGCTTCAACTTTCATTCAACGTCTTTAATTGGATTTTATTGATTAACTATCCACTTTACTTCCGCAACGATGACTAGAAAATAATTATTATGACAGACTGCCAAAGATTCCCCTCCGAATAGAGTTGCTATCAATCCTGAAATATTAGGACTGTCCCATACAAGAAAATTAAAAGTTTAAGAAAATTAAGGAGGTTTTATTACGTTTTTATTTGCATCCAAGCTACTTGCTAGTAACGATTTTGTAATAACGTCTTAAAAATGCATCTGAAACACCGTGAAAAACCCATCCCGTTCTGTGTAATTTTTGGTGGTTCTTTCAGCAGGCTGCACCGAAAGTGCCCGCGGGCCGCACCAAAAGGCCTCGCGGGCCGCATGCGGCCCGCGGGCCGCAGGTTCCCCACCCCTGATTTAGAACATATTGTACTTAAAAAAAACAATTTGTAATACTTTAAAACATTTTAGTAGACTTAACAATTTAGCTAATTTAATTTTATATGCCTTTTTCGTAAAAAACACTTTAAAGCGCTGTTTCTCACGATTTACGTTTTGGTCTGTTGGAGTAAAACGAACTAAAGCGACGAGATGGCGCTGATTTTATTCAGTTTTTTGACAATTTTGCCAAATCATCAAGTTCAGTTTAAGGTTATTTTTCATCTGTTAATTGTAAATAGACCACAAAAGGTGCACTGACATTCACATTGAGTCACTTCCTAACGGGATTTTGTTCTTAAATACTTAGGAACATACCAAGGACTTCATTACCATCTTCGCGTAATTTCTCTCCGATTTCCAATAACACAACAACAACCGAACAGCAAATCCGAAGTGTCGTATTATTAACTATCGCGCATATTGTTTTAAACTGTTTTATCTACGAAAGCACAATACTATAGACTGTTTCCAATATTGTGAATATAATTTTGTACATAAATAAAAACATAGTTGATATCTTTTTGTCCAGCTGGTTTCCTCTAAGGCAGGGGTGGGGAACCTGCGGCCTGCTGAAAGAACCTTAAAAAAATTACACAGAACTGGATGGGTTTTTCACGGTGTTTCAAATGCATTTTCAAGACGTTATTACAAAATCGTTATTAGCAAGTATTTTGGATACAAATAAAAACGCGATAAAACCTCCCATTTTACTTTTATTTTAATTTGTTATTTTGAAACGACAGTGAAATTAAATCGGAATTTTTAATTTTCTTGTACGGGAGAGTCCCGATATTTCAAGATTGATAGCAACTCTGTTGGGAGGGGAATCTTAGGCAGTCTGGCATAAACATTTTTTGTAGACATTGTTGCGGAAGTAAAGTGGATAGTAAATCAATAAAATCCAATTGATGACAACTACAAAGAAAAGAAAAGTTGAAGCTGAGTGAAACGTTAAATCATTTGAAACTAAATTAAGGCTGTGGATTGTAACTCGAAATGAATAACACGACGCATTTTCCAACATTGCAAGAACAAAAGCCTTCTACATCGTTTGAATACGCTGGTGAGTGCGTGAAATTAGGTGAGAGCAAACGGATTTGAAAATATTTTCTACACCGTTCAACGTCGAACCATCAAATGTGCCTGATAATCTGCAGCACGAAATTATTCAATGACAAAGCGATATTGAACTAAAATCTAGATGTAACAATCTCCCCAAATAAAGTCAGGAATCACTGGTTATATGTAGTCAAGCACGTCCCTTAACTTTTTGTATATAAAACAAACATTAATGCCATAATTATTGCCACACTTATAATATGGCATAAAAAAATTACTACATGTAATTTATTGTAATAAGTTAAATAAATATAATTATAAAGGTAACACCAATCTTGCGTTCACAATACAAATTCCTGTTGTGGATTCATCTGCTTTACATAACCTATTTCGAAGGTAAAACCATTTTGGTTTTCTAGGTGCAGTATTAATTAAAACTGGGGACCCACAATCCAATTCGCTCTGAAGGAAAAACCAGTTTTGTGTGTAAATGCAATGAAAAAAATACATGTGTGGTTTCGTCTGCTTACGCATTTCTAAGAAACCCATTCTCGTTTTTTAAGTGCACTTATAAAATTCTAGTTGCTTTTTTGTTGCCAGTATTAGAGAAAATCCATTTTCATGTACTTAGTAAAATGGCTACACTCAGTAGTTTTAAGTCTCCGCGTATAGATTTACCCTTTAACTGAAAGTTCTGTGTTAAGAATGCAACGAAAAAAAATCCAGGTGGGGTTTCATTTTTGACGCATTCCTCGTTTAAGAAGTGCATTTATAAAATTGTAGTTGCGTACTTTGTGCTGCCAGAATTGGAGGAAAGCCATTTTCATGTTCTGAGTGGAGTTTTAATTCCCCGCGTACAAACTCACTTTATAATTAAAACTAGTTCTGTGTTTAGAATGCAAAGAAAAAATTCCCGGTGGGGTTTTATCTCGCTAGCCCGTTTCGTAAGAAACCATTCTCGTGTGGGAAGTGCATAAACATAAATGTGTTAAGTGCATTAATACACAGTTATAAATTTGTAGTTGCATATGTGCTGCCAGTATTGGAATAAAGCAATTTCACGTTTTGAGTATAGTTTTAATTCCCCGCGTACAGATTCAACCTGTAATTAAAACCAGTTCTGTGTTAAGAATGCAACGAAAACGTATCAGGTTTGATTTCATTTGCTGACGCATTTCTTATCTTAGAAGTGCATTTATAACATTATGGTCTCTTAGTTTATGCTGCCAGAATTAGAGGAAACCCATTTTCATGTTCTGAGTGTAGTTTAAATACCCCCCATGTAAATTGAAACTAATTCCGTGTTCAGAATGCAACGAAAAATGTCAGTTCTGCTGATGCATTTTGACGAAAACCATTCTCGTGTTCAAAGTGCATTTATAAAATTCTGGTAGCAGACTATTATGCAGCCAGAATTTTAGGAAAACCGTTTGCATGTTCTGAGTGTAGCTATAATTAAAGAGTGTTGGCCGTTACGTAACTATATTTTTAATTAGTTACATTAAACAGTTCTTTGATTCGAATGAGGCTCCCCCCCCCCGAAATCGGAGTGCGGCCCGCGGGTTAAAGTATGAACATTCAAATGGCCCGCGACGCTAAAAAGGTTCCTCGCCCCTGCTCTAAGGGCACCACTGTGCGCCCCGGATTTGCTGACGAGCTCAAGCTTAACTTGGTGGGCGGGTATGAGTATCTCCACCCGGAACCGTTTAGCAGATAACCAACGTCCTTGCCATTGGTCACACCAAATGGTTCACTACGTTTCATGACTTAGCAGGGTTTCCCAGGTTCGTGCTGTTAGTGTTTTCTAGGTCTCGGCGGCGAACGCGTTTGCCCACCTACTGCATGGCGGGCCGGGTCTTGTTGTACTCCGGTGGTCGAGGGAGACCTGTTGATTTCCACGTGGAAGGCCCCAAGGAAAATAATTGGATTTAAAATAAAACTCATTATATCTGACTTTACTGCCGCCCTGGTATGGGTCACCTCAAGTCACAACCGATCTTGGAAATTTTCGATCAAGATTTAACAAATTATATATACATATACAGATGCTTCTCTAGATGGTCTTGGAGTTTTTTTAAAACAGACACAATCTGGTGGAAAAGAAAAACCTGTAGTTTACTTTTCGAAAAAAATTAAATGGTGCCCAGAAAAAGAAAAAGCAATTTACTTAGAATGCTTAGCAATAAAAGAGGCATTGATATAATGGCAATACTGGTTGATAGGTAAACCATTTACAGTTCGTTCAGATCGCAAACCACTGGAAAATATGAATCTCAAATCTTGAAACGATGAAGAGCTGAATGACTTAACATATTACCTATTACAATATGATTATCAAATTAAATATTCTCTAGGAAAATACAACACTGAAGCTGATTGTCTAAGTAGAAACCCAGTCTTAAAACCAGAAGATAGCCAAGATGAGCAATTGAAAGTTGTCAACTTAATAAAATTATAAGAAAGCTTAAAAGATCAGGTCAAAAATAAGAAGATACATTACAGAACAGATAAATTGATATGACGCATTTTACACGCCATCCATGTAAATTTAGATAACTAAACAATTTTTTATCTTGTGCGCCTTTAAGCAAATGAAACAAAGTTTCAACCTCTTGATGATTTCGTAACGTTTTTCTATTGAAGTATTTAAGAACTGCGGACATTGCATTATATTGTGTTCATCACTTTGACAGAGTTAGCATAACTTGATTGAAACGGAATCATTCTTAGTAGCAGTAAGGCCAGTAAGTACACATTTAACATTTGAATGTGAACTCTTCTTAGAAGTAGTAGATGGGAAAGAAGAAGTAGACTATGTAAAACTCGTTGATGATTGTGAAGAAATTCTAAAACTTTTCCTGAAGTAGGTATTTCATTTTTGTTATTAGTTTTTGGGATATTACAGGAAAGACAGCGTTACAGTGTCCATCATCAGGGCAGATAATGATGGACAGTGGACACTGTAACGCTGTCCGAAATGTTGGCTAAAGGAGGTAGCGCAACACGGCATTATATCCCAAAAACTAATAACAAAAATACTTTTGCCGTGAAAATCTAAAATTGTGTGGGTATTTCATATTTTTTTAATTGCAGTTCAAATTGTCGCTTTGTAGTTAAATTCAAATTTCTAATGATGATATGAGCAAGTAAACATTTCAAAGATTTCCATCTTATCAAAAGTCTGTAGTGCACAAATATTGTCTTGAAACATCGCAATATAATTAGACAAACCTTCTGCAGATTTCTCTAGTCATTGGTTTGATATTTAGAAGTTGTTCAGAATAATGGTTAAATAAAATCCTGGAGTTTTGGAAGTGTTGCCGTAATGTGTCCCAAACAATTATATAATTTTCATCAATTATTGAAACACCCTATACCAAACTCAATTCCGAATCACTCAAACATGACATGAGCTAATGGTGTTTCTCTACGTTCGCATAGTTCTCTTTATCGTGAACCAGACTTTTATATAAAGCGAAGAAATGGGGCCGTTCTTCAATTTTACCACTAAATTTTGGTAAATTAATTGTAGGAGGCCTGACACATGTAGAAAGAATTTCTTGTTTAAGTACCTTCTGTAGATTTGACTTGATTTATGTTCTTTTCTGTTGCTCTGATTGAAAAATATAATTTCTAGAAATTAGAATAAAAAATTCCTAAGTCATCATAGGTTTCATCATCTTGGAAATCTGGAAGTAATTCTTGAAATTCTGAAAATCGTTGTAATATTCCCGAAACTTTTCTAGTCTAGCCATAAACAACTGAATATTAACTTCTTTATCAACTCGCAAACAGATTCACTCTTAATTAAAACCAGAAATGTGTTCAGAATGTATTAACGAATGAATTTCAGTTGTGTTCATCTGCTGATACATTTCAATAGAGACCATTATTTTATTCGAAGTGCAGTTATGAAATTCTGGTTGTAGACTATGTATGTGCTGCCAGAATCAAAGAAAAACCATTTTCATTTTCTGAGTATAGTTTTAATTCGGCAAATACAGATTTAATTTAACCTTTCTAATCACAGGAGACGCAAATTATCCTTTTAAAATAAAATTGTGAAATTATTTCCCACACATTTAATTTTAAATAAATTTGTGACTGCGATAAAAAGTTAAGATACAGTTTTATAACATGTTTTTAAGAAAAGGAATCTGAATTTAAAATTTTAAGTTTATTCTATTTTAGGTACTTTAATTCGAATACTCGCAGGCGTGTATTTGTGAGCCAATTCACATTTCCAAAATGAAAATTTTAATGTTTGGAAACAATAATGTTCTAATAAGCACGTCGGAAAAATGACTTTATCCAGATTTTAGACCAGTTTTGTTTTAATAAAAAGGAACATTGCATGGGAAGAACCGGAAATTTTGTGCGCCAACATTGACAGGCAAAAGTTTATAGATATTTTTTTCTTATTATTCGAAGGGTTAAACCAGTTTTCAGGATGTAAAATTCCATTTGAGAATTCATCTGGTGACACAATTCAAAGGAAAACATTATCTTATTCGAAGTTCCGTTATTAAATTCTAGTTGCAGACTCTGTATGTGCTGCCAGAATCAAAGAAAAACCATATTCGTGTTCTGAGTGTTCTTTTAATTCGCCGCATATAGACTTAATTCAAACCAATTTTGTGTTGAGAATGTAAATTTTCTGTTGTGGATTCATCTGTTGACACACTTCGAAAGAACACATCCTCTTATTCGAAGTTCAGTTATAATATTCTATTTGCAGACTATGAATGTGCTGCCAGAATCAAAGAAAAACCATTTTCATGTTCTGAATGTAGTTTTAATTCACCGCATACGAACTGGTGTTGTGTTTAGAATACAACGATAAATTAAATAACGAGTTGCAGATTCATCCTGCATCGAGTGAAGCTTAACATTTGAGTTACATTATGCTGTAAAATTCTGATAAATTGATTGTTGCGTGTGTAACTATTGTTTGGGGACTCTAACACAGTATCAATCAATCAACTTTGGAGTAGAATTTATAAACATGATTTTCGATGAAAGAATACTCGTCAAATGTGATTATTAAAAAATCCGGCTCGTATATAAATAGGTCGTAATAAAAAAATAGGATTTCCAGATACAATCCCCCCCCCCCCCCCGCCGCTTGAAGTACGCAAATAAGGGGGCGGCGAAATTTTCCTCCGCCCCGATGTTTTGGGTGTAGTTTTAATTCACCGCAAACAGATTTAATTAAAACCAGTTTTGTGTTCAGAATGTAAATGCCGGCAGAATCAAAGAAAAACCCTTTTCATGTTTTGAGTGTAGTTTTAATTCACTGCGTACAGATTTAAGTAAAACCAGTTTTATGTTCAGAATGTAATTGCCAGCAGAATAAAAGACAAACCATTTTCATGTTCTGAGTGTAGCTTTAATTCACCACATACAGATGTAATTAAAACCAGTTTTGTGTTCTGAATATAAGTGCCGCTAGTATCAAAGAAAAAACATTTTATGTTCTGAGTGTAGTTTTGATAAACCGCATATTTATTTTAATTTAAACCAGTTTTGTGTTATCAATATATCAATAAGTTGACGATTCATCGTGTACCGAGTGAAGCTTTGCATTTGAGTTGCATTCCATACGTATGCGTAA
This sequence comes from Limnephilus marmoratus, assembly GCA_917880885.1. Classification (NCBI taxonomy): domain Eukaryota; kingdom Metazoa; phylum Arthropoda; class Insecta; order Trichoptera; family Limnephilidae; genus Limnephilus; species Limnephilus marmoratus. The sequence continues at coordinate 52,603,664 of OU862907.1, read as the reverse complement.
GAAGATGCGAAATTCTATTACGGGCATACCATTCTCGATTTCTGAGAGCAGTTATATATAAATTTGTAGTAGAATTCATAAGCATGATTTTATTGGAAGAATACTCGGCACATAGGATTCTAAAAATCGGCATAAAAAAGTAGGATATCTACCCCCCCCCTCCCCTCCCCCTTAGCGCTTGAAAATCTGCGGAAAAAGTACCTGTAGAAGTAAGGGGGGGGGGGGGGGGGCAAAATTTTCCTTCGCCCTAGGCGGCCGAAACCCACGCTACGCCACTGGGTCTCCGTGATGATTTGAAATAATTCTTAAGGCGTAGAAATAACGAAATATTTAATGAATTACTAATTAAATTAAAAAAATATTTGTGGGTTATCAAATTATTATTATGAGTGCAGTCAACTGTAACTTAAATCCATGCGTTAAAGAAGGAACGCTGTATTTAAAATATATTTCAACGCAAAGTATTTGCAAACACATGTAATAGATGGAGACAGCTGTATGTTATGAAACAACGCTTCGTTTGGTATTATTCATTTGCTACGCAAGCTATCGCGATACGTGTAAAATAATGAGACAGCCATATATTATGAAGGTCCGTCTTGAAATTGTATTTGAAATGCTCATTAATTTTGAATTCTACGTATCTGAAATGCAACAAAGGTAACAACACTATAAATGATTGAATTTGGTACTCTGTAATATGTAGGTATTATAAGAAGTAAACTTTTAAGATTAATCGGTATTTACGCGTCTTAATTTCAAGCAAACTATTATCTATAAATGGTTCATTATATCCGGCTGTGATCAAAAATTGGTTTCGTTAGGAAACTTTCTTAAAGGCAGATAGAAGGGAAATAGGAAGCGTAAAACTCACTGTAGGCTGACTTGATGTAGCAGGCTGAATCGTTGTATCCATATAAGAATTAATATTCCAATAAATGTTCCAAACTATGCACAATTGTTTGGTCACCGATAGTTAGAATTTTAAGACTTTTAATAAACTTGTAGTTTAGTATTTGATACGAATAATAGACACTGGTAATACACTGCTTGCTTGTTTGGAAGTTGTCACCGCACTGATTTTCAGTGTCATTCGTATGTAGGAGGAAGTACATAAGTAGGTAGGTAGGTGTGTATGTAGGAAATATGTAGAATATGCAACAGGATAGAAATATTCCTAAACAGAGTGAGAGTGATTATGTGAGTATGTGAATAAATGAGTGAGTGAGTGAGTGAGTGAGTCAGTAAGTAAGTGAATCATGGAATGAATGAGTCAGTAGGATTTCCACCTAATACCATGCGAGTGAAACCGCTGGTAAAAGCTAGTATTTTATAAATCCTACGAATAAGTGATAATCGACAAGAAATGGGTGAATTCATTGTATGTACAGCACATTTTTCGACCAGAAAAAAACCAACTTTATTTTCGACGCCACCTAGCGAAAGATATAGTACTAATAATACCTCACTCACAAAAATAAAGTTGGTTGTTTTCAGGTGGAAACATATAATAAACCGTTATTTTTGAATAAAACAAAAGTATATATATAATTATTTGGCGGGTATTAGATAAGCTCAGTGGTCAGAGCACCTGACCGGCAATCAGGAAGGCACGGGTTCAAGTCCCGTTATCGTCTTGTAGCTTTTCTTGAAAGATTTTTCAATGAAGATGAGTGTTTCAGGCTGATAATTATTGCTTATAATAATTATAACCCTTTGTGCTATGCATAAAAATCTTGTCTTAAACGTTAGTTTATCAATTAATAATAAAAAGTATTTAAAAACTTACCTACATAATAATAAGCCCTACAAAACTTACCTTCATAATATTTTACGTACCTTTTTTATTAACATCATTTCAAGAAATATTCCAGTTCAACAAGTTTCATCGTAAAAATAATTACAGATGTACACAAAAAAGGTAAACCTCAAAATCGAATACACATCAACACAGAAATAATTTGACAATAGAAAAAAGAACCAAAAACTTTATACCAATTATTTTACGATACTTATTTAGAAAACTAGAGACCTCCCGGTGTTACGTCAGACCTAAGATTCATTATTGCTAATTTCGAAAAAGCACGTTCTATAAATGGATCCGAATTCGTCTTAATAAGATAGGCTTTAGTGCAGTTGAATACTTTCGGAACAGGAAAAGGTTTGTCCCCACTGAGAGAGTGTCTCATCAAAATACTCTTTTTCATGAACATGAATAATTTCAGTCAGAACATGAAAAAGGTTTTCTTCCACAAATTTCCCTTCTGAGAACATGAATTACTGCAATCGGAACACGAAATAAGTTTTTCTACACTGCGAGTCAGCAAGTGTGTCCTCAGAGTTCCTTTCTGAGAAAATGAATAACTGCATTAGGAAAACGAACAATATTTTTCTTCACCGTGTTTCAGCATGTGTTTCCTCAAATTTCCCCTTTCAGAAACATGAATAGCTGCGTCGGAACGTGGAAAAGATTCCGCATGTGTATCGTCAAATGACCTTTGCTATTTGATGTTTAGTTGCAGTCGGGACATGAAAAAGATTTTTCACCAAAGTGAGTCAGAATGTCCGTTGTCAGAGCTACCCTCGGAGAACACGAATAACTGCAAACAGAACACGAAAAAGGTTTTTCTCTACGGTGAGTTAGCTTGTGTCTCGTCAAGTTACACTTTTCATTACATGAATAACTGTAATCGGAACACGTAAAAGGTTTTTCTCCACTGTGCGATAGTTTGTGACTCGTCAAGCTACTTTTTCGAGAACATGTATAACTGCAACCGGAACACGAAAAAGGTTTTTCTACACTGTGAGTCAATACGTGTGACTTTATATGTCCCCTGTTTTTCTCCATTGTGAATCAACATGTGTGACTTTCAATTTCCCCTACGAGAACATGAATAATAACACGAAATAAGTTTTTCTACACTGCGAGTCAGCAAGTGTGTCCTCAGAGTTCCTTTCTGAGAAAATGAATAACTGCATTAGGAAAACGAACAATATTTTTCTTCACCGTGTTTCAGCATGTGTTTCCTCAAATTTCACCTTTCAGAAACATGAATAGCTGCGTCGGAACGTGGAAAAGATTCCGCATGTGTATCGTCAAATGACCTTTGCTATTTGATGTTTAGTTGCAGTCGGGACATGAAAAAGATTTTTCACCAAAGTGAGTCAGAATGTCCGTTTTCAGAGCTACCCTCGGAGAACACGAATAACTGCAAACAGAACACGAAAAAGGTTTTTCTCTACGGTGAGTTAGCTTGTGTCTCGTCAAGTTACACTTTTCATTACATGAATAACTGTAATCGGAACACGTAAAAGGTTTTTCTCCACTGTGCGATAGTTTGTGACTCGTCAAGCTACTTTTTCGAGAACATGTATAACTGCAACCGGAACACGAAAAAGGTTTTTCTACACTGTGAGTCAATACGTGTGACTTTATATGTCCCCTGTTTTTCTCCATTGTGAATCAACATGTGTGACTTTCAATTTCCCCTACCAGAACATGAATAATTGCAATCGAAACACGAAAATGGTTTTTCTCCGCTGTGAGTCAGGAAGCGTGTCCTCAGAGTTCCTTTCTGAGAACATGAATAACTGCAATAGGAACACGAAAAATGTTTTTCTTCGCTGTGTTTAAGCATGTATTTCCTCAAATTTCCCCTTTCAAAACGTGAATAGCTGCAGTCAGAACTTGTAAAAGATTTTTCACCGCTGTGAGTCGTTATGTGTATAATCAAAAAACCTTTGCTAGTAGATGCAAAACTGCATTCGGGACATGAAAAAGGTTTTTTAACAATGTGAGTCAGCATGTAGGTTTGTCTTAAGACATCCCCTATAAGAACATGAATAACGGCAATCGGAATACGAAAAAGGTTTTTATCTACTGTGAGTTAGCTTGTGTCTCGTCAAGTTACTCTTGTCATAACATGAATAACTGCAATCGGAACACGAAAAAGGTTTTTCTCCACCGTGCGTTAGCTTGTGTCTCGTCAAGTTACTCTTTTCATAACATGAATAACTGCAATCGGAACACGAAAAAGGTTTTTCTCCACTGTGAGTTGACACGTGTATCCTCAAATGTCCCTTTTGAGAACTTGAATAACTGCATTCGGAACACGAAAAAGGTTTTTTGCCACTGTGCGTTAGTTTGTGTCTCGTCAAGTTACTCCTTTCGTTACATGAATAACTGCAATCGAAACACGAAAAACGTTTTTCTCCACTGTGCGTTAGCTTGTGTCTCGTCAATTTACTCTTTTCATAACATGAATAACTGCAATCAGAACACGAAAAAGGTTTTTCTCCACTGTGAGTTAACACGTGTATGCTCAAATGTCCCCGTTGAGAACTTGAATAACTGCAATCGGAACACGAAAAAGGTTTTTCTCCACCGTGCGATAGTTTGTGTCTCGTCAAGTTACTCTTTTCAATACATGAATAACTGCAATCGGAACACGAAAAAGGTTTTTCGCCATTGTGCGTCAGTTTGTGTCTCGTCAAACTACTCTTGTAAGAACATAAATAACTGCAATCGGAACACGAAAAAGGTTTTTCTTTACTGTGAGTTAGCTTGTGTCTCGTCAAGCCACTCTTGTCATAACATGAATAACTGCAATCGGAACACGAAAAAGCTTTTACTCCTTTGTGCGTTAGCTTGTGTCTCGTTAAGCTACTCTTACAAAAAGATGAATAACTGCAATCGGAGCACGAAAAAGGTTTTTCTCCACTGTGAGTAAGCTTGTGTCTTGTCAAGTTACTCTTGTCATAACATGAATAACTGCAATCGGAACACGAAAAAGGTTTTTCTCCACAGTGCGTTAGCTTGTGTCTCGTCAAGTTACTCTTTTCAGAACATGAATAACTGCAATCGGAACACGAAAAAGGTTTTTCTCCACTGTGAGTTAACACGTGTATCCTCAAATGTCCCCTTTGAGAACTTGAATAACTGCAATCGGAACACGAAAAAGGTTTTTCTCCACTGTGCGTAAGTTTGTGTCTCGTCAAGTTACTCTTTTCATTACATGAATAACTGCAATCGGAACACGAAAAAGGTTTTTCTCCACTGTGCGTTAGCTTGTGTGTCGTCAAGTTACTCTTTTCATAACATGAATATCTGCAATCGGAACACGAAAAAGGTTTTTCTCTACTGTGAGTTAACACGTGTTTCCTCAAATGTCTCCTTTGAGAACTTGAATAACTGCAATCGGAGCACGAAAAAGGTTTTTTTCCACTGTGAGTATGCATGTGTTTCCTCAAATAACCCCTCTGAGAACAAGAATAACTGCATTCGGAACACGAAAATGGTTTTTCTTTACATGGAAAAGGTTTTCCTCCACCGTGAAAAATCATGTGTCTTGTCAAACTACGCTTGTTAGAACTTGAATAACTGCAGTCGGAACATGAAAAAGGTTTTTCACCACTAAGAGTCTGCATGTTCGTCGTCATATGACCCTTGCTAGTAGATGCATAAATGCGGTCGGGACTTTGTGTAGGATCCATCAATGAGTCTGAAAAATAACACAATAAAGATATAATTGACTGTTAATTTTAAAAAATGTTGAAAATGACAGCACGATTCGTTATTTACCTGTTATCTGAGTAAAACTTTGAAAGCATTTTAGGCACTCCTTTTTAACATCCGTGAGCTCTATGTCAATTTCTAAACCCGGAATTCCCCTTTCATCGCCTACTGGGGTTCCTGGTTCTACCTTGAGGCTAAAAGTCTCCAACTTAAGGCAACCTAAAAATAACAAATAACAAAACGTACATGTCTTTTCCGAGGGAGTACTACAAAAACATTCTCTTGATATTTTAAAAAAGGTAAGTAAAAATATATATTTACCAAATAACAGACAAGAGAGATTTTATGGACAACTATATTATGTCCTGTCTGAGCAACAATTCAAAACAAAAAAGGTTTCCTAGCATAAAATTTTTAATTCCTCATTGTAAACATATGCAATACTGCCATAAAAAATGCAACTTACTGGCTTTTCGAATACTCTCCGCATACTGTATACATTCCTTCTTTACTTCTGGAAAATCAAAATCCATATCCGCATACGACATTTCACCTTCACCTTCTTCCTGGGTCCCTGGTTCCGTCTTGATGGAAACACTCTCTGGGCTTAGTAGATCCATGCCAATACCGTGGAAGGGTTATGTAATACGTTCAAGCCCAAAAATATAAGTAAAACTGGAAGAAACAGAACAACCGTGTATTAACAAAGCGACGTTAATTTTTTGAAAGGGTATTGTTCGTTCCAGAATGCGATTTATCCATTTAGCCCTAAGTAAAATAATTATTCTCATCATTCGTGTAATTTTTTAATTATTTCAGTTTCACGTATTTTCTCCTTTGCAAATAAAATTCTCCTATGGGTTTTTCAAGTAAGGTCCCAAAATTGAGAAATAAATGTATTCTGCCTTATATTATAGTTCAAATAGAACCCATAAATATTTATTGCAGCCGTCAAACTGTAAAGTGTTTTTTAGCGGCCTTTATATGACCCCAACTAAAAGGAACTTTAATAATTGTAAAATTCGCAATATTTTTTAATTCCTTAGGTTTAAGTTGTGCCTTTATTGGTTTGCCCTTTTTGGCCAACTTTTAAAGTAATTTTATTGTGGGTTAAATTTAAGAATTCGAGATATGGGAATGTTTTAATCTGAGTCCTCACTATTTCTCCATGTAAGTGTAAGGAACACAGACCCCTTTGCGTTAGTCTCTAGTCGTTAGTGTAGTAGAGTGAAGCTAGAAGGTATACGCTGTGTGCCTTTACTTGTGTAATTATACTGAAGCTGGGAGGTACAAGTTGAACCTACGGTTCAGTATTGGAAAAACTGACAATAGAGAGATCGAAGTAGTGACTTCGATATTTATTAGTTTGGTGTGGTCGTGGACCACCCGAGTAAGTGTAAATAGACCCTTTTGTAATAATTGTATTTATCGCTTTGAATAAATTGTGCTGAAGAAGAAGAAAAAGAAATGTTTTCCTGCCAACTCCATTCTGTTGTGTTCTCGTACCATGAAAGTAGAAATAGGTATTAAATATTTTGTTTCGTTTGGACCATTCATTAAAAAAATGATGCATATGTGTAATAAATATTTGGAAATAAGGATATAATTTTGACTAAAACTTTGAGATAAAATAATTGAAAACGGATACCGAATCGTCATCATTAGTTAGATTACAGTAACCAGGCCTTGTCTTCCTCAATATCCCTTATATCTCTGTACATGTTACAAAATAATTTGAGAAATCTTTTTGAATGTGCTCTATTAACAAACTAGCATTGGACATAAATAAATGTCAGTTCATTCATTTTTACAGAATGAATAATCCAATATTATTTCAATATGCATTAAATCAGGGGTGGGGAACCTGCGGTCCGCGGGCCGCATGCGGCCCACGAGGCCTTTTAGTGCGGCCTGCTGAAAGAACCACAAAAAATTACACAGAACTGGATAATCTTTTTACGTTGTTTCATATGCATTTTTAAGATTATTACAAAATCGTAACTATCAAGTAGTTAAGATACAAATTGAAACGTGATAAATATAACAGCTGGGGACTCACAATCCAATCTGCTCTCATGAAAAAACCAGTTTTCTGTTCAAAATACAATGAAAAAATTCCATGTGTGGCTTCGTTTGCTTACGCAAGTCGTAGAAAACCGTTATCGTTTATGAAGTGCAATTATAAAATTCTAGTTGCTTTTGTGCTGCCAGTATTAGAAAAAAGCCATTTTCATGTACTTATTAAAATGGCTACACTCAGTAGTTTTAAGTCTCCGCGTACAGATTCACCCTATAACTGAAACCAGTTCTGTGTTTAGAACGCAATGAAAAAATTCCAGGTGGGGTTTCATTTTTCCACGCATTCCTCGCGTTAGAAGTGCATTTATAAAATTCTAGTTGCTTACTGTGTGCTGCCAGAATTGAAGGAAAGCCATTTTCATGTCCTGAGTGGAGTTTAATTTCCCCGCGAACCAACTCACTTATAATAAAAACCAGTTCTTTGTATAGAATTCAACGAAAACATTCCAGGTGGGATTTTATCTTGCTAACGCTTTTCGTAAGAAACCATTCTCGTGTGTGAAGTGCAGTTGTAAATTTGTTACATATGTGCTGCCAGTATTGGAGGAAAGCTATTTCACGTTCTGTGTGTAGTTTTAATTCCCCGCGTACAGATTCAACCTGTAATAAAAACCAGTTCTGTGTTAAGAATGCAAAGAAAACGTATCAGGTGTGATTTCATTTGTTGACGCATTTCTTACGTGGGAATTGCCTTTATAAAATTCCAGTTTATGCTGCCAGAATTAGAGGAAAGCCATTTTCGTGTTCTGAGCGTAGTTTTAATTTGATCTAAATTGAAACTAGTTCCGTCTTCGGAATGCAACGAAAAATTTCAATTTGATGGAAACCATTCTAGTATTCAAAGTGCAGTTATTATAAAATTCTGGTTGCAGACTTTGTAAGACCATTTGCATATTCTGAGTGTAGCTATAATTAAAGAGTGTCAGCAGTAACGTGACAATTTTTGAATTACTTTTAGTATAACCAATCTTTGATTTTAATGTGGATCCCCCCCCCGAGACGGAAATCGGATAGTGATATTATTGATCAAGGTAAAATATTTGATAGCAAACTAACCTTTGTTTGCCATATCGATAATATTATGTATAAGGCCCTTAAATCTCTTGAATTTGTTTTGAGAGCTGCAAAAGACTTCATTAATTTAGGCACATTTATCATATTATATAAAACCCTTGTCAGATGCCAACTAGAGTAGGTATAACTCTACGTTATGTTCTCCATTTCACAATATTTATTCCAACGGCATTAAAAAGATTCAACATACGTTTATAAACTATAAATATATTTCTGTACTAAATATTGATTATAATTACCAAAAGAAGAATTACCACAGACTAAATATTATTACACAAGATACTGCATTAATAATAATACATAAAATTGACTGTCTACTTCAATTAATCAACATCCATATTCCCAAAAGATCTTGCCGACATTTACTACCCTTTTACTTTAACAACACCAGGACACTCTCTTACCGAAATTCCTCGATTGCGAGACTTCACAATCTCGGAAATAAATATTCTGCTTTAGGAGATATATTTTATATTGCTTTAGAAGATAAACATGTTTTTCACCTTAAGAATAACCAGTATAAACATTATTTATTTAAATTATTTTATACATCTAGACACAAATAGTCGTGGAAAATTTTTGCAATTTTGTTTACATTGCATATTTTTTTTTATGTTAGACTTTTTATCATTTTTACCTATATATTTCATATCATCTTAGATGCTTTTGTTGTTACTTTTATTTTCATTGTATTATCTTTTCATTATTTTCGATATTTGTTTTTGGGGTGTTATGCCGTGTTACGCTACCTCATTCGGTAGATGTATACCGGATCTGCCCTGATGATAGACACTGCAACGCTGTCCGAAAGAAGGAGGTAGCGCAACACGGCATAACACCCCAAAAACAAATATTGAAATACTTTTGGCCGTGAAAATCAAAAAAAAATATCTATTTTCAGTATTGTTTTAGTTTTAAAGTATTTAATAGTACAGTATTACATAAAATGTTGAAGCCCATTAGGGCGTGTAATAAATAAATAAATAAATAAAGTGACCATCGTACATTTGATCCGCCATTCCGCATTAGACAAAATATCGGTATACCCAGATAAATCATATTTCTATAATTTGCGATTGTTTTAATCAACACCGTTGAAACAGACAACCATTAAACGGTTCTCAAACCAGACTTCAAAAAATGGTTTCTCTAACTTATGTGTACCAATTGGCGTAAGTTAAGCTAGATCGCAATAAGTGAGTTTTAGTCGAAGTTTTTTTTTAAAAACATTTTGTGTATTTTTAAAAATTCGGGATAAATAATAGGAATATGTATTTTGGTAACGAATTTCGCACGGCTTTATGACACTTTTATTCGACATCTGCAAGCTGTAATCTTTTACGCAAATTTGTTGTTTGCAAATGTTGCATATTTATTTAATTTTGTATGTAAAATAATAAAAAAAATACTAAAATATGTATTGATTACTTATTGTGAACGTGTATTACTGTAAAGAATAAAAAAAAAATGGAAACATATTTGACCATTTGACATTCATGTTTTGAGGAAATAATTCACGAGAACTGTACATACGCACTGTTAAAATAAGTCAGGTAGGTACGTCCCATACTTCGTATATATGGCTGGTAATGTTATATTTTTGTGAAAACAAGTTTATGGGTAGGAGTGGTTAACTCATAAAATAAAGAATGTCTGTGTGTCGTAACCTCACACTGTACGATATTTTTATTAATTTGGATAGAGAAAGTGTTGTGCCAGCTAACCTTTGATATTTGCAGAAGTTAGTTTGTGCTGCCGTCAATCAGGAAGAGAATTTCACCAAAGCATAGGTACAAAACCTTTGTCAGAATTGCAAAAAGTTAAACAAAACTTCGATTAGATAACGACGAAATATCTAATTCTCGCAAATGACAGTGACAGACGCTTTCATGATTGTGATCTATGGTTATGTCCAAGGTGTTGCTATTTTTCGGCGAGTAAGGTTGTTCCAAAATATTATTTATCTAATGGCAACACATGCCAAGTGTCAGTTAACCCAACCAATAATAGATGGCGTTGCGATTTTTTCTCGTTCATACCCTTTTGGAGATTCATCCTGCATCGAGTGAAGCTTTTCATTTGACTTACGTAATGCTGTAAAATTCTGAGAAATTGATTGTTGCGTGTGTAACTATTGTTTGGGGACTCTAACGTAGTATCAATCAATCAACTTTGGAGTAGAAAGAATACTCGTCAAATGTGATTATTAAAAACTTCATAAAAGCCATCCACATTTTACATGTCCACTCTTAATAATATTAATCCATCTATAAGTCCACTTTTTTACTAAAATTATTTCTAGAATTATACCTACAGGTCAGTTAGCTTTAACAAAAAATAATTAATTACAGATTTATAAAATAATGAAAACCTAAAAATCGAACACATATCAAAACAAAAATAATTTATCAATTAAAAAAAGAACCAAAATTTTTATTACTAATTATATTTATTAAATGATAGTAATTTTGAAAACAATGGTCTCCGGTGAAACGTCAGATCTAAGATTCATTATCGCTAATCTCTCGCAAGCACGTTCTAAAAATGGATCTTAATGTGTCTTAAAGGCTTAAGTGCAGTTAAATACTTACTCTCGGAAGAGAAAACGGTTTTTTTTTACTGTGAGTAGGCATGTGTCTAGTCAAACCACTCTTGTCAGAACATAAATAATTACAGTCGGAACACGAAAAAGGTTTTTCTCCACCGTGAGTAAGCGCAAGCGTGTCTTCAAAGATCTCCTCTGAGAACTTGAATAACGGCAATCGCAACACGAAAATAGTTTTTATCAACTATGAGTCCGTTTGTGTTTCGTCAAACTACTCTTGTCAGAACATGAATAAGTGCAGTGGGAGCACGCAAAAGGTTTTTCACCCCTGTGAGTCCGCTTGTGTTTCGTAAAATTACTCTTGTCAGAACATGAATAATTGCAATCGGAACACGAAAAAGGTTTTTCTCCACTATGAGTCAGCACGTGTCTCGTCAAATTTCCCCTTTGAGAACATGAATAACTGCAATCGGAACAGGAAAAGGGTTTTTCTCCACTGTGAGTCAGCATGTGTCTCGTCAAATCTCCCTTTCGAGAACACGAAAATTTGCAGTCGGAGCATGGAAAAAGGTAAACTCCAGTATGGGTACGTAAGTGAAGTTCTACCTCAGAATTAAAAAAGGAGGAGTAGTTACAATGGGGACAAGAGAATGATTTTTCCAGAGAATGCGTCTTCAGATCGGTTAATGACTCTGAAAAATAATACGAATAAAGCTTTAAATGTTAGCACTGTAAATTTAAAAACATGTAGAAAAAGCACTAATCCGTATTTACCTGTCGTCTGGGTAAATCTTCGAAACCGTTTTAGGCATTCCTTTTTAACATCCGGCAGCTCTATGTCAATTTCCATTTAAGGAATTCCCTCTCCATCTTCTTCTCGGGGTCCTGGTTCTACCTTGAAGCTGACAGTCTCCACTTTAAGGCTACCTAGAAAAACCAAACAACATTGCGTACATTGGCGTGCCCAGAAAACAATCGATCAATTTAAAATTACAGGCAAAGTCTTCTGAGAGAGTACAACAAAAGAACTGGTTTTGATTAAAAAAGGTTAAAAAAATATAAATAAAGATACCGCTTAAAAATATGAAAAGGTGGGAAATTAGTTAACAGGCTTTAAGATTTATTTATAAAATATGAAGGACCCCAGATGTTCGCTTTAGTAAATATGCTTCAAGAAGAAATTACAATTTTATTCTTGAGCACATTCTGCGTTGAGCAAGTTTTATATAGTCAGGGAAATAATGTTTTTTTTAATGTTATATGATTTTATAATGCATAATAATATTCTTATTTTACATCCCAAATAAGATAAGTTTAAAATGTGCTGTAGTTTGAGAGTTTACCGTAAATATACGTTTGAAGATATATACCAAAGTATGCGAGCAACAATTCAAAATGGACAAGGTTTCCGAACATCAAAATATTACATTCCACATTTTTAACATATGCAATAATATGTAATAATAAATAATGCAACTTACTGGCTTTTCGAGTACTCTCCGCGTACTCAAGACATTCCTTCTTTACATCTGGGAGGTCAGCATCAATATCCGCATACGACATTTCACCTTCACCTTCTTCCTGGGGCCCTGGTTCCGTCTTGATGGAAACACTATCTGGGCTTAGTAGATCCATGGCACGACAGTAGAAAGGTTATGGAATTCATTCAAGCCCAAAAATAAAGCTGAAACTGCAAGAAACAGAACCCTGTATTAAGAAAGCAACATTGTTCTTTTTTTCAAAGAGCTCTGTATACTTTTATTTAAGTTGGACAAATCTTTAAAAACCATGATGTGTATGCGTAATAAATATTTGGAAATAAGGATACAATTATGACTGAAAGTTTGAGAAGAAAGTAGGAAGATGTCGGATCAGCCCAGATTATGGACACTGCAACGCTGCCTAAAACGTTGAATAAAGAAGGAGGTAGCGCAACAAATAGAGAAAATAACCAGTAATGTTTTAATTTCTATGAAGTCGAAATTTGCGTTTTAAATTTCTCAAAGTTGATTTAGTGGCTCTATCCTTGGGTCGCCTATCACCTTTGGCGAATGACTGATTTTTCAAATCAGATTTCACGTTCAGTTATCGGTTCTTTGGTTAAGAGGCCACCTTCGCGTTACTTGCGTCGCCAATCATAATACCTAAAATATTTTCTTCAATATTAGGTAGGACATTATTCAAATCTAGTATGAGGATTACTAATTCTTGGGGTGACACCATATTCATTTTTAGGGTGGCACCGCGATCATCTTGGGGTGAAGCCAAGTTATCCACACTATGCTAGCTATGCCATTGACTCTGAACAATATCATTTCTAACAGGTCTGAAAATTGTGCATATCTTATTTTATACAAATAGATGAAGTCGCTTACTATAATAATAACAACAATAATAACAACAATAATAACAACAATAATAACAACAATAATAACAACAATAAAAACTAACAACAATATCCTAACACCACAGCAATATGGCTTTCGAAAAAACTCCAGTACCCAATGTGCCACCTTCGATTTTATCTCGAACATTCAGCAGTACATAGACCAGGGCGAATATGTAGCAGCTATTTTTATAGATCTAAAAAAAGCCTTTGATACAGTAGATCATGAAATACTCCTACAAAAATTGGAACATTTGGGTATAGTCGGGAAATCTTTAAAGCTGCTTCGAAGTTACCTATCTGATAGATATTGCCTTGTCGACATCGAAGGGAACCTAAGCGACTTTGGAAAAATCACATGTGGAGTGCCACAGGGCTCGATTCTAGGACCCCTACTTTTCTTACTATACATCAATGATATAACTAAATGCGACATCTTGGGAAAACTTCAACTTTACGCTGATGATACTGTGATTTATTATCGTTGTAAAAATCTGAGGGAACTTGAATCTCTAATGAATAAAGATCTCGCAAAGCTAGCTAAATGGTTGCGGATAAATAAATTAAGCCTCAATGTCAAAAAAACTCACTACCTCACTTTCGGGAAAAAAAATTACATGACAATGAATATTACTCTTGGAAATGAAAAGCTCCAAAATGTACAAGTAACGAAATATTTAGGGTTATTCATAGATTCTAACCTATCGTGGAACTCCCATGTTGAATATGTTAAATCCAAAATTTCCCCGATAACTGGTGTACTCTATCGACTTCAAGATGTGCTCCCCACAGCTTTACTGCGTGCCACATATTATGCTCTGATCCACTCTCACCTAAGATATCTGGTTAGTATCTAGGGCACCATTACTAAGAAACAAATATCTGAAATACAAGTAATCCAAAATAGAGCCATAAGAAATATATACCATCTACCATGGGATACACATGTCAAAGACATATACTCACTGACACAAATTCTTCCCTTTACCATTCTGCCAAAATATAGCATCACCACTGCCATCCTACAAATAATTCAACACTCCTCTCACACCAACACTAAACCAGCCTTTAATTCCGATATACACCAGCACAAAACACGATCACAAAATCAAATACACCTATCGTCATCTACACACATAACTAAATTTGGAATTAACTCCTTACAATACATCGCTCATACGCAAAACAACGCATTACCTAATGTCCTAAAACTACCAGAATCAAACAAAAAAATATTGGCAAAGGCTCTAAAAGGATATTTTGTCAGCAACTTTATTAACCAGTGACGAAATTAGCTGTCTTCCTTTGTAACTCTTGTATATTCTTCAATTACCTGTATCAAGTGTGTCTAGTCCATTTAAAAATCTATGTATTGGATTGTTCATTGATTTCCGTGTTCTTATGTAAAAATAATTTTCCTTTAGATGTATAATGTTGTCCTTCCCGAAATGAGTTTTATTAAACTCATTGGGAGTAATGTATTATAAATTTTATGTAATAATTTTGTAATATATTATCTCTAATAAATCAATAAAAATAAATAAATAATCGTTGCGTTATCGGACATTTTTTGGCTAAAGTTCGGTTTATGGGGGAAATTCCTAAAAAATAAAACTAGTTATTTTTATACTAAATTTGGGTCAAGGAATCCGAATCTGAAAGAATTAGGCGGCGGAAAGCAATATTAACTGAGTTACACGACTTTAAAATTTTTTAAACACACACACAGGAAAATAGACATTTTGGAAGCATCCTGATTCCTACAAAATCAAATTAGTTATTTTTATACTAACTATGGGCCGGGGAATCCGAATCTGAAAGAATTAGGCGGCGGCAAGCAATATTAACTGAATTACACGACTTTAAAATTTTCTATACACAC
Organism: Limnephilus marmoratus; assembly: GCA_917880885.1. Classification (NCBI taxonomy): domain Eukaryota; kingdom Metazoa; phylum Arthropoda; class Insecta; order Trichoptera; family Limnephilidae; genus Limnephilus; species Limnephilus marmoratus. Next base: position 52,588,183 of record OU862907.1, on the reverse strand, counting down.
ACACATGAAAATAATCATTTCGGAAGTATTTTTTTGATACACGAAGTACAAAGATCATATAAAACAAGATAACATAGATGTTTTTACCACACAAAATTAAGTGTTGCCATTAAGCAGTAATATTAATAACGTAAAATAACATGTTTATATTTTAAGTACTTATTTTTTATAAATTTTACTCACTTTTGTATCACACACCATGTTACATAAACCCAGCGTAGCTGCTAAACTACTTGAAAACAGGGATGTTTTTTTGCCGTGACGCGAGCAGGCGGTATAAAGGGGCACAAACCATGTTACACAAACCTAGCGTAGTCGCTAAACTACTTTAAAACAGGGATGTTTTTTAAAATTGACGCGAGCAGGCGGTATAAAGGGGCACAAACCATGTTACACAAACCTAGCGTAGCCGCTAAACTACTTGAAAACAGGGATGTTTTTTTGCCGTGACGCGAGCAGGCGGTATAAAGGGGCACAAACCATGTTACACAAACCTAGCGTAGCCGCTAAACTATTTGAAAACAGGGATTTTTTTTGCCGTGACGCGAGCAGGCGGTATAAAGGGGCACAAACCATGTTACACAAACCTAGCGTAGCCGCTAAACTACTTGAAAACAGGGATGTTTTTTTGCCGTGACGCGAGCAGGCGGTATAAAGGGGCACAAACCATGTTACACAAACCTAGCGTAGCCGCTAAACTACTTGAAAACAGGGATGTTTTTTTGCCGTGACGCGAGCAGGCGGTATAAAGGGGCACAAACCATGTTACACAAACCTAAGTTTGAGTTTGATAAGGATACGACAGACGAAGAAGACTTGAGCGATTTATAAGGTATGTTTTTCTGCTGTTATCTATTTTCAGGTTAATGTCTTGAATTATCATGTGAGGAAGTGTGTTTTATGTAATTGATGTAGGAATAAATATTTTTGAGAGCTGGTAACACTGCCAGCACATGTTTTCGTACATTTCTTGTTTTTCTATGATTTTGTACTGCGTGTGTCAAGTCAAAATGCTTTCGGAATATTTTCATGTGTGTGCGTATAGAAAATTTTAAAGTCGTGTAATTTAGTTAATATTGCTTGCCACCGCCTAATTCTTTCAGATTCGGATTCCCCGGCCCATAGTAAGTATAAAAATAACTAATTTGATTTTGTAGGAATCAGAATGCTTCCAAAATGACTATTTTCCTGTGTTTGTGTATAAAAAATTTTAAAGTCGTGTAACTCAGTTAATATTGCTTTCCGCCGCCTAATTCTTTCAGATTCGGTTTTTCCGGCCCATAATTAGTATAAAAAATAAATAAAAAAATTTTTACGAATTTCCCCCACAAACCGAATTTTTTCCCATTTTTTTTTCAGAAAGATAATATAAAAGTTATATAACTTTTTTATCATTTATTGGATCTGCCATTTCAGTTTTAACAAAATATAGTTACTTAATCCATATTCCATCATTTGTGAACTTTTTGTCAATGCCTTCGAAATACTAATCTAAAGTTAGCTCTAGACGTCAAATATAAAAGTTCCTTGGTTGGTCCATATCAACATGAAGTGACTTTTCATTGGTACGCCTCAATAAATAAACAGAATCAGTATTTCACACTTTATTTAATAACATTATCCTACTGTTTCCTTTGACAATATCTATCGTCCAGTTAATTAGTCACACATCTCCGAAAAAACTAAATTTGAGTTGTGTATGAGTTATAAGTAAAAGTGCACACTCAATCAGGTACAATACTCAGATTTGGTACTCATAATGGCTACTAAATCAATTGATATGCAAAAGAACCTGTATTTGTTAAAAAATTACGTTTTCTGGGTTACTGGAAATATCAAAATGTAATAATGTACTGGATTGTTCTGCTACCGGTGATAGTTTATAGCATATTTAATTTGTAAAACACAGACAAGTGTAAATAATATCTGATTTGTAGCGAACAATCGAATGATGCTTTCCTTATTATCTCAAAACATATGGAAATATCTGAATAATCAACTGGACGTATATCGGGCTAATATATCGGGGTGAACCGATGAAGAGACACTTCCATTTCAAAATTGGCAAATATATTCCCGAACTTGTTATTATTCATGTGTAGGTCGCGCTGGACACCACGAAGTGTACATTTGAGCTTTCATATAAAATAAAATACAACGGTTTTTCGGTTTGATTTGGAACAACGGCCGTGATAATTGAAGTTGCAATATGAATAGAGCGATTAATACGCTGGTAGAAATTATCACCAATAGAACTTACCAATAACTATCACCAACAGGCCACGGTTAGTTTAACAGTGTAAGGACTGTGAGGTATGTTATTATATAGAAATAAGGTTTTGAAACCGCAAGATAAGATTTAGCGAATTCATGCGTCAGCAATTAGTGAGGTTAAGTATAGACAATAATGGCGACATAGACTACGAAAATTAGAAGGATTTATTTTCTAAGTAGGTACTGGACACATGATTTGATTCGATACATTTTTGCACAGAACAATCATTAAACGTCGAATTTTAAGCCTCGACTACATTAAGCGAGTTTACAAGCTACTAGCCGGCGTATTTACTATCTGCTAGTAAACTCCTTCAGTGTAAAATCTGCTAGTAGCTAGTAATATGATTACACTGAGCGAGTTCACTAGCAGATAGTGAATACACCAGCTATAAATTTTTGGAAAAAAGAATATCATTTTGATTAAAACTTTGAGATAAGACAATTGAAAACTTTTGAACGAATCGTCATCAGTAGTTTAATAAACATTTTTTTAAAGAAATAAACATTCCCGGGTTATGAATAACTCAACAATGTTTGAAAATTTCCGACTACCACCACAGAAAGCCGATAATGTTGCTGGTGTTGAAATGGAGGAATTAGCCAGCCGAGGAATCGAACACGCGACGCACGGGTGGGACCCAAGCGCGATGCCCACTCAACCACTGACTGGTCATTATAATAACATATTAGAGTAACCTGACGCTATCTTCCTCTATTTCCCCTACAACTCTGTGATATTAAATATTCGTTTTTATCCGATTTTCGCACTTTGAACACATGTATTGTTTCCTCCGAAATGCGTCCGCAGATGAATCTGCAACTGGAATTTGCGGTTTAAATACACGAGTCGTTTTAATTTAGGAATGGATCTGTGTAGGAGTCCACCAGCTCAAATTATATTGTAAAGTAAAAGTGAATAGTTTTCCTTTATTTAACAGCAATCTTATTGACTGCAATAAGAAATTTATAATTCTATATTTATTTAACTTTAACTAAATTTGGGCAAAAAACTTGCCATTAAGGTGTGGCTCACAATTAACATCGTGCGTTATGGTTGGACCACCCTCTATCGTCATTTCATTACATACATAGTATAAAATGAAGTCGCTCAAAATGTAAGTGCGCTTAGATGTTTTAAACTGCCGCATGGATTTTCATGCGGTTCTCACCAATAGATAGAGTGATTCAAGAGGAAGGTTTATATGTTTAATACATGCTTATTATAGTAGAGAAAACCGGAGAAATTTAAATATTCAATTCAGGCAGCGGGCAGCGGGCAGCTGGCACGCGAGAGGGGTGGATTTTATTAAGGTTGGGTAATGGCGTTTCGTTAGTAATATCATAAGCAATAAAAAATCATAATTTCGTTAGCCACAGCAACGGGTGACCGGGTCTGCTAGTTTCTAATAATATTATTAAACTTATAGCAGAAATGTGTCAATAAATAAAGGAAGCGCATCTTATTGTTTTTTCCTTTCTGAATTGAGAAGTTGTAATCAATACTGAATATTTTTGGATTTTATTTCGTTATCGCATAATAAAAATAAATTAATGTTAAACTAAAAAGGATGTTCGATCACGGATGAACGAGTATTTGTGTCTCAAATACCTGTCTACCGTGTTATAACTGTCTCTGGGTTTAGTTTTAAAAGTGTAGCTGAAACACCGTGCAAGAAAACCGTTCTGGATTTCTGAGATTTTTTTTTGTGGTGCTTTCAGCAGGCCGCACCAAGAGTGCTCGCGGGCCGCATCAAAGGCCTCGAGGGCCGCATGCGGTTCCCCACCCCTGTCCTAGAAGATAAAAAGGTTTAATTTTGTTATTCAGTTTAATTTATATTTGTTTTATGTAGGTTAAAATAAAGATGTTCAAACTCAAGAAATTTTACCTAAAGCTTCCCAAGACATTTTCTTTTCTAATGCTAGGTATATGAAACTTTAATAAATGTTACTTTTTCTGATAGTTTACGTTTTATTCTAACATTTTATAATCATTGCAAATGCGTTTAACTATTATTTGCAAAAAAAAAATAAAGTATGGACAGGTAAATTCTCCTACGATCACTCACGTTTCACGGAAAGGCGCGACTACTCTAGGGTTAAATTTATCATCCATACTTGTGATAGTTGTTGGCAAGTTCTAATGTTGATGTTTTCCACCAGAATATTTTGTATGCACAAATGCAAAATTGCACTATGAAAAAAAACTGCCATTTAAAAAAAAATATTATGTACATTATCGAGGCTTCTGACTCACACAATGGCACACGGGACACCTCCTATGTGAGGGTGATCTATGACATATAGGTGGAGTTGTTTTTACACGTTGCTTTTCTTTATTCCGATTCTAACATCGGGAAACAAATGAAAAATCTTCGCTTTACTTACAAGATCACTATTTCATACGATTTTATGCATATAGTGGCCTTGAGAGAAAATAAAATATTATTTTGGATTGGTACTGAGACGTCAAAAAATGGCAACACTTTGAACATAACCACAGATCACACTCATCAAAAAGTAACATTCTGTCACTGAGATTGCAAGACACTTCGATGCTCGATTGTTATCCTAGTTAAATTTAAATAAAGTACTAAATACTGAGTATTATACTCACATGTAGAACTGCGCTGTGTCTAACCCGACCTAGCTTCACTTGCACCGATCGGTACACCAAGTTAGGGAATTCAGTATTTGACATTTAGTTTTGAGGAATGTTGTAATTGTCAATTTGACGTTGAAGTACCTATTTATGGATTTGTGTTTCGAAGGTTTGAATTAAAAGGTTGGTATGCCGATATTTTGTCAAAAACGAAATGGCGTAGTGGGTGAACGAATATGTTATTTTTTATAGAAAGATATAGAAGATGTAAGAATTAAATTACTGTAATCTAATTATTGAAGACGACTCGGTCAAACTCAAAATTTCGTAATAATATTTTTTTTTCTAAATATCTTTCGTAGTTATTAGTGACGTGAAAGCCTTTGTATTTTTTTGGTTGGCAGTGTCTGTTGGCGAATTGCATAGTACAGATCATAATATTTGATTCTTATTGTTATTGAAATAGTTTTTTTTAATGTTTATTTATCGTCGTAATTCATAACATGGCCGTCCTTTAAAGATGACATTTCGCGTTTTTAAAGTTAACCAAAAACCATGAAAAATTTGCAATTCCGGTAACTGAATTACTGACTACTAACTACTTAATTTTTTGAAGTGAAAAAGCGTGTCCCTATTTTGTTAATATTTGCCCATATATTCAATTCCAGTATTTGCAATCGGGATTTCTCATAAAGTTGGACAGGCTGGTACGTTGAAGTACTTATTTATTTCGAAGGAATTGATTACATCTTCTTATACATAAAAATGAATCGCTAAATGTGTTGCTAAGCGCAAATCTCGAGAGCAACTGAACCGATTATGCTAATTCTTTTTTTTTTTAATATTCCTTGAAGTACCTACGAGGATGGTTCTTACCGAGAGAAAAATTAAGAAAATTGGATAATTTAAGAAAACCTAACGACTATCGCACGTTTGACAGTTCGCGTGTTTGAGAATGACATTTTAAATCAGGATTCTATTTTTGAAAATTTTTATGTTTGATAAATTTATTAAAAGTAGGTACTCCCCTAATAGTTTGAATCGAATCAAGAATTTTAGATATTTTAAATAGGTACCTATGTTAGGTACCAAATTTAATATACATGAAAAATGGAATTTTGAATAAAAATTGTAAAAGGTGGCTGTTTAAAAACTGAATGTACTGGGATTGAGGAGAGGGAGGAAGGGGGAGGGCGGTGGGGGTGGGGGGAGGGGGAAGGATGGAGGGGGAAGGATGGAGGAGGGGAGGGGAGGGGGGAGGGCGGTGAGAGGGTGGTGGTGGAGGGAAGTGAGAGGGGGGGGGTGGAGGAGGCGGAGTGGGAACCCCCCTTACACCATGCAAGCGAAGCCGCAGGAAAAACTAGTTATTCATAAAAATGTGGTATACCTGGGTATACCGATATTTAGTCGAAAGCGAAATCGCGGATTTAATTTAAGTACTTTTATGTCACTTTGTGGAGATAAGGAGGAAGAAAGTGCCAGATTATTTTAATCTAACTATTGATGACGATTCTGTCAACCGTTGTCATTGTTCTTATCTTAAAGGGTCAAAATTATATTCAGTCAAAATTATATTCTTATTTCTAATTATTTATTACGCGTACACTTAGTTGTTTTACATAATATTTTAACTGACTTTTCAAGGAATACCTTGCACACCCAAATTAGAGTTGTTTCGTTAATACAATGTTTTGTTTCATGCATTTTTAGGTAAATTTTTGAAATTAAACCAATTTCACAACCCACGGCTATTTGCCATGGATCTACTAAGCCCAGGGAGTGTTTCCATCAAGACGGAACCACGGCCCCAGAAAGACGGAGGAGGTGTAATGTCTTATACGGATATGGATTTTGACCTCCCAGATGTAAAGACGGAATGTTTACAATATGCGGAGAACACTCGGAATGCCAGTAAGTTTCTCTGGCTGTACAAAACTCCGTTCAGAATATGCTCAAGAGTAAATAGTGTGTATCTTCTTGAAGAATCGTTCCTAAAGTGAAATTCTAAGCTCTTTCTTATTTATTCTTGACGACTGTCGCAATCTAGTGGTAAGACTCTTGACTCGCAATCCGAAGGTCGCGGGATTGAATCCTGGCGTGGCAAATACATTTTATTTGATTTATTTGTGTTATTTCTCAAGTAATTCATTTAAAATAAAATATAGTATATTTGCTGGACGTTCCAGAATGGAAGATACTCTCAGTATCGCTCTGGTGTAAGACCACCATTCAAAATTGAAACATTGATTGAAATGGCTAGTCGAGTTTGGTGAACAGATCTGAAGAGCCAGGTACTTCCCCACCTTCCTCGCCCCATCTCCTTCCCCTTTAGCAAGGAGGCGTCTAATAATATCTACAGGAATTCCAAAAACTAAAAAAAAATCGAACTAATAATTATGAGAACCAAAGTGCTGACGAATATCTACAGCACTGGCAGAGGTTGGATTTGCAATTGTGTATAGCATATTGGAATAACGTAATGTTGCTTATGCAGTTTAAAAAACTTAATTTATGTAAGTTTGTATGTAAAAATCCCTAATATCGGACTATTGGACACATTTAGCTGATTAGTCCAACCTACGCTCTGTAGATATTAGTCAATACTCTGAAGTTCCTAGATATTAGTTCAACATATGAGCTGTAGATATTCGTCCGACATACAGGCTGTAGATATTAGTATCTGGAGTCTTTAGCAATAGTATCTTTAATCGTACATTATTTAATAATTTTTTTTTTTAAAACAGTAAAAACAAAAAAAAATGAACACAAATCCTGGCCTCGTGTCCCAGAGATGCCGATGTCTTTTTCTGATTTCTCTGTCCCCAATTTTCGATTGAGTTTCGCTAATAGTAGTACTCTCATGGGGATGGACGACTGTAATTTCAAATTTAACACACTATTCATCTGGGCATATTAATATTGTTGTTTGATTTTTCTAGGTAGCCTTAAAGTGGAGACTGTAAGCTTCGAGGTAGAACCAAGACCCAGTGAAGGAGATGGTGGGGAAATGCCTTATATGGAAATTGACATAGAGCTGCCGGATGTTAAAAAAGAATGCTTAAAACATTTTCAAATAACTACCCAGACGACAGGTACAAAGAACAATTCATGCTTTCTACTTTTCAAAGTTTTATGACTTACCGGTCCTTTTTACTTATTTTTTTTTGTTTCAAGACAGGAAAATAAAAATTGCCCTTTCTAACCATAAATTAAGAAGACTCTTATGTTTTGAAAGGGAATTTCAGCTCAGTTATATAAATTCGTGTAAGTCAGTAAAATATTGCTAATCATAAAAAATATAATTAAAATTTATCAATAACTGATTTGAAGGTTTAAAAAAAATATGCAACACATTTAGACTATAGTCGTAATTTTTCAATACAGCTGTAATTCTTGATTTCTTATAACTTTTAGGTTTAATGAGTGATTGTTATACCGAGGTTGGTATGTTGAATTTTTTTTTTTTACATTAACTCCACACAGGAGGCCCTGAGGAAAATAATTTCCCTCAGGGCCTATGTCGTCTGGGATGCTGCGTGGAGGGTCTTTTTGAGGAGAGGAAGGAATGAACATTTGTCTTGAAGAGACCCATGTTGTAGGAAGGAGGAAACACAGAGGCTGGCAAATCATTCCACAGCCGAGCTATTGAACAGAAGAACGAGTCGAAGAAACGACCCGTTCTCATGTGACAAATGTCAACCGTGTACAAATGTTGGGCACGCGTTTGGCGTGTGTACCGAATATGCACCGGTGCCGAAGGGATCAATGATGCTAGTTCTTCGGAGCATCTTCCATTGTAATACCGGTAGAACAATGATAGCATTCCCACCCGACGCCTGTGCTCTAAAGATTGCAATCCGTCTGTTAAGATGGAAGAATCTATCAAACGGACCGCCCGTTTCTGCACAGAGTCGAGGGTATTTTTCAGGTATTTTGGAGCTCCAGACCAGAAGTGGTGGCCAAATTAAACCGTGGGGCGCACTTTGATTTGTACAGGGTTAGCAATGTGCCTGGTATTAAATTTTGTGATTTTTATATTAATCTGATGTATGGAATTATAAGTTATTCAACTCTACTACTTTAAAATTTTTAGTATTCAATATTTTTCGTGTATTTCGTTTACTGTAGGAATTGAATAATGAAAAGAGAATTTCAGTCGAAATTATATGTGGTTTTTTCAAGATTAGGTACCTTAATTATCAAACTTTGAATTATTAAGTGCATACAAAATATTATCATATGTTTCTTCCCAGGCAGTAATTCCATATAGTAATATATATTGAACAATTGTAAAGACCGCAATTTTTTCAAAGGTTTTCTAATCCAAGAAAATTTCCGAGTCTTATAAAGCTAGCCGTTCACAACGGAGTGTTAGTACCTACCCTGACGTATGACAGTGAGACAGAATGGCAGACGAATAATGAAAGTAGACTGTGTGTTGTAGAAATGAGATCCCTGAGGCGAAAGTGTGATAAAACCAAGTACGATCGTGTGAGAAATGTGGAAATCCGCAAAGAATGCAAGGCTGATGTGAGCGTAATGACTAAGAACTAGAAAGGGACGCTCAGATGGATTTAGGCATGTAGAGCAAATGAACGTGGAAAGGAGTGTTAGGGAATATACGATGTAAATATAAATGATAGATGAAGTCGGGGTCGTCCGAGGAAGGCATGGCATGTCCAAGATAATCAGATAGTAATGAGTCAGAATGATAGAAGAGCATGTATGAGACGATATATGAATGTGAATGAGTCAAGGAGTGTGTGCCAAGACCGAGTTGTTTGGCGGTTCGTCCTTTCTGCCCACCCCTGCAGAAACGGCGTGATGGTTAGTTAGTTTAATTTGTTACGATTCCCAATTATTTCGATAAATTCACAAATATCTGTTTTCTATTTAAAATGTTGATCTACCGGTTGTCTTAGAATTAAAAACCGATCCTCATTTTCGGCCACGTGGGCATTATTCTGGGAAAAACTTTTGGAGACCAACTTGGACGCGGAAGGTGAAGTGATATCATTTTTGGTGGTGGAGTTCTGCGATAAGAGAGTCAAGGACCTAGTGCCATGGCTCACTAAGTGCACCGATCATAACGGGGACCATGTCGAGAAATATCATATGATTTTTTGTAATGTAAATTTTTCCTGATTTTAAAATTAGAACTGTCTTTTATTCTTGCACAACCCTAGTATATATACGCCACTGTATTTTGTTTTGGAAATTGGACTCAGTATAGAACAAGCTTGATTCCAATTAGTTCTGCTTTATTTATTTTGGTGTAATATAAGTTTAAATTCTGGATTTGATTATATAATTTTGATAGAGAACGAGATCAATTAGGATTTTTCAGTGCTTAAAGCAGGAAAGGGGAACCTGAGGCTCGCGCACCCCTTTGAGTTTTATTATCATTTTCAGCCAACTTTCTTTTGTATGTTTTATAATATGAGAGTTTGTCTATATATCCTTTAAAATTACGTTTTCATCTTTATTAAAAAAAAAAATCTTCTCGTTGACAGATCTGAAGACGTCTGCTGTAAAAAAACCATTCCATTGTCTCCATTGTAACTACTCCTGCAAGTCTAAATCAAAATTACTACTTCACTTACGCACGCATTTTAAAGAAAAATCTTTTACATGTTCTGATTGCGAATATACTTGTTCTCATAAAACACAATTGAAGTCGCACAAGCTGACTCACAGAAGAAATCAAACTTTTTCGTGTTCCATCTGCAGTTATTCATGTGCTCTGAAGGGAAGTTTGACTAGACACAAGCTGACTCATAGTGGAGAAAAACCTTTTTCGTGTTCCGATTGCAGTTATTCATGTTCTCTGAAGGGAAATTTGAGGAGACACATGATGACTCACAGGGGTGAAAATCCTTTTTCGTGTTCCGACTGCAGTTATTCATGTTATCAAAAGATTAGTTTGACGAGACACATGTTTACGCTCAGCGGAAAAAAACCTTTTTCGTGTTCCGATTGCAGTTATTCATGTTATCATAAGAGTAATTTGACGGTACACATGCGGACACATAGTGGAGAAAAACCTTTTTCGTGTTCCGATTGCAGTTATTCATTTTCTCAGAAAAAAAATTTGACTAGACACATGCGGACTCACAGTGGTGAAAAACCTTTTTCGTGTTCCGACTGCAATTATTCCTGTTCTGACAAGAGTGCTTTGACGAAACATAAAAGGGTTCACAGTGGAGAAAAACCTTTTTCGTGTTCCGATTGCAGCTATTCATCTTCTCTGACGGGAAATTTGAGGACACACATGATGACTCACAGTGGTGAAAAACCTTTTTCGTGTTCCGACTGCAGTTATTCATGTTATCAAAAGATTAGTTTGACTAGACACATGCGGACTCACAGTGGTGAAAAACCTTTTTCGTGTTCCGACTGCAATTATTCCTTTTCTGACAAGAGTGCTTTGACGAAACATAAAAGGGTTCACAGTGGAGAAAAACCTTTTTCGTGTTCCGATTGCAGCTATTCATCTTCTCTGACGGGAAATTTGAGGACACACATGATGACTCACAGTGGTGAAAAACCTTTTTCGTGTTCCGATTGCAGTTATTCATGTTCTCAGAAAAAAAAATTGACTATACACATGCGGACTCACAGTGGTGAAAAACCTTTTTCGTGTTCCGACTGCAATTATTCCTTTTCTGACAAGAGTGCTTTGACGAAACATAAAAGGGTTCACAGTGGAGAAAAACCTTTTTCGTGTTCCGATTGCAGTTATTCATGTTATCATAAGAGTAATTTGACGGTACACATGCGGACACATAGTGGAGAAAAACCTTTTTCGTGTTCCGATTGCAGTTATTCATGTTATCAAAATAATAGTTTGACTAGACACATGCGGACTCACAGTGGTGAAAAACCTTTTTCGTGTTCCGACTGCAATTATTCCTTTTCTGACAAGAGTGCTTTGACGAAACATAAAAGGGTTCACAGTGGAGAAAAACCTTTTTCGTGTTCCGATTGCAGTTATTCATGTTATCATAAGAGTAATTTGACGGTACACATGCGGACACATAGTGGAGAAAAACCTTTTTCGTGTTCCGATTGCAGTTATTCATGTTCTCAGAAAAAAAAATTGACTAGACACATGCGGACTCACAGTGGTGAATAACCTTTTTCGTGTTCCGACTGCAATTATTCCTTTTCTGACAAGAGTGCTTTGACGAAACATAAAAGGATTCACAGTGGAGTAAAACCTTTTTCGTGTTCCGATTGCAGCTATTCATTTTCTCTGACGGGAAATTTGAGGACACACATGATGACTCACAGTGGTGAAAAACCTTTTTCGTGTTCCGACTGCAGTTATTCATGTTATCAAAAGATTAGTTTGACGAGACACATGTTTGCGCACAGCGGAGAAAAACTTTTTTCGTGTTCCGATTGCAGTTATTTATGTTCTCTGAAGGGAAATTTGAGGACACACATCAAGATGACTCACAAGGGTGAAAAACCTTTTTCGTGTTCCGATTGCAGTTATTCATTTTCTCAAAAGAGATATTTGATGTATCACATGCTGACTCACAGTGGAGAAAAACCTTTTTTGTGTTCCACCTGCAGTTATTCATGTTATCACAAGAGTAATTTGACGGTTCACATGCGGACACATAGTGGAAAAAAACCTTTTTCTTGTTACAAATGCAATATTATGTTCTCATAGAGGAAATTTGAAGAGACACAATATGCTGACTCACAGTTGAAAAAAACATTTGGTGTGTTCCAATTGTAGTTATTCGTGTTCACAAAGGCGACATTTGTCGACACATTACTTACAGCGGAGGATGACCTTTTTCTTGTTCAGACTGTAAATATTCAAGTGCAGTTGAGCCTACATTTATAAGAAAAATGCATTTATAGTACGAGCTTTGCTTGAAACTTGTGATAATGATTTTAAGATTTGACGTCACACCAGGTAGTCTTCAGTTTTCAAAATTACTATCTTTAATAAAGGTTTTGTATTTTTTTGCTAACAAATTATTTGTTTGATATATGTTCGATTTTACTATAAGGTTTTCAATTTTTTTGTACTTTTGTTATTATTCTTACGATAAAATTTGTCGCACTGGTATAATTCTTGACATGATGTTAATAAATAGTAACTTAAAATATTTATGGCTTATTCTTCTTCTTCTTCTTCCTTGCGCTGTCCCAACTCATTGCCTAGGTAGGCTCTTACAGTCGGCTCTTCTCGTTATCAGGTTGTAATGTCTTCTGTTCTGGGTATCGCCTTCATCTAGGCCGTTTCTCTGAAGAATTTTGGAGCATTGAGTCATCCAGGAGTTCTTCGGTCTTCCTCAGGATGACTTGTAACATTGATAACTGATGAGGCCAGTCTTCAGCTACCCACCGCTCACGCGGCAAGTTGGGACAATAAGCACAAATTAATAAAATAATGATAAGTCGGATAAGGATCAAAGACATTTATTGTTATGCAATTGAAATCAAATGGTAGAGCAAGACATATACTCACAGGGCGTGTCAGGTAATAATCCTGATAGAGATAAAAAGATTTAGATTGCTAAAGTAAGAAATCTGAGCCGTCAAGGCCATGGAGAATTTTAATTTAACAGGGCGCCAGCCAGGGAAAAACAACCTGACATAATTTATAATCAGTAAAACCATTAATATAAAATAATAATAATATTCATATGCCTCACATGTGTTTGAAGATTACCCGAATTCCCACCAACTACGAGCGCTGACCACGAAACCTCCTGTCAGCCCGGTCTCTCCACACAACTGACGCTTGCGGATAAAACTTGAACTTGCGACCCAGGAACTCAGATTTGCCAACCTCGGGAACAAAAATGCGTTGTTGACATTAACTAGGACGCAGCTGGTAGCTACCTGCTGCAATATCCCCCACCAATCCGAAATTTTCCCAGGGGAAATTTCCATAAGCCTCCTGGCGCTCGAGGAAGAGAAAGTGAACTCGCAGACCAAAGTGATGAACTGACCAATGACTGCCGTCGGCAAGTACGAAAACCAGGACCAGGATGTCCACTGGTAATTGCTTTTTTTTTTTTAAAGGTGATGTTGCTGGAGAACAGATACAGGAAGGTCTTCGGCGAACGGCCTCACAATTTGACTTCTGCATACTTCGCTGCACTTAATTGTGGTTATAGCCCGATAGCGTTGAAAGAAGACAGAAGAGAGACCTCCAACCAATGGTGATGAAATGACCAAAAGACTGCAGGTGGCAAGGAAGAGAACAAAGACCAGTGACCAAATGGTAAATGCTGTTCCTCCAAGATGACGTTGCTGGAGAACAGATACAGGAATGTCTTCTGCGAATGGCCTCACAATTTGACTTCTGCATACTTCGCTGCACTTAATTGTGGTTATAGCCCGATAGCGTTGAAAGAAGACAGAAGAGATGAAAAATTCTTGTGGCATCTTCAGGAACCAGAGTCAATGCGCCTCATCAGCAATCTTGAAAGGATGATGAAGTGTCCAGTAGGGATAATATCCGAGGTCCATGTGGAGAACTTTTGAGATTTCCTCCCGCCAAGTAATGTTACAGTTCAGCGTCCGCATAGGTGGCGATGATGTCCAAGGTCCATGTGGAAAACTTCTGAGATATACCTCCCGCCAGGTAATGTTTCAATACCGTAACCGCGCAGTGGAGAAGATTGTTGATTGCAGTGTAGAAGATTCTTGATTGAAGAAGCGTAGAGGTTATACGTGTGAGACACTAACAGCTAAACTAAATCTTACATAGTGGGTCACTGAGATACTGAAAATTACTTAATGTAAATCTGAACTTAATAGTTTTCTTAAAAAAATAGAATAAAATTTAAAGCTAAACCTGAATCATAAAATCTGTTAACAAACAACAACTAAAAGCCTAGACGCCCCAAAATTCAATTATATAATACCTAGCTGGCAAATATACGTTAGCTACATAAAATAGATAAAAAAAATCAATGTTAAAAGGTAAACCATTATTGATCTTATTTATTGTAAACCAGAAAGTCATCTTAAATAATCATTATGATTGCCAATGTTTGTTGACTATGGCACTGCCATCTGTTGAGCAAGGAATGAGTAACCCGAGATCCAAACCCTTTGAGAACATTAAATAAATAAAAGTTGCTACCAAAATTAAATGATATGTCCAAAGTAACCAGAAAATTTAATATTGCATTATGAGGTCTGGAGACGTGCCTTGAGCTCAGAGGCAGGTCCCGAAAGCTCAAAATGGAACATTAAATACTGATTAAATATTTAAACAAAGGCTTATCGCCAATCACATTTAAATAACTTATGTTAAATGGAAAGACTTTTAATTCATGTAGGAAAATTTCCAAATAATTATATGGTAATAATATCAGTCTCCAACTGTTGGAAGAATCATTATAAGTATCAAAAATTGATGTGTTGAATATCGCATGCTAACACATGCAAAAATTATCAGGTAATATGAGACAATGGAGTATCAATTATTAATTATCACATATATTATAAACACATGTGGACTAATCACGTATAAAATCACATATAAAGTAATCACATATTAAATCACTCATCCGGAAAACTGACAATGCTTGTGGATTTCCTAAAACCCATAATAGATAATATTAGTTTCTGAAACTCTCGCTTGTGTGACTGCACTGACAATTTTCCGAAAGGGTGAAGTTGTTAAGTAGAAAATACCGGTATTATTATGATAGAATGTCTACGCACTATTATTTCTTAAGCAAGTGTGAGTGTAAAATAATTTAAATAAAATCCAAGCTACAATATCAATAAATTCTTAGTACGTACCAGATACATAATAGAAAAACAAGGTTTATAACCAGGGAATTGAGATAAACCATCTTCCTAAACAAGGAAGTCAATATGTATCTATTACGTACTAACTTCTTAAATATAAATAACCATGAAACAAAATTCAATGCCCGAAGATAAGAATAAGTCATCTTCGCGCGTTGAATTTTAAAATTAACAAAAACCCAACAAAGGACATACAGACAAACACAAACCCCAACAAACAACAATTTCAAGACACAAGTGTTTTGTCGTGTAATCACAAAGAATGAACAATAAAATTTGCATGGCAACGGTGGGAGAAGCATGCAAAAAACTAACATTAGTGTAAAAGCAGAAAGCAATCTCTCTTGTAGATACGCATTTCCATTTAAATGAAAACTACCCCGCAGATCAACCGGAGTGTTCAGACTTGAGAATGTCCTTCACATGGAAAACTCCCAGCTTTTTTCCATTCATGAAAGCCAATTCGTAGGCAACAGGAGAAATCTTCTTAATCACCTTACTTCTAATGAATTTAGGGGCTAATTTTGCAGAGAAATGTTTACTAGCATCAGACAGAACAAACGACCGCCTCCAGACTGTGTCTCCGAGGTTGTATTGCACATCCCTCCGACGCAGGTCATATTGACGTTTGTTGCGTTCGTAGGACTGTCTCAGGGACGTGCGTACCTGCGAAAAAATATCATTCAATTCCTCGAAATCATGTGCCCAAGAGTCACGTTCTGAAAATTTGATTTCTTCTTCATTGAAATCAACCCCTAAATAATCCTTCCCTGAAATAATTATTTCCCTACCGAAGTTGAGGAAAAACGGAGTATACCCTGTGACCTCGTGAACCGCAGTGTTGATAGCTAATTCAATTTCAGGAATATAGTTCGCCCAAGTTCGATGATCAGAGCCAACGTATGAAGCAAGAGCTGAAACTAAAACCTTATTTACTCGTTCAACACGGTTATTTTGCAGGTGATATCTACAGTTGTAGAACAGGTGACGAATGTGAAATTTACTGGCCAACGCCTTTATGTCACGAGAAATGTACTGAGGTCCATTGTCCAAAACTATAGTAACCGGAACACCAAATTTGTAGAAGATGTCGTTCTCCAGAATCGAAGCAATATTACTACCCGTAGCTTTCCTAAGTGGGAAAAGTCTTGTATATTTCGAAAAGAAATCTGACACTACCAACAAATAAGTATATCCTTTCTTGTAGGAACTAGGATATGGGCCAAGTAAATCTGTCGCTATCATCTGCCATGGACGCTGTACCAATTTGGGATCTCCCATAAGACCTGGAGGTAACAAATTCGAGCTTTTGTAACCTAAACAAGTTTGACATTTGGCAATGAACGATTTTACATCAGCCGCCATCTTGGGCCAATAATACTTATGTCTGATCCTGTTCAAGGTTTTTAAAATACCGAAATGAGCGCAAACCGGCGGAATATGGTGTTCTTTTATGACACTGATTCTGAACTCTTTAGGGAGTACTTCCTTCCAGTCATAAGACCTGTGAAGCGCTTCCATACTTTGAATATGTTTGAATATTTAGCCATTAGAAACCTTCCACGCCGGATATTTCTCGGGCTGTGTTACGATTTTCTCCCTCAAATTGACATACCACTCATCAGAAGTTACAAAGTTCTGTACTATAGATTCTACAAGCAAGGGGTCACAGGATAACGCATCGGGAATGACATTATCTTTGCCATTTCTATGTATTATTTCGAAATTAAACTGTTGAAGTCTGACTGCCCAGTGGGCCAGCCTTCCTGATGGCGACTTTAGTCTCGTGAGCCATTTAAGACTATTATGATCCGTGATAACTTTTACCGGAATGGGAGAGCCTTCGATATACCCTCTAAACTTCTCTAACGCGAAAATCATGGCATTCAACTCTCTTTCAGTTGTAGAGTGATTTCTCTCCTGAGCTGAAAGCGTTCTAGAAATAAACGTAATAGGATGTTCAACCTGATTATCATCCATCTGCGTTAAAACTGCCCCGAGGCCTATACTCGACGCGTCACAACTTATGGTAAAAGGTTTATCAAAGTTCGGACATGCAAGAACTGGCGCATTCACCAGGATGTTCTTTAACTTAAGAAAAGCAGCCTCCGCCTGCTCATTCCATTTAAACTTTTCCCCCGCGAACTCCTTCTTCGTGAGATTATATAAGGGTGACGCAATTATGGAAAAGTTAAGTATGAATCTTTTATACCAAGAAAGAACACCTATGAATCTACGCAGACTCTTTTGAGTCGTAGGAGTGGGAAAATCAACGATGGCTTTAACTTTATCAGGATCTGTACGGAGCCCTTTGCTGTCAATTACATAACCCAAGTATTTCAAGGAATCCCTGCAGAAAACCGATTTTTGAACATTAATAGTAAGGCCGGCGGCTTGCAATCTCTACTGTCTGTTCAACATCATGATTTCAGAACGAGGAACTGATTACAATAATATCATCTAGGTACCTAACAGAAAACTTTCCCGTCGAATTCCGGCCCTAACACCTTATCCATCAATCTCATCATGCGTGCGCTTGCCCCGTGAAGACCGAATGGCATGGTAACGAAATGAAATAATCCTCGTTTGGGGATTGTAAAAGTCGTTTTTTCTTTAGAACTCTCATCCAACGGAATCTGGAAAAATGCATCATTAAGATCCAAAGTCGTCAAATAGCGAGCACCCCCCAAACTGTTAATTATGTCCGAGATAAACGGCTTCGCGTACGCGTCCCGTTTTGAGTTTGCGTTTAAAAGTCTGGTATCCAAACATAGTCTGAAGGAACCATTCTTCTTGGGGACCAGAACAATCGGATTATTCCACGAGCTGTTACTTGGTTCAACCACCCCTAACTCTAACAATCTGTCAAGCTCGCTATGAACTTTAGGAAGTATGTGCGGTGAAATCGGATATATTCTCTGTTTAATAGGAGAACAATCACCCGTGTTAATTGTGTGTTTTTCTAAAGTGGTTCTACCTAACCGGTTACCAGAATATTCCATAAATTCACTAATTACCTTATCCAAGGCAGAACGTTGAGAAATTGATAAGTTATGAGCATTTTCCAACCCAACAGCATCAGCTACGCGCTGTCTGTTCCCTGTCTCCTTACAAGACATTAACTAAGAAATCTTTGGACAAATATTAAAAATCTTCCAGAAGTCACAGCCTAATTTAATATTGGCTTTTATCTGTGGCATGACAACAAAGTTAAAAGCTTTTTCCACCCAAGCGAAATCTTATACGAACAAATCACAGAATGCCCTGTAGCAGATACTAAAGAGAAATTGACATCTAACTTTGAAAGTTCAAAACCTGAATCTAAAAATTTTTTGTGAAAATTGTTACCTAGAATTGAAACATGCGAGCCTGAATCCAACAGACCGGAATAAACAGAACCTTTAACCTGAAAATAGATATAAGGTCGCCCATCCCTGTCAGGCGCTCGCACCTCCTTCGCAGTTCTAAGATTAGCATAAAATTTTCTTACAACCTCGAGCCAGGAAGACCATTCCCCGGAAGCAATCTCGGCAAACGACGGCGTCCCGACGTCCGCTGACAGAATCTCCCGGGAAATCAGTTTTTTGACTGACCTCGACAGCTGCAAGCTGGAGCCTTCACCCCTGGTCTGCCGCAACGGAAGCAGTGCACCATTCTGTAATGAGACCTTGACGGGCTAAGATTATCATTGTTACCATAACGATTTTTTATGAAATTGGGATTTACATTTCCAGAATATCTATAATTATCATTATTAGAATAACGTTGATTTTTCCTGAAATTTGGAATTACATTAGCAGAATTTGAATTATTATTCCGTCTCGCAACATTATTATTCCTGGAATCATTAGAATTATTAGGTTGCGATGTGCACGGAGCATTTCTGTCACCTGAACGGCTATCAGCCAGCTCAATTATCTTCCCAAGTTTCTTGAGCGTAACAATGTCGGGAATTACTGAAAGAGATAATTTTTGTATATACCTAGGTTACATGTTACATTGCAAAATTTCTAGTAATTCTACCTCCGATATTTTCGTAGATAAACAATTGTTAAGCACAAGAATGCGAGTTATAAATGCACTAAGATTTTCTTTTTGTAATTGAAGAGTAGATCTGAGTTGAGCCAAAAGGCGTTTCTCATGATCGAGAAGCTAATATTCATCCTTCAACGCAACAATAATATCTGACCAGGACGAGAAAGACGAGCGATTCACTCTGAACCACAAGAGCGCATCACCTGCAAATAACTCCACAGCTGACGAAAAAAGTGAAGAGGTACATACATTTCTTGCTTGAGCAAGTTCCTCGATCCTTTCTATGAAGTCACGAACACTAGTCGACCCATCATACGTAATGTTCCATTTGTGCACCGGAACGGATGGTGATGAAGAAGGAAGAGAAACCGGAACGGAAGTAGACAGCGTTTCCCCTTGTTTCGCCATTGTGAACAGTGCCTCAGCTTTGCTTCTTGTTAAAATACCACAATCCATCTAACTTAAAGCAAGGTAATAAAAAAGAATTATTAGTCACATGCGACAACACCAATCCACACAAAATTTGCGATATGCAATCGCCATGCAAAACTAATAAAATAAAAGTAAAATTTTAAGAGCGCTTTCACGCTGGTGAGTTGGGGAGATTTCAAACAAGTGTAAAATTAAAAGCTAAATAATAACCGGCTGAAATGAGGAGATCGCGACCCGCGCCGCAGCATTCGAGAAACCACACCCGCATGAGGCATATGAATATGATAAAAATTATCAACATAACCTTAACGGCACAAACCTAGTAAGCAATCATAAAACCCTTATCTCTAGATTCCCGAAAGAGTTGGGCCGCCATTTTGTACATTGATAACTGATAAGGCCAGTGTTCAGCTACCCACCGCTCACGCGGCAAGTTGGGACAATAAGCACAAATTAATAAAATAATGATAAGTCTGATAAGGATCAAAGACTTTTATTGTTATGCAATTGAAATCAAATGGTAGAGCAAGACATATACTCACAGGGCGTGTCAGGTAATAATCCTGATAGAGATAAAAAGATTTAGATTGCTAAAGTAAGAAATCTGAGCCGTCAAGGCCATGGATAATTTTAATTTAACAGGGCGCCAGCCAGGGAAAAACAACCTGACATAATTTATAATCAGTGAAACCATTAATCTAAAATAATAATAATATTCATATGCCTCACACGTGTTTGAAGACTACCCGAATTCCCACCAACTACGAGCGCTGACCACGAAACCTCCTGTCAGCCCGGTCTCTCCACACAACTGACGCTTGCGGATAAAACTTGAACTTGCGACCCAGGAACTCAGATTTGCCAACCTCGGGAACAAAAATGCGTTGTTGACATTAACTAGGACGCAGCTGGACCTGCTACAGACTGTCGATGAAGCTCCATGGACATTGCCTGCCTCACAGTGTGGTCTGATGGTCTCCGTCTTATGTGTCCATACCATCTCAACTGTCGTTCCCCCAGCTTACAATTTATATCTGTGACACCCAGGCTACTACGAATGCGTGAACTTTTGATCTTGTCTTTTAGTGATACTCCTGCCGACCATCTAAGCATTCGCATTTCTGCTTTTTCGAGTTGCCTGGAGTAGGAGTTGTACATAGTCCAGCATTCGGAACCATACATTATTGCGGGTCTTAAAATAGTCTGGTATATCTTTCCTTTAAGTTTTATAGGCATTTTTCCTGCTAATTTTTAGGCCATTATCCTCCAGGATCTTTCTCTACCTTTCCAGGCTATTCTGTAAGTCACAATGATTATCTGTTATCAGTACTACATCATCTGCAAAAAGCATAGTCTTGAGAAAACTGTTCATATCTTGACTTGTTAGATAATTCATGAGCATTATTGAATAGCAGTGGGCTGAGGACAGATCCTTGGTGTACCCCCACTTTAATTGGAAATTTTGGTGATGTCCCTGATGTGCATCTTACTTGGGTATTAAAATATTAGGTATTTAAATATTTTTTTTCCTTATAATAATATGGCTTATTATTAATAGGAAAAAATATTTAAATACCCAATTATCAATCTTATGATTTCAAAGAAGTTTTTTTTTTTAAATTTAAAATGAGAGCATTTTTGAACGCGATTTCTACTGTTTGTGGAACTGCAAGTTATATTTAAATAATAATAAAATAATTATTTTATTTTTTACTAAGAGGAACAACCTTAAATTATTGTAATATTTAATGAAATGAAGACAATTCTAGCGAAATTTAGTCGAAAATCTTCAAACAGAAAAATCAGCAAAAGATATTGGCACCACTTGGACATGAACCCAGGATATTCGGCTTGATCTAAGGTGTCGCTATCCGATTCGTTCATTTTTAATTGTATCATACTTCAACTAAGAACTACCGACATTATCTTTATTTTCAAAGAATGCATGATTCAAATTCGAACTAAATGCTCTCTAGATAGTGTCTGCTTAAATTTTCATTTTTAATACGCGATATCTATTGACTTTTCTGCAAGTCTAGGATGATTATTAGAAAGGCACCTATGAATTTTTCTCTTTCCGGTTCGCTTGAATTGTCTTTATAATTAAATATTATAATATTAGTTTATTATTTGACTGTACTTGCCTGAGGTTACCAATTACATAAAAATCTTTAGTTTGATTTGAATTATCGTGTACAATTAATTATACAAGGTGGCGCAAAATTAATCACCTTATCGGAAGATGTTATAATATTTGCAAATAGCGTCGTACGTCAATCATATTTGATATTTGTGAACTAGACAGCGCAGAATACAAACGGACAAGCAATGGAGCGCTATACTCCGCAAGAGCGTGGAATAATTCACTCATTTCCACTATAACGGTTACGCCAATAAGCATAATATTCATTTCTGGGGCACTGAAAATCCGTGTTTTTTTTTTATTTTATTTTATTTTTTTTATTTTAAATTTAAATCCGCTAAACTACTTACGTAGTTTGTCAGCAGGTACATAATGACAACATTGGTACATTTTCAAACATTGTACACATAAAAATGTATAATTTTGATGCTAAATATCAATTAAATAGATTATTTAAATTACGGAAATAGTATATACATGTAAGTAGCACTATAAGCCTTATATAATAAAAAAGTACAAATGGATTTAGTATGAAGAAATAAAATATAATCACTAGTTACAATTAAAAGTTTCATGTACATAAGGTATTACAAAAATTGTAATGAATCTATCAATCCCTTCGAATGTGAGTTTCAATAAAGAATACAAGAACTTCGGTAGGGCATCAATATAAATCATCACTATATAATACCTATTTCCTTAGATTATATTTGACGTTACCATTAAAAACGTTATTATTTTTGATTGTCATTGGTAGTTTATTAAATATTTTGGGTACAATATGGTTTAGGATCCTTTCACCGTATTTATTGGTACATTTCGGAACCACCAATCCTTCATTTTGAGTGAATCTTGTATTATGTTTATGCAGTGGCGTAGCTAGCATGGGTGGCACCCAGGGCGGAAAACGCGGTGTCACCCCCCTCCCCCATTATTTTTTTTTTGAGAAATTCAAAACACAAATTTTGACTTCCTAAAATATAAAAAAAACATTTCTAGCTAGTCATATATGTAAAAAAAAATGTTATCCTCAAAATTAAAACACAAACCCTAATAGAATAACAGCTTTTTCAACAATCGATAGGTGATAATTTCCTTCGCGAGTTCCCGTCAATCACAAAGCACGAAAGAAATGAGATTGACACAGGGGAAAAGCGAGGAATATTTCACGGGAATCCCTAATAAATCAATAGTAAGAGCTAGGAACGAAAATAAAATAACAGAATTTTTGGGGAATACTGACCGACCGAGCCATACAGCTACTAATAACAGAGTTCCGTGTGGAGTCTTCAATTCTAATATGCTGCAAAAATCTGAAGAAAATCATTAGCTGGCATGAAAACATAATAACCAATACTAAGGTTAAAACCAGTTTTGTGTTCGGAGTGTAATGATAAAATTTCAATCGTGAAATAGTAAAGGGGGCGTTCATGTATAACGTAACGCAATTTATAAATTTTTTTGACCCTCTCTGCCCCCATGCAACACGCCGTAACATTTTTCTGCACCTCCCTCCCCCTAAACGTTACGTAATACCCAAGTGACTATTTTTACCTAAAAGTTTCAATTAAATTGCGCAAAGTACTAAAAAGTCGCTTAAATACATGCATACCCAGTTTGGGACAGTTCTTTCGCATGCGAGGATCGCGCACCGAACCGAAACTATGAAACAAATGGATTAGGGAGCATTTTCGATGAAAGCTACGAGGTGAGGTTTTTAAGTTCGCAGAATGGGAAGGTTTGAGATTAGTGGGGATGTTGCTGAATTAGTTACTAATTGAACAACTCATTATTAGTGTAAACACCGAGTTTTATCGTAATGAAGTCATTCGTTTTTGAGTTATCGTCGACCAAACATGTCAATCGGGAAGAAATTGTGAAATATGGAGAAAATTGAGTTCCGCGCTGTTATAAAGTTCCATAACAAGCAAGGAAAATCAGTTCTGACCATACTGAAAGAGATGTCATTAGTTTGCGGGGACTCTTGTTCAAGTAAAACTATGGTTTACAAGTGGCATACCCTCTTTAAACAAGGCAGGGAGTCACTTGAAGACGACCCATGGCCAGGAAGGGTGATCGAGGTGACCACTCCGGAAAGAGGTATGGCAGATTTGCGTTCTACAGTGAATAATAATGAAGTAGGCAGGCTTAGAATGGAACGATTAACTCGAAAACTACTCAAAGGATTTTCATGCGGTTTTCACCAATAGATAGAATGTTTTGTGAGGAAGGTTTAGGTATATAATTTGTCAAGGATTTGTGTAAATTGGTTGAAACATAATGATAATTGTTAGAAGTGCCGTAAAAAGTCAAGCCGCCTGAGAGATTTCATCAAAAACACTGCCTAATCCCGCGACGGCATACATCAATCTTTTACGGATAGCTTACTATACCAATTCTTCTAAAAAATTGGTCACGTACATTGCGGTAATTGATAAGTTATTTAGACGGATACAGTATTAATCCTTATTAATTTAAATACGTTAGTTACCTCAAGCATTTCATGCACAATATTGTAATCTTTCACACCATCTCTACGTATTATAGTCCTCCGCGGCATCTGTCTGTCTCTTCGCGATAAACTCAAAGACGGCGTTGGTTATAAAGGTTGAATAACTATCCAGTTGATGACGTTGTGTTTTATTAGCCACAGCAACGCGTGGCCGGGTCAGCTAGTATTAAACAAAAGTGATTACAACTCAAAAATTGAAGATTTCATCAAGAGTGACGTGTTTAGTGTTTTACCAACTGACCCTACCGGGTCAGTTGGTAACCCCATCTTGGAGAAACTGATACGGGAGCGACTACGTAAAACTCTGTCACCGGCCAGTGACCTTCAATTCGGTTTCGTCCCCGGTAGATCGACGGTGCACGCCCTGTCGTATGTGCTTGATTGGGTGAAGGCTTGTCCAAAGAGGTACGTAGTTGCAATTTTCCTCGATATAACTGGTGCCTTCGATCACGCGTGGTGGGCAATGATGCGTACTAAGGTTAAAAACAGGCAGAGTTCCAAACTTTTGTTCAAGTGCATTGATGACTACCTCTCCGACCGCACAATTATGATCAGCTTTGGCGACTACCTGATTGAAAGGGAAGCGGATATGGGATGCCCGCAGGGATCTATTCTTGGACCTGACCTGTGGAACATTAACTTTGACGATTCCTCCAGGCTGCCCTTGCCTGAAGGTTGCATCTCTGTCGATTACGCTGATGATAAGACGTATTTGGTCTCTGGGGACAGCAGAAGGGAAGTTGAGAAAAAAGGCAGTGAAGGTTTGAACATGTTCCTCGATTGGGGGAAGAGAAACAAGATGACATTCGCTCCCCATAAGACCCAGGGACTCCTGATGAAGGGCTTTCTCAGTAGAGAAAGAAATCCTGTCATCAAAATGGGAGACTCTTCTGTCCAATTTCGTGAAACTGTGAAATACTTAGGTGTCACTCTAGATCGTTCGTCCTCCTTTCTGGCTCACGTCAAGGATGTATCTGGTAAGGCTAAGGCCCTGTTCTTGAAGCTTAGGAGACTCTCCACAGCTGAGTGGGGACTACGTTGCCCAGCTTTGCGTATCCTTTACAGATGCGTATATGTGTCGCAGGTTTCGTATGCTGCATCTGTCTGGGAGCATCGCCTGGGTAACTCGCTCATACTCTTGGCTCTCAAGCGGGGCCAACGAACTCCTTTACTAGCACTATCCGGGGCGTATAGAACCGTAGCTTCGGACGCTTTGCCTGTGTTGGCCGGCATTTTGCCAATCGATCTAGAAATCAGGGAAGTGCTTACTAAGCAGAGACTAACCAGAGGAACCCCTGCCACTCACCTAGGAGTTATTCTAACTCCGGGTGGGCCGGGAACCCTCCCTGGGCTGCTGCGTCAAATGAGAGACCTGTCACTCCAAGAGTGGCAGGCCAGGTGGGATAGGTCGAATTTGGGAAGATGGACTTTCTCCTTCTTCCCATCAGTTAAATTCAGAATGGATGCGGTCTTCCTCAAGTTAGACCACCACATAACTCAGTTACTCTCTGGCCATGGTGAATTTAGGGGGAGACTACACTCCCTCTCTCTTTCCCCTCACCCCAACTGTGCCTGTGGGAGCACAAACCAATCGGCAGAGCATATCTTGTGGCAGTGTGAGATAATGACGGATGCTAGAGGTCAAATGTTAGATGGTTTGGATGTACCCATCAGACCAGTTTGGAACTCCGACCTGGTCTCGAACAAGACGAATTTTGAGTGCTTGAGGAATTTTACAAGAGTCTGGGTGGAGAGATGGCCTGATCTGAGAGTCGTGGACTAGCAGTTTATGAAACCGGGTGTACTCGCTCCTGACTTCCACGGACTATTCTCTTCTAACTCATTTACCATGTTTGCCTGGATTCACTTAACCATATCGGTTTCTTGTTTCTTTATTTTTATTTTTCTCTTTGTATTTGCACTTTTACACTTCTTATACTTTTACACTTTTTACACTTTATACTTTTACCTATTGCTTGTTTTGCTCTTCTCTCTTTCTCTTTTCAGAGGTGACTCTTCGGGGTATTAATCACTTTCTTTTCTTTTCTCTTTTGATCTTTTTATTTTTTTTTCTCAATAGCTGCTGCGTCACTGATGAACTGATAAAGTGCTGTTTACTTTCTGTCTAAATTTTCTATGTATATATAATTTATGTGTACCTATTGTTTTGCTGGTTTTATTTTTCACTCTTATATCTATAGCATGGATAATTCTCCAGCGTAACTTGTCTTGCCAGTGTGCTTTTAGTTTTACATTTATTATGCTTTTTTCTTTTTTTTTTCTTATTTATCAATGTATTTTTACTTCATGTTTGATTAGATTATGTTTGTATACCTGCTGTGTGGATAATTCTCCAGCGTAACTTGACGCGCCTGTGTGCTTTTTGTTTTACATCAATTATTTTACTATTTTTCTTCCCTTTTATCTGTATTCTTATTTCATGTTTGTATTTTTGGGTTTTTTCTCTTCTTTCTCCTCTTTTTAGTGCGTTATTGATTCTAGAACAGAACTCCGTTGCCTGTTTTGTTTTGTCCTTTTCCCCAATTAAGGGGTTGGACCTTGGGCCTTGTCCCTATGTATCTATGTACGGTTGCTTTTAGGTTTACTTTTATTTTGTACAGATCCTCTACGCTCACCATCCAGCGCCCGCGCCACCCCCCGGGACATATTCAGGTTGAAGGAAAGACTGAGCGGCTTCCCATGGCTGTCCGCTCCTCCTCCGGCTACCCGACGCTTTTCTCCCTAGGGTCTTCGTTAGTCGTCCATTTACTTCTTCTAGGCACCACCGGCTAGCTGGCTAAAGGGCGACTCCATGGGATGCCGTAACGTTGGACTAACGACCTTTTTTATTCTCTCGGGGACCGCCGGATGCTTCTTGGTTAAGTCAATCACTCTAGATTGTTCCTTTTTTTAATATTTCTTGTATTGATTTGTTGTACATATAACTTTATTTTTTCTCACAGTTGCCTGCAGCCTTGAGTGTGTGGTCTCCCTCTGGCTTCAATCAACAAATTTTGTTTCTCTTTCTTGCTTTTCTTATGCTTACTAACACCAGTAGATTAGTTTCTTTTATGACCATTGCAGTTCAGTCTGCAGGCGATCCTACATTTCCGCCACCTAACAAAGTATGTAGGGACATTGAAGGTCTAGATTCGTTCTGTCAATTGTAGAGTCACTCATATAAAAAAAATTAGATTCTTGCGAGAGCTCCGAAGGGGCGACCATAAGTCGCCTATACCGGGGCGGGAAAGGGTGGGTACTTCAATGACCCTACCGGGTCAGAGATAACTATTATTAGAGTCGCTGAGTAGCTGTAAAATAACTTAGGTACCAGGTGTATTTTGCTTCTGAATTCACGGACACTCTTCTTTATTCCCTTACTTTTACCGCTTGGATTAATTTTTTATGATTTATGTGTTTTGTGTTTCTGTAAAATGTTATTTCTTTTATTTTATTTTATAAGTCATATGTTATATATTACATTTGCGTTATGTTATTTTGTTAATTATATTTTCAAAAATGTATATACATAATTGCTTTGCGATTTGCTTTGTTTATATTTACTATACTACCTGTTAATTTATGCCATGTTCCTTGTTTTGTTTTGTTTGTCTTTAACTATTTGAATGTTTTTTGGATGAACTGAACTCACATTTTAATTTTCTCTCCCTATCCCCGTATGGGGGTGTGCCGGACCTCGTCCCTGCTTCATATTTAGTTACATTATTAATTTTGCAGATCCTTCTCAAATCTATCTGCGCCTCCCCCAATGAAATGTGCAGGCTTGAGGTTTGATCAGACGACCTTGACTGTCCTTTGTCCTGCCTCTGACTACCCAACGCTGAATTTTCTTTTAGTCTTCGGGTATTTTACCCCAAATATTCAGTTAACATTCTTTGAGGCTTCACTGAGTGCTCGGCTAAGGGACACGGAAGCTAAGTGTAGTTTATGGTCAGACCGAAAGCCATTCACATTTTTTGTTGGTACTTGCCAATTGATTTGAGATTTATTGTATATCTTATGTTCTCTATTTTATACAGGTGCTTGTAGGTTTTTTACAGATGCAATGCCGCGTCATGGAGTCTCATGAATGAGTTTTTCTTTTGCCCTGTTTAATTTATCTTTGTCTTACTAACCTATTTTTTTGCATTTTGTTTTTCCTGTCAAGCACTTGCAAACTGCTTACTAACAATGTATGTATGGACACTGGAGGTCTAGATTCGTTCAAAATAAATAAATATAGCTTCGTTTAATCAATAAATTACAATCTTGCGAGAGCCTTGAAGGAGTAACCATCAGTGTTTAAAAAGTGAAGGCTACTGCCATCTAGCGGAATATTTTTGTAGCTTGCCTGTTTGAATTACAGTTTACAGGCTAGCAACGTAGGGCCACACTGATTTAAAAACTAGACGATAAAGCAGATTTCTGGATATCTGTATCGTATTTATAGACTGACACTATTGGTTGTTGTTTTTTTCGGTTCTGACTGAAAAACAAAAAGCTTTCAGGTTCTGACTGCAACTGAGGATGTAAATTTTCTTTTTTTCCGACTACGGCCAGTTTTGGATTGAGACTCCGGATATTTTTTATGCTTTCTTGTGTTTCCGTTTAATAATTCTAGATCCGTGTATTGCTGAGCGAATGTCCCAGGGACGGAACTGAACTTCGTATTGTTATGTCCCATTTCCCCATCTAAGGGGAGGGATATGACCTCGTCTCCGCTACGTGAGTTTTTGAGGCGATCCCGGAATTACCTCTCGGACCGCCGGCGCCACCCCAGGAGAAAGTCACCGGACAGAGGGATGTCCGAGCGAGCTAGGGGACCTCTCCGCCCCTCCTCTGGCAACCCGACGCTCACATCCTCAGGGTCTCCGGGCGCACAGGCCTCAATCTCCCACTTACTCATCGTCGAGGCACCACCGGGATGTCGGTTAAGGGGCGCGGAATCTGAACCTCGTATCCGGCCTGCCTGATCACCGACTAACTTTCAGCAGGACTGCCGGGCGATCCACGCTGTAGCACCTCCGTCTGCGGTCTCTCGTCTACCTTGGTATTATCATTATGTTTTGAATCTTGCTTGATGCATTATGTACATAAATATGTTAGGGTAAGTATACTGCCTACATTTGTTTTCTTACGCTGTTTTCATTCCTTTATCTAAAATCCAGGTAAGATTTTATTAACACTTACTAACAAATGTACATAGTAGCACCTGCATACTAGCGTGTGTCAATTTTTTCAACTTTTGAATTCAGAAACGCCCGGGGTCTCAAAAGTTGCGTCTTGCAAAGAAAATGGGAACTGCATTTAAATTTATTTTTTTTTAAATGGTTATTAGCCCGCTAAAATGCATTCAAAATCAGAAAACAAACCTAAAATCTTTTTTTTTTTAATTTTGAATAATTTTTTTTTCAGCTAATTTAAATAATTTTTATAATTTCCTTTTAACGTTTGTTTATTATTAAAAAATGCGTATAACTGACAAAAATGAAAAAAAAGTTCAACTTTATGAATACAAGTAAGTCAACAAGAATTCTGATTTTATCCAGAAAAAGTGTTATTTCCCCTTTTATTTTTTTAACCAACACATCACATAATATGTTTAAATTTTTTATTTTTTTGGTTCTTTGTACTGCAGTTATGTAATAAAAAATATGTTTGGTACAAAATATGAACCCTGTGTTTTATTTTTTTTCCAAATCACGAAATCTATTTTTTTCGAAACTTTCGGCCATTTTAGCGGGCTAATAGTGAAAAATAATTTCATTTATTTTTACGTTTTCGAATAGCTACAGATCATACGAAACTTTTGAGACCCCGGGCGTTTATATATAAGGCCATTTGTTTTCTCTCTATGAAGAGCGACACACGCTACTGCATGCTGCTATCTAACAACGTATGCGAGGGCAATGGAGGTCTAGTATCGTTTAATTAAATGTAGAATCATTTATATATATAAAAAATTAGAGTCCTTGCAAGAGCCTTGAAGGGGTAACCATCTGTTACCTATACCAGGGCGGGTAAGTAGTGGGTCCTCCAATAACCCTACAGTAAAATATTTAGATAATGTGAAATGTGCCCAAAAAAATCGTAAAAACTCTATCTTTCAAGATGAGTCATATCACCAAAGTTTCTCACAAAAAAATCCCAAGGCACCAAAACTGTACAGATTTCTGAAAATCCATAAAATTAATTATCCCATTAGACCCGTGGTCTCCTGTTGAAAATCCCCTATTTTAAATTATCTTCTTTTATAACAAAGGCATTCAATGACACCAATGTATTTTCCCCAAAGTATACCATCAAAAATTCATTAACATTAATTAACGAACTAAATGACCTTGTTCTTCCCGCTAACTGCAAATTAATATCATTCGATGCAGTCAATTTATTTCCTAATGTTCCCATCACTGAAAGTAAAACCCTATTATCCAATTTACCGAATAATTCACACTTAACTAAGGATCTAGCTAATGAATAGTGGCGTCTTTTTAATATTTGTTTAAACCAAAATTATTTTCAATATAATAATATCATTTATCAACAAAAGGATGGCTTGGCCATGGGGGCTCCAACGAGTCCTCTAATCGCCGACATTTTCATGAATAATTTAGAAAAAAATATTTTTGCTTCTAAATCACCTCTCCTAAAAAAACATTTTACTGTGGAGACGTTACGTTGATGATGTTCTGTGCATTTGTCAGGTACCGAAAGACAACTAAACTCTTTTCTTAAAATAATAAATTCCTTTCACAAACAAATCCAATTTACTTTAGAAATAGGTACCAACTCAACCTTGAATTTTCTAGTCCTACCTTTAAGTATCATTAATAATAAAATTGATTTCGATATCTGCCGTAAAACCTACCTATACAGATACTACCATTCATAATTCATCCAACCACCTCATATCCCACAAACATTCCGCCTTCCACTCTATGATACATCGATTGATTACAGTACCATTAAATAATAATAATTTTAATACTGATTGATCCATAATTAAACAAATCGCAATAAATAACGGGTATTAGACAAAACTAGAAAAAATATTCTTAATAAAAAATTGAAACAAGCAGCATCAAATAAATTTCTTTATAATAATTCTAATAATAATATAAATAAAAATCACCAATTCCAATGGCGTAGAGTACTGTTTACGAATAACTTTTCTTCTTTAAGCGTAAAAAAATTCCCTCCGGAAATAAAACCCGCCTTTTACACTAAAAATAACTTAGGTAAACACTTAATTAACACTAAAGATATTGACGATAAATTTAGCCACTCTGGCGTATATAAACTAAATTGTAATGATTTTTCTGTATTTTATATCGTAAAAACGGCCCGGAACGTAAACATAAGAATAAAAGAACATCTAAGATGTTTAAATAGTAACGCTTTTTCAGAATTCGCAAACCATCTAATAGAAACTAACCACTCATTCGATAAAACCTCCTGGACTAAAATATTACATAAAAATGGAATTGGGTTAAACAATCTAGAAGCTCACGAAATCAAAAATGCCGTCAATAATACATGAAACATTATTAATAACCAAATCAATTTATCTGGCAGTCCCATTTTTAATTTATTCCTTTAACCTCTTCTTAAACAATTTCCTCCCTCTCCCTCCCCCGTTTACTTACCCATCCTGTAATTATTTTTGTCTCCTTTTTTTCTATTTGTATCGCTTTCTTGCACCAATAGGGTGTTGCCTATTCTGTTGCTAGCTCTTTCACTTATTCTCTAAATTTCATTTATACATGTATGTCTGTAGATATTTATCTTTAGTTGTTATAATAAGCCCTGATGAAGCTCGAGATGAGCGAAACCTGGTTGGCCGTTAAATATTAATTCTATTAAAAAGTGGTGTTTTACAAAGTGTGTTTTTTGATATATTCTTCAAACAGCATCTCCAAAGATGACATAAGCTTCGACGATTGTTTTTTCTCAGGACGTCAATGTAATTGAAATCGCCACAGGAACACAAAGGGCTTAGTAACCAATGTTTTTTTAATGCATCACTAGAGAACTGCTCGATTGGCAAGGCCAAGTAAAAGCGAATCCACTACTTTCGAGCAAGTTTATTCGGTGAATGAGTCCGTAGGTGATTCTTTAGGCCATCTTTTCGACAACACGAATAGTTGCACTTGGGACATGAAAACGGTTTTTCTCCACTGTGGGTATACATGTGAGTTTTTAGATTTCCCTTTGTGGAACATGAATAGTTGCAGTCGATACATGAAAAAGGTTTTACTACGCTGTGGACATACATGTGTCTTTTAAGACTTGCCTTCAGAGAACATGAATAGTTGCAGTCGGGACACGAAAAAGGTTTTTCTCCACCGTGGGTATACATGTGAGATTTTAGATGTACCTTTGTGGAACATGAATAGTTGCAGTCAGCACATGAAAAAGGTTTTTCTCCGCCGTGGGTATACGTGTGAGTTTTTAGACGTCCCTTTACAGAACATGAATAGTTACAGTCGGTACATGAAAAAGGTTTAATTCCGCCGTGGGTATACATGTGTCTTTTAAGACCTGCCTTCACAGAAATGAAAAGTTACAGTCGGGACACGAAAAAGGTTTTTCTCCACCGTGGGTATACATGTGAATTTTAAGATGTCCCTTTGTGGAACATGAAAAGTTGCAGTCTGGACATGAAAAAGGTTTTTCTCCACCGTGGGTATACATGTGAGTTTTAAGATGTCCCTTTGTGGAACATGAATAGTTACAGTCAATACATGAAAAAGGTTTTACTTCGTCGTGGGTATACATATGTCTTTTAAGAATTGCCTTCAGAGAACATGAATAGTTACAGTCGGGACATGAAAAAGGTTTTTCTCCACCGTGGGTATACAGGTGAGTTTTTAGAAGCCCCTTTGTGGAACATGAATAGTTGCAGTCGGCACATGAAAAAGGTTTTTCTCTGCCGTGGTTATACATGTGCCTTTTAAGATTTCCCTTCAGAGAACATGAATAGTTGCAGTTGGCACATGAAAAAGATTTTTCTACAGAATGGGTGCGCAAGTGCAGTTCTAACGTCGATGTAAAACGGCAAGAATAGTCACAATGGGGACAATAGTATTGCTTTTCCTCAGGATGCGTCTTAAGGTTTGTCGGTGAGTCTGAAAAAAATTAAAGAAAAGCTTAATTAATGTAAGGAAAATAGATGCATAAAAAAGGTTACAATAAGGAGATCTAGAAGTATCGACTTATCAACCTAAAAATCAGTTTTACCTGCTGCCTGTGTCAATTCTTCAGAGCGCTTTAAGCATTCCTTTTTAACATACGGGAAGTCTATGTCAATGTCCGTATAAGGAATCCCTCCTCTGACTTTATCTCGGGGTTCTGGTTCTGCCTCGATGGTAACAATCTCCACATTAACACTACCTGGAGAAATAAAACACAGAACGTACATTAATAAGCTGAGACTGAGAGGATCTTTAAAAATATATTTAAGTCTCCTGATAGACTTTTTAATTTTTAGTTATTTATTAGTTATTATGGCTTAGTGAGCATTTACAATTGATTGAATTAAAGTACATCACGATATATACTATTGCATTATTCATAATTAAACAACACATATTGACTGGTCAGTGGTTGAGTGGGCATAGCGCTTGGGTCCCACCCGAGCGCCGCGTGTTCGATTTCTCGGCTGGCTAAGTCCTCCATCACAACACAAGCAACATTTTCGGCTTTCTGTGGTGGTAGTGGGAGATTTTCAAACATGGTTGGGTTATTCGTAACCCTGGAATGTTTGTCTTTCTTTTTCAAAAAAAATATGTATATGTATATGTATATGCTATAATGTAAAATATGATTAATAAAATAAAAATTAAGTATTAAAATTTAATGCAAATTAGCAGCACACTAAACCGATAATTAAAATCATAGTAGTAAAATAAGTCTGAAATAGTATATAAAAAGAGCATAACATAAAAAAGGAAGCCGCTTTTAATTAAAAAAATGTGCGTATGCGCTTAAAACAACCAATAAAAAAACTAGTAAAACGTAGCCAAAAAATAATACATAATGAGAAATGACATAAAACTAAGTGTTACGTATAAAAGCTTACTTGAAAAGCATTCAATTATGTATGTTTTTGTTACAACAAATAAACAAAAATGAATATGATTTAACCGTAAGGTAAGAGAAGATTTTATATAAAATAATAAAAATAGGATAAGTTATTTATTAGCAGATAGAATCGAAATAAGTTGCTTTTTGAAACATGCAAAATTATCGATATTAATTATTCGCAATGTTTATTCGAAAGGCTATGAATAATTCCAGGAAAAGGTGAGAAGTACATCAGTAAATCGCGCAGCTTGGCCAACCCAAATTGCACCACAGGTCGTATTCTAGAACCAAAATTTTCCAAGAGAAGCAGGGGTTACTGATTTTTTGTTCATATCTGAAGTCACAACTGGGAAATGGATTTTGATATGCTGTTACTCACAAATTGCAAATCACGGACAAGAAAAGGATTTTCTTTACCGTGAGGCAGTGTGTGATTATTTAAATAAGAATTCTTTGAACACAAACAGTTATAATTGGAACAAGAGAGTGGTTTTTCTCCACTGCGGGTCAGCATGTGCCTCTAAAACCGAACTTTTCTAAATTTGAATCGCTACAATCGGGATAATCTTTTCCTCCACTGTGAGTCAGTATGCCAATATTTAAATAAGACTTTCGTGAACATGCATACTTACAGCTTGAACTAGAGAATGGTTTACAACACCAGTCGTGAGCAGCTAGGACCCTTGTGAGGGCTTATCATTAAAAAAAGCAAATTCGAATACATGCATGTTATAAACCATACCAGTATTAAAATCAATACCAAACAATAAAGACATTTTAAAACAATTATCACATGTCACTTCAGAAATGCTAGTTGGTTTAAAATCAAAATTGTCCCCTGTAATGTGAACTTGAGTTTTGAAACCATACACAAAACACATTTTTTTTAAAGAAAGACAAACATTCCCCGGTTACGAATAACCCGACAATATTTGAAAATCTCCTATCACCACCACTTAAGCGGAAAATGTTGTTTGTGTCGTAATCGAGGACTTAGCCAGCCAAGGAATCGAACTAGCCTGAGTGGGACCCAAACGCGATGCCAACTCAGCCACTGACCGGACGATACTAGCTTTATAAGCATTGCACAAATTGTTAGCGAAACTTGGACCAATGTAATTGAAGAAGTTATTAATATTATTATTTTTTTATTTGATATAATATCTTACATTTCAAATACAATTCAGCAATGTCGGCCTCACTAGGTAGCTCACCTGTGCTGAGGCCTCCATTTACAAAACAAAAAATTATACATAATACATTAAAAATAATATAAAAATAATGCTGCATAAAAAAAAATAAACTAAAATTAAACTAAAAATAAAAATGAATACTTTTTAATGTAAAAATATATAAAAATTTATAAATAAGGTAAAATGAATTATTTAATGATGTGTTTTATATTGGTTTCGTGTATGTGCTTTATTCTTATTATGTCATGAGATTTTGGTAATATTGTCTTTTTGGTTCTTTAATCCATTTTTTTATAATTTGAGTATGAATTTATTTTTGTTTTCTTCTATTTTATTTTCAAGGGTAAGGCTGTTGAATGCTTTTATAGCATGATATTTATACTGTCGGAGTTTTTATTTTATTTTTGTACGATTGTCTTACAGGTCTCTTAGTGATATTTTGAGATTGCTGAAATTTATTTTTTTGATCGAAAATGTAGTTTAGTAGTTTTAACGTATAATTGGCGTAAATCTAGTATCTCACAACTGTTGAATATTTGGTCTGTATCAGTTAGTCAATGTTTTTTTTTAAGTACAACCTTTAAGATCGTTTTCTGCACGATTTCTAAGTGATCGATAGCTGAGTTTGTTGCTCCTCCCCAGAAAATTATTCCATATTCTATTATTGATTGATAAAGTGCAAAATATGTTGTTTTTATTTGTTTTATTTTATATATGTTCTTTATGTTTAGTAAAATGGTTAGTAAATTTATTTGGATTCTTTTCCATTGAAATAATAATAATATTTAGTAATTTTTTTAGAACAGTTACCTCCTTTTTATTCGTCTTTTGCTGTTTAATGTTACCATTGACGTCATCTACTTTTCTTCCGTAATATGCTTGCTTTGTTGTTCGTATTATCTTTGAATACCGGTTACTATTTCGTTTAGAATATTTAGTCAAAATTGAGTTTAGATATTTTAAATTAGGTTTCTAATTTTGTACTTTGCATACGAGTTTCCAAACATATAATAAAATTATTGGTTACCAAATTGACGTCATTTGTTGACAGAACTACATCCCAGAATTCCTTCTTTAATTGTCAAGTTGTTGGTGGGTATATTTTTAGGATTAATACCATGAAATGCCAGAAGTGATATTATTTTTATGTTTTGTGTTATTCAAAGCTAGAGTATCAGTATTTAAGTCCCCACATAAGACTGCATAAAAAAAGATAATCTCCATATTATGCAAAGATTCAGAATCAAGCAATTCATTCACGGAGACGAGAAAATTATACAGATTAGTCAGGGAGATCGATGTACACATAGCTATTAAACATAATATAGTATTAGAAATTGCAGTTTTAAGCATTAGGCACTGGGGAGAACAATTTGCTCAACAGTTACCTTAACGTTTTGCCATGTATAGATAACAATTTGATCATTTTACAAATAGTTCAAATAATATTCATAATAATTCATCAAGGTTGTCGAATCAAGTACAAATTTTGTCAATTTTTTTAATTGGTATATTTTACAATATTTTCGAAAAAATCCTCGTTTACTGCTGGAGAATCCGATGCCCTTAGATCTAGTTTATACAAGATTCTGATTGTTAGGCATTGTAAATCGTTAATATAATGAGATAATCTGACTCACAAATGATAAATGAATGGAGGTCACCCTACACACTTTATGCGCTCTGGTAAATAAAATGTTATATAGTAGGTACAAACTCATTGTTGTAAATAATACTAAAGACAGTTTTTTTTCTATTAGGCAAATGACCCTAAAAAGAGTGCTTTGTGACTAAAGGAAATGAACACTGGAGTATTACAAAGCAGACATCCTCATCGAACAACAGTATTGTTACGATCGTATTACAGTCATCCCTTTCCGAGATAGAGAAACACAGAACATTTATTTCTAGAAGGGTTTGTGTCCTGTGTGTTCTGAATATGGATTGGACTAGAGTCAAGAAGAGTTTACCTTCCAGGGGAAGTTATCAGAAGAAATTCTGTCTTTGTCGGATTAAGTTTGAGATTATTGACGGATATCCAACTTGAGAGTGTATTAATGAATACCAGGTTTTTGAGGACATTTTTATCGTCCGGGAAACAAAACTTGATAATCAAACGAACATATACGTTGT
The DNA here is from genome assembly GCA_917880885.1 of Limnephilus marmoratus. Classification (NCBI taxonomy): domain Eukaryota; kingdom Metazoa; phylum Arthropoda; class Insecta; order Trichoptera; family Limnephilidae; genus Limnephilus; species Limnephilus marmoratus. The sequence continues at coordinate 52,549,976 of OU862907.1, read as the reverse complement.
CTTGTAATGCGAAGCCAGCTGAGTGAATGAGTTGATTAAAACGAAATGGAGAGACTAGATTTCAGGAATAAACCATGAAGAACTAGCCAGGAGTTTCAGGTGATGTAGGTACATTTATTGAAAGATATTGAGGCTACTCGTCCGGACAGGAACGATGTCACCCATTACAGTGCATCACCTGTACAAGCATTTTTAATGAGACACTATGATCTACCGTATCGAATGCAGCACTCATGTCAAGAACAGTTAACAAACCCAACTCGCAAGCTTCCATTCCGATGATTAAGACTGAGATTACAGGCGTCAAAAAATCTCGTAGAAGCGGGATCTCAGATAAGAGAATTTTTTTAAATTTAAGATATAATAAAAACCCGAGATGTTCGCTGCAGTGGCCGATGCTTTAGGAAGGAAACATAATTTATTCTTAAGCATCTTCTAAACGGAGTATATTTGTTTATTGCCAATGCAATAATGTTTTCTTGAGTCAATTATAATATATACTTACTTACTCGTTATTCTTATATCATTTTTCAACCTAACTTAGATAAGGTTCCAATGAAGTCTAAACTGAGCAATCGGGATCTTTTTTATGAGCAATGTAAGTTTAAAAGTTTACATTTAAATTAATTATGAAATTAATCAACGAACGGCAACAGAAAACGCGAACGAGCAAGTATATCGTCTTTAAATATTCCAAAACGCACAAGAATTCAGAACACCTGAAATCAACATTCAACATTTTCTTACTTTTGTTATGCAACTTACTGGCTATCGAAGTACATGCAGTATACTGCAGACATTCCTTCTTCACATCCGGGAGGTAGATATCTGTATCCGGCATTTCATCTCCACCCTCTTCCTGTGATCCTGGTTCCACCTTGATGGAAACACTATCTGGTTTGGGGAGATCCATGGCCTTCAGTGATAACGTTTGGGTAATTGGTCCCAAATCAAAATAAATTAGACCTACAACAGAACAATCATAAATTAATCCTATTTAAGAGCGGTGTATAAATTGAGTAAACTCTTTCAGTTGAAATGAAATATACAATGCCTCGGAAGTGATCTGGATTATCCTAAATAAGTATTATATATTTAATTGTGTGCTCTTTAAAACTATTAGTCTGTAATTGTTTACTGTTTTCTGTTCAAAGATTATTTTAAATGTTTAAACCAAGTATTATATACAGTTTTTCGATCTATTGCATCAAATATATCAAAAGAATACAAAGGATCAGGGCAGATTTATTAGTAAGACGAGAAGGTTACAAATAAATCGCAGAAGTTGAAAATACAACCGGGAAAAATCATATTGCCCTCCATTTCCACTCTACTTGTAAAATCTATACACATGTACGAGTCATCAGCTTATTTATTATACGTATATGAGTCATTCAATTGATTGAAAAAACCAAAAGCATTAAATTTAATGGATTCACGTGACATTGTGCTTTACATTTTTAAAAAGGAATTGTGTTTGCATAAAACCTAAGCAAATCTAAGGTTTTTACAGTGCGAATTGAAATAAAAAATATATATCTGACAGTGGCTTACACCGATTAAATGATAGAAGAGAGACCACGCAAAGGACTTAATGTAATGTTGAGTTCGCGAACATGACTGGCAAAAGCATACTTAAACCGTTCAACAGCAACATAAATTACTTATTTTAGGTGAAGAACTGATAAATTTTGTATGATGTAATTATTGTGTGGGTCAAGGGTGGGTTTATTGTCGTCTGAATGTAAGATTCTCTCAGTATCACTCTGGCAAAATACACCATGCTAAAGCCGTATTTTGAGAGCAGATCTTCTTTTTTTACATGAGCTCCACACAGAAGGCCCTGAGGAAAATAATTTCCCTCAGGGCCTATGCCATCTTTGGGGATGCTGAGTGGAGGGTTTTTTTTAGGAAAGGAAGGAGAGGAGAGTTCCTTGAAGGAAAGGGGTTTAAGGGGTGGGTAAATCTGGGGTTCAGTGCGTCCTGGTCATCCACCTCCAAGACCTAGACAAACGTCATCCCATGAACCCGGGCACCCCTGCTAAGTCACAAAACGTAGCGAACCACTTGGGGTGACCTATGGCAGAGGTGTTGTTTATCCAATAAAGGTTCCCGGGGCGGCGGTACCCATTCCCGCCTCTCAAATTGAAAAGATCTAGTATATAAATAAACATACTTACGACATTGTTTTCTGTATTTCAGCGTGTCAAGTAAGTAATTAAGCTTGTTGATGTTTATTCTTAATAAGGAGTAAATACAAGACACAAAAAGTGGTGAAATATTGGAATCGATTAATTGGAATAATTTAAAGTTTTTCGCTCAGTGTAAAGATCTAATAAAGTAACTAATAACCTACAATAACTTCCATAATAACCTACAATCACTTCGTTGGCATTTGTGACAGCGGCTGAAAATCCATATAAACTACTACTCGGACATGATTTGATATTGACACGGCTGACACAGTTAAAAGTTATATCGTGATTTATTTTTGGGATATTGTGCCGTGTTGGTTACCTCCTTCTTTAGCCAATGTTTTTAACAGCTTTACAGAGTCCATCTGTGTACTAGCACTAGCGTCTGTCGCGTGTTAACCTGGTAGGTGTTGCATAGCTTAATATAAAATTATTTCTTCTATGTTAGCTTCTATCAATTATTATTCTTATAATGCAAGTACCAAGGGCTTTGGAATTTAATTGGTGAATATAACATAAACTACTTACGTACAAGGCAAAGCGCGGCGGTCAAATCTAATGGGTTGAAGAAACGTTACTGGAAAAGTAAAAGAACAAGAATTTGAAAGATTTCGGGAAAAATTTGTGACAGTCATTGAAATGACCTAGAACTGTATAAATATAACACAAATATTGACGCAATATTACTTAAGAAAAGCGAAGGAATAATGATATTCCCTGATGACAAGAGAAGCAACGGAAACGTCAAAATATATAAAATTCCATTTCCATAGACAAAGGACAATTTAAGAAAATATTCATAAAGTCATTTGTTCGTGATAGTTGCTACTTGCTACCTAGGAGCAGTTCGACAATGTAAGCTTTGTAACGGCAACACTTGGGTTTCTTCGTAATTTCTATGGATTAATCTCAGCGTGCTTGCTATCACTTTTCTTGTTGGTTATGTCATTTTTTCTCTACTCGTTCCGAACGTTTACTTAAAAGGAAATAATCCATACATCTTTAAAGAAATCTTCCAACCTCGTTACATATTTAAAGCTAAACAGATTTACCAGATCCTTACATAAAATCATGGATTCCACCGCCATCAAGTTAGAACCAGGCTCAAGTGCGGAAGAGGGTGTTGCTGTGATACTTACGGAAATCGATGTAGACTATCCATTTATCAAAAAAGAACGTTCGGAATTCATTTCCGAAAACAATTCAGGTATTTCATTATTGTTTTTATGGTAAATAATTGTGAAACGAGCGAAAAACTGGAGGTTTTTGCTTGGCTGAAACGATATGCTCATACCTTTATCGATTCTACGCACGCTATTCTGTTGGGTAATGCTATCTATATATATATATCATTCTTTATAAAATACTTGACGACTCGGAGTGCCCCCCTTCCTGTGCGGTGTGCAGACGAGGGGACTATATTATCCCACTTTTGGGTAAGGTAATGACTGAGGTCCGGGATGAGAGTATCGGTTGTCGTTAGGGTCTGCTGTAATTCGTACATTTAAGAGTCCTGCATTAATTGAACTATAAAAGGTGGTTGCTGGCAGAGCATTCTACATTCGAACCCTCGTTTTTGACAAACTCTTTACGAAACGACCTGTTCTTATGATGTCGACATTAACAATGGACGGTTCTGAGGCGCAATCATAATACGACCGTAAGCACATATTTATGATGATGCTTTTTGAGAGTCAAATATTTAAGAGCCAAACAACAAATCAAAGGCCCTGTTTAGTGTATATTTTCAATTATAGATAAAGTTTTTCTGTTACCAGGCGAAGTTAGTACAACGGAGCATTCTTATTCAGAGGGAATCACCATCAAAGTAGAACCAGGGCCTAAAGAAGAAGTTCTTAAAATTCCGTTTTCAGAAACTGGCACGGAACTGACAAATATTAAAAAGGAAGCTTTGAAGCAGTCTCAAAGCATTACCCAAACGGCGGGTAAAACATTTATTAAATTTCAATTATTACAAATGAACTAACATCTCCTGCACTCGTCAAATTAAATATTAAAGACATTATATTATAAAAAATTAAACAAACACTTTGTATTTAACCACGAATTTATTATTTTATATATCGACCGGTTTCACTTCGACCAAGCTTCTTCAGGATGTAATAATAACTCTAGTATAATAATAACTTTAGGGTATAAAACACTTTTGTTAACAAAAAACATTTCGAACTTTTGTAAAGTACGCAAAGTATCGTAGCGATTATGTTAAACCGGTGATGGTTTCCCACTCTTCTAAGTAAATGTAACAGCATTCGATAATTCAGCTTTCTTCCGAATTTTTTTGTGGAGATAGACTGGATTATACTCTCGGAGAGGGACGACATTATACTTGTTGTTGTTTTGTTATTCAAGGAAGCATAAATGCAGAGACTCCTGTCATCAAGACGGAACCACAACCTAGAGAAGAAGATGAAGGGGGAATTCCATTTGTGGAAATTGACATCGGCCTGCCGGTTGTCGAAAAGGACTTCGAAGAAAGAAGAACACAGGCGGCAGGTAAATCCGAAATGCTTTGTTAGATTTAATAATTCGAACATTAGTGTTTTGTACTTTTTTAAAATTAGTTGTGCTTTTACCTACTTGTTAAACTATATCAGCATTTTTTCAGAATTATTGACAGATCTGAAGAAACATTCTACATAAAAAGGATTATCTTGTCCCCATTTTAACTACTTATGCTATTATCAGTCAAAGTTAGACGCGCACTCACGCATTCACACTGGTGAAAAACCTTTTTCATGTTCCGTCTGTAACTATTGATGCTCTCAAAAGGGAAATTTGATAAGACATTTCAAAGTGGTGAAAAACCTTTTCCTGCCCGTCTGTAACTATTCGTGTTCTCGAAGGGGATATTTGAAGTATCACATCCTGACTCACAGTGCAGAGTTACCTTTTCATATTCCCACTGTAACAATTAATTTTCGCAAACGGGACATTTGACAAGACGATTTTTATGTTCCGTTATCATTCACCTTAATATCAATAACCATGGGCAAGCATATTTCAAAAATCACCAAATTCTTACAAAAAAAAACGTCTGTGTTTAGACCACACGACTGAAGTAAAATTTCACTAACTTATATAAATAATAATAATCTTTATTCAATGAAATAACAACGATATAACTAAAAAAAATTACATGCTCAATGTAGTTTACAAATAGATTACATCAATCAGTACAAAAAAAATAACAAATAGAAAGTAACGTAAGAAAGGTTACACAGGAGTAGTATAGTTATACAGTATTTTTAGTTGTGCATAGCCTGCCTCACTAGGTGAACCTGTATTGAGGCAGAATTTTTGTAAATTGTTTCTCCTAATTTTATCTATGGTTTTTTTTTATAAATGTGTAAAGTAGATTTCCATACAGCAAAAACTTTATTTTAGTTAACATTATTGTTTGCATATACCTACACAATTCATAAACTGCAAGGTTATTACTACAATAACAACTGTCAATGACTGGGCGTTTGGGTGAGGGCACCAGTATAGGCTCGGTCATTAGAATGTATCCATATTTTAACATATTTTTTAAACTCTCTCTTATAAAAGAAAATATGACATTTGGGTGACATGTTACATTGGAGTGACGTATGACCTTGGTGTGACCTATAACCCTAGTGTGACCTATGACCGTGGGTGCCCAACGACTGTGGGGTGACCAACGACCTTGGGGTGACCTACGACCTTGGTGTGACCTTCGACCTTGGAGTGACCTACGACCTTTGGGTGACCTACGAACTTGGGGTGTCCTACGACTTTGGGGTGACCTAAGACCTTGGGGTGACGTATGGCATGGTTATTCAATAAATGATTCCTTGTTCTCGCACCTCTTTCTCTTGCCCCTACAGTAATATTTGAAATGTAACTCTCTCTCTTTCTATTTTCACTAACTTATATCTCCCTATCAAATTAAGCGTGCGTAAAGGCCCGACCGTTGGCCTTGCCCGATCACCGTTCGAATCGATCACCGTTCGCATCGATCCCCGTTCGCATCGATTATCGTTTGCATCACACTTTTCGAGACGCATTCACCAGCCTACCCTTCAAGTCTAACTAACTAACTAACTGACCATGACGCCGTTTCCCCGCAGGGGTAGGCAGAGAAGACGGACCGCCAAACAACCTGACCTTGGCATACGCTTCTTGCCTCGTTCTCTTTCATACATTGTCTCATACAAGCTTTTCTATTATTCCGACTCTTCACATGGCCCGACTCAATAATCTGATTTACTTGGTCGTGCCATGTCTTCCTCGGGTATCTCCGACTTCTTCTACCATTCGCATTTGCGACGTATATTCTCCTTACACTCCTTTCCTCGTTTATTCGTTCTACATGCCCAAACCATCTGAGCGTCCCTTTCTTAATCTTACTCCTCAAGCGTGCGTAAAGAAGTTTCACTTCAAAATTCCAGCTTAACATTTATTTTATATATATAAATTATTTTTTTTTATTTGCTATAAAAATACATTTACAGTTTAAGGAAGCTTTGACTGTCCACCAACTAGGAACGTCTCCCGTTTTAGGACAGTCAAATTGACAGGTTTTGTACATATTTGCTAGGTTAGTACACGATGATTCATATACTATTAAATAAAGTTCAGATTCACAAATTCAATTTACATATTTATAATATATGATACAATCCATTACTAGGCTTAATATATTCCAGCTTACTATCGGTTAAATTTTAACACTCCTTTCTTCGTTCATTTGCACTTTACATATATTGAACCATCCAAGCGTCCCTTTCTTTTTCTTCCTCATTATACTTACATTATCTTGGATACATGCTTTTACCACATATTCGCCTCAGGTATTTCAGCATATTGTTTTCTGTTTTCCTTCCTCTACCAGATCCACACTTCACTGCCATACATCAGGGACTTAATTTTTATATTCACTTAAAGAAAATATTGATATGTTTGAATGTGCAAAAAATCATGACTTAACTGGATTTAGGCAAAAGTATTTTGTTTTGAATACAATTTGTGTTTTTTTTTTGCAATTAATGTTATAAATAAATAAAAAAAATATGCTTTAGGTTTTTGAAAGGTTTAATTGAAAAAATATATTTTTTTATTATTTTATTCCTCTTTCAATCCTTATAGACATCGCGAGCAGCGAGGCTTTTATTTTTTATTCAAAATCAAATGTCTTATTTTATACTGCTTTATATACGAAAAAAATATCATGCATAATCATCGGTAGGTTACCCGGTGTATTTTTTTTATTGCCTTACTGCACGATTTTTTTAATATAAAAAATATAAATGTTTCACATAATTTCCATTAAAGAGTATGAAAGAAAACCAACCTTCATAACTGGCACGGCTAGAGGCTTTAGTGCCATCTCTAGTAAGGAAATCCGTCAATGTATTCAACTGTACAGTATGCTGTTGGCTGTATTAACATATAAGTATTTTTGTAATTAACATTGCTTTCACTTATTTATTTTTGTGTGTTATTTTTCAGACTCCTTGACGGATCTGACTTACAGTGCAGAAAAACCTTATTTGTGTCCCGACTGCAGTTATTCATGTTCTCACAAGGCTAGTTTGACGAGACACATGCGGAATCACAGTGAAGAAAAACCTTTTTCGTGTTCCGATTGCAGTTATTCGTGTTTACTGAGGAAAAATTTAGAGCAACACATGCTGACTCACGGCGGAGAAAAACCTTTTCGGTGTTCCGACTGCAGTTATTCATGTTCTAACAAGAGTACTTTAACGAGACACAAGCTGACTCATAGTGGAGAAAAACCTTTTTTATGTCCCAACTGCAGTTATTCATGTTCTCAAAAGGTACATTTGAAGTCTCACATGCTGACTCACAGTGGAGAAAAACCTTTTTCGTGTTCCGAATGCAGTTATTCATGTTCTCATAAGAGATATTTGACGGCACACATGCGGACTCATAGTAATGAAAAACCTTATTCATGTACCGACTGCAGTTATTCATGTTCTCACAAGGGTAGTTTGACGAGACACATGCGGACTCACAGTGGAGAAAAACCATTTTCGTGTTTAGATTGCAGTTATTCGTGTTCTCAGAGGGGAAATTTGAAGCAACACATGCTGACTCACGTTGGAGAAAAACATTTTTTGTGTTCCGACTGCAGTTATTCATGTTCTCACAAGACTTCTTTAACGAGACACATGCTGACTCATAGTGGAGAAAAACCTTATTTTTGTCCAGACTGCAGTTATTCATGTTCTCAAAAGGTACATTTGATAGCTCACATGCTGACTCACAGTGGAGAAAAAACTTTTTCATGTTCCGACTGCAATTATTCATGTTCTCAAAAAGGACTTTTGATGGCTCACATACTGACTCACAGCGGAGAAAAACCTTTTTCGTGTTCCGATTGCAGTTATTCATTTTCTCAGAAGAGATATTTGATGTCTCACATGTTGACTCATAGTGGAGAAAAACCTTTTTCATGTTCCCATTGCAGTTATTTATGTTCTCATAAAAATTATTTGACGGTACACATGCGTACTCACAGTGGAGAAAAACCTTTTTCTTGTTCCAAGTGCAACTATTCATGTTCTCAAATAGGAAATTTGAGGAGACACATGCTGACCCACAGTTGAAAAAAACATTGTTCGTGTTCCAATTGCAGTTATTCGTGTACACAAAGGAGAAATTTGACGACACACATTTTTCTCCGCTGTGAGTTATCACAGCGGAGAAAAAATCTTTTTCTTGTTCAGTTCAGAGTGTAAATATTCAACTGCAGTTCAGCCTACCTTAATTAGACAAATGCAAATCCATTTATAGCATCGGCTTTGCTTTAAACTAGTGATAATGAATCATAGATCTGACGTCACCTCAGGTGGTCTTCAGCTTTCAAAATTAGTATCTTTAATAAAGGTTTTGTATTTTTTTGTTGTCAAATTATTTTTTTGATATGTGTTCGATTTTACTATATTTTTGTATAAGTTTTAAGTTTTCTATATTTTTGTACATCTATTATTATTCTTATAATGAAACTTGTCGAACTGGTATGATTCTTGACTTGATGTTAATAAAAAATATCGTAAAATATTAATGGCTTATTATTATTTGGATAAATATTTTAATACCTTATTATCAATCTTATGATTTCAGTGAAGTTTAAAAAAAATTTAAATGAGAGCATTGTTGGACGCGATTTCTACTGTTTACAGAACTACTAGTTATATTTACGTAATAATAAAATAATTATATATATTTTTTTTAACTACGAGGAAAAACCGTAAATTATTGTAATATTTAATTAAATGAAGACAATACAAGCGAAACTCAATCGATAATCTGGAAATAAAAAAAAATCAGAAAAAGATATTAGCTACTCTGGGACATGAAACCAGGTTATTCGGCTTTGTGAACAGCGGCTCTACCAACTGTGCTAATGTGTCTCTATCCGAATCGGTCATTTTTAACTGTATCATACTTCAACTATGAACTACCAACATTATCTTCATTTTCTTAACCCATATTTTATTGACTGCTATCTTTATGAATGATTGCAAGATTCGAACCCGAACTAAGTGCACTCTAGATAGTGTCTAGTGTCTGGTCAAATTTTTATTTTTAATACGTGAAATCTATTTAATTTTTTGCAAGTCTAGGATGAATTTTTTCTATTATTTTTAACTTAATGAGTAAAACCTCAAATTGTAATATTTTTTTTTAATGAAGACAACACTCAGTGGCGTAGCTAGCATGGGTGGCACCCGGGGCGGAAAACGTGGTGTCACCCCCCTCCCCCCCCATTAATTATTTTTTGGAAATTCAAAACACAAATTTTGACTTCCTAAAATATAAAAAAAACATTTCTAGCTAGTCAAATATGTAAAAAAAATTGTTATCCTCAAAATTAAAACACTTTAAAAAAACACTAACAGAATAACAGCTTTTTCAACAATCGATAGGTGATAATTTCCTTCGCGAGTTCCCGTCAATCACAATGTAAGAAAGAAATGAGAATAACACAGGGGAAAAGCGAGGAATATTTCACAGAAATCGCCAATAAATCAATAGTAAGAGCTAGGAACGAAAATAAAATAACAGAATTTTTTGGGAATGCTGACCGACCGAGCCATATAGCTACAAATATCACAGTTCCGTGTGGAGTTTTCAATTCTAATACGCTGCAAAAATCTGAAGAAAATCATTTGCTGGCATGAAAACATAATAACCAATACTTAAGTTAAAACCAGTTTTGTGTTCAGAGTGTAACGATAAAATTTCAATCGTGAAATAGTAAAGGGGGCGTTCAAGTATAACGTAACGCAATTTTTGAAAATTTTTGACCCTCTCTCCCCCATGCAACGCGCCGTGACATTTTTCTGCACCTCCCTCCCCCTAAACGTTACGTAACACCCAAGTGACTATTTTTACCTAAAAGTCTCAATAAAATTGCGCGAAGTACTGGAAAGTCGCTTAAATACCCTTTTCTTGTTTTAATCGCATTTGCGGTAAAAATAAAACAAAAGATTTCAAACTCGCAATAGGTACATGCGTATATTGATAATATTATTATTTTAAATTGTAATTCATAAACAAATTGGGAAAATATTTTTTTTTATCCGCCTTTCATTCCTTCCGGATCTCCATAATTTAAAACTGTCTTACCTTTAATACACCTACATAGTTTTACAACACATATTTCGTTTTACATTAGCTACACTAAGGAGGCCCCGAAGAAAGTAATTTTACAAAGGTTTCCATATGGAGCAACACTTTACTCCACCATGATTCATAAGTTTACTCAGAGTGGAATAAAACCTTTTTCATGATCTGAATGAAGTTATACAAGTCCTCAAAACGAAGATTTACAAGTCCACAGTATGATTCACAGAAGAGAAAAACCTTTTTCATGTCCTGATTGTAACTATTCGTGTTCTCAAAAGGGATACATATGAAGTCAGTTGCTGACTCAGTGTGGAGAAAAACCTTTTTCATGTTTCAACTACAACTATTCATGTACTATGAAGAAAAATCTCACGTTTACCGACAGTGGAAAAAACCTTTTTCATGTCCTGACTGCAACTATTCTTATTCTCGAAAAAAATAACTAAAACGGCACTTGCTAACTCACAGTGATGAAAAACCTTTTTCTTGTCCCGACTGTAACTATTCATGCGCTACAAAACAGTATCTGAAAATTCACACCTACCTACCAACCTTGTTTTTCAAACTGGTCTTTCAGCACTAATAAACACGCTAACACAATAATAACTTCTTCACTAATTCACGTCAGTCCATAGATAAAAATTCACTTAACGAGTCACAATTCACAATATACGAACGAAATTAGAATGACACAAGGAATATTTCAGGGAAATCCCCGACTGAGCTAGGAATAAAAAAAAAACATTTTTCGGGAATTCCCGACCAACCAAGCCATGGAGCAAAATAACAGTCAGTGTTAACGTGTAAAATATTTTTTACGGCAATTTTGCACTTTCGTAAGTTTTTCTCCACGTTCGAGTGTCACCCCCTCCTCGGGTGGCACCCGGGGCGGTCCGCCCCCTCCGCCCCCCCCTCGCTACGCTACTGACAACACTATCCAAAATCTGTAAAGAGAAAAATCATGATAATATATTGACTTAATATTAAATATGTTATTAGTTTATTGATTGACTGTACTTGCCTGGGGTTACCAATTTTATAATATCCTTAATAAGATTTGAATTATCGTGTACAAATAATTATAAAATCAGCTAGCTTTTACCCGTGGCTTCACTTGCCTGGTATTAGGGCGAAATGTCTTTTTAAAGAATTTTCCCACGGGAATGAAATTCCCAATCCTCCAATTATCTCTGTTTATCACGTCGATGGGTCGCTCCATTTATGTTATTTGACGGCCGGCGTAGTGCAGCGGTAAGGCGCTTGACTCGCATTCCGAAGGTCGCGGGATCGAATCCCGGCGTGGAAAATAAATTTTATTTGATTGATTTGTGTATTTCACAATTTATTCATTTAAAATAATATACAGTATAAATGTATAGTAAATTTGCGGCACGTTCCAGAGTGAAAGATACTCTCAGTATCACCTTGGTGTAAGATCACCATTCAGAATTGAAACGTTGCCTGAAGTGGCTTTCGCCGTGTTTGGTGACCAAAACTTGAATAACCAGGTACTTCCCCACCTTCTTCTTCCCTTTCTCCTTCCCTCCCCACTACCTTCAGCCTCACAACATACTCCAATTGGGGATGCTATAGTCTCATTGGCTCCAGACGGGAGCAGTTGGGACTCTTGTGCGGTATTCATGTAAAAAAAAGCGAGTTCCCGGCATGCGTTGCTATGCTACTTTATAAAGAAATTGTTTCTCCCTGCGTGTCCTTTTCCATTCGTCCCGTTCCCCTTCCTAACCCGCATCCCCTTCCCCTCTCGTGTTCCTATTCCGCCTTCTCCGCCTTCCTTCTCCCCACTCCCCTCGACCGCTTCCCCCGTCCCGCGAACCCCCTTCCCGAGTTTCCTTTCCCCTCCTGAGTTCCCCTTTCCCCTCACAAATTTCATAATACCAGAGCTCACCAGTATATATAGAAACCTTCGTAGACGTGTTCAGAACAGCTCACCAAAGTTTCCTCACAATCAGATGAACGGTTTATTAACGAATAATTTCACGATGCCAGAACTCCCTTTTATATTATTTAAGTTTTATTATTTCTGGCTATAGTAATCCCAATGAGTTACAGAACTCATTTTAGGACAGGTGGAATAAACAATTTATGGGTGGGAGGAAATATTTACAATTTTACACGGAAATTTAGATATTAAAAATATAAGTTTCACATGCAATATTCACATACAAAAGACAGGTTTTTATTATTTTTTTATTTTTTTGTTGGCTCACCAACAGAATATATCACATATAATTTTTACATTAGCTAGCAATTTTAATTTGGTTACAGTGATAATTCTAATGAGAGGTGAGCACACCATTCATCACAACATTCTTAATTAGTTGTAATACAAAACAATAAATTAAAGTACATAAGTACATAAAACAAGAAGTTTCAATAATTTCAAAATATATTCACACACGAACATATACATACATGTTTACACATATTTAGAGGGCTAGGTGAGGAGATCATTAGGAACATGTAAGTATAATTTCCTTCTGAAAGTAGCAATTGAGTTTGAAAATACGTAAATAAGTCTTCACGTTTGCAATATTTTTTGTAAAACCGAATCATTCTCGAGATTGGTTTGAAGAAACTTGTATTAATACGGCAAGTATCGATCCTTAATATTTCAAGGTTTCTCGTGAATTTCATTAATGTTGATCAATCAAAAATAAGTCATAAATGTTGTTTTGATTTTAAACAGGGAGGTAATATCTGAAATGTGCCTTCCTTTGGCGAGTGAGACTTCTCTAAAGTGTGTGAGTCTTTCAGCATAGTTCTGTTATCTAGATTCCGAAGAACTCCAGATTTGTAAGCTAGTATTCGTATTTTTTGCTTAAAACACTCCATTTTGTTGTTATGAATTGCATAGTGTGGGGTTCAAATCATGAAGCCACACAATTTAGAACAAACAACAACAGAAAACAATCAAAGGAAAAAGGTTATACAAAGATGGATGATTGCAACTAAATGTAAAAGAAAAGAAGAGAAAAGGAAACAAGACAATTAAACGTTATAAGAAAATGACATATTTCATCCTTAAGTACTTAAAAAAATCTTTTAAAGCATTTTTATGATTTTTATTTTACTGGATTCCTTTGTACATAGTACAAAGGAATCCAGTAAAATAAAAAAAAAATTGTACATAGTACATAAGTACACTGATGTTAGTAAAGGAATGGGTAGTAATCCTTGGAGTCTTTAGTACGTAGTCTGTAGTATGTAGTACGCCAGTTATGTGGGTAATTTTTGCCTGTACATGATTTATATGGAGATCCCACAAGAGTTGGGAATCTACGATCACGCCCAAATATATTGTCTCTTTTTCTTTTAGAGGCAGTTACTTCCAACTTTGATATTAAGGCTGAGATTTTTCTTGTTACCGAAAAGTATATAATCGGTTTTTTTACGTTAAGATTTTGTTTTTTTTTATTCTCAACCAGCTTGTGAGTTTAGAAATATCAACGTTCATTTCCGTTTGAAGCTCCGCTAGGTTCAGTTTATTATAAAAAAAATACTTGTGTCGTCCGTCCGCATTAAGTTGTAAGAGTTTTTTTTATACCCCAATTTTTTATGTTATTCACATAGATTAGTAATAGCAACGGTCCAAGAATTGATCCCTGTGGCACTCCACGCGTTATTTTAACCAACTCACTCGTTTCTCCTCCCAGTTCTACTGCCGAAAAGCGATTCGATAGGTAAGATCGGAAAAGTTCCAGAGGAGTACCAACAATACCCAAAATGTTTTTGTTTTTCGATCAATACGTTATGGTCCACCGTGTCAAACGCATTCTATATATCAATAAATATTGCTGCAGTAAAATCCCCATGATCAATATGTTTGTGAAGATTTGATATAAAATCGAAAGCTGCACATTTAGTGTTAGATCGTCGTCTGAAACCGTATTGTTTTGACGTGATTATTTTTGTTGTGTTTGAAATCTTTCAATAGTCTTTCTTTAATGGTAGGTACATTCAAAGAAATTTGAGATAGTTGGAAGGTTCTTTATTCGTCTTTATGAATGAATTACTTTCACAATTTTTAGTGTGTCTGGAAAGATACCTTTTGATAGAGAGAGAGATCAATAATTAAGCACATAAGTCATCCGCCAGTACTTCCTTGCAATTTTTGAGAAGAAGAGAGGTTATCCCATCGGAACCAGCTGCCGCTTTAGACTTAACCTCCTCGGACCCAGTGTCTCCTGTGGGTGATATAATAAGTGATGTGATTCCTGGAATACTATTAATTCAAACTAGTTGCTAGAGACCCAGCGTCTCCTACAAGAGACATACAATTCTGAAAACATTGAGAATTTAAAAAAAAAAACTTTTTTTAATTAAATTATTTTATGTGTTTTTTTTAAGATATATACAAATTCAAAAATAAAAATTGGTTTTGAAGCACTTTTTTTCCTGGGTCTGAGGGGGTTAAGTTTAGATATTATTTATTTATTTATTTATTTTCGGGAAATCGACAGTTTACATTTTTCCAGTTTGTACGTGTTTGTATAGCCAAAATAAAACCAATTATGGATTACCTCCTTGTGACTTTACCTCTGATTAAGAGCATAGTAAAAATATTAAATAATAAATTTATAATAAAGGAGTATGAGATCAAAAATTTTATAAAACAAAGATTAAGTATATAAAACTAAAATTTACATAAAACAAAAAATATCAATACATTGGTAACCATAAGAAGCCAGGTTGTACATATAAATCAAATCATAACAGAATTAAAGATAAACGATAGAAACATAGACACATAACATATTCATGAAACATCAGAGAAATACTCTTTTATGTACCCCTTATATTTGGTAGGTTCGGAATTGAAAATGTCCACCTTGGATAATATGCTATTGTAACTATTGCATAGTCTGTTCAGACAAGAATTTTGCTTACAGTTTGTCTTGCATTGATCAACCCTGAACAGGACAGAAGAGCGTGTTGTACGCGCAGGTTATGACACGTAGGATTACATTTTAATTTGTCCTGATCATGTTAAAAGATTGTTTTGCTTGAGGTTCCGTGTAGATCGTGTTTAAAATCAGTTTTTTTGACAGATGCTAAACTTTCCCCAAGTGAGAGAAAAAATGCGTTAAATGCACTTGCAATCTCCGTTGGTTCCTTTACTTCTTCGTCATTAATTTATTACTAGAGATTTACAGGCTATTTTTGGGTTTTGCGCGCTATTTAAGAGAATGAAATTGATTGTTTTCCAGGTTCGTTGTAGATTATTCATGTTTCCATCGAGCAGTTTTGTATAATATTTAGGTTTAAGATATCTTCTGTAATTTGTGACAGTATTACCTTTAAGCTTTTTTTTCTATTGTCAAAGGAAGAGGTACTTACCTACTTCCTTGATTTTATTTTCCAAAGTTTAAATATGCTATTTCGTTCTTTAATAAGTGAATCAAGTTGGGCATCAAACCATGGAATACCTATTGTTCATTATTTTGTCTGCTTTATTAATTTGTAAGTACTTTTGTTTTGCATGAATTTACAGCATTTTGAAGATAGTCAGCGAAATAATTATAATTTTGGCTTACAACGTAAGACGAAAGGATAAATTTACAAGTTTTAAGTGACGTATTTGATTGTTGATAATTTATTTGTAAGCGTTTAAGAGGTTGTTTGGGGACCTGTTATTGGGGAGGTTTTTCACGGAATTTTTATAATCCAATATAAGTATATTACGTGACACGTTTAGGGGGGGGGGGGGTGTCTTCAAAATACTACGCTTGGTACAAATGAGCGGCTGATTGCTTAGGTTTTTGGTCACCGGGGGGAGGGGGGGGGGGGGGTTAAAAATTGCAAAAAGTTGGTCACGTAGTATGGGTTCGTTCTCTTATGGTCACTAAGGGGATCATCAATATTTGAAATTATCCCAAAAACATTTGTTCTATTTGTGATAATCTGCTCCATCAACGAGCTGGTGTTTTTTATTACCCTTGTGGGAAACATTGTGTTACACACATAAAAATTTACGATTTTAAGGTGTGACCATAATTCCGTGGAATATCAGTGTCTTTTCAGATATAGATATTGAAATCTCCAAAGAGTAATATGTCTTGTTTATTTTTATTTAATATTATTTCCAAAGAGTCACACTATCTGTTATATTAGAGTTGTGCTTACGGTAAAAAACATGCAAACTGAGAGACTCGGAGATGGCGAATCCTCCTCCTCGGTACATAAACCTGCAAATAGAACCATATGTTACCAACTAGGACATAATGATTCATTGCATGGGTTCTAATTAAATCTCTCCAATGCAATTCAAAGCTAGGTTAACGACATTTTAAATTTTTTTCCATTAAAACATGATAAGGGAACGTACCCATACCACGTGACCTCTTCGGGGGGGGGGGGGGGCTTCAAAATGTTACGCTTGGTACAAATGAGCAGCGGTTTGCTTAGGATTTTGGTCACCGGGGGGGGGGGGGGGAGGTTAAAAATTGCAAAAAATTGGTCACGTAGTATGGGTACGTTCCCTAAGCTAAAATATTTAAGTAAAATTATTAAGCTAGCCATTGAAAATTTCCACTTTTGATTTATGTTATTGATGATTGCGAGTCCGTTTAAGCAAGAATTTTATTTACACATCATTTGTCGTAGACCTACTTTGAAAGGGGACAGAAGAGCGTGGGGAGCCTGCAGGAACAATAAATTGATTCTTATTTAGCAAATCTGGGCATGAATATTATTGTTAACTAATTTAGACAGCAATTTTATACCTACACGATGCCTTCGTACAATCAATTTTATTGTATGAAGCTCCCTTATCATAATTATTAAATCTTACAAATGACCTGTAACAACAACATTTTAAGAATTCGTTGGAATTGCTTGTTTTTTTTTTAAATATCAAATTTATAAAATAATAAAATAGAGACCAAAGTACTGACGTAAACTCTAGATTACTCCATACGATGGTAAAGTTAAGATGCTAAAACCTTTTATGTTTCTAATGAAGAAACCTTTAATTTTAGCAGCTTTATTCGAAAATTGAAAAAAAAAATTAAAAGTTCCAAGAAATAAACAAAACTCGATTCAAAACAATCTTACTGATAAGCAAAACTACGATAGTAATAAATTGTATTAATTACCTATATTTCTATTTTTCTTATTTTATTCAACTGGTAACCGCCGAGCGTTCCTATAACATTTAATAATGAAATTGTTTCTCCATGCGCGTCCTTCCCCATTCGTCTCGTTCCTCTTCCACGTCACCTTCCTCTCCCGCGTCCCTTTCGCATCCCCCCCCCTTTCCCGTCTTGCGACCACCTCCCCCCAGAGTTCCCCTCCCCCTCCCGGGTTCCCTCCGCCCTCCCGCGAACCCCCTACCCGAGTTTCCCTCCCTCCTCTTATTTCTTACTGTGATTACCATATAAGAGTCTCAACTGCTCCCGTCTGGAGCCAGTGAGACTATGGCATCCCTAATTGGGGTACGTTGTGGGGCAGAAGGTAGCAGAGAGATGAAGGAGATGGGGAAAAAGAAAGTGGGAAAATACCTGGCTATTCAGATCTAAATACCAAGCACGGTTAAATCTATTTCAAGTAACGTTTCAATTCTAAATAGTGGTCTTACACCAGAGCGATACTGAGAGTAACTTCCATACTGTAAATATCGTCTGTGCTGCAAATCTGTTCTTCCGTACTGCAAATATACCATACATTATTTTTAATGATTTAATAGAAAAATAGCACAAATAAATCAAATATAATGCCCAGGCCGGGATTCGATCCCACGACTTTCGGATTGCGAGTCAAGAGCCTTACACTACAGTCTTTTATTTTATTCTAGTCATTTGTACATGATTACAATGTGCTCTTTATTAGGAAACTAGCAAACCCGGCCACACGTTGCTGTGGCTAACGAAACACAATGCCATTACCCAACCTTTATAAAATCCACACCACCCGCTTGCCAGCTGCCCGCTGCCCGCTGCCTGAATTGAATATTTTAATTTCTCGACATTTATCTACTATAATAAGCATGTTTTTATACCTATAAACCTTCCTCTTGAATCACTCTATCTATTGGTGAAAACCGCATGAATATCCGTTGCGTAGTTTAAAAGATCTATGCGCACATACATTTTGAGCGACTTCATCAAATAAAATAATTCAAATAAAATACCTACTTACTCTAGGACATCTATTTTCAAATTTCTTCCGTAGAACGAATTTCAAAAGTGACTATAGTACGGCCCGCCAGCCGTTTTAAATCGCACAAAAATAGGTTTTCTTTGAATTTATCGGCTTTTCTCTATTATAATTTACATGTATTATATATATAAACATTTCTCTTCAATCACTCTATCTATTGGTGAAAACCGCATGAAAATCCTTTGCGTAATTTAAAAGATTAACGCTCACATCCATTTTGAGCGACTTCATTTTATACTATGTAATGATGTAATCACAAATGTTTTAAGAAACACTCTTCAATCGTATATTTATTTTAGTACATCTTTACAATGTAATCATTATAAGGAAATGTAATGTTAAGTGTTTAAGAATGTAATCAATTATTATTTACTTTAGTTATTTGTACATGTTTGCAACCTGCTCATTATTAGAAAATATGTGCTTAAATGTTTTAAGGAATACACTTCAATAATTTATTTTTTATTTATTTGCACATTTTTATAATTAGCTATTATAAGGAAATGTAATCATATGTTTTAAGAAAAAACCAAAAATCATTTTTGTTTTTGCACATATTTACAAAATCTAATTATCATAACATACATTGGTAGTATTACATTTAATCTTTTTTTTACAGTGAATACCGCACAAGAATCTCAACTGCTCCCGTCTGGAGCCAGTGAGACTATGGCATCCCCAATTGGGGTATGTTGTGAGGCTGAAGGTAGTAGGGAGGGGAAGGAGGTGGGGAAGAGGAAGGTTCGAAGTACCTGGCTATTCAGATCTGGTCACCAAACACGGTTAAAGCCATTTTCAAGCAACGTTTCAATTCTGAATGGTGGTCTTGCACCAAGGCGATACTGATAGTATCTTTCACTCTGGAACATGCCGCAAATATACTTTATATTATTTTAAATGAATTAATTGTGAAATAACACAAATTAATCAAATAAAATTTATTTGCGCATGCCGGGTTCGAACCCGCGACCTCCAGATTGTGAGTCAAGAATCTTACCCACTGGACTACGGAGGTCGTCAGTTGTGGTCGTGGTTGTGGTAGTTATAAAAACCAAATATTTTTGTACATTAATACGTCTAACTACAAATAATCGTTTTTAGAAATTTAATTAAAATTAAATTTGATAATGTTTTTATCGAGTTCTGCAAGTATTTTGTAGAATGTATTTTAGTTACAGCTTTTTCGATGTGTAAGGTCATTTTCAAACTGTGGTGAAGTTACTTATGGACGACTTATTTACACAGCTGTAACTAAAATACATTCTAAAAATACTTGCAGAACTCGATAAAAACATTATCAAACTTAATTTTAATTAATCTTCTAAAAATTAAATTCGGGTTCTACGAATTAAACACAAAAACGATTAACAAATAATCGTGAAAGCTTCAATAATAAATCATTTCCCCCTTAGATAAGTTTTTAGACTTTCACGGCCAAAAGCATTTTCGTTATTTGTTTTTGAGGTGTTATGCCGTGTTGCGCTACCTACTTCTTTAGCCAACGTTTCGGACATCGTTGCAGTGTCCGCCGGATCTGCCCTGATGATGGACACTGCAACGATGTCCGAAACGTTGGCTAAAGAAGTAGGTAGCGCAACACGGCATAACAACCCAAAAACAAATAACGAAAATATTTCCCCCTTACTTTTTTTATCTATTAATACTATAAAGAGGAAAGATTTGATTGTTTGTTTGCATTGAATAGGCTCCGAAACTACTGAACCGACATGAAAAATTCTTTCACCAATTGAAAGCTACATTATTAGCGAGTAACAACGGCTGTATATAATGGTAAGCTCTGGCGTTATGAAATTTGTATAAATGAAAATGTGTGTATTTCATGTATTTTAGCGGCAGGGAAGAAAGGCAGGGGGAAGGTGGGGTTTGCAGAGATTGAGGGTGTGGGAAGGCGGAAAGGAACGGGGATGCACGGGAAAGGACATGCAGGGAGAATCAAATTATTTCTTTGAATGGCATAGCAACGCATGCCGGGTACTAGCAGGTAAATATAAACATAAGTTTCATGGCTGAACAAAAACTACGGAACCCCTCAAGCAACGAATTGCTGAAGGTCAAAAACATACCTATCCTCCTTTGAATTCCCTGTGCACTTGCCAAGAGCTTTTCTAGGGGTTAAAAAAATAAATTTCGGCAACGTAAGTTGGAATCATCATCATCCTGGTTAAAAATTACAGTTGGAATAAATGAAAGATAATCCTTCCTCAGCAAACGAGTCAACAGCCTAAATATTCTTTTAACCTTATTTAATTTTTATTTTTTCATTTTTTAACATTGATATTGCGATTTTGGTCGAAAAATGGACCACTTTTATTTTTCTGCGATTGATTGCGGTCCAAAAATGGACCGCATGTTCCTACCATTCGTAAAATATTTATGTAATTATTAAAAAAAATTTCCTTAGCCAGTCATTTCTTTTAAAACGAAACTATTAACATTCTTTATATTTTATGACCACAGATGTCGCAAATCCAAACTTTGTAGACTATTTTAGAACGATGTTAAAAATAACTTTTTAAAATATTTTTTCCCGCCGAATTTTTGATCAGCTGCTAACGTATAAAAATAAGTCCCTTTTCCATAGATATGAACGTTATCAAGATTATTACAGGAACATGAGAAACGTTTTACATCACTCTTAGTTAGCGGGTTTTTATTGACACGAGGATCGTGCGAACTTGTATAACTGAACGATGCATAGATTGAAGACGTTGCATAAACCAGATCACGCTCCCTGATATTTCTGGGTGAATTGATTTCAGCTTCTTCGTATTCGTTGCATTCATCCAAATATTGAGTTCCTGAAAAAATAAACGAAATTATCACCTATTTGAGAAACCTCACTAGTCCAACCAAAATCTGAGATTAAAAAAAAAACGTTGCAAAAAAAGACATGCAAAATAGTTGTTAAAATTATTAAACACAAATATTAAAAGAGAAAGCCTAAATATATTTTACGTCGATTCATTGGCGAGCATGAAAAATACAGGTAGAAAATTCCGGAAAGTGGAAAAGACAAAGATAACATATTTATCCCTAAATATGTAATTTTTTTCTTTTCTCTTCTGTTATTTTATTATCTGTTTATATAAAATAATATTACATGTATGACCACCACAACACGGGCAATAGCCTAGTGTGGTAGTCAAAAATGGAAAAAATTGTAACATTTAATCATTTATGAAATAATAATAAAAAATAAAAAAAATAAATAAAAAACATATCTCTTTCAACAATGTACGTATTTTAATTTTAATGCACAGCTGTTAAAAATCTTATTTTCAAATTATTTATAAATATATCCGCGACCAAGGGGCTGGCACTAGCATCTTTTGCCACACCATCTTTTTGTTTTAAGATATTGTCATTGAATTACAAATAATTGCTAACTGTTAAGATTACAGCAATTATGCTAATGAAAATAAAATTGATTTTCAGTATTGGCAGTGTTAATAACATTTTTGGCGTACACAAAAAAATGTCAACTGCTGTAAGCGCCAAAAATATTGTCCTACTTCACCAAGTTATAAAAGATTTATATATTACCATTTGATAGATCAAATTTTTTCAGCTAAACATTTAAAAAATGGCATTTCCGTAACCACTGGATTAAAAGATACGATTTTTTTTCTAAAGTCTGATAAGTTTTTTGGCTCTGGTGAACAATTTGGTTATTAGCTGTTATAGCAGTATTGCTTTCTTGCGAAAATATTTAGAAGACATAATATTCCGTATATTCCAAATAGTAGTACAGAATTTTCAAGAAAATAATATGCAGAGTTAATACGTTTATACATTAATCCATATTTTAGAATATTTTTATGAACCCTAAAAATATGTGATTGTCTGTTAGTAGGTGAATTCAATGAAACTCATTAAAACCAATAGTTGTTTGTGCACACTAGTCGTAGATGATTATAACATCATATTCTTAATGCATTTTGTATCTACTTTTCATGACCAACTTTGACCTCTAATCTGTAAGGGGTCCAAAACCATGGAAAAATAATATCCTCCAATAAGACCAATCATTTGCATCCCGTGAACGATTTTTCTGTTTAAAATTCTTCTTTTGTCGGTTCTGAGGATCGTGATCTTTAAGGCGGACAAGATTCCTCCACTCCTCGTGGTTCTGGAGAGACAAGACCGATTTTCCAAGCAAAAATGTCGGTTTTTCCCTATTTTCCCGGGGTTTTAACCAGAAAAATAATAATTTCCCAAAACGGTTAAATTACCAAACATCAGAAGAAAAACATTTCTGATTTTGACATTCTCATCTATTTTTCAGAAAAACAAAATTTTCCAATTAAAATTTACCCAGCATGAAGTTTCCAATCTTCAAAAAAAAAAAAAATCAAAAAGATAAACATTTACAGCCTTACTAAAAAACCTAGTCAAAATTTTATTCAATTGACAAACGGCCGCGGATGTGAAAACATTACTAATTAAAAATTTGTTCATTGAAAGAAATACACGTGGTTTCCACGGCCTGAGAGGGTAGTTTATCTCTGTTTTAACCTTTAATGTCCGAACGATATTTGTATTTTTTCCGTAGTATTTTGAATGTTCTATATATTTCTTATTTTTGAAGGTGTCGTAAAAACAAATACCATTTATGAAAACTAGATAAAATTACCTTTTAGATTTGTATATTTGAAATACAGTTTAGTTTTCAAAAACTGACATATTTTAAGATTCAAACTCGGAAATAAATGGAAAAAAAATTTCTTACCAAAGTTTTTTTGACTAAAACGTAGAGAAATTAAGAAAAAAACAAAATTTCAAAAACACAGTCCTTTTATGTAATAAATTTGGAAGGAAACTATCACCTCACTTTTTCCTCGGGCATACAATAAAAAAATAATAAAAAAATTCAAAGTTTTTTTTATTGCTAAAAAACTAACCTATAAATTATACCGTCTTTTAAATCAGATTTCTTGCATCTCTAAAGACGTTAATTACTTTGATGAATTTACCCACACATGTATTAGATAATATTATTTAAAAAAAAACACCACTGTCATAAAATTATCATAAAATAAAACCTTTAAATGTAAATTTGAATTCTCATGTATCATAAAAAAAAGTTTTTGACACTTCAATTTTCAAAGTACAATTATTGTTTTATAACTTGATTAAAACTTATGAAAAACCACACAACACACGGTAAATATATCAATGATATAAATATAAGAGTAAATTATTCATATTAATAGAAATTAACCATCACATAAGTAATATTGGACACACAGAAATCATTTCGCGCTTCCAGCGTCTTTTTCGACCGCGAACACGAATGCGCAGGCGCCGCGCCGCCGCGCAACCTAGCGGTTATGAAGAAAAACAAACAATTTAGTACTTAAATATGCGTGGTTGCCGGATTTACAGTACGTTTTAAGACCAAATCTTATTGGTAATGTTATCGTGTTTTAGTGTATTTTTGTTTTATTCATGTTGCTGCAGCAACACGGGTAATCGGGCGTGCTGTGTTTTTTTTTTAGTAAGGCTGTTAATGTTTTCATAAAAATTTCTCCACCCATTTTCCGAGCACAAATTTTCAGATTTTTCAATTGTTTCCGGAAGAATTTTTTAAGGAAAAATAACGGAAAATTTCCATACTTCACATATCAAAGGGTGATTTCTTTTAAAAACATTTCGATCAATTTTCGGATATTTATAGAAGAATTTATTTCTGATAAATAAAATTTTCCATGTTCAAAATATATCCCAAAATGAAATATTTACAATTTCAAATAAAACAGCTTAATTTTTTTCTCGTACGGTATACATTTTACGGGCCAATAGTGGCACATAAACCACTCTGAGCGCACCACTGTTTTAGTTGTCCGATAGTCATCCTTTAAAAGTGCTGTTATGTCGGTGATTTTCTTATTCAGTGAAGGGAAGTTCATCAATTCTTTTTAAAATGATTGTGAAATGCGTGTTGGTTTTGGTGTATTGTGTTTTGTTTTGTACTACTGACCAATTTGAAGAAGGTATGTATATCTCTATTACAATAAATAAATAAATAAATCTCTATTAGTCTTAGTTGGGTTCCGAAAAAATGGGCTCTCGACTAGTAATCCGAAGGTCACAGATTCAAATTGCGGCGCGCGCAAATAAGTATGATTTAATGTATAATGTATAGGATGTTTACGGCACTTTCTGGAGTGTAAGACCAACAGTAGGGCCTCCGTGGTTGAGGGCCAAGGTTGATCTGTAGGTCGCTGGTTTATTCGATTGATTTGTGATGTAACAATTTAACAATTTATAATAATATAAAGTACATTTGCGGCACGTTCCAGATTGAAAGATTCTCTCAGTATCACCCTGGTGTAAGACCATCATTCACAATTGAAACGACGCTTTCAATCGATTTAGGCGCATTTATGGACTAGATATGAATAGTCAGATACTTCACCACCTTCCTTTTTTCCATCTCCTTCTCTCACCACTTACCTTCGGCCTCCCAACATACCCCATTTGGAGATGCCATGGTCTGACCCCAAACGAGAGCAGTTGGAACTTTGGTGCGTTATTTACATAAAAATAATATATTATAAACTCCCATAGATGCTTTACTTACAAACAGCGTTCTTCGTTTGGACTTTAATAAAAAAAAAACATTTAAATGATAAATATTTTTTTTCTAAATTCCGGAAATCCAAAAAGCAAAGCTTCTTCGATATTCAAAACTCAAATTAAATTAATAAATTATGAAATATATACCCCCTCCCCCTCTACCCCTCCACCACCCGCTACCTCACCCTCTCCCCCTTTCCCCTCCCTCCCATTCCTCCCTTCCTCTCCACCCCCTTTCCCACCCCCCTCCAATCTCTCACATTCCACGCATTCATTTCTGTTACATTCAGTTTTCAAACTGCTCACAAGCCACCTATTACTTAATTTTTTTTACAAATTTCATAATGACAGAGCTAAACAGTAGTTTTATGTTTAAGTAACAAACAAAACAAAGAATTATTCAATTTGGTGCAGTCGTCCGGAAGTTATGCGCATACCTACATTTTGGCGATTCATTTTTAGAGATTGGTATTACAACGCCAACAAAGCATCTTTTTTAGGGTGAATCGCCTAGTTAAAAAAAAAAAGTCGTTTCCAAGGTAATGATTTATTTGCTTTCTTCTGACGGTTGCAATAACACGATTTTGTTAGGGACAGAAAACGTATGATAAATAATTTCATAACGCCAGAGCGTATTCATAACTCCTTAGCTTACCATTCATTTTACATAGCCTATATTACTTGAAAATGATGTAGATTTATATTGGTGAAAGAATTTTCAAAGTCCTTTCAGTATTTCTTGCGTGAAAGATTAACAAACATACATCCATACAAACTTTCGCCTTTGTATAGGAAGTAATCGAATTGCTAGACTATGGAGGCCGTCAAGTAGTATAATACTCATTGCATATATATGTATTTGTAATGTACATCAGTTCCAATGTACCTATGTACGAACGAGGAAAATATGTTTACAAATTTAAGACGAGTATTGACGAGAGTTTCAACGTACAAGGAAAATTAAATGCAATAGTATTGATAAGTAAAGTATGGATATGGTATAAGATTGGTCAAAAGGTCGCCTTTATACACGGAGTCTGAAAACTAATAGCACAAACGGGAAACTGTTGAATCTACAAAACAGAGAGAAACCATTTTTTAAACACTTTTTTAGTTTTTTTTTGGCAACCGAAGTTCGGCAAAACTTTTGGAACCGGATCTGTAACTACATCTTCGCATTGTAAAACCAAATAATCATATGACGACCTCCGTAGTGCAGTGGGTAAGACTCTTGACTCACAATCCGGAGGTCGCGGGTTCGAACCCGGCATGCGCAAATAAATTTTATTTGATTAATTTGTGTTATTTCACAATTAATTCATTTAAAATAATATATAGTATATTTGCGGCATGTTCCAGAGTGGAAGATACTATTAGTATCGCCCTGGTGTAAGACCACCATTCAGCATTGAAACGTTGCTTGAAAATGGCTTTAGCCGTGTTTGGTGACCAAATCTGAATAGCCAGGTACTTCCCAACCTTCCTCTTCCCCACCTCCTTCCCCTCCACTACCTTCAGCCTCACAACCTACCCCAATTGTGGATGCCATAGTCTCACTGGCTCCAGACGGGAGCAGTTGAGATTCTTGTGCGGTATTGATTGTAAAAAAAAAAAAAAAATGTAATTATATTTATTTTTTTAAAAACGTAATTCCCAAAAATTATTTTTTAATGAAATCATGTATCTATTTGCTATAATTTTTTTGTACTTTTTCAATATTTCTTTCATTTCGTATATTCAAGGTGTAACAGCACGTCCCCGAAGAATTTTAACAAATAATTCCTGAGCATGTCATTAAAGTAATATTAAAAAAAAAATCTACCTTCTCAACAGAATCACTTTTTAAATTGTTCCCAGTACCAAATGTTGATGATATTTTCAAGCAAGCTTCCATTATAAAAATGTGTAAAGAAAAAAATAACACGGAATATCAAGAATTTTACAAACTAATGAGAAACGGTAACCAATTTATTACACCTAATTTTAAAACAACTCAAATGCAAAATCATTACATTTTCCAAGCCATAAAAAACTAAAATAACCTCCCTTCTGAATTGCGCTGTATCACCAACCAATCAGAACAATTAAATAAAATAAAACAATTTTTCAAAAAAAACTTACAGTAAAAAGTAAATATTTTATTCAAAACAGATTATAACTTACAACTCAAGTAAGAATCGTGGCTCCCTTATCAGGCACAAGAGCCCCTCTTTTCTGATAAGGTATACATGACCAGAAACGACCTTTAATTTAATATTTTGTAAAATATATGTGTATATTATGTAACTCATAATTTTTATATTACAATAAAAAAAAAAAAAAAAAAAAAAAAAAAAAAAAAAATGTAGTAAAAAAATAGTTAGTTTTAAAAAATAATAGTTTTTAAATTTATTTTTAATAAAAACAAAAAAAATATATTTTTCCATCCCACGATGCAATTTTGTAGTCGGGTATGACCTATCTGGTCACATGATAAGCACTCCATATCGTTCCAGCAGCACAATAACTCACGAAACAGCTTGCGTATCACGTAATCCTGCCGCGGCGTGTAGGAGTGTGATCAGTGGCGACGTGTGATCAAAAAATATGAAATATTGAAAAATAAATACAACGCACAGCAAAATGACACCAACTTTTTGTACTCCAAATTTGCTTAGGAATTGCTGGTATTAAATCTTTCGGGTATTAGAGTGGAAAATACTCTCAGTATCGCCCTGGTGTAAGACCACCATTCAGAATTGAAACGTTGCATGAAATGGCTTTAGCCGTGTTTGGTGACCAGATCTGAATAGCCAGGTACTATCCCCACCTTCCTCTTTCCTATCTCCTTCGCCTCCTCACTATCTTTTCAGCCTCACAACATACCCCAATTGGGGATGCCATAGTCCCACTGGCTCCAGACGGGAGCAGTTGGGACTCTTTTTTGAATTTTGATGAAAAGTTACAACTTTGGACTTTATTTACTCGAAAATGAATATTCAATTCAAAAAAAGGTAAACCACAAAATCGACTCCAAATTAATGTAGCATTAATTCAAAAGTGTTGTTTCCCACAAATTATACCACAAGCATCCGAACACCGTGTATATAACTAGAAGATCGAATACAATGTCACGTGTAATTTATAGGAAGTTATTCAGTTTCCATAATTTGTTTTCAACGTACAAGGCATTCCTAGAATAACATTATCATTATTGATAATAATTATAATTGTTTTAATATAAAGCGTGATGTTTTCTTTTTCTTATTCCATTTAGATCATATTTCTCACCATGACACTAAGGGAGATGTAACGGTTTTTATGACACCTATAAGAACAAATAAGCCTGAGGGGTTAACCTTGAAATCGCTAATTTGCAGCGGAATATACTATGAAACATTAGCGAGGCTAATCAAATGCCGCTGTACAGAAGTGAATCTATTCTGTGTGATCAACTGATTGCATATTCATAAAGTGGAATAACAAGTTTTAGCAGCGCGGGGCCTGCCAGTGTCAGGGCCGTTACGTCTGTTAGGATGGGATGAATAACTAATCTGTTTTATAAGGGACGGTTCTACGACATCTTGTAAGTAGCGATGGTTCATGACTCACTTAATTAAGGTGTGAGTGAGGACTAGCACGGTCGACCGATAAATAATCTATAGGATGTTGACTAAATCCGTCATCTATAGGCAGTTATCAATATTTGCTATCACGGTTTACAATTGATAAGAGATATTCCGACAGACGAATGATAAATTTTAGCCCGTAAATAGTATCAGATTAGTTTCGGTTGTCTTTTTTTTACATTAACTCCACACAGGAGGCCCAGAGGAAAATAACTTCCCTCAGGACCTCATCATGTCATCTTTGAAGATGCTGTGTGGAGGGTCTTTTTGAGGAAAAGAAGGAGTGAACACGGGTCTTGAAGAGATCTATGTTGTAGGAGGGAGGAAACACAGAGGCCGGCAAATCCTTCCACAGCCGATCCGTTGAACTCAAGAACGAGTCATAGAAACGACCCGTTCTCATGTGACTGATGTCAACCGTGTACAAATGTTGGGCGCATGTTTGGCGTGTTTCCCGACTATGCACCGGTGCCGAGGGGATCAATGACGCTAGTTCCTCGGAGCATCTACCATTGTAATACCGGTAGAACAAGGACAGCATGACAACCTGACGCCTATGCTCTAAAGATTGCTTCTGATTGATTCTGTTAATATACGGATGTATTTCGATAATGTCGTTCGTTATGCATATCTACATGCTTATTAACGAACGGTTCTATTACAAAAGTAGCTTTTTTTTATGTTATACCAGCTGGTTCTCGGCATGCGTTGCAATGCCATATTCAAAGAAATAATTTTTTTCTCTCTGCATGTCCTTTCTTGTGCGTCCCCTTCCCCGCCCGCTTCAAGTACGAAGATGGTTTCGCATAAGGCGCGGCGTCAGAGATATATTCGAAGCTGGATTCTTAAATTCCAACCGTACAGACGTAAACCTATTAATAACTTCCGATTGGAAATCATAAATGTACATTGGTTCAGAAGTTAGACTTTAACTTGTTAAGAGGAATATAAAAGCTAGAAATATTTCGATTCTCATGCCTGTAAAATTTAAAATCTAGCGTCTTATTTGCACGAGGTAAGTAAGCGAAAAAGTGGTTTTTACAAAGAAAACCTTAAAAATAGTCTTAGCTATAAAGGGGTATTATTTTAAAATGGTTTTTTGTATTACTTCATAGTTAAGTCATGAAAAAACATTTTTTTTAGTGGTTTACGCTTAAATTTTTTGTAATGTAAATAATAATTTTATTGTAATTCCAATACAAAGAAAAATTAGTAAAAGCTTCAAATTATTCGTAGCATATTTTTTGATGTTCATACTGTAAGCCAATTCGTCATAAAGAATAATCTAAATAGGATTTCACGTATTACTTCGTCTTAAGTTAGTTAACTTGTTAGTTTTTATCATCATAAAATATATATGTAAGTATTTGGTTTGTTCATTTTTTTTGCAGATAAGATATTAAAGTCTTTAAAATAAATTTTAAATGTCAGAAATAATGTTGATTTATTAGAAAATTAATGTAAAACGAATAAAAGTTATGTGCAAAAAAAAAAAAGATTCGGTGTTTCGTTAGGGATTATTCCTCCTTCATTCCATTTCTACAACTATCGACAAAAAAAAACTATCAAAAAATCAAAAATCAATGCTGGGACAAACTTAAAACCAATAACACACGTGTGTGACATCATTTCTATTAATCGATTTATCTACTTTGATTTATCTACGAGTTTTTGTGGCGTGTGTCAATCAAAAACTAACAAAAATCTTATTTACTTTATCTTTTTGATAACAATAATGACGTATTGCCCATCTCACTAGGCGTGAAACGCCTGTGTTGAGATGGCAATTAACAGGGTGATTGTTAGCTAGGTTTTGGTTAACATAATATTATAAAAATGACAGATAAAAATAAAATCAGCATTTTTTTTTAATTACACAATTACTAATCGCTTAGAATCAGACCTACGTGACGCAAGTGATAACTCCATTCCTGCTGAGATTATGTGAGTTACTTTATGATCCAAATCCTGATAATCAGTTACATCACCCTAATGCCTTTTTTTCCATCCCAGAACTTCCGCTCCATCCTTTCTTAAGACCCTCCACCCAGCACACCCGAAAATGACATAGGCCCTCTGAGGGAAAGAATCCCTGTTTGGAGAAGTTGTAAAAAGTGAAGAGCTCGGTGCATTATCTGTGCCCGTTACCAAAAATTTGATATTGTAATCAATCAAAAAGATAGTTGCCAAAAGTGTGGAGAAAGTATTGTAAATTGTAAATTTTGAATTTGAAATATGAAATTGGAAAAATTGATAGAAAAAAATAGGCCCCAATGGCCCGACTAAGTTAAGATGCCGTATCCCCGTAAGACAAGAGATCCAGGGTTCGAGTTCCAGTTGCGACCGTTATCTTTTATTTATTTTTCTATGTTTTCTTTTGTTTCATGTTTCATTATGTTTTATTAGTAGCATCTTCTTCTTCAATTTGTTACATTGATGTGTAAAACCTTCATTAGTTATTCCATTAAAAATCGAATAATATTTTTATTCTGTAGAAATAAAATATCTTAGTCTTCGCCTTGGCAAGCCAAGTTACTTCCCGCAATTTCCATGGAATTGAATAATAAGATATGATGTATTAAAATTATTATCCTTTCCTGAACTTATCTTGTTTACTCTTTCATATCAGCAATAGTTACAGTAAATAATATACATTTGATACATGTTATTAAATAAATACGAAACACAGATGTGAGCATTGTTGACAATATACAAACACGTGACCAAATGTACATATAAACATGAACGTATAACCAGGAGCTCTAGCGGGGAAATCGATAACGTTACAATATCGGATCGACGCGTAACTTCCGATGATTTTATATACCTTATTTTATGTCCCTTTTTTACATAAGCTCCACACAAGAGGCCCTGGGGAAAATAATTTCCCTCATCATTGAGGATGCTGAGTTTAGGGTATTTTTAAGAAAAGGAACGAGAAGAAGTTCAGGGAAGAAAAAGGGTATGAGAGGTGGGTAGGAATTTGCGGATCAATGTGACAGACATCTAAATCTATCCCGCCAACTGCGGTGCAAGGCAACGGGTCGAAAGAAACCGGCTGAAGATATCTAGGTTTTGTCTCCCTCAACCGATTTCTCTCGATCCAGCCCGTCATGCAGTAGGTGGACAAACGCTTTGGCCGCCAAGACCTGGAGAAACCTCCTCCCATGATCCCGGGCACCCCTGCTAAACCACCAAGCATTGCAAACTACTTAAGGTGACCTGTAGCTGTGGTGTTTGTTATCATATAATGATTCCTGGGGTGGCGGTACACAAACCTACTTCCCAAAGTATGGCGGTCATTCTAACGTGGACGATTCTCAATATCAGCGTCCTTTAGCCGGTTTCTCGGTTGTGCGTTGATGATAGTGAGTAGAAGTAGGGGGACGTACCCAAAGACCCTAAGGATGGAAGCGTCGAGTTACCGGAGGCAGGGCGGAAGGTCGCCAAGTTTTGTTTTCCTGCGCAAACAGAAGCTGGACCTGGATGGCTAATAGTGATGATGACTATTTATTACGACCGGTCAGTGGTTGAGTGGACATAGCGCTTCGCGTCGCGTGTTCGAAGTCCTCCATCACAACACAAGCATCATTTTCGGCTTTCTGTGGTGGTACTAGGAGACTTTCAAATTTTGTTGGGTTATTAGTAACCCGTGAATGTTTGTCTTTCTTTTTATTAAAAAAAATATATATATATATATATATATATATATATATATATATATACATATATTATTATATTTAATTAATAAACTACCGTTTAAGATAAGAGTTTTATGCATATCACAAAGGGTAACAATTATTATAAGTGTGGAGGACGAACAAAGGACACAGATTTGCATCGTCCGGCCACCCGATTGGTCCCTCAGGCACCAATTGGATGCAGACCTTTCCTCCAGCAACTGGCCTCGCTTGCATCAAAAACTCACGATTCATTCTGCTTTAACTCTCGGTCTGGAGTAGCTGGTCTTTAATATTTGTTCGCCCTTCACATTACTTTATTATTGCATATATTTAAATTGGAGATTTATGTGTCTGTAAATTGTGTTAATAAACTTGTAAGTATCGAATCGTCTCACTTATTCGCTTTGCCATCTACACACTTACACAATAAACACATAACCCCCAAATAAGCAATAATTATCAGCCCTAAACACTCATCTACATTGAAAAAATCTTATGAGAAAAGATACATGGCGCCAACGGGACTTGAACCCGTGTCCTTCTGATTGCCGGTCAGGAAATAATAAGCAATAATTGTTGAATGAAACACATAGCTCATATGACATAGCTCAGTGGTATAGCCCCTGACCGGCAATCAGAAGGACACGGGTTCAAGTCCCGTTGGCGGCATGTATCTTTTCTCGGAAGATTTTTTCAATGTAGATGAGTGTTTCTGGCTGATTTATTGTTGAAACATTAACAGTGTTAATAATTACACATTATAGTAATATAATTGCTACTGGGATGTACGAAGATATTAACACTCCAATTATAAATATTCACAGCATGCGTCATCAATGTTTAGTTGTTATTAAGCGGAGTTGCTTGTAGTGTAATAACATAAATAATAGAAATAAAAATAAAATATAAAACGTACATAGTAGTGTCAAACATAAAACCAAACCTGCAGAGATAGAAAAGATATAATAATAAAATTTAATTACGTAATTGTTCTCCATGACATAACATGGTAAAATATTTTTTATTTGTTATTTTCTATATTTCCAGATTGTGGATTGGAAGCGGCCTATTCAACGCCTTTCGTGAGGGAGGGGCAAGTTGTACAGCCAAATCAGTTTCCTTGGCACGTGGCCATATTCCACTGGGAAGATGGCCAATTCGAGCAGATCTGTGGCGGAAGTTTAATCCGGAGTCATCTGGTCATTAGCGGTGAGTACACCCACAGGGTTCCATTTAACCCCTCAGGCTAATTTTTTCACTTTTGAGAACAATTCATTTAGATATCATAGGAATCGTTGTCTCTCTTACACTCGTGGTGACATATATAATCTTAACAGTTTTAGAAAGAGAAAGAATTCACACCTTACATTCACATCAAAAGTTTAACCACAAAATAATTCATGTACAGCTTTATGAAACCAAAATTACCAACTACAATTTTAGATTTTTACATGAAACGACGTAAGGAAAACATTTCTAATACATCTGTCTAAAAAAATTTGTTTTTTTATTTTTATTTGATGTCGGTAATTTTGGTAACTTTTTTTACTATTTTTGAACCCAAAATATTTATTTAAAAAAATGACATGTTTATTTCTAATGATAAAATTTGAATTGCGTATTTGATCACCTTTCAAAATCAATTTGTAGTTTTCGGACGTATTCAGAAATATTTCATGTATTTGAATTTTACTGCAAAGCTGAAATATTTTGACTTTCTGATAAAATGTGCCAGAGGCCTGAGGGGTTTTAACTCTCGGGCGATTCAAAAGGTTCCCTCTTAACCTCTTGGGCCCGACAAAATTATATAATTTGCGAACTTCTGCAACTCATAAACCTACAAATACCCACAATAACAATAAAATAAAATATCATATTCTACCGCTGCGCTTTTTTGGTTACATTTCATGACGGCAAATATCATCTTAGGGGATGCTGTGTGGAGGGTTTTAAAGAAAGGAAGGAAGTTTTGCGAGAGAAAAAGGTATACGGAGGATGAATCAATACCCCCCACTGCGTTGCAAGTCGGTGGGTCAAGAAAGTCCGGCTGGAGGGGTCAAAAGGCCTGCCTAACTCATTTTGTCTTTCTTGATCCGACACGCCACACAACAGTTGGGCGTTAAGATCCACCGATAAAACCCGGAAAAAGCTCACTCCATAAATCTGGGCACCCTTGCTAAGTCGCCACACGTAACGAGCCACTTGCGTGACCTATGAATGGCAGCGGTATTGGTTATCCAATAGCTCGTTCCCTGAGGGGCGGTACCTATATCCTGCACCAACATTTTTTTTTAATTCCAAACCTGGGAAAATTGTCTTGAATTGGTGCCATAGTTCTACCGGCTCCAGATGGGAGCAGCTGGGACTCTTGTGACGTATTCACATAAAAAAGAATGACATGGATGTGTCTGAACTGGAAACATATAAAAAAAAATAGTATTAAATGTACATGTGAAATAAAACTCTTTAAAAACAAAAACAAAAACTATAGTATTTGACTGTTTTTGGCTTTCAGCGGCCCACTGCTTTTCGGACAAATCTTACAGCCATAAGATTAATGCATCTAACTACCGTGTTGTTGCGGGAATCCGGCTATCTTCGTGGGATTCAACTGAGAAAGGCCGGCAGCAATCAGAGGTTTGTGTTTTTAGATTCCGTCACTGTTGGTTTACCGATATTTGGCCTCCCGGCATGCTTATCTATACACATTATATAGTCAGTTTAGGGAAAATACGGTATACCTGCACAAAATATAGCTAAGTGTCGCTGAAGGGGTGTGTGGAGAAACGTATACAATAAAGCATATCATTAAAATGCATTAAGATAAAACTACTTGTCTTTATGCTGTATCATCAACTCTTGGCTCTACAATCCCTGGTGGGTATTGGCCTCCTCAAGAGTTTTCCTCCATTCATCTCAGTTTTATGCCGGCTCTCTCCAGTTAAGAAGCTCCAAGGTTTTTGTTTGAGGACGTTGTCACTCTAGCTTAATCTTGGCCTTCTCAGGCTCCTTCGTCCTATCGGTCTTGAGTTCAGCAAATACTTTGGTGCTTGATGCTCGGTGATTTTTTCCACATGATCCAGCAACCGACGTCTTCCCAGCTTTATAAATATTGCAATGGTTTGCTCCTTAAACAGAGTATATAGCTTAATGTTGTAACGTCTGCACCAAAATCCATTTTCTGGAACCGGTCCAAAGATACGCCTCAAAAGAAAAAGCAGAAAAACTTGTAGTGAACTAAATAAAATGTTGATGTTTTCTGGGTCACTAGTATAGGATATTGCAAAATATCCTACAAATGTTTCCTACTGTTATCACTCTCAATGTAATTTTATTGCATATTCAACAAGTAAAATACATTCACGTGTAAATGGTATTTGATTTATGGTAAGCAACTGGACGATCGATATTGTAAACAAGTACGCTGGGGGCCAGGGAATCAAGTGTCAAGGAACCGTCAAAACCTTGTCCCTAATTAAATTTGTTGTGAATAATGCTGCAGGTCCGAGAGATAAGTTTAGGAGAGGAGTACGGAGGGTATGTCCGCAACTGGCAAGACGACATCTCCATTATCCAGCTGATGACCCCGTTCAGTTTCTCCGACACAGTGCGCGCAGTCTGTCTCGACCTGACCGACACGAACCTGTACACCAACCAGACCAGCCCGGGCAGTGTTGGGAAGGTAATTATAATCACACTTACCAATTTAAGTTGTTCGTGATGCACGTTTGTTAGTCTTGTCTTGTTCAATAAACTCAAATTGGGGTACGGTTAAGAACGATCAACATCCCTGCTGTAGGTCACACTAAGTGGTAAACTACGTTGGGTGACTTAGCAGGGATGCCCGTGGTGAGGTTTGTCCCGATTTTGGTGGCGGATGCGTCTGACCACCAATTGCGTGCCAGACCGAATCGGGAGAGACTGGTTAAGGGTGACCTTTTGACCTCGATTCTCTTGGAAATCACCGTGCACCACGGTGAGAGGGAGATATTTGTACATCACTCCTGGACACACTGACCCCAGGATTCCTAGCCATCCATCACACTCGTTTCCTTCCCAAAACTTCCTCTCGTTCCTTTCCTAAAAAGGCCCTCAAAATCATACCCAAAAATGACAAACCCTCTAAGGAGAATTATTTTTCTCAGAGCCTCCCATGACCTACCTTATATAAGATTGCAAAATTCTTGACGGCATAAACAAAAAACACTAACTAGATTGCGTAAAATTCGAGAAAATCTTGCATATTTTGGTTGGCTGCATAAAGATGCGTCTTCTTCGTTTTGAGCGGGTACGCCGTGTCTTAAATGAAAGACACAATTTAGATGGCGTAAAGTTCGGGAAGTATCTTGCAATCACGCATTAAGATATCAGCCAATAAAAAAAATTAAGATGATGTTGATATTTCTTAGCCGAAGTATGTTGCAGTTAAACATGACTGAAGGAGATGGGGTTCCATTAAGTCAGTGGTTAGAACAGCGCCTCGGCAAGGCTAAGAACCTGGGTTCAATTCCTCAATACGGCCGCACCTTTTCTGATTTTTTTGTTTCAAATTTTTCATTTAAGAGTCGCAGCGATTAGATTAAGTATCTACTATATAGTCTGTCAAAAAAGAGTAGAAAATATATGAGGGCGCCACTGTTGATCAAATGGCAATACTAAACACATAACTCATGGTGTTAAAGTAAAACTGTGTAACCTACATTTTCATAAAAAAATAAAAAGGCATAGGTAATAGTGGAAAAAATATTTTTTCATTGCAGTATAGTGATACCCGCCGATCTCAAAATTAGAATTGAATATAGGTATATTATTATTATACCTTTGCAATTTTTTGTTAACATAATGAAGAATAACTATAATGTAATAAAATATAAAGCACAGGTTAGAAATTGCTCACATTTATTTAATACTAGATAAAGTACTTAGCGTTGCCTGGGCTTTAGATCATGTCTCTAATTTTAGATCTGAATATATTTAACTCATTCAGATCTAAAAGTAGTGTAACTAAACTCATCGTTAGTGATTCTTCCTTTCTATCTATTGTTAAATTCAAATTTATGTTAAATTAAATTAAATCAAATCGCTTTATAAATCACCTTTTAATCAATTTTATGTCATGAAGAAAAAATGTTTTTTAAAATGTGGTTTACTGTGTTCTATGCATCCAGTGACATTGCACTTCAAAAAAATATTTGACAATTAAATTGGTGTTACCAGTCTACAAATTTAGTAGTTCAAGTTTTTATATTTTCTACTCTTTTTTGACAGACTATATATGATGACAGAAACTTGTTTGAATAAATTGTTCTTGCAGGTGGCTGGTTGGGGGCTTACAGAATCTAATACCCGGTCGGAGAAGCTGAAATTTCTGACCATTCCTGTGGTGGGGGTCGATGAGTGTCTCCAAAAACTGCCCTATTCCTACAAGTCATACTTTACGTCTGATAAAATATGTGCTGGACGAAATAATGGTAAGTTATTTTAATATATCATAATTAGTGCTCATATTGCTATACTTGCCTGCGGGGTGTAAGGGCCAAATGATCTCGTGTACGAGATGTGCCGAAGATAACCGAAGGTAGGTGGACAGAGTCATTATAATCCCAGAGCTCCGCAGACAAAACCTAACTTCTAGTTAGAAAGGACGTTAGTTTTCCGAACTATACTAATTACGACGCGATCTCAAGAATCTATGTCTTTTAATAAGCTTATGTAGTACCGATAACTAATGTCTCTGGAGAGGACATAAGAGACGGTACAGTTACCACTAACATGGATATCCAAATTGATAGAAAATTATTAATTTTAGCACGCACTGAAAACTAACGGACCATATAAATCTATACCTCCAACTCCGGTGCAAGGCAATGTTCCGTTAGAGTTCTGCAGGAGAGGTTAAAAAAAGGTCGCATAGTGGGTGAACAAATAAATTCGAGCTAGATATACCTCTGAGCACGCCAGCACCACCAATATTACCTGCCTAACCAACACTTTTAATTTCCTTCAAGGATCAGCCGTGTGTCAGGGAGACAGCGGGGGTGGGCTGGTGTTCCCTCTGCACAACACATCTCCCCCGCGCTGGTACCTGCGCGGTATTTTGAGTAACGCCCCTTCTTCCAATGACCTGCGTAATCTCTGCCTGGCTAACGTGTTCGCGCTCTATACCAACATATTGAAACACCAAACATGGCTGTCCACAAATATGGAGAACTTTCGAGGTAGGTACAATAAACAAACACTTATGCCCTTGAGCGTTCGCGTTAACCCATTGGCCACAGAATTAATGAGCTAAGAAATTGGCCCTCACCACTGAATTAATTTTGTACGAAAAATTTAAAACCTGCGTTGGTTTACGAAATATATATTAATTCTTAAAACAATATATATTCAAATAAATTAATTTCTTTATATTTGTCTACATATTGGATCAAGATAGACAGTGAGAGGCCACTGCAACAAACCTAGAACTACACGCCATTCTAACGAAATTAAATGGCGGCTGGCGGCTTCAACCCTAAATATCAAGGAAAAAACTAAAGAAACATTTTTTTTGTTTTTTTTTTTGTTTTTTTATTCACAAAAAGATACATAAATTACAATAAATTTTACACTGTAATTAATTTCATTATATATATATTTGATTTACCCCCATGAATAAGCAGGGCTTGTGTGTACGGGGGTTATTGTCAATAATACGAAATGAATGTTTCATTACCGACAGAATGTTTGGCCTTTAAAACTGTATTAAAAGTTTTCACCATTATGCTCGTTTTTTCTTATTTGGCCGACCTACTCGTGCCCTTCTGTGAGCCGGGGTTTGTGCTTAAGTACCTGAGCTGCACACCCGGGTGATAGCCGAGGTTTGTGGCCAACGGGTTCATAATTGAAATACGGGATTTCTGATTTTCTTTTTTACCATCCTTATAAAAGCCGTGTAATGCTTCAATTCGGTCCTTCTCTCCAATTTCTGCAAAGTGTCTTATGTAAATGTTTTGTATGCGATTGATTGCAGTACTTCCAGTAGATGGCGGCTGTAGAGTGCGTGGATTGGCCGGTGTCTGCAAGCTACAGTACTTATGCCCGACAGCTGACGTAGAAGCTCAACGTAGAATTGCACCGCAGGTATAATATTCATAAACAAGCTATTTAATTATGCAATTATGCAATTGCAAATGTTCCCCAAAATAACCTGGAAAACTATTAATGTAATTAAATGTAAGGCCTTTGCAATTTCATAGAAAAAAAAAATTGTTAAATTTTTTTACATAAAATATTAAATTCAAATTTGGATAGTTCCGTACTCCTGCAACTGGCAGAAAGAGGTACAGGAGGTAGGTACCTTCGATACATTGGCTCGACACTAACAATGTACTTAGGGGCCGTTCAAGTATTACGTAACGCACTTGGGGGGGGAGGGGGGGTCTGGTGAAACGTTACGGCGCGTTACGGGTGGGGGGGGGGGGGGGGGTTCGAAGGATGCGCTACGTAACATGTTTTTCTTTATTTAAATAAAAAACTAAGGAATTGAAATCTTCCAAGTTGGCAAGCCTTTTAGTTTATGACATACGGGTAATTCCTCGACTGTATTGTGAGTCATTTTTATTTTATTTTCGTTGTCAGTATTCGTTAGTGTTTTAAACATGATATACGCATAAACACAATTTGCTGTAGTCAGTGTTGTTAATGTGAGTTTTTAGGAATTATAATGTCCTCCAAACCGGGAGATTTACATCATCAGCTGTTATTGGCCTATAAAGGCTCTTATGCTGACTTGCCAGCGCAGCGCAACCAAAAGACAGCAAAAGAAAAATTAAAAAAATTAAAAATTTATGGAACATATGAATGATGTTATACGAGAGTTTTTAGTAAGAACAACGCTTTTTAGTTTTTACACACAGGTTAGTTTACTGCTAAAATATAATAATATTACCTAAAGCTAGGTTTCGTAGTACGTGCATAGTTACAGTCAGAACATGAAAAAGGTTTTCTTTACTTTGAATCGTTCTGTAGATTTTTTAATCTCCTTTTCGAGAACTTGAAAAACCACGCTGGGACAAAAAAATAGTTTTGTCTGCTGAAGGTAAACATGTGATTTTTCGTGCCTCTTTGTAGAACACGAATAGTAGCAGTTTTTTTTTTTTTACAGTGAATACCGCACAAGAATCTCAACTGCTCCCGTCTGGAGCCAGTGAGACTATGGCATCCCCAATTGGGGTATGTTGTGAGGCTGAAGGTAGTGGGGAAGGGAAGGAGGTGGGGCAGAGGAAGGTTGGGAAGTACCTGGCTATTCAGATCTGGTCACCAAAAGCTAAAGCCATTTTCAAGCAACGTTTCAATTATGAATGGTGGTGTTACACCAGGGCGATACTGATAGTATCTTCCACTCTGGAACATGCCGCAAATATACTATATATTATTTTTAAATTAATTAATTGTGAAATAACACAAATTAATCAAATATAATTTATTTGCGCATGCCGGGTTTGAACCCGCGACCTCCGGATTGTGAGTCAAGAGTCTTACCCACTGGACTACGGAGGTCGTCAAAACGTTGAAACATGAAAGTGGTTTTGTAGTACTGTGAGTCAGCAAATGATTTCTAAGAAGTTCCTTTGTACAACATGAATAATTGCAGTCGGGACACGAAAAAGGTTTTGGTCCAGTGTGGGCAAACATGTGAATTTTTAGATACCGTTTTGTAGCGCCTGAATAGTCGCACTCGGGACAAGTAAAAGATTTTTCATCACTGTGAATTAGCAAGTGCCGTTTTAGTTTTTTTTTCGAGAAGAAGAATAGTTGCAGTTAGGGCATGAAATTGGTTTTTCACCACTGTGAAAAATGCTTTTCTCCACAATGAATAGAGTCAGCAAGTGAATTCTTGGATATCGCTCTTATGAACACAAATAGTTGCAGTCAGGACATGTAAAAGGTTTTCTCTTCTGTAAATCGCACGGTGGATTTATAAATTGTCCCTTTGAGAACTTGCAAACTTAACTGCATTCTGGACAGGAAAATGGTTTTTGTCTACTCTGCGTTAATATGAAATGGATTTTTCTCCACTGTGGGTAAACATGGGTAATTTTTAGATTTCTCTTCGTATTACATGAATAGTAGCAGTCGGAACATGAAAACGGTTTTTCTATACTGTGAGTCAGCAAGTGACTTCTTAGATATCTCTTTAGAGGACACGAATAGTTGCAGTCAGTACATGAAAATGGTTTTTATCTTCTGTGAATCATACTGTTGATTTTTAAATCTTCCCTTTGAGAACTTGTATATCTGCATTCGGGACGTGAAAAAGGTTTAACTCCACTATGAGTCAGCTTGTGAATGCAGCATGAAAACGGTTTTTCTACACTGTGAGTCAGCAAGTGACTTCTTAGATATCTCTTTAGAGGACACGAATAGTTGCAGTCAGGACATGAAAATGGTTTTTATCTTCTGTGAATCATACTGTTGATTTTTAAATATTCCCTTTGAGAACTTGTATATCTGCATTCGGGACGTGGAAAAGGTTTAACTCCACTATGAGTCATAGTGGAGCAAAGAGTTGCTCCACAGGGAAAACTTAGGGAAATTACTTTCCTCAGGGCCTCCTCACTAAAGCTAATGTAAAAGAAAGTATGTGTTGTAAAACCATGTAGGTTTATTCTAGGTAAGACAGTGTTAAATTGTGGAGATCTGGAAGGAATACAAGGCCGATAAAAATAATAATATTCTCAATTTTTTTCATAAATGACAATATGAATAAATAAAATGTATCGCGAGTTAGAAATCTCTTGTTTTATTTATTACCGCAAACGCGATAAAATCAAGAAAAAGGGTATTTAGGCAACATTTCAGTACGTTGCGCAACTTAATTGTGACTTTCAGGTAAAAATTGTAATTTGGGTGTTACGTAACGCTTGGGGGGGGGGGGGGTTGAACAGGAAAACGTTACAGCGCGTTACATGGGGGGGAGGGGGGGTCAAAAATCTTCAAAAATTGCGTTACGTAATACTTGAACGCTCCCTTAGGTGTTAAAGACAATATGGTTAATGTTGCAATTTTGCAAACCTTTGTTTGATCACTTACTTTTAAATTTTCGTTTGTTGTATTTTTATATTATGTACGTATTTTTTTATCGTAACATATTGATATTATATATCTCACTGTACAATTTTTTTTGCTTATATTTTTATTTCATTTATAGGTATACTTTTTATTTCCATTTCTTTGTTAAGAATATTATGAACTAAATATACAATTTGGCTGTCCTGAAACGGGTATCCTTTCCAGTTGGACAGGCAAAGTTTCATTGCGTAATGTTTTGTAATATATATGCATGTATAAATAAAAAAAATAAAAATATAAAAAAATAAAATTTGCAGAAAATATTTACAAGTGGCGCGCGACTGTTTTTGAATAATGTTTGTATTTCATATAGTTTAGTGGCAGGGAGGGAAGGAATCCGGTAGGGGGAAGGCGAACAAAGAATAGGGAGGGTAGAAGGCGGGGAAGGTGGAAGAGAAACGCGGAAGGGGAGGCATGGAAAAGGACACGTAGGAGAAGGGAGACGGAGGGGTGAAAGAAGAGGGAGTGACAGAGGAAGGGATTGCAAAAGAGAGATAGTAGCGGTAAGGGATCGCCCGGGGTAAATTTGGAAAATCCACGCTTCTCACGCGGACAGCTGTATGAGACGTGGGCCTGGGCACGCGTCGGAAAACCTTCTGATTTATTCGTGTACAAAAAAAGTTTATCCAAAATCACTTCAATAAGCAGAATTTAAACATAAACACTTTATTTTTTTGAGTGTCATTGCAACGCATGCCGGGAATTCGATAATAAATAAAATTAAAATAAATAAAAAAATGCATATTTTTCACAAAGTCATAATTTTCGTAGACTCGCCAGTTTTTCTCAGTTATACGATTTTATGGATAGTTAATATTTCATTCTGTAGTAAAAAAGTGGCAATTTTAGATCACAAATTATTTGGTTGTGTTGTTGCTCTCTTTTAATAAATATCCCCTCTGTTTGT
Organism: Limnephilus marmoratus; assembly: GCA_917880885.1. Classification (NCBI taxonomy): domain Eukaryota; kingdom Metazoa; phylum Arthropoda; class Insecta; order Trichoptera; family Limnephilidae; genus Limnephilus; species Limnephilus marmoratus. The sequence goes on along the minus strand of OU862907.1, from coordinate 52,506,049 downwards.
ATTTCTTGGGCATTAATTATGTAACACTTTCTACATACTTTGTTTTGAAGAGTTTTATCTCACATGTACATTTGTTTTGAAGAGTTTTTTCTCACATGTACATTTGTTTTGAAGAGTGTTATCTCACATGTACATTTGTTTTGAAGAGTTTTATCCAAAGATATTGAAATATAAGTAGATGTGCTATCTGCTGTTTTTACTATGTGGGTCTGCCCTTCCGGGTGTCGCCGACATTGTTTACCAATTAACAAATAAACTAAAAGAACAAATAATTAACGAATAAACCAAACGAACGTTAAACTAAATGAACGAATTCTTTCCTTGTTCAAAATATATTGTTAACCAATATTAATGCACATTTTTAAAAAATCAACGAAATGAACAAATTCTTTTTGTATGAAAACTACGCTAATTAGCGTGTAGTCTGGCGACAGTTGCGCGGACACCATAGCATACCTCTTCTGTATTTGAATATCTTTGGTTTTATCTCACATGTACATTTGTTACTTAACTTTTATTTATGTGCTTACAGTTTCTACACATTTGTGTAGATTTTTAGTTAATGACACGGATGTATCGAGATTGGTAGCAGAAATTAAAATTTATGTAACAAATATACATATGAAATAAAATTCTTTAAGATGTATATTCTAATAATCCTTACCTAAAATCCTCTCGATCAACATCTTATCTTTTCTAAGTCTGAACTCGACTCCAATCTTCCATATAATTATAAAACTCGCCCATTTGAATAAGATTAATATATAATTTCCCCTTTCCTCTATCCATAATTTGAAATGATGGCCTATAACACTCTCGATGGGTAAAAAAGCCTCAGAAATTAAAAAAAAAAAATTCTTCGCATTAAATATGTAACAATTTCTGGACATTTTGTTTTGAAGAGTTTTATTAGCACGTTTTGGAGTGGTGATCTTTCAAACATTGAGTTAACAAAATAATGGCACCCTGTAAATCACTATTGTTGACAATTTTTCCTTTTATATGTTGACTCCTCCCACCGTTCTCCGCCGTCCCACAAAATCACTCCCACCCCGCCAAATATAATCTAATCGTTTCTGAACTTGTATAATTTTTAAGGCAATTGCTAATGAATGACACGAATATGTTGAAATCGGTACCAGATAAATAAAAATTAAGTAACAAATGTATAATTGAAATAAAATTCTTAAAAACGTTTTTTTTTTTTACTTTAAGCCATTTGAGGGCCTTTATTATTATCGTACTTTCCTTATTACAATAAGAGATGAGATTCACAATGTACATAGGTCAAAAATATCATTTTCTTGCAACTCTCTTACACACGGCACCGTGACGTCTCCTACAATACTACTAGCCGTTAATATAATTTTAATTCCACAACGTCAAACGTCAATGCGCTGATGGTTTTGCTTTTCTTTTTAAATAAATAATGCTGCATTCTTACACATTAAAAAACAACGATCAAAATTAGCACACCCCCCCAAGGGAAACATACAATCATTATCATACATCTCCCTCACACGTGTAAATAAAATGAAATGCAATTCGCCGTAGCTGAACCGCTAAGGAAAAAAAAGAGTACTTTGGACGAAACAGACACATGTATACCGTGTGTCTCATCTTTTGTCTCACCATTATTTAATGTTAAAGAGCTGTAGCATTATTAGGATAAAGAACGTGCATTTTATGCTTTTTTGTGCGTCACGGTACCGTAATCGTGGATCTTCACAGTTATTATAAAATTAATAACTTAATATCGACTTTATAAAGGAGAATAAAAAAATAATAAATCCTTTTTGTCAGCACTGCTTGAAGAATCCTGAAGAGATTTGCTGTGTGGAGGCACCTTGTCCACCTTTACCACCTTCTATTGTCAGCCAGAGGAAGACTGGCTCGAAGGCCAGTGATTGTAAGTAGCAATTTTCTATACTGGGTCTTATACAAATAGAAAATAAAATTAAAATAACCCTTTTTTATAATATCTGGTAAATAAAGAGGTGTCACAAAAGTCAACAATCCCTTTGAAGTCTGATAAAAGGTAAAATAATGACTTGAGTATAATGATGTTAGTTTTAGAGACATAGGCACTTTTATGAATTTCGTGAAAATCGACATCTTAGATCAGTTTTCCGAGTGCCAGTTACAATTTTCCATATTCTAAGATTCTCACACAATTATATTATTACGCAATTTTTATTAGCCCAAAATGATTTAAAATATAGGTGACCAGATCACTCATAATGAAACAGACTCAGAAGCACCTCAGAAAGGTCATTAAGAGCGATAATAAAAAAAATATAAAAAATTTAGTAAATAGGTTAAGTTAGGTTAGGGTTACCGGCTATTTTAAAATTATTTTTTCATAGCTTTTAATGACCTTTCTGAGGTGTTTCTGAGTTGGTTTCATTATGAGTTGGCATGGAACCAAAAAATAAACACTCTCTTAAATTATCAGAATTATTACTTTGCAGTAAAAATTGTTTCATAAACATTTCATAATTATGTTGTAAACATAGGATTATTAATATATTAACGCCTTTTATCGGGGCTTTTACTTGTGGATAGAAAAAATATAACAGTATTTATTGTACAGAACTGCTTCAGTAACAACATTTTGTATTAATTTAACGACAAAATTTCAATTTAATTGAATATGACCAGTCCAGTGGCGGTCCGTGAGTTTTCAGTGAACTAGAGTGTTAAGATTAAAAAATACGACGTTATTGATGATGTTGCAGCCGAAAATGAATTTTATTTTATTCAAAAATTTAAAATTTTGTACGAAGATCTTCAGGATTCCTTCAGTTTGTGGATACGCCGCATCCACTTACTGAAAGATCTTAACACAATAAGTTGAAATTTTGAAAAAAAAATCGTTTTCAGCTACAACATCAATAACGTCGTGAAAACTCACGGACCGCCACTGATGTCCAGTGTATTTGTATAATTATTTCCTTCCATTAGTATCCTAGGCAAAGAGGAATACATACGGTAGTTAATCACAGAATTCCTGCACTGAAATAAGTCCTGACTGCTAGTATTACGTGTTACGTGGAGGAATTCAAAAGCTTTTCGATGCAAGCAATTCTGGACTATCAACTACATCATGTAATATTTTATACAGAAATACCGAGTCAGTATAAATCCTTCTGTCCAACAATTTAAGCATACCCATTTCATAAAAGAGTGTTGTAGTTCGATTGCTGGAATACTCATTTTATAAAGTCGAAACCGTTATAATTTATTTTGAATTCTTTCAATAGCTTGTACTTCTTTGAAATGACATATCATTTGTATATTCGTTTGATAAACTATGTAGGCGAGGAAATTTTGAACTTGCTTCTTTATTTTATTAACGGTGACTTCAAAATCGTTATTTTAGTCTAGTGTGCCGAGTTGGTACTCTTATATTGAATAGACTTCGAGAGTTAAGAGTTCCAGGTTAATTTACCGTAAAAAAAGATTTTGCCTATATTTCTTCAAGTGTATGCACTTTTAAGGTATTTAATATTAAAAAAAACTTGTAGTTTCTTTGTTCCAAGAGCAAGGGATTATTTAAAAAATATTAATTTTTAATTAATTAATTACAATTATAAAATTGTAAAAACTCTCTTTGTTAACTTCTTACGTGCTAGAAATCCGTGGATTAAAGAAAAAAATAAAGTCATTACGAAAATAGTGTCAGCGGCGTACGGCGGGAAATTTAATAAAATTCTCTTTTATTAACAGCCCATAAAAGTGATGTTATCCTTGTGGTTACAGACTGTGTAGATTTGGCCGAAGTGCTGTTCCCGTGCCAGAGAGGGTTCTTCGGCTGGACTAGAGGAGATATCTGCGGACTAGATACCTATGAACGTATCCCCGGCCAGTGGATGGTCCCCCTTGCTAACGGGACCTCAGAGCTTCAGTTCTATGTGAGTACAATTACTTCCCGTACCAGAGAGAGGGTTCTTCGGCTGGACTAGAGGAGATATCTGCGGACTAGATACCTATGAAAGTATCCCCGGCCAGTGGATGGTCCCCCTTGCTAACGGGACCTCAGAGCTCCAGCTCTTAATTACTCAATTACTTCCCGTACCAGAGAGAGGGTTCTTCGGCTGGACTAGAGGAGATATCTGCGGACTAGATACCTATGAACTTATCCCCGGCCAGTGGATGGTCCCCCTTGCTAACGGGACCTCAGAACTCCAGCTCTATGTGAGTATAATTACTTCCCGTACCAGAGAGGGGGTTCTTCGGCTGGACTAGAGGAGATATCTGCAGGCTAGATACCTATGAACGTATCCCCGGCCAGTGGATGGTCCCCCTTGCTAACGGGACCTCAGAGCTTTGATTACTTCCCGTGCCAGAAAGAGGGTTCTTCGGCTGGACTAGAGGAGATATCGTGGGCTTTCTGCGGAAAAGCACTAAGTCAAAAATACTAGATTGGAGATAATTGAATTTGAAAGTTTGGGCAACGTTAACTTTTAAGAACACATTAAAGTCATTAAAAGGAAGAATAAAGTATAAGAGGTTATTTTATTGTCTACTTATACCTGTACTTATTAATTGAAAATAATAAAAAAATACAAACATACTTTGTTTCGAAAAATAGAAGAGTATTACATGGCTTAATGCTTTTTCGGTGATACAATAATAAAGTAGGTAATGTATTAGTAAGCACACATTTCACCACTAACATTTACACATCTGCCCTGATGATAGACACTGTAGCGCTGTCCGAAACGTTGGCTAAAGGAGGAGGTAGTGCAATACGGCATAACACCCCAAAAAAAAAAAACAAAAAAAAAAGTAATGCATTATTTAAGAAAAAAAAAAAAAAAAATTCATATATTTCGCTGTCGTCGACAAAGGGAATAAAAGCGTACCAACTTCGATGCTCATGTGGTATAATTTTTTTTAACACATTAACACTAGAAAGACCGGAGCCTTCATTTTGACGGCAGCCCGAAGTAAAGTGATGATATAATGCTTAATAATTATTGTATTGGTGTGATTTTTTTTAACTTTTCATGATTTATGGTTTAACAACTATGGTGAAAAAAACAGGTATGTGTCTCAATTACTTTTTGAGATATATTGACTTATACCTAGAAAGACCGCCGCCGTCAATGTGACGGTTTGGGTCATAATGCTGATTTCGTTTACAACCTTCTTTACCCAAGTTAACAACATACTCATTCCTCCTCGTTTATGATAGTACTATTATGTCGGTTTCTTTCATTCGGTATTGCGTATTATTCATACTCGATTTGTACGTTTATTGGTCACATTATTTATAAAAATACCAAAAAATATTGCTCCCGCCCAAATTTATTTTATGGCTTGTTGGAGAAGGACAGAGTATACAAATACCAGAGTTGATCCAGCTGCGTTAGCTTCTGAAGAACTGACAGAATCATTTATTGGATAACCAACACGTCTGCCATAGGTCACCCCAAGAGGTTTGCTATATTTTGTGACTTAGCAGGGGTGCCCGGGTTCATGGGGTTAGGTTTGTCCGGATTTTGGCGGCGGATGCGTCTGCCAAACAACTGCGTGGCAGATCAGATCGGCAGGGAACGGTTGAGGGTGATCTTTTGACATCGGCAGCAGGACTCTCAGAACATTGCCTTGCACCGCAGTGGTGGGGACAGATTCATACGTCCGCCACTCTTGAACACACTGAACCCCAGTTTCCCACCCACCCTCACCTCATTTCCTTCCCAAAACCTATTATTATTCCTTTTCCTATAGGTACCCTCCACAGCAGCATCCCAAAAGATGACAAATGCCCAGAAGAGAATTATTTTCATAAGGGCTTTTTTGTGGAGCTAATATAAACGAAAAAGAAAAGAAACCGGAAAATAAAACTACTGAAAGACGACAGTGCCAAATTAATAAAAAATATAATAAAAACCAAATAAATGATAGGTGTGATAATTGTAAGAAACCCGTTTGCGGAGAGTGCATTCGATTTTATAAAAAAACGTAAAAAATCGATATTGTACAAACATAACACATGCTTGTACATTGCAGCATTTTGCACTTACATGTTTTTTTTCCAGGAATCCCCGAGGAAAAAAACCCTCAGGGCCTATGTTATCTTTGGGGATGCTGTGTATATTTATGTGTGCATTGGAGTTTTTAGGGAAAGGAAGGAGAGGAAGTTCTCGGAAGAAAAAAAGTGTGAGAGATGAATAGGAAAAATTTGTAAATGTATCCAATAAATGACAGACGAATAAATCCATCCCTCCCACTGCGGTGCAAGGCGACGGGATGAGAAAAGGTCCTGCTGGAGAGGACAAGATAAGTATCGCCCTCGACAAGTGCCTCCCGACCCGGTCCGCTATGCAATAGGTGGGCAAATGTATTCGCCACCTAGACCCAGACAAACCTCACCCAATGAACCCGGACACCCCTGCTAAATCACTAAACGTAGCGAATCACTTGGAGTGTCCTATGGCAGAGGTGTTGGTTATCCAATAAATGATTCCCGGGGCAGCGGTACTCATATCCGCCTCCCAATTTGAAAAAAGTGATCAGCCGTCAAAGTGACGGTCGTGGTCTTTATAGGTATGGACCAGTACCCGGTCTTTCTAGTGTTAAACCGTCAAATCTTCAATCGTCAAACCGAATAACTGAATAAAATCCATGTTGAATACCCCCCTCCCTCGCCCCCTGTTATGTATAAATAAACCGTAGGTTGAGAAACATTTGTACCATGAAGATTGCTTCAACAGGCTCCTAAATATTATATTATTCTACAAACCAAACTTATGAACAATAAATTTACTCCTTTCATTTTTCTAGGCCTTGCTGATATCGAATTCATATTTGAAGGATTTTTACCATTTCTATGGAATATTGACCTTCTTGATTAGTGACCGCTGGCTGCTCACCACTGAACCGAACTTTGACAACGTCCTACGGTAAGTTTCAGTACTGCTAATGCTAGCACCACAACTGCAGTTTTTTTATTTGTCGAATTTTCTTAATACTTATTAGTAGACATGAAAACATTTAACAAAGAAGTCAGTCAGTCACAAAGTGTCGCGCGTAGGTACTCGCCAAATCCATAGCTTTCAATCTGCCTGTTTTCTAAAGTTTTTAAAAATATATGAAATATTCATAACGACTGGTAATTTATGTGCTCTAAAAAAGTTTAAAATTTACTATACGTTGTAATTTTTTTTAAATTTTTTCGACATTTTGAATAGGAACTTTGTTAAATAAAACCTAACTGATTACAGGAAAGGGGGACTCAATTTATCCTCTACACCGGAAGTCCTCTTTACCATCGCCAGAACTGTCTACCACCCGCAATATCTCCCCAAAAACTCTACAGATGACTATGTCATCAAGCTCATCGAAATGGATCGCCCGTAAGCACTAATCATCAGAGGAGCGATTATGCAACTTTTGTAGAGTCAGAAAAGATCCCAAATAGAATCAGCTGTCAAATTTGTGTGATTTGATTTTCTATGAGAGCCAATTGCTTTTTCAATGGGTTTCTATGGGATGTCTTGGGCCGATGACATGCAGCTGCCGCCAATTTTAACTAGTTGAAAACACGAAATATACAACATTAAAATACAGATTATGAAAATTGCACTCCGTTTCAACAATTACTACAAGTAACAACTATTTACGTGCACAAAATAGGTTCTTAGCTTGGGCAAGCTAAGTCATTCAATGTATTTAGATTGAAAATAAACTTCGCAAATTCGAGTCCATTGCATACAAATTTAAACGTTGGAACATTAAATTAATAAATAAACACGTATATTTACAGTATTTCGTGCTTTAAATTAGTAAAATTAGCACCAGCGTCGGCCCACAATATTAATTTACAAAGCAATTGAAAATCATACAAATTTGACAGGCGATTCCGTATGGGATCTTTCCCGTATTCACAAAGGATAAAGAATCGCTCCTCAACCCTTGTTAATATTATTCAATTTGTTATTTACTAACTTTATTTAGGAGGCCGATATGCGTACCACCGCCTCTTTATTTTTTTAAAAAGAAATTCAAATATTCCCGAGATAGGAATAACCGGCAATATTTGAAAATCTACTACTCCTACCACAGAAAGCTGAAAATTTTGCTTGTGTCGTGATGGAGGACTGCAGCTGAGGAATCGAACACGCGATGCCGGGGTGGGATCCAAACGTGATACCGAGTCAGCCACTGACCGGTCAAAACCGACAAAATATTCATTGGATAGCCAATACCCCTGCTATAAGTCACCCCATGTAGTTCGCTAAGTTTGATGACTTAGGGTGTCCGGTTTCATGGGGTGAGGATTGTCCGGGTCTTGGCCAGGGATGCGTTTGCCCACTAATGTGTGGCTGGTTAGATTTAGAGTTACTGGTAGAGGGAGACCTTGTTGGTTTCATGACCTTGATGTTTTCTGACAGTTATATAGGCCCCCGACACATATTTATACAATATTCAGACGGTTTAGGAATAATACGATTTACATACTTACTCAAAATATGACTACGTGTCCCCAAGGGGTGTGCAGAGAAGATTTATTGTCGAATAATAAAATTATGAAACTTATTTAATTCAAATGCATCAAGGATAAAAGTGATGAAGGAGGCCCTGAGAATTTCCTCAAGTAGAGCTTATGTAAAAAAATACATCCTACTGCTTTTTATCCTACTTAGTGTCTTACTTAGTAGCTTACTTCATATCCTTCCTTGCCTAAAAAGTTCCTCCACACAGCAACCCCAATGACGGCATAGACCCGAGGGAAATTATTTTCCCCATGGAGTGCTGTGTCGAACTAATTTTTAAAAAATCATCAATATCATAATTTTCATCAAAATTATTGTATATTATTATTTGTCGTACCTTCAAAGAAAAAAATAATGAAAATAAAGAGTGTTTTTTAGAGGTTTAAAATTTCAAAATGAGAAAAATCACATTAATAATTTTATGCCATTAATGTTTAAATAATATGATTTCGGGCATATGAGCGCCACGGCTGGCTCGAATGAAGCGCAATAGTGAAGTCTAATTTTCGACAACTTGTTTTTTTAGAGGTTTGGTTTTTAAACTGGCAACATTGTTTCTACAGATTGTCAATTTGACAGTTGACAGTTGATTTGTAGTCAGTACATTTTGCCATTTCGCCATGACTGACGTCAGAACAGCGCTTGTAAATTTTGCAAATTTATTTTGAAAATCCAGATATGGCCAGAATGTTACGGTCAATGGAAAGCGCTACAGAACCATTATCACTGTCTTCTTCGTACCTCAGTTGAATGGCATTGATATGACAGAGCTATGGTTTCAACAAGATGGCGCAAAATGCCACACGGTGGATGCCACCATCAATTTATTGCGGAAAACATTTGGTAAGCGCATAATTTCACGTAATGGAACTGTGAACTGGCCTCCACGATCGTGTGATCTCACACCATTTTTAGATTACTTTCTTTGGGGGTATGTGAATTCACTAGACTATGCTGATAAACCAGATACGTTGGACCATTTGGAAGTCAATATTCGCCGTGTTATTGCTGACATATGGCTCCAGTTGCTCGATAAAGTCATTGGACTTCACGATAGCGCTTCAATTGAGCTAGCCATGGCGCTCATATGTTTAAATAAAATGGCATAAAATTATTTATTAAATAAAGCCAATATCATTGACATTAACATTATTTTAATGTTTTTTTTTTTAATTTTGGATTTGTATACCTCTAAAAAAACACCCATTACAACATTTAACTGGTGTTTCAGGGTATCATTCGGCAGAATATTTCGACCGATTTGCCTGCATCCGACCCTTGACTCAAACCTGACACTCGATGGGTGGGCTGCAGGGGTAAGTTTACCATCACTAAAGGTCTAACACGGTCGACTGATAAAACCCTACATCAATACGACATTGACCAAATTTTTCATCAACGGTCAGTCATTATTGTCATTAATATTTGCGAGCACGGACTACGATTGTTAAGATATTCCGACCGATGGACCGATACATTTTGGCGCGGCCTCCATAGTATTAGATACGTTTTGATTAACTATCAATAGGTATATTATACATATTTTTTTAATCATGCCGTTCGTTATTCAAAACAACTGGCTTTTATAATGAACAAAATGAACTAACGAAGCTCTTAGAAATAAAATAAGTCGAATATGCGATCCACAGACTTAAACAATGCTTCTAGGATGCAATCATTTTTTTACGTTTGATCTTTACGAAACGAAAATCGTTGAAATATGATTAAAGACATTATTTCTTCTGTTCTTCCGTTCTGTTCCAATATATATTTAGGCCAGTATTTATATTCAAAATAAACAATTAATTAATATTTCAACGAAATTGCTTTAATTAAATAAACAAGACAGATAAAAAGACTCATTCAAAAACTTAAAAATGTTTTACCATTAATCACATCAAGCAGTTAAAATTAAGTACTTATTCTATTAGTTATGAATAAAATCCTTTGCGGACCTATTTTATTCTACATTTTAACCATTATGGTTTTTCATTTACTTTTGCATGATTAGTTATTTTTTTAATGTTTTCGTTTCAGAATTTATTTAAACATGAGTGTACAGTTAAGCCTGGGTCCTTCCTGTACACAATGTAAATAGCCCAAAAACTTGGTGGGTGTTATAACCGTCTAAATAGTTATTCGCGGACCAAAACATGTGCAAAAATGGTTATCCGCACTCACCTAAATGTATAAAAACGCCACTAACCCATAAAGCGAACGTCTTCTTGAAAAAGCAGCTCTTCCAGACGCTTTTCACATGTTAAAAGACATCTCACAATAATACTATAATGTAATGGGTGTTTTTTTTATCAATCGAAATTTTATTTTTTATTATGTCTTTCTCGTTCAAAACGATTTACCGTGTTAAAAATGTGTCTGTGACTCTCTATTGTAAAAACCCTCTGGGCCTTAGTAAATAAATAAAAATAATAAGTACATGAAGCTAGTAGCTAGTATTATTCTTCTTTATACAGTTACGTGAACCTCGTCACATGCCTGTGTCCCTCCTGCCACAAGAGGAATGCAGACGCTTGTTCCCTCCCGGCACTACTGTTGGAGGAGTGCTACTGCCTGACGGAGTGACAGACAGTCACATGTGCGCCTCCAGGATAGGAAAGAGTTGCGTAAGTACATAATAATAATTTAAAATACTAATTTCGGTGGTGACTCTGCCTGCAACTCCGGTTCAATGAATTTCAGAATAATTGCTTCGAATTTAGCTTCTCGTGATCTCCAGTTTGGATGAAATCTTTAAGGCTAAGCCGCACCTGTAGGTGTCTTGCTTCGAGCTTAGAGCCATAAAAAGATGACATAAAAAGGCCATACTCACATACTGCACGCTTCGGGAGGAGGAAAAATATCCCTCAGGCCCTATATCGTCTTAGGAGATGCAGCATGCATGTTATTTTTAAGGAAAGGAAGGAGAGGAAATTCTCGGAAGGAAATAGGTATGAGGGGTGGGTAAGAATCGGGGAATCAGTATGTTCAGGAATGACGGACACATGAATCAATCCCTCCAACTGTGGTGCAAGGCGATGAGTCGAAAGATCCTGGCTGGAGAGATCAAAAGACCTCCGCCAACCAGTTCCTCGATCCGGCCCACCACCCAATGGGTGAAAAGATTTATCGGCCGCCAAGACCTGGAAAACCTCACTCATGAACTTGGGCACCCTTGTCAAGTCACCAAACTAAGATTATCCATTAAATGGTTCCCGGAGCGGCGCCGACCGTACCCACACACACTTTCCAAATCTAATTGCTTATATAATTTAGCTTTTTTTTCCTTTTCTTTATTCATCATATAACTTTTTTACAGTTTTTAAAGGTGATTCGACTACCACGCTAGGCACATGCCTGTATTATGGTGGTCATTATTATAATATATCTAATATGCCCATTGCAGGAAACAGGCGTTCGTTGGTATCACCTCACAGCCAATAACCAACAAAGAGTGGCCTGCACACACGTGCTGGTCGGGCTCTTCTTGGGGATGACGGACGATGGAGGGTCCTGCAAGCTGCTATTTTTCCGCATGGCCTCTCTTGTTCCCTGGGTGGAGAGCGTCGTGTGGCCCTGAGATCTGGCCTGTCTGGCTATGCGACTATTGGACATTAGCTGTGTTAATATTCCGACAGGGATCGGTTCTTTTGTTGTGTGCACCGAGTACTCAAAAGTACTTAATATAAAATCCTAATATGACAAATAATACATATCATCCTCTTTTAAATTAAAATTTATCCAAACTATTATGCACGATATTCCAACCAATCCGCTTTTATTAAAAAATTTCAACGACACATTCAGTGCTCGTGCTCGTAAAGTTAGTCACAGTAAAGTTAGCTTACATTTCGTGCTCGTAAAGTTCAATAATTTCATAATTAGTTCAATAATTTAACCAACTACAGAAAGATGTTTGGGAATTTTTCGATGAGTGAATGTGATAGCATTAGTAGCCTGTTTCTTTTACTCAGATAGGTGGGACAGAATGCAGTCCTTGATTTGAAGGGTAAATTGAAAAAAACTCTTTAAAATAAACAATAAAAGGTTTTAATTTCTCAAAAGTACACATGATGCCGTTTTTTATCATGATGTTTTGAGAATGCTATCGTCTGGTGGGGCGGCCTTGGCGAGCAATACATGAACCTTTCAAAGAAGTTTTCGGCCACTCTTCTCAGCATATCTTGCGGAATTCCAGCGATGACGTCCTCAATCGCCTCCTTCAGAGCTTTAAGGGTTCGAGGTCGAAGTTTTTTTACCTCAGCTTTGACGTATCCTCACAGAAAAAAGTCACTCGGGGTCAAATCAGGGGAGCGAGGGGGCCATGGAATATCCCCCGCAATCAGGCGACCTGAAAGGAGCTCTTGCAATATTTCTCGTGAACTTTCTACAGTTGCTCAAGCCATTTCAAGCAATATTTCGCTTGGTGATTAGTGATCTTTCAGCAGGGTGATACTGAGAGTATAATAATATTAACAAACTCTCAGTGTAATTTAATATAGTTAGAATATAGTATAATCTGCAAGGTACTAATTCCTGACAATATATTTTTACTTTTCAATGTGTACGACTGGATAATCAATATTTCTTCAGTGTTTAATTCTTTTCTTTAAAATTAACCTTTCCTTCCTTAACTCTGGAATAATAGACTACGTAAAATTTACTCTCTCCCTCGATCTAATTGGTGCGAATCCATCGCTGTGCTTTTCAGACATCTCACTCGCTGCTTGAACCTTCCGTGGGGCGTGCGCGTCGCAGAGGTAGGTGTCACCAGTTTTGAGAAATAACGACAGATATTATGAGTCAAAAAGCATAATTTTTATACGTTCCAAAGATGTATCAGATTGATTTTAATATAACTATATGTTATTATTAAATATAAATACTTTTTACATTCATTGAAATTGTTAAACTTAAGTGACAAAAGAAAAAAATTTGATCTACTGTTTTTATATAAAATTGTAAATTATCAGTTGGATAGCCCTGATATATTAAAGTTGATTCACTTTCATGTACCTACCATTAGATCAAGGTTCCCTAGAATGTATTATTGTGACAATTACACGTCTGTCTCAGGATATAATTCTGTTATAAATAGAATACTCACCATTGTGTAATTTTTATGCCAATGTTGCTGATACTTTTAATATTTCCTTATTAAAATACAAGGCTCTACTTTCAATATCTTTGGCTCTACTTATCAAACATTTCAGCCATACGTATTTTAACGAGATTACTACATAAATAGTTTTTTTATTTCATTGTAACCTTTTAAAGTTTTCATTAGTTATTAGTATTTTTTTCTCTTTTTCTCTTGTTACGAGAAATGAAAAAAAAATCTTTATTCGCTGTAGGTACTATGACTGTTTAAAAAATATTAAATAAACACATGTTTGTAAATGGCATTTTGTGCCGTTAATTTTAAATAAATAAATAAATCTTAATTATTTAGTACATTATTAGTCAAAAATTATTCCTAAGTTTTGTTGATTATTGAAGAGGTTTCACTTTTCGTTTTTTTTCATATAACAAATGAATATATATATTTACTTATAATCTGCAAGGTACTAATTCCTGACAATATCTGTTTACTGCACAATGTGTATGACTGGATAATCAATATTGCTTCGATGTTTAAATCTGGTGGTCTGTGGACCACAGGTGGTCCGTGAGATCTAAAATGTGATTCGTAACTCTTTGGTATTAGTATTGGAGAGGTCCAAGAAGAGCTCATTCTTGTACCTTTTAATCTCTGTGAGAACAAATAAATATCATGGTGCTGGTCAAAAAAACCCACTTTCTGATCTTTTCTAACTTTAAATTAAATTATTTTTAAAATACACCTTTAGTTACCTTAAGAGCTGCAATTGAGAAATATGCAAATATTACTTTATCTTTGTAAATGAAATATTAAAGAACTATATACATATTAGGGTGCATCGATTATTTCAACTTTTGAATTCAGAAACGCCCGGGGTCTCAAAAGTTGCGTCTAACAAAGAAAATGAGAACTGCATTTAAATTAATTAAAAAAATGGCTACTAGTTCGCTAAAATGCATTGCAAAATCAAAAAGTAAATCTAAAACATGTGATTTGATTTGAAATTATGGTAATTTTTTTTTACTCTAATTTGCCTTTTAAAGTTAATTTGTTATGAAAAACTGCGAATTGCTGACAAAAATGTAAAAAAATTTCAAACTTATCAATACACATTAAGTCTACGAGAATACTTATTTAATCCAGAAAAAGTATTATTTTCCCCATTTATATTTTTAACAAACACATCACAAATGATTTAAAAAAATCGCTTGCGTTCTTTGTACTACAGTTTTAGAATAAAAATTAAGTTTGCTACAAAATATATGATATGAACCCTTTATTTTATTTTTTTCTCAAATCACGATGTCATTTTTTTTTTCAAAACTTCCGGCTATTTTTGCGAGCTAATAGTGAAAACCTATTTAATTTATTTTTACGTTTTCGAATAGCTATAGTTCAAACGCAACTCTTAAAACCCCGGGCGTTTAAAAATAAGGTTTTTTTTCTTTTGGACGTGAAAATCTTAAAACTTATCATTACAGTATTATTAATTTTTGTATGTATATGAAATACTAAAGGACTAGATATCTCTAGGTTATATTATTGTTATTAAACAAATGCATTCAAACTTGGCTTTATTTTTATTATGTTTGTCATCCATGGGTAAGTAGCAAAGTTGTCAAAAGTTCTGGTTCCGAGTGTGGTGTCACGGGTTCAATCCTCTGTTCTAGCTCCAGTCCTCCATCATTGCACAATCAACATTTCCATGTCCTATTTTTTTCTAGCCTGAAACATTGCGTACTCACCTTGCGTTTAAACCAACTTAACTCAATAATATACTTATTTCGCCTTCAAGGTCAAGGTCAAGGGGAAAATAACTTTTTTCTGTATATAATCAGAATTCTTGTTAAGTTTATTCGCATTTTTTGACAACAAACAAACGTTAAAAGGTTTATTATTAAAAAAACATATATATCATTTAAAAAAAAAAGTTTTAGGTTTTTTTCTGATTTTCAATGCATTTTAGAGGGCTAATTAATAACCATTTAAAAAAATAAAATTAAATGCAATTCTCATTTTCTTGTGAGACGCAGCTTGTGAGTCTTCAGGCGTTTCTGAATTCAAAAGTTGAAATAATTGACTTACCCTATTGTGTAATATGTTGTGTATCTGTGGCCCCTGTGTAGTACACCCGGGTTCTGAGACGCTAACTTTGCTTTGGCTTCGATCTAGCCCATAGTATGTTGTTATATGACAGATAGTTTTCTTGGAAAATAGGAATAACAAAGGAACAAATATTTATAAATATAATAAAAAACAATATATTTCAAAAGACACATTTATTGTTTTAAAGTATTCAAAACATTTTACAAATAATTGTTAACAATTTAATTCTTTCTCCCTTTCATCTGGTAAATAATAATTTCGTACCTCATTGCTAATATCATATTGTCGATTTGATTTAAGAGAAATGACAGCTAAACTAATAGCCTGTTATATTCTAAATAACTATCAAAAATGTGTTCAGGTAATTTAATATTGTTACAGAAATTACAATAGTAAAATAAAAACAGAATAGAGCAGTAGAATAAGAACAAATATGTTAAAATAACAAAGTAAATAGATAAGCAAAAATTATATAAAATAAAACATAATGGCAGATAATAAAATTATTATAAAGCTCTTTTAGCAATCCAATTATGTTAATTGATCTCATTATGGGACATAAAAAAACTACCAAAGAAGGTACTACAATAACAGTTTTACTTAAACCAAGTCAAGCTAAGTTAAAGATTATAAACCTTATGATACGAAATAGGAAAGATATTAGGAAAATGAATTTTACAATTTACTTAATAGTCAAATTTGACTTGTATCACTGCTAATGCCTCGGCGTCTAAAAAGTAATTAGCTTGAAGCTTATTATGGATTAGCCTGCTTAAATTTGATCTAGGAATCCCACACTTAGCGAGGATATGCAGCTTATAATATACCTGGCATAAGGTTCGGATTATAGTGGGTTCGGATTACATAGACTATACTGTACTTAGAATTAAACAAAGGGGAACATTAAAATACAAATAACAGTATTCATGTCTCGATAATACATATTATTATGAGATGCAGGATAGGTACTACATTCATGTATGGATCAATGAATTAAAAGAAAACATAAGAACAAAAGAAAGAAATCACTAACTACCTATAGACACATCCATAGACAATAAATTAATAAAATGTAGAGACAAAAGAGGTGTGTTTTCTTTTCTCTTTTCTTTCTCTTTAACAATAATAACAACAGGCACATACATAATGTTACTCCATAGAAACAGAAAAAATAATCAAAATGTCAAGTTATGTTCAATTAAAGACTAATATAATATGTATTTATAAAATGTAATGTAAATATGTTTTATTCATTATATGTTCACCTACATGTATTGTGTTTGATAAATGTTGTCTTTCTTCAAATTAGTAACCTTTGGGCTGTGTTCAAATGTATATCTGTATGTATGTACCTATGTCTCGCCGACCAATAATACTTTTAAAAAGTGTAGTTTAACATATTTCACAAAATCATTCCTTGTGCAAAGCTTGCTCAAATAACACATCCATATCTTAACTATTCATAAATAACTTTAAATAATTATTTTGGGACAACGTTCATATAAACAAAATGAGATAGCCTACCGTACCGAGTGCCTAGTACTGAATTTCAATTCTATATCCGATTGTTTGATCTATGCGTCCATATAAACAGGGTTCTTGTTTTAAACAAGGATTTGTTTATAAACTTATTAACACTGTATGCAATATTACAAATATCTACTTTTTAACCTGAAGGGGTCGGGAAGAAACTTGGTTTGCCGTCCTTCTGGGACGGAGTATATTTTAACATTCGCGACACTACCGTCAAACTATTCATTGTTATTAAACTGCTATCACTAGAATTAGGAAAACATACATATGATGAAGGAAACATGGAAACTTGTTTAAGTGTCTATTAAAACATATTAGTTTAATGAAATAGGTTTTAGAGCGACAATTAAAAAAAAAACAGAGTGTGCAATTCACACGCGGTAGAAGTGAAACCTTCAGAAAACTAAAGTAGACAAGAGTGGAGACGCTACGAAGTCCTCACAAAGAGGAGACCGATTATACTATCTCATTCTCTCGCAGGCTAAATCGCTAATTTTCATTAAGTCGCTATTTTTCATTTCATCGAGTTTAAAATCACACCGGTGCTAAAGAAGTTTTAGTTTATTTATCGGCATCTCCAAGAGTAGGGAGAATCTTAGTTTGTTTATATATTTGACAATCATATAAACCCAAGAATATACTTTAGAAACATAACATATATTGATATAATAAAGTGGCAAAGGGGTCCATGGGCCAAAAGACTTTGGGTACCACTATTCTAGAAAATAATGTACTAGACAATACTGTAGGTACTAGATGAAGTGAATGTATAAATACAAAATTCTGTATGATCACTTTGTTAGTTAAACTTATATCACCGAACATACTTACATATTTATACGATTTAGAAAAAATATCCTAAAACTTTGAAAAACTAAAATGGTTTACTTTGCTCTTGTACTGTCAGTGTTGCAGATGGCGTTATAGCATGGGGAAGCATCTATAAGACAAATTTGGGTCCGATAGTAATAACACATAAAGTTTTTCCAACGAGCAAACTTTTTGATAAATTAAGGTAAAAAGTAAAGTCCTACCGGTTTTAAAACTATTTGAAAAAAATGTTATTCTAAAATTGCCAAGACTGGAAAATACAACATCAATAATGTTGTATTTTCCAGTCTTGGCCCTCTAGCTCAATAAAATTTCTGTGCACGCCCCTGCTATTCACATACAACCTAACCCATATAAAATAAATGAAAATAATGGAATCCTGTCAAATTTAACCTATTAATAGATAAGCAGAATTTATTTCATTACTCCATCTCCAACATTTTTCAAATAACTCTCTTTAAAAGATTTACCACCCTTCCAATCACCCTTCTGTTTTAATTCTATTCATAATATGTATTTTACCTGAAATATCCTTGTAACTACTATATTCATTTATATACCTGTACGCCTGTCTCGACACAGGTAAACCCTAGTGAGACAGGCATACAAATAAAACCATTGTAAATATATTTTATTATAGATAAATAAAAAATAAAAAAATTAAAAAAAGGTTTTAAAGAACCTGAAGTGTCCTCAATACGAAGTTCAAGACCTATGTAGAACATCTGGGAACATAGACCTAGATGTAATACGACAGCTGCACAACACCATTATGAATATGCAGGCCCTAAGCTATTTAACAATTACCTGACTTAATTAAAAGTGAGAAAAACTGTTTTAATTTAAAAAAAAACTTACGTTTAATTTGTATAGATAACAAACAGATTGACTTATTCTATTGAGGTTTTTTTCAGACACATTCTGTTGTTAATATTCCGCTGATATTCTGTTACTATTATTATGTTTTTTTTTTACTTATTGTCCAATTTTTTGTAGTATTTTTGAAAGTATCTTTTTTCTATTTTTTAACTATACATGCTACCTATAATTAGTATTAGTCCCAAATACTTTATCTCAAACACTTTACTTTTTCCAAATACATAGCATAATATACCAACAGACTCGCTCCCCAGTTAGACCCAACGTTAGTTCTCGACTAACTGGGTAAATTAAAATTGTTAATGAATGATATTATGTAATCACATTATTATTATGTATATACTTTTACAATTTGCAATAAAAAAAATAAATAATTCCAGTTGTGAGTCTGTCTGTAACTCTTGTTTAATGAACTCTACATTCCAGATTTACTTTGAATTTAAGTGTCACTTTCAAAATTGGAGCTCATTTTGTCTGTCAAAAAAGAGTAGAAAATATAAAAACTTGAACTACTAAATTTGTAGACTGACAACACCAATTTCACTGTCAAATATTTTTTTGAAGTGCAATGACACTGAATGTATAGAACACAGTAAACCACATTTTAAAAAACATTTTTTCTTCAAACATAAAATTGATTAAAAGGTGATTTATAAAGCGATTTGCTTTAATTTAATTTAACATAAATTTGAATTTAACAATAGATAGAAAGGAAGAATCACTAATGGTGAGTTTAGTAACACTACTTTTAGATCTGAATGAGTTAAATATATTCAGATCTAAAATTAGAGACATGATCTAAAGCCCAGGCAACGCTAGGTACTTTATCTAGTATTAAATAAATGTGAGCAATTACAGTTACATTATAGTTATTCTTAATTATGTTAACACAAAGTTGCAAAGGTTTAATAATAATATACCTATATTCAATTCTAATTTAGAGATCGGCGGGTATCTATACTGCAATGAAAAAATATTTTTTCCACTATTATGCCTTTTTAATTTTTTATAAAAATGTAGGTTACACAGCTTTACTTTAACACCATGAGTTATGTGTTTAGTATTGCCATTTGAACAACAGTGGCGCCCTCATATATTTTCTACTCTCATTTGACAGACTATAAGACAAATGATAAAGTAGGTAGGTATTTAACTATTGACGCAAATTTTAACAGATAATTATTTTTATTTGTTTTTTTTTCAAAATTGGAATTATAATATCCCTTGATTTATACCAATACACGCTAGTTAAAGTGACTAAAGATTATCTAAATATGAAACAACATGGGTAGACCGGTCAGTGGCTGAGTTGGTATTGCGTCTGGTTCCCGTCCGGGCATCGCGAGTTCAATCATTCGACTGGCTAAGTCCTCCATCACGACACAAGCAACATTTTCCGCTTACAGTGATGGTAGTAGGAGATTTTCAAATATTGTCAGATTATTGGTAACCCGAAAATATATGTCTTTCGTTTTAAAGTTTAGAAAAATGCACAAACATCCTTTGCAATATAATTCTGAAGGCATGTACGAGTATGTGTAAAAAGAGAAATTTTCTAAGTTTAGGTTAACAGCTCTAATATTATTAATGATTATTTGTTTTTGTTTTTTTGTTTTTGTAACTTTATTTAGATGTAAGCAAATTTCATACATCTAGTATTAAAAAAACATATAAAATACATAATAAAATAAATAGAGTCATAAAATTATAACGGAAAGAATACAGCTTAAAAAAAGAAATACAGTTACTCCAGTTAGAAATACAAACAATAGGGTTTAAGACATACAGTTAATACAAATAAATACAATTCATAAATTTTTCTTAATGTATGTTGCACATGTTTTCCGAAAAGTGCCAAGACTTGGGGCTTCCTTTATGGAATTTGGTAGGTTATTATAAAGTTTTTGACCTTTATAAAACACGCTGTTCTGTGTACACGTAAGTTTAGTTTTGGGAAGCCTGAAGTCTCGGCAACTCCTCGTAGGATAATTGTGAATATTTTCATGGTACATAATATTAGTTTGCAGATATTTAGGGAGCATGTTATTTTTAAGCTTGTACATCATTGTTAACGTATTATATATTATATGTTGTTTAGTTGTCATCATATTTAGGTTTTGTAACATAGTTTTAACTCTAGTAAAGATATTACATTTCAGAATCATCCTCATTCCCCTATTTTGTAAAACCTGTAGTTTATTATTTTGTGTCTCGTTACATAAGAATAGAACACTAGAACAATAATTTAAATGAGGAGTTACAATAGAATTGTATACAAGGTGCGTTGTCTTGAGATCCAAGTTATTCCTAATCCTTTTTAAGAAGCCAACTTTTTTAGCAATTTTCTTAGATATATAATCGAAGTGTTTGTCGAATTTTAATTTATCGTCTAATATAACACCCAGATATTTAATATTGCTAACCCTTTCTATATTTATGTTATCAATGGTTAGTATTGCATGTTCAGTTCCACCTTGACTATCCATAATCAAAAATTTAGTTTTCATAACATTCAGTTTTAGTTTGTTTATGTTTAACCAAAGCGTTACATTATTTAAGTCATTTTGTATCTCTTCAATGGCATCCTGTAAATTTTTTCTGGCTATATATAACAATGTATCATCAGCAAATAATTTAATGGCACAATGCTTTAAAACTTTAACAATATCATTTATATATATAATGAATAACAATGGACCTAGGACAGATCCCTGTGGAACGCCTTTGCTAGTATGACGTGGATCAGATGTTATTCCACCATATTTTGTTACTTGCTTTCTTTCTGATAGATAATCAACAAACCAATTAATTTCTTTACCGTTAATTCCAATATTTCTTAATTTTTTTATTAATCTGTCTCTATCGATTGTTTCAAATGCCCTTTTTAAGTCTAAAAATACTGCAATAATTTTACTGTTTTTATCTCTATAATTTTTCCATTCTTGTATTACATAGTTAATAGCGGTTTCACAAGAAAATTTATTTCTAAAACCCGATTGTTGTCGAACTAATATCTGCTTTGTCTCAATATATTCAGTTAATTGCTCCTTTACAATGTATTCAAGTATTTGTTCATATTTGGGTAAGCAATTTATCGGTCGGAATTCGTCAAATTGTTTTGGGTTATCGATTTTCGGAATAGGAGTTATTACAGACGTCTTCCAAGTTTTGGGAAACACTCCACTATTCAGAGATTCATTGATAATTTGGACCATCGATTCGCCAATAATATTAATGGAGTCTTTGATTATATTTATTGTAATACCGTCTGGAGATTCTTTCGATTTCATGTTACTTAAGACTCTTTTTAAGTATGATAAATCTATATTTTTAAACTTAAACTCTTCATCGGTGCATACAGGCCTGTCTATGTCTAGTTTGTTAACAGGACATTCTGGAATACTTTCGCTTATAAGATCTATGCTCGAAATAAAGTGCTTGTTAAATTTTGTCGCTATATTCTCAATTTCTTCTTCATTTCCATCTCGGAAATCAATCGATTTTACAACTTCTTTTTGTTTGCCCTTTATGATTTCTTTTAGTGTTATCCAAAGTTTTCTTGGTTCATTCTGTTGTGTTTCTAATTTTTGTTTATAGTAATCACACTTATGTTTTTTAATTTGTTTTGAATAAAAATTGCGAATTTTTTTATATGCATTCCATTTTTCATTGGATGGTTCCAATTTTGCCGCTTTATATGCATTATCTCTCTGTTTTTGAAGGTTATGTAACGGTATCGAATACCATCTGTTAGTATTTTTAAGCTTAACCGTTCTTATCGGCATATTTTTATCGATTGCGGACGTCATAATTTTGACGAAATTTTCTGCTTTGTCATTTAACGAATTAGACTCAGTAATTTGTGAGATACCATTTTTTAAAGTTTCACAGAATTTAAAGTGATCATAGTTCCTTTTATCTCTATACATAATTTCCCTTGACTCATTTTTTATTACACTCGTTTCAAGTAGTGTTATTATGTTTTCGTGGTCTGATATTTTTGGTGTATCCACAACCTTTACGTTCAAGTAAAAATGATTTGATATAACCAAATCAATAATGGTTGCTGATGCGTTTGATATTCTCGTTGGTTTTGTCACAAGTTGTTTCATTCCTAGATCATTCACTAAGCTTTGGAGTCTATTACTGTAGGTATTCTTTACTTTCATATCAATATTAAAGTCACCAGCTATGTAAAACATATCTTGGTTTTTCATATTTTTAATACACCAACTTTCGAAGAAATCTAAAAATTTCGAATGGCTTTGGTTTGGTGAGTGGTATAATACAGAGTAGGTTCCTTTAATCAAGTTTTTTGTTATTTGTATTGCCAGAATCCACGTATTTTTTCCATCACATACTTCATTTGATATTATTTTGAAGGATATACAATCTTTAATGAACATAATCACTCCTCCCGTATGTCGACTATGTGAATCGCATCTTACAGTTGAATACCCTGTAAATGATACTTCGGAATCGTATACATCGTTGGTTATACACGTTTCACTTAGCATTAAAATTTCTGGTTTGACTTCTTGCAATAATACTTCAACTTCATTTACATGGGCCAACAGGCTTGCAATATTTAAGTAGTATACAGTTGCTTTTCTTTTTATCCTAAAAAATCAATTTTTCTCTTCTCTGATTCTATATTTCTTTTGTATATAGGACACTCCTTGCTCCATGCCTGATGGTTATCGTTCAAATTTAATGAAAGTTTATCATTTGTGAGTTTGCAGTTAATACATTTCATTTTGTCAATATCTTCCTTACATTCTGACGTATCATGTTCGTTTGAACATCTTCCGCAAGATTTTTTATTTTTACAGTCCCCTGCCTTATGTCTATATCCGTTGCAGTTGAAACATCTCAGAACTGAGAGATGATCGTAAACAGCACATCTGTTCCATCCAATATTTATCTTAGTTTCTTCTAACATTTTAGAGTGTGTTTTTCCATCTACTTCTATGAATACAGTAAAATTATTGTATCCACTCCTTTTTTTGTTTTCTTTTATAAATTTTACTGATATTTTAGAGTTTTCTTTATCTATGTAATCATTCTGCATCCTTATATTGTTTTCAATTTCTTCGGCGGTATATTTATCTGTAATTCCTATCACTTTTACCGTTGGATTTTTTGGTTTAGGAATGTCAATGTCATACCTATCCCCAAGCTTATTGATGATTTCTTTTTGAATTTTTACCGTTGACTCTGTGTTCTTCAGTTCAACTATGACTGATCCTTTTCTAAAATTTCGGATTCCGGCCACGCCCACATTAACTGGATCTATGTGACTCTTTAATTCATCCTGCGTTTTCTTGTTCTTTTGATCCTGATTTTTCGGTTTAATGATCACAATTGGTTCATGTTTCTTTATTTTTTCCTCCACCTGTGGCTGAATAATTGCTTGATTTTTGGATGCAGTCAATTCACCAACTACAATTCCCATAGTAACACTAGTAATTTGAATAAAATACTAGTGTTTATTTCAGTGAAATGAGATTGCCAAATGAAATTCCTAAATTCACAATTGCCCAAAAACTATTCTGAAAACATTCCCTCCTTATTTCAAATATGGAATATTGTTTCGTCAAAAATATGAAATTCAAATGGGATGACAATAAACACAATGTCAGGAAAGTGTAAGAGAGACAGAGCGCGTGCTAAATGGGCTAGAACCAAAAGGTATTAAGTCAGGGGCGATATTCAAATCTACATGGAAGGCATTTCTAGTGTGTGTTGTCTGTTCAGTGCTTTAAATAAATAGTTAAATTAATTCAGCCAGTCCTGTTGGGAATTTAGACAGATTTGGTTTAAAGCACTGAGGGGATAATGCCTAGAAGGGAGATCTATTCCCAGAGCAAACAAAACTAATGTCGCCAGTTTGCTCCACTCCACTACGCTCCAGACAGGATACTTTATGGTAGGGAGGGGAAGTACCCGGCTATTCAGATCTAGTCAGCAAGTACCTAGTCACTGCACACAATATCTATTGAAGCGATTCCCCCGTCTGTAAAGATAACATATATTCCTAATGTTTTCTATAAGCAGAAGTTTTCCAATTTGTCCAATTCAGGCTACAAAACCCTGAATATCCCCCAGAAACCAAATCTCAGATAAATTTCATTTAATCATTTTAAATAATATGAGATCGATTTGCGGAAGATACTTTCAGTATCGCCTTGGTGTAAGACCACTCTTCGGAATTGAAACGTCGCTTTAAATGACTTTAGCCGTGTTTGGTGACTAGATCTGAATAGCCAGGTACTTTCCAACCTTCCTCTTTCCCTTTTCCTTCCCCTCCCCGCTACTTTCAGCTTCACAACATACCACAGTTGGGAATTTTATAGTCTTTTATAGTCTTCCTATCTTCAATCTCATAACTCATAACATACCCAAATTTGGGGATGCCATAGTCTCACCGCCTCCACGCGGGAGTAGTTGGGGCTCTTGTGCAGTTTCCACGTAGAAAAAATAAAAAGTCTGTCTTATTTTCTAAATAACATGATATTATCGTGTCTAGACTTGAGGGGTTAAACTGATTATTAATCTTTTTTAAATTCATAATTCGGATATTTTATTTTAAATTCGGATAAATTTTCAAATATTTGACTTTCTTTAACGGCTGCTTCTTTATTTATGAAAGCGTCCACTATAGACCATTCACCCCACGCTATAACATTACTAAGAGCTATACCTCCATCTGCATTAATATCTACTACATTCTTTAGCAGCAGCCGCACCACATCCCACTTCATATACAGTGATGCCGCACTAAGTGCGGTCTCTCCCACCCTGCATACCCTGTCAGGGTCCACCCCCTGCTGCAGGAAGTATTCTACTACCGGGAGATCTTTCCTATATGCCGCGTAATGCAGTACAGTCCCACCAACATTATCTGTAGCATGGATGTTAGCACCTCTTTCAACAAGATACTTTACAGTTAGTAACTCTCCCCACAGGGCCGCACTCATCAGAACAGACTCGCCTCCCTGACCGCGTATTTCCAATCCCTAACGCGGTTGAGTCACTCTAGCGACTGAGCCGCGTTAGGGATTGGAAGGCGTAAATCGCCTTACAAACACTAACGCATTTCAGTCGCGCTAGTGACTGAACCGCGTTAGGGATTGTTATGCATAAATCACCTTACAAAAGCTATACCGATTCAGTCACCTACGCGCTTCGTTGCTCTGTCAGTTTCTGTGAGGGCGACGACCGTAATTATAGAGAGGTTTGCAGAGAGGATGGACATCGTTTTTTTAGTTAGCATTTTTTTTACATTGAAAATTTATTTTAAGTTTAAAAAACGCGGGTTTTTTTTTTCAACTGAGGGTGACGACCGTAATTATAGAAGGGTAAGCAGAGA
Organism: Limnephilus marmoratus; assembly: GCA_917880885.1. NCBI lineage: Eukaryota > Metazoa > Arthropoda > Insecta > Trichoptera > Limnephilidae > Limnephilus > Limnephilus marmoratus. The sequence goes on along the minus strand of OU862907.1, from coordinate 52,479,726 downwards.
GGATGGACCGCGTTAATTTTTTACTTAATTTTTTTTTTTTACATAGAAAATCTCTCGGAAGCTAAGTCCTACATTTCCTTTAAAAATTATCATTTTACTTCTACATATAATTTCTTGCGACTCGTTGGATTTTTCGATTGGCATTAAATGTTTTAAAGTTGATGGGGTCTATTGGGTGTAACAAGATAAAAATCAGTTTTTTCAAGATGTGAGAAGAATTAGTGAGTGCGTACTTATTTAAAAAAAAGTGAGAAGTTCTGAGCTTGTAGGTGGGGACAAAGTAGCGTCAACTATCATCAGGTCAATCTGATCGACGCGACGGGGGAACCGTAAATATTTAAAAGTGATTGTAATCGCGGCCAATCTAAGAAAGTATAATGACCTTCGCTTGTATATTGATTAGGTGGATCTGACATGGAAAATACAATATTATGAAGGCGCGTCATCTCAAATGAACTATCTTGTGTAACTATACAAAAAGTTTGCTCGGTGCGAGAAAGCAAAAAGTCCCTGAGCCCGAAGGAATCTGCGAAATTCAACCGAGACTTTTGTATAGAGTCCAAATAGATCTGACCCTCACGGCGGTAAATCAAGTCTGTAGTTCTACTCTGCTCCTCGACTGCCTTGGAGAACTCTGCCCCCTTCCACCGCATCAACTGCTTTACACGCGCACTTTCTTCTTCCAACAATTGTTTAGATTTGCAGCTAATTGTTCTAGTTTTATGATCGATTTCAAAATCGGCAAATAATTTACCGCTTTTTAATTCGAGTTTTTCCTTTAAAAGAAATTCTTTTAAAATTGTTATATCTGCTTGCTTTTGAATAATCACCAAATAATCAAGAATTTGCACTTCAGCATCAGAAAAGTCGTTTAAATTACTTTTGAAGATATTTTCAGGCTCAGAAGGAACCACCTGATACCGTTTTTTTATTTCTTCGAAGTACTCTGTTTTTCTAATTTTTTCCAATTTACCTGGAAATTATTGGCCTGGTTTAGCGTTTGGAGCTCAAAAAGCGATTTATATTTTTTGCTGTTCTTAGCCCAGTCCAACACTTTCATTATTTTTGGTATATCTTCTTTAAAAGCTTTCACGAAATTACTGATTGCGTTAGTCTTCCCAGTATTTATTTATTTATTTATTACATAAGATGCATTTATACAGTAAAATAACATAATAATAATATTTCAAAATAACTGTAGATATTAAAATGGGTAAAAGTGTTATTATGTCTTGTTTGTCTATATTAGTTCCTAGCTAGGCAGATTGCCCGGTCTAAGGAACCAAATGCTGGTGAAAAATGCAAAAAATGTATTCTGAACAACATAGATTAAATATATACTAAGTTCTTACTGATTGTGGCATTTAATAGTTAAGCATTTTAAGTTTTCAGTGACGTTATTTAACAATTTTTCGGACTCAACCCTACCTAAGCCAATCAACCATTTATTTATTATTGAACTGATGCATGTCATTTTGAATGTTTTAATATTTAATTCTGGGGGGATTTTATTATATAAATTCGGTCCCAGATATGTATATGTCTTTTGGAACTTCGACATATTGCTCCCTGGGACCACAAGATCCTTTCTGGTGTGACTTCTTGTGATGTATTTATGATCAATTTTATCAAGTTTTTCTAGATTTTGGTGTACGTGGATAATAACCTTTTTTATATAGTTTTGACGAACATCAAGTACATAAAATATTTTGTAGAGCTGATCGCTAGAAAACCTATAGGGTTTACGCATAATAACTCTAATTATGGATTTCTGGGCCTTCACTAGTGGATCGAAAATTGTTCTACCTGACGCTCCCCAACCAATACAACCATACGGTAAGATGGGGTTGCATAATCCGAAATATATTTTTCTTAGATCTTGTTGTTTGATTATATTTCGTAATACAATTATCCTTATTGTGAGGTTGTCAATGTGATATTTCCACTTAAGGTGATTGTTTATAATAACGCCTAGATATTTGATGTTTTTCACACTTTCCAAAACTTCACAATTGCAGATAGAATCAATATTATCGGAGTTACAGTTACGTTTATGTATTTTAATTGTATATGATGTACTAGGTTGTCCTTTTATAGTTGAGCTGAATCTTATGTATTTAGTTTTTGATATATTTGGTGTAAGTAGATTTTTGTCAAGCCATTGTTTTATCGCCTTGATTCCACTTTCAGCATGTTTATGTGTTTGAGCCCAGTCGTCTCCTTCAAATATAGCTACCGTATCGTCAGCGAATGTAATAATTTTTCCGCCTACTTTTAGCTCGCATAATTCATTTATGTAGATTATAAATAGAAGAGGTCCCAATGTGCTTCCCTGCGGTACCCCAAAGTTAGTCTCTAGTGATTTACTCACTGTTTTACCCATTTTGAGTTGCTGGCTTCTACCCGTTAAGTAACTCTTTAACCATTCGTAGGGCATACCTACAATGCCAATATTTTTTAATCTTTTGAGGAGTAATTTATGAGAAATTGTATCAAAAGCCTTGGCTAAGTCTAAGAACAGTGCAATGTTTTTCTTTCCGCGATTTATATTTTCAGAAATATGTTGTGTAAGTTGCGCTATCGCATCGTCCATTCCCCTCCCCGTCCGAAAGCCGAACTGATTTTTGCTTAAAAGTTTTCGGCTCTCTACATAGTAACTGTTCTTAAAATATCTATTTTTAAAAAAATTTTCTATAGTTTTTGAGATAGCACTCAACGGGGATATTGGCCTATAATTGCCCACTTGGTTTTTGGGTCCATTTTTGTAGATTGGTACTACTAAAGACTTTTTAAGATGGTCGGGGACAACCCCTGAAGTAAAACTTTTATTAAATAAGTTCGATATAGGTGATGCAAGGATATAACCAAGATTCCAAATCTTCGACTTTGTATTCGGATAAATCAATATAAACACGACAAACTTTTCGGAGATGTACTCCGAAAGTGTTAATACGGTTTGGTGCCGAAACATAAGCCGTTATGTGTAAATGGTCTAACCTGTCCGAAAACGATGTTTCATATTTAAGGTAATGCCTATCCTGTTTGTGTAACATGTCCTTCGCCCCGGGACTGTCAAACACCACGGTATTAGCGTGAACTCCATCGCTGGTGTTCTTTATTAGTGCCCCCTCAGACACCTTCGCATACCTCGCTGTAAAAGTGGTCACCTGTGCCAGCCAGCCCCCGAGGGAGTGGCCGGTTATGGTGAGGTTATAACGCCTTTTAACTGTTTCTGATTTAGAGTTAACATTATGTATGACCTGACTAACATAGTCCACAAACGTTACTGAACAATTCATGCAACTTTTGTATTTATTAAAGAATATTCCAACAACATCTGTATACAGCGGTCCTACCTTGGTTGGAATGGTGCCCCGATGGGCCACCACGACTTGCTGCGAGCCGGCGTGAAAGAACGCAGCTCCGAAGTACTTGTTGTGGAAATCTGAATTGGAAGCAGTCGTCAGCAGCCGCCAGCCCTTGGGAAGAAGAAGTCTCTCCCCGTAAGCTTGGTCGGCTTCCAGCGGCTTCTTCTCGATGTAAACAGCCTCTGCAAGCAGCGCCAGGGTGAGGTGGCTGGGGTGAGGGTCTGTGTCCAGGATATCTAGAAGGTACTCCTCCGAGGATTCTAGGAGGGAATCAACCAATTTTTCCTCTGAATGCTTCAATAGCAACAGCAATTCATGGTCGACCTCCATAGCAGGAATCAACTGAAACAATAGTACACAATGACAGTAAGTATATTATACCAAACAGTCATGAATTTATACTATGGCACAGCATATCAGGGGATTTCGAACTTGATTTGCAACGCCTTTTCCGCATTGGGAAACCAATGCGATTTATCTTTAAAAATATCCCACATATTACCAGATCATATTTCTCAAGCTTTCTATACAAATTACAAAATAAAAAAATAATTTATTACAAGGACATTTCTAATAAATCCGATGAAAACGGGATATACACTTTGGAATGTAATGATTGTGACCCACAGTATGTAAGTATTACTACAAGAAATTTTAAAATTATAATCAAGGATCATGAGCTTTGTTTATGAAATAATAATTATTCAGAGTTTGCTAACTATTTAAGAGAGACAGGTCATAGCTTCAACAAAGAAAAAATTAAGTTTAAACATTCTAATAAAATAAATATTTTGATCTATTCGCTTTAGAAACAATTTATGGAAATAAGCAAAAAAAATGAAAGCAAAAATAATAGCAAATCGCCCGTATTAACAATGTTTCCATGAAATGTCGATTCCTCACACCTTTCTTCTCCTCCCCCAAAATCAACACTCCCAGTACCCCCACCCAATTAAATCTAATTGTTTTGTACTTGCATAGAATTTTTAAGTTTGCTAGTGAATGACACGGATGTGTCGAAACCGGTAGCAGAAAATTAAAAATATAAACTGACAAATGATCATTTGAAACTCTACAAAACAAAATGTCTAGAAATTGTTACATAGTTAAAGCTGAAGAAATTCAAAAAATGATATAAAGATTGCAACTGGGACTTGAACCAAGAACCTCTCCTCTGACTAAGACAAATCTCAATTTGGGAGGCGGGAATGGGTACCGCCGCCCCGGGAACCTTTATTGGATAACCAGCACCTCTGCCATAGGTCACCCCAAATGGTTCGCTACGTTTGGTGATTTAGCAGGGGTGCCCGGGTTCATGGGTTGAGGTTTTTCTAGATCCTGGAGGCGGATGACCAGGACACACTGAACCCCAGATTCCTACCCACGCCTTAAACCCTTTTCCTTCCCAGAACTCTCTTCTCCTTCCTTTCCTTAAAAAAACCCTCTACACAGCATCCCCAAAGATGACATAGGACCTCAGGGAAATTATTTTCCTCAGGGCCTTCTGTGTGGAGCTAATGTAAAAAAAAAAAACGCCTTACCAAATCGGCCACAGAGACCTCTTATTTATACGTAAAAAAATAAAAAAAGATTGCAACTGGGGCTCGAACCCAAAATCATTCGTCTTAGTGGGACAAACGCCTTACCAATTCAGCTACAGAGACCTCTTACTTAAACGTCAATAAATAAAACAATTGCAACTAAGACTCGAACCCTGAACCTCTCGCCTTACTGGCACAAACGCCTTACCAATTCAGCTACAGAGACCTCTTACTTAAACGTCAATAAATAAAACAATTGCAACTAAGACTCGAACCCTGAACCTCTCGCCTAACTGGCACAAATGCCTTACTAATTCAGCTACAGAGACCTCTTACTTAAACGTCAATAAATAAAACAATTGCAACTAAGACTCGAACCCTGAACCTCTCGCCTAACTGGCACAAATGCCTTACTAATTCAGCTACAGAGACCTCTTACTTAAACGTCAATAAATAAAACAATTGCAACTAAGACTCGAACCCTGAACCTCTCGCCTAACTGGCACAAATGCCTTACTAATTCAGCAACAGAGACCTCTTACTTAAACGTCAATAAATAAAACAATTGCAACTAAGACTCGAACCCTGAACCTCTCGCCTAACTGGCACAAATGCCTTACTAATTCAGCTACAGAGACCTCTTACTTAAACGTCAATAAATAAAACAATTGCAACTAAGACTCGAACCCTGAACCTCTCGCCTAACTGGCACAAATGCCTTACTAATTCAGCAACAGAGACCTCTTACTTAAACGTCAATAAATAAAACAATTGCAACTAAGACTCGAACCCTGAACCTCTCGCCTAACTGGCACAAATGCCTTACTAATTCAGCTACAGAGACCTCTTACTTAAACGTCAATAAATAAAACAATTGCAACTAAGACTCGAACCCTGAACCTCTCGCCTAACTGGCACAAATGCCTTACTAATTCAGCTACAGAGACCTCTTACTTAAACGTCAATAAATAAAACAATTGCAACTAAGACTCGAACCCTGAACCTCTCGCCTAACTGGCACAAATGCCTTACTAATTCAGCAACAGAGACCTCTTACTTAAACGTCAATAAATAAAACAATTGCAACTAAGACTCGAACCCTGAACCTCTCGCCTAACTGGCACAAATGCCTTACTAATTCAGCTACAGAGACCTCTTACTTAAACGTCAATAAATAAAACAATTGCAACTAAGACTCGAACCCTGAACCTCTCGCCTAACTGGCACAAATGCCTTACTAATTCAGCTACAGAGACCTCTTACTTAAACGTCAATAAATAAAACAATTGCAACTAAGACTCGAACCCTGAACCTCTCGCCTAACTGGCACAAATGCCTTACTAATTCAGCTACAGAGACCTCTTACTTAAAAGTCAATAAATAAAACAATTGCAACTAAGACTCGATCCCTGAACCTCTCGCCTAACTGGCACAAATGCCTTACTAATTCAGCTACAGAGACCTCTTACTTAAACGTCAATAAATAAAACAATTGCAACTAAGACTCGAACCCTGAACCTCTCGCCTAACTGGCACAAATGCCTTACTAATTCAGCTACAGAGACCTCTTACTTAAACGTCAATAAATAAAACAATTGCAACTAAGACTCGAACCCTGAACCTCTCGCCTAACTGGCACAAATGCCTTACTAATTCAGCTACAGAGACCTCTTACTTAAACGTCAATAAATAAAACAATTGCAACTAAGACTCGAACCCTGAACCTCTCGCCTAACTGGCACAAATGCCTTACTAATTCAGCTACAGAGACCTCTTACTTAAACGTCAATAAATAAAACAATTGCAACTAAGACTCGAACCCTGAACCTCTCGCCTTACTGGCACAAACGCCTTACTAATTCAGCTACAGAGACCTCTTACTTAAACGTCAATAAATAAAACAATTGCAACTAAGACTCGAACCCTGAACCTCTCGCCTTACTGGCACAAACGCCTTACCAATTCAGCTACAGAGATCTCTTACTTAAACGTCAATAAATAAAACAATTGCAACTAAGACTCGAACCCTGAACCTCTCGCCTTACTGGCACAAACGCCTTACCAATTCGGCAACTGAGACATCTTATTTAAACACAATTGATAATTTTAATATTTAATATATTATATTTGTTACTTTATATTTCTAATTTTCTGCTACCGGTTTCGACACAAACGTGTAATTCTCCAGCAAACTTAAAACAACTTAAAAATGGGGTGATTTTAGGGAGAGGAAAAACAGTGAGAGGAATCAACATTGTATGGGAACATCGTTAATAACGGTGATTCACAAGGTGCTATTATTTTATTAACTAAATTATTTTTTTTATATACATATATTTTTAAATTATATAGAAGGATTCTAAAGCGCACAAATTAAAATACGAATTTAAATTGTGATGTTTAAACATGTTTTTTTCTTTGCTGAAGCCATAGCCTGCCTCTATTAAATGATTAGCAAACTCGGAATAATTATTATTTCGTAGACAAAGTTCATGTTCCCTAATTCAACATATAAAATTTCTAGTAGTCATTCCTACGTACTGTGCGTCACACTCATTACATTCTAAAGTGTAGGTATATCCCGTTTTTTCCGAATTTATTGGAAACAACATCCACGTTACATTTTTTTTGAATTTTATTTAATTGAGAAATACCACAAATCAATCAACAACTAAAAGCATTTGCGCATGCAGAATTCGAACCTGTGATCTTCGGATTGGGAGTCGAGAACCTTTCCCCTCGACCGTGTCGGCCGTCAACTCCAACAGCCAACTAACTCGTTATAACAGCAAACAATATTATCTCTACATAATAGTATTAACTAAAGTTCTCCGCCGCGTCTGTCTGTTCGCGATAAACTCAAAAATTATTCTTTAAACTACGCAACTGATTTTCATGCGGTTTTCACCAATAGATAGAGTGATTCATGAGGAAGGTTTAAATATATAATTTGTCAAGGTTTTAGGGTAAATTTGTTGAAATATATAATTAAAGGAGAATGTCTGTATGCGTCGACGAGCGGGCTGGCAAGCGGGCGGTGTGGATTTGATTTGCATGCAAATTAACGGATCGCGATGTGAGTTAACTTATTGAAAAAAAAACAGTTGGTTATAAAGCTTGGTTTAACATCCAGTAGATGGTGTTATATTTCGTTAGCCACATCAACGCGTGGTCGGGTCAGCTAGTATGAAAATAAGTCTGAACTTAAAAATTTCATTAAGTGATTGCTCATACAGCCGTGATTTCGCTTTGCCATAGTCGTTATAACCAAATTCTTCTGATTATAACTACTGCAGTGCTATCATTAACTGAGGCTCGAACCCAGAACCTCTCGTTTTACTGGAACAAACGCCTGACCAATTTGGCTACCAATATCAATATCTTATTTAAACGTAAAAAAACAAAAACATGGAACCGGGACTCGAACCCAGAATCTCTCGTCTTACTGGGGCAAACGCCTAACCAATTCGGTTACTGAGACCTTTTACATAAACTTAATTTTGGTTAATCTTATATATCGAATTTCATAATTAACAATATTATCTTCAACCAATATTTTTTCATTTTTCTGTGTTTTATTCTTTTTTGTATTTTCGTATAGATTATTAGAGTTATCTTCTTCTCCATTATTCCCGTAATTTCAGAACAATAACATTAAAAGATTTAAACCCCCGAATTTTATTTTATTTATTCAAACGCTATAATATTTAAGGAAAGCATTTATTTAAATTGATTATTAAATTTCTAATACAAAATGATCAAATAACAGATAATTTTGTAATAATTTTATAAAAATAAATTATTTTCAATTAACGACTTATTTTGTAACGTAAAAAAACGTCAATTTATAAAAAGGATTCAAACACTAAATAATTTGTATTTTTAACTTAATATCTAAAACCTCAAATGGTAATATTTTAATTAAATTAAGACAGTATTAGCGGAACTCAATCGAAAATCTGAAAGAGAAAAATCATAAAAAGTTACGGTCATATCTAGGACTCGAACCCAGGACCTACTCCTTGCGGGGGCCGAACTCTATCAACTGGGCTAATGTGTCCAATCCACGGTTCTATTGAGACTGGATACAGACAAAACATCCGCGGCTGCCGCACCAAACTCTTAGTTCATTTTTGCACATATTCCAATAATTGCTAATGTACATACAAAGCGGCAAAACTCTACTGTTTGGGAACTTTACTTAATTGTGCGAAGCCAATTGAAAAGAGGGTTTTTATCTGCTAGTATTTCAGACTATTATAATAAGGAAGACAACAATTTCTACAAGACCTATGTGAGTTGTTCCTAAAAGCGAACAAAAAAGCCTGTGATACTTTAATACCCCTAGAATTTATTGGATGAATATACCAACTTAAGCCTGCCAGAAAATACAAGTGAAAAAACAAATGTTGCAAACTTACTCTTTCTAAATCAATTCAATCAAGTCTATAATACCAAATCAAAACAAACTCCCTTAACGACTATCAGAAATTTAACAACCAAAGAGAGACAAGAGCCAAGAAGAGACGAGTAGATTCAAGAGAAAAAAAGAAGAGAAAAGAGACAAGAAGAGTTAAGAAGGGACAAAAATCAAAATGGGGAAAAGATGTGTAAAAACTGCCAAAAATAGATTCAGAAAGAAATGAGAAGATCCCAGAAGAGACAAGAAGAATCAAGAAGAAACAAGAAGAAGCGAGAAAGGACAAGAAGAGCCAAGAAGATAAAAGAAGAGTCAAGAAGATACAAGAGGCAGGAACACCCAAGAAGAAGAGAGAAGCGCCAAGAAGAGACAATAATGTCAAGACGAGGCAAGAAGAACCATGAAGATGTGGGAAGATCCAAGAAGAGACAAGGAGAAACAAGAGCCAAGAAGAGACGAGGAGATCCAAGAGAAAGAAAGAAGAGACAAGAAACAATAAGAGTCAAGAAGGGACAAAAAATCCTAGAAGAGACAAAAAGATGTAAGAAATGCCAAGAAGAGCCAAAAAACGAGAAGAGGGAGACGAGAATATCCAAGAAGACATTAAAAAATCCAAGAAGAAGCAATATAGCGAAGAAAGACAAGAATAGACAAAAAGAGACAAGAAGAGGCAAGAAGAAAACCAAGAAGGTGTAGCTCTAAAATACACCCGAAGGGCGTCAAATATAGCATTTTGTATTACATAACCTACAAAGGGTTCTAATGTTCGTAAAATTAAGCAGTAGAACATAATGAGACTTTGGGCTCGATTGTGGGGAATTTGTCTTTCTGTAGAAAGGTTACTACTCATGGTTAAAAAATAATAAAAAAATGTCTAGGTGACAGTTAAAGGAATATATAATTTTTTCATAAGAAGCAATTACTTTGTGGTTAGACATTATATTATAAAAATAAAACAACACTTTGTATTTAACCACGAATTTATTATTTATATATCTACCGGTTTCACTTAGACCAAGCTTCCTCAGGATAAAATAATAACTAAATATTAAGACAGAGTTATCACTTATATATAAGTTGAGCGACAGAGGGAGAAAGAATATGACAAAAGAACATAGTTAGATAGAGACAAAATATTTGAAGGCGGTACAATAGATAATTAATCAATTAGAGGGAAGGAGACAACAATATACATCTAAACACAAGTATCCAACAGTTAACTGGATTCAACTAACTAATAAACTCGTCTATAAAGGAATTTATTAGTAGCTATTTGTTTTTGTTTTTTATTAAGTATTTTAGTAATTAAGTCCGACGACCGACGAGTTTATTAGTTAGTTGAATCCCGTTAACTGTTGGATACTTGTGTTTAGATGTATATTGTTGTCTCCTTCCCTCTAATTGATTATCTATTGTACCGCCTTCAAATATTTTGTCTCTATCTAACTATGTTCTTTTGTCATATTCTTTCTCCCTCTGTCGCTCAACTTATATATAAGTGATAACTCTGTCTTAATATTTAGTTATTATTTTATCCTGAGGAAGCTTGGTCTAAGTGAAACCGGTAGATACATAAATAATAAATTCGTGATTAAATACAAAGTGTTGTTTTATTTTTAGAATATATAATTATACACAAGGCATTATAATCATGGAGCAGAAGAGGAAAACAATATTGCCAAAACAATTTAACAGACTACCATGGTGGCAAAATCTTAAACCAAATAAAACATTGTAAAGTACCTGATGGACCTGAGGAATAGCTAAGCTAAGATGCACCACAAAACAGGCTGAGCCGCGCGCAAAAATAATACCCAGCAAACACACGCCAGTATTCCGCCATGATGGGATTCGCAACCTCCTTCAAAAAAGAACAAGACATCCTTCAGAGTAGGGACCTTCTGCCAAGTAAGGTTATCCTCCAGAATCGGGCATTCTGCAGAGTAGGAACATCCTTCAAAGTATGACTCCGCGTCGACATTGAAATATTGCCTGAAGGCCATGCATGAAAGAACCTTCGTTAGAGTCGCCTCGTGGACGTAATTATTAAATGAGCGAGAAATATGGGGATCGAAATCTGCCCAATGTTACAAACGGCAACTGCGCGTTACCGTTTTCAGAAAAACTCCATCCTAAATAGCGGATGGCTTTGATTAGCGCGAAAACAAGCCATTCAACGGGCCGCGCGAGAATTATTCACGCCAGTACAATTATTCGCACTTCTGGTTTTAAAACAATAACGGATTTCCATTTTAGGATCTCGTAACATTAGACTAGGCACACGGCACTATCCACTATAACTCTCAAGGGTTTAATAACTCCATTATATTAAAATTAGGTGACTCAATCGAAAGCGCGCCGGCTTCCCTATCGGCCTACATTCATGAAGTACCTCCACCGGAAACAAACAAAAACGATAAAACAAAACTAAAGGCGGTTGAATAATTATACACCGAGCCAGGAGGTATCCAATTATTATCGTGACAAAGGGACAATAATATTCAAGAAAAGACAGTAAGAGAAACGAAGTAGCAAGAAGAGCTGAGAAGAGACGAGTAGATTCATAAAGAGATAAAAAGAGACAGAAAGAGCCAAGAAGAGGCAAGAAGAGACAAGAAGGAGAAGAAAATCCATGAAGAAGCAAGAAGAATCAAGAAAAGACAAACGGCAAGAATATCCAAGAAGATGAGAGAACCGCCAAGAAGAGGCAAAGAGAGAGAAGAAGATTCAAGTGGTAGCAAGAAGAGCCAAGGAGAGACAATAGACAAAAGAAAGTTAAGAAGGGACGAGAATATCGAAGTGGGAGCAAGAACTGACAGAGATAGACAACAAGATCCAGGAAGAGATGATAGGATTCTAGAAAACACAAGAAGAAGCATGAAGAGACAAGAAAATCCACGAAGAGGTAAGGAGAGCCAAGAAGAGATGAGAAGATCCAACAAGAAGCAAGAAGAGTAAAGGATAACAAGAGACAAGAAGAATCGAGAACTCCAAGAATATCCAAGAAGAGCCGAAAAGAGTCAAGAAAAAGGAAGGCATGAAGAAGGAAAAAAAAATTAGGGCTCAATCAATTCCTTTATTCCTGCCCATCCTAAAGTCCATTATTAGGTTGCCGTATATACCGGTCGATTAAACTCCAGCCTCCTTCCTATCCTCAGAGCACGTGTTCCTAGTTCTAAAAAATTAGTGCCCCCTGGTGTACTGGTCTTACCGGGACAGGAGTGCTTCTGGCTGGGGTAGTTCAATCGTATCGCATCGTATCAGGGCCTCCTATGTGGAGCTAATGTAAAAAAGGCCTTTAACTAAGTATTCCATCAAATTTTTCTTGTTACTGTATAAGCTCGGCATTGGCGGATTTAATCTTTTCATAAGTATATGCCACTTCCTCCTTCTTAGAAGTTGCCACCCATCATAATCTATCACCTGTGGGCTTGCCGTCATCCCTAGGCGTCGGCCTAAGCGGCCTATTGACAAATGCAGGACTGAAGCTCGATATCGATGGAAAACTATTAGACTGGTTTGCAAACTACCTATCTATCCGGTAGAGTTCTACTATTAAAAATTATTCGTTCCTTTCTAACCAATTTATAGCTACTATAAGTGTTCCACAAGGTTCTCATATAGGTCCATTTTTATTTTCACATTTTGAAAACGATATTATTAATATCTCAATCAAAGATATTACGGTGATACTTAAAAGAATTCAAAAACTGCCGTCGGAGATGGCGATAGCGAAATTACTAAAAGGAAAAAAAACTTTTCGATTCATTAAAATATTCAGAAGAATTAATACGGTAAATCACAATCTACTCAAAAAAAATCAAACATGTTTACTTTTACAAATTATCCAAAATTATATTGTGAAAGTTATGTATAATAAAAATATTACATTTTCTACAGATGATACAAAGAATCTAAACTATTCAGTATATTTAAACTATTTATACTGCAAACTATGAAATATATCTTTAAAAACTAAAACAAGTTCGAAAAAATGAAAACAGAATCAACTTTAGAAATAATAATAATATAGTTTATATCTCCCAAACGAATATGAAACAAATGCAAACACACAGCAGTTTCATTTGACCTCGTACTTTCAATCTTTTACTGAAAAAAAAATCAAGTGACAAGTAAACTATCGCAATACTAAAAAGAGTTAAACTTATGGCTTAACAAAGCAGATGTTGAAACTTTATGTATTTTATGTCACTTTATGTTTCTCGCAAACTATACTAATATTACACTTTTTCATACATTTTTTGTACAAACTGTTTTAATTATGTTTTTTCTTTACATGCCCACTGTATGTATGTTTCTTCCTAGGTACAATAATAAAATGTATATGTATGTAACTATATAACCAACGCACAGGCTGCGCCTTAGTGGGTTCCCATTACTTTAATGTTTTATATAATATTGAATTTAGCAAATTTAAAATATGATAAAAAAAAAGATAAAATATGTTTACGCCCGTACATACCTACGCAATATTAACATTGATTAATAGATTGTTTAAAAAAAACTCAAAACTTTCAAGAAAGGCTTACAAATACAATATCATTGAAAAATATAATACTTAAAACAACTAATAGACCAACCCGACATTAATTACAAGTTTTAAATTCATCATCACAATAATAACAAAAAAAAAAAAACTAGAACACATCCTCTAAAAATATTTCATCAGCATATCAAATTGAAAGCAAAGTACATACGCATTATTTGCAGGCACAAAATTGTTACAACTTTATCCTATGTACCAACTTTTACAATACTGTCAGCCCATACATTTCAAATAAATGTTTCTAAACCAATGCTATGTACCTACTACTTACTTACAATCTATGTACCTATTAAGTAAATACAATAATAATATTTTTATTTCTGATATATCTATGCCTGTATTACCTCATATTGTATCCTATTCTAATTAAACTCTTATTTACTTCAAGTTCATTATGTCGACTTGTCTTCATGTATACATTTATAATTTTTTTAAATATAAGTACTTGTAATAACATACTCTCTGTATCTATTCACATTTTACAATGGCACTCTCCAAAATTCAAGCACGAGAAATGTTTTCTCTTTTGAATTGGGTAGTTTCGTTAAAAATAAATTTATATATTGTAATTAGTTTTAAGAACCATATGTCTGTCTATTAATCTGTATATGTATGTATTAAAAAAAATCATATCGATGACTCAATCCAATATTGTATTTGTGCCAATAAATAATAAATTAAATTAAAGTATTTACCTTAACAGTTGACTAGAAATTAGGGCGGACACTTCTTCGGGGCTGTACCTAAAAAAATAAGAAAAAATAATATAATTAATAATTTCCTTTTCAATTATTTAAACATTCTAACAATATTTAACAGCGATAAATTACAGAGCTTATAGTGGCTCAAATTTAGTTTTAGTTTTATCAAAACTAAAAAAGATACATATATGAAATAAGGATAAAACAAAACGTTATCTTGTACACCAAATTAATTGTAAATTATTTGTTTCAAATTTTTTTAACCAAATCACGACCTATTTGCTTTCCAAAAAAATTTTCCAATTTTTTTGAAAGAATTTTTTCTGATACATTTCCAGGATCAAAAACTTTCCCAACATGAAAAGGTTCTAAAGTTTGAAATAACAAAATCACAAAGATAAATGTCTAAATATTTTAAAAAAAAATTAACAAAATATTTAGCGATCAGTTAGTTTTCCGAGATAAAATCTCCGATTTTCTAATTTTTCATAAGAATTTTTTAAAAAAATTAAAATTTCCCGCTTTTTTTTCCGAAAAATTTCTCTGATTGTTGGAAAGAAATTTTTTCAGAATCTAAAATTTTTCACCATGAAAATTTTCCAAATTTCAAACAACAATAACATAAATTAAACGTCTTTAAAGTTTTAAGAAAAAATTTCCACTAATTTTCCAATTTTCCTCAGTAACAGAAAGGAATACTGAGTTATTTTTGTCTTCGGAATTTAAATTGAATTTTTTCTATCAAATCTGAATGTATTTAACAATGGGGGGACCCGATTAAGGTGTTATATTTGACTTGATTTCGCACTAAAGATACACACAATATTTTTAATAGTTAAAATATTCCTAAAGTTATGGAATTTATAAGAAAGAAGCCAAGCAACTCATCAGAAAAATGCTTATGTACCTATGTGACAAATTAATTTTAGCAAACATTCCAATAATTGCTGTTGGACATATACAAAGGGGAAACACTCTACCTTCAGGGAACTTTCAAAAAGCCGCCTGCAGGGCCAAAGGGCCGGCAAGGGCAGCGTAAGAGCCCGTTCACACTTCCGTCGTAAAAACGGAGAGGGGTTCCGTCGTCACGACGGAAGCCCTAGCCGCTGTAGTGGCTCTATGGAGCTGTTCACACTTGTCGGATCCGGCGCGAAGACGGATCCGTTTTTTTTCGCCGGAGAGTTCGCCTACGCAGAGCGTCCGTCGTGAAGCCGGAAGGGAACGCGCTGGCTCATACATTTCAATGGAGCTGTTCACACTACACGGCGGGACGACGGATCCGTTTTGAACCCGCCACACCCCGCTTCACACTTCACCACCGCCCGCTCCCAGACGCAAGGCGGCAGGCAATTTGTGTTTTTATGGGGCGCGCGTTTGGCGTTTTGTAATATTATTATATAATATATATGTTCGTTCCAGAATGCGATTTTTTCTATTTAATCTCAAGAAAATATTTAGTCATATCATTCATGTTTTTTAGTGATTTTAGTTATAATAATTGCTGAATGATTTTCGCGTACTTTCTCCTTTTCAAGTATGCAAACACAATATTCTCCCACGGTTTGAACAAATAAGGTCCGACCCCTGAAGTAATTTTATGGCTGGAATTATATCAATACATTCCCTTACCGAATTCGAAGAAAAAGTTTATTATTTAAATTGTTTTATTTTTAAGTAGGTATTTGTACATTTCAAATAGCACCTATTATTGGGTGTACCCAAAATTTTCTTTTCACTTTTTTCCTTCTTTTTAATAAGTACCACATGACAACAAGAGCTTCATCGTCGTCCATTGCGCAGTGCGCACGACCGTCTACTGAAGAATGATAAAATGTTTTGGTCGTTGTTTTCGTAGAGTAGGGTCCGTTTTCAAGACGGATCCGTCTTGAAAACGGAAGTGTGAACAGGGGCCTAGGGCTTCCGTCGTGACGACGGAACCCCTCTCCGTTTTTACGACGGAAGTGTGAACGGGCTCTAAGCGGGTTTTTACCTGCTAGTATTTGTGCCTTTTTTATTTACTTTTTATATGAATACCACACAAGAATCCCAACCGCTCCCGTCTGAGACTATGGCATCCCCTATCGGGGTATGTTGTGAGGATGAAGGTAGTGGGGAAGGGAAAGAGATGACTATTCAGATCTGGTCACCAAACACGGCCAAAGCGATTTTAAG
Organism: Limnephilus marmoratus; assembly: GCA_917880885.1. NCBI lineage: Eukaryota > Metazoa > Arthropoda > Insecta > Trichoptera > Limnephilidae > Limnephilus > Limnephilus marmoratus. Next base: position 52,462,957 of record OU862907.1, on the reverse strand, counting down.
CGACAATTCAATACTGAATGGTGGTCTTACATCGGGGCGATACTGACAGTATCTTCCACTCTGGAACGTGCCGCAAATATACTATTATATATTATATTTAATGAATTAATTGTTTTTGTTTAAATTCATGTAATATATGCCAACGTTATTGAGTTTAGGCTTTCTACATATTTAGTCGAGAAATTTGAGGCATGCAAATTTTTCAAATTTTTTGTTATGAACTGACCTAATAACGGCAAAGAGGCAAATAACATTGAAAAAATATAAAAAACAAGAAATACAAAAATAGAATTAATAAATACCAGTGGTATTCCACGGTCTCTCATTTCGGCGCAATTTTAGTTATCAATAAAAATATAAATTTAGGTACCTTTGTTGACTGGAAATTGTAGCGGTTTGCGGTTGTAACCGGATTGTAACCCGGACAGGGCTTCACCTAAAGAAAAAATAATTTAATTATTAATTGAGAAAAATAAAACATCCTGAGTAGCTTTTATCCTATTTGAGTTAAATATTACGCTAAACTTAGTAAACTAAACTTAGCTAAACTTAAAGTTCACGGACAAGTCTGCAACATTACATACCAACATAGCTAAATATTTTAACGTAAGATTTTTCATAAGAAAACAGCACTCTAAAAATTGTTTTTTTTTTTTGGGAAGCAATACATTTTGTTTAAATTTCTTATCTGGTTGCATCAGTATTTTATAAATCTGACTTATAAATAAAATAAATTATTATAATTATAAATTAATTTTGACTTATTAACAAATAAATTTGACATTATAATATACCCGTGAAAAATCACGAAACAGTCTGAATTTTTGACAAATAAGTTCCAATTTTAAAAATAATTGAAATAATTTTCTGATAAAAAATCATATTATAAGTACCTAAGGTGTTATAAGTACCTATAGTAAGGTATTTTATTTCTTTTCTGAAATAAAATACGTTAAATAAATTTAATTAAATTAAATAAATTACGTTATAGTACCTAATCAGAAGTTCAAAAAATTTTAATTTCATTTTTCAAAAGTTTTTCAAAAACTAAAAAATAAACTTCAAATTTAGAAATTCCAAATAGAACTCAAAGGTTATCAATTTTTTCATTTGATAACATTTAATTAATTATGTACTCATTTAATATAATTACAAAAAAATATATACTTAATAAATGTCGTATTTATTTAATCTTGTTTAGAATTGCTTGACCTCTTATTTAAGCGTCATTTTTGTCAACCTCATATTTGAAATTTCAGATTTAACAATTTTATCTTTAACTATTTTTTCTGTTTTTTTTTGTCTTGTTCTTTTTCATATTTTCATTTTGATTCTTATAGTTATCTTCTTCTTTAACTCTTCAATTCCCAGTGTCACCTGTAGGTGACACAAGTTTGGTAATTTTTTTCTACCACATGGAAATTTTATTTTTAAATTCTACTACTACCATAGTAAAGGCAAGTAGTTACTCTATTCGTTATTTTTTTCTGGCAACACTAGCCACACGCCATTTATCAAATTCATTCCCGTGTTTCACGCGAAATTGGAGAAGTCTGAGTTTGTGTGATCTCTTGCGACATAAAGTGAAATAAAAATGCCTAAGCCATAAGTATTATTTTTTTTCTTCTTGTATACAATAAATGAATAAATAAGCTAAAGTACAAATGTATTTTATGACAAAAATGATTTTTAGAATGTTTGTTACAACGTTGGAAATATGCCGTGACACCTGTGGGTGACACTGGGCATTGTAACTATTCAATTGGTATAATGACTATTGTTAGAAATTCATTCTAAGTAATAAATAACTGTACCATTGTTTACATTTTGACCTTATCGCTACGTTGTGATGGTGTTTTATAATTTGTTTACGTATTACAGGTTGACGTTAGATGAAATTGTGGAGGAATTACAGACCAGGGAGGACCCATGCGATATTATTTTATTTCCTCCTGATGGATGTTGTGGTGATGGACGAAGATAGTGGAGATGAAAAAGAGGTTAATATTCTTCATCTTCTCAGCCGCGTATTTCGATCTCTAGTAGAATTCCGAAATAGACCTTCCATCTCTGTAGAAAATAGTATACATGACTTGAATAAGAAGTAGATGAAATCGACGTTCCTGCCCCGAAGAAAAAAAAAGAAAAGACAATAATATAAAAAATGGTATAACAGTCTCAGCAATACTTTTATTTCTTGTGGTAAGGAAGTGGCGATGAAGAAGTATTTTCTAACTTCAAATAATTGCGAGAGCAGAACGCTGGGGGTACAGGTACTATTCAGGAAAACCGTCTGGAGAACTGAAATTTTCCACACTCAAATGACATGAAGAAAGTGACGTGTCATAAAGTTTCAGAGAAAATCATTGCAGCTAAATGGCATGAAAACAGTATTGTCACCATTGCATCTAACTGCCATTGATTGAATCTTATCTCGAAAGTGGAACGAATTAGATTTGTGGATAAAAAACTGGCAAAAATTCAAGTAGCTCTTCCCAGAAATTATCAAGATGTACAATATATACATGGTTGGGGTTGACCGTTTTGACAAAAGCGTTCATCCCAGGAGGGTAGCTCTTTGCGGCAAATAGTGGTGGTTCCCTCTGTTTGCTTTTGGTTTAGATGCAGCTTGCCAAAATCATGGCTGCTCAAAAGACAGCCGGAAAACAACTGGAACTACTGCGATTTCCGGCGAAATGTCACAACCAAATACTTGCAAACATATGGAAAGCCTCCAATCTTCAAATCCGATTGTGGCATACCTCTGCAGATAAGAGTGCCTACCGAGGTAGGAGTGCAGGAAGTGTTGACGATCACTCGCAAATCGACTACTCTCAACGAATATGTAGATATTGTTACCAACGCACCAGAAAACTGTGTGCCAAGTGCAATATTGGTTTGCATCTAAAGTGTTGGTACAGCTTTCACAATAAATAAGTGCTCTGTTTATTTATATTAAAAAAAATTAATTATAAAACTTTATGTAAATAAATATTATTATAAAACTGTTATTTTATTCGTACATAGAATAAGTAAAATGCTGTTTCCTCTTCAGAGTCTTCAAGCATAATTCCCAGTGTCACCTGTAGGTGACACACCCATAATTAAGGGTGGGGGTATTTTATTTTTATTTTTTATATTTTTTTGTCTTAACCTATTATATGTAAGCTATTTTATTTATAGAGAAAAGAAAAATCTTTATTAACTTTGACATGGGAATTGAAGAGTTAATGATATATTACATTGATGGAAATAACCTTCAAAGTTATAAAAAGAGAGTTGTTCTAATAAAAATTCAATATTTTTTATTAATTAAAAAGATAATTCCAAAATAGTAAACTTTATTCTTATTTATGAAAAATAACATTTAAGAGATTTAAACCTCCGATTACTTGTATATTTATTAAAATATTTTTAGGTTTATGTTTCTAATAACAAATATAGTATCATAATGTACTTATATGACTTTATAAAAAAATAAATAAATTTAAAAAGATTTAAAATTCCTCAATTGATGAATTTTCCGTAAAAATAAATTCTTCTGGTTATAAAAAGTTTAAAAACGCTAAAAAATATTTCATATTTTTTGTACATTAAATCAATTTTATGAAAAAAAATACCAATATTTGATTGTGTCTGTCATGTCCTTTGAATTTAAGTGTAATTCATAACATTGAACTTGTTTGTGTGAAGAGGACATACGTACTATGTAATACTTTAACAGTAAATAATTTAAATTCATGTTAAAAATTGGAACTGATTTTTCACAAAAATGCGCTACTATTATGTTAAATTGAGTCAAAAATTAAAATATTATTGTTTCTCGAAAATTAAACAATTTTAAAAGTACTTTATTTAGAACAGATAATATAATACCACGAAATAAAAATTGTATCAAAATTGTGTCTCTTAATTTTATCTATTAAATTTTTTTAATCAATTCAATCACTTATTTATGAACCAGGGCTGTCACAAGCATTTAGTTAGTGTCCGCAAAGGTGGTAAAAGGACTACAATGTGAATGTGAATCTCAGGGTTGATAGCTTCTTATGTAATTTATAAAGAATATAAAAAATAGGTATTATTGAATACAAAAAATTAAAACTAAAATTTAATTTGAAAATTAAAGTTGAAAGCAATAAATTTAATTCATCAAATGTTACATTTTAATAACTGAGTCATTCTCTAATACCGTGGCACTCGTATGAAAAAGTATTTTGTTTAAAAAAAAAATAACTTGAAACAAAAATTATTTTGGCGCAAATGCTGACTTAGCGACAAGTATATCAATTGGAGCACTCCTTGAAAACATGCGTCACCGATTAGTTGCCTTGCCTATCTTACATAATCTATACTTCATTACACTCAACAGGCAATCTCTACTGATTTTATCTACAATGTTTCTAAGCTTGCAAACAAAACTGATAGGTATCACCAAACTTACGTAAAGTGTTTTTTCTCTTAGGGGGGTCAGTTAAAATGAAAATCCGTTCAACAAAAAAATCGATTTTAGAAAATTTTGGTCAAATTTCAAATGAACTAACTTAGAATGTTGAAATTGAACTAACTTAGAACAAACCTCTATTCACTTGTGTATTCAGTGGAATTAATGGTCTGCGTGTTGGAGTGAAACACACGCTGCTTATATTATATATATATATATTTTTTTTTTTTTTTTTTTTTTTTTTTTTTTTTTTATTTACATATGCATATATATTACAATACATTACAATGTGATCATTTGTCTGTCCAACTGGGCAGAACACCCGTTTCAGGACAGCCAAATTGTATATTTAGTTCATAATATTCTTAACAAAGAAATAGTTACGTTCAAAATATCACGGGAATTTGCTTCTGTCTAGACAACTTTTGAGAACACTAAGAATTGTATATAATTAAGGGATGGTTTCTTTATGTCTTTAAAAGAATCGCAAAGATGTGATTTTTTTCAAGGTCAATTTGGAGAACATAAATAAATGCATTCAGAGTGAATGCATTTATTAATGTTCTATGAGTGTTTTCTTTAGTGAGATCACAAGAAGGAGATTCTTTCCAAGCCATTTTAGAGAACATTACAATTGCATAATCAGAATTTACACATTTATAAACCAATATTTGACATATGAATTCACAATGTATTTATAACTATTTAATTTTAATAAAGTACTATAATTTTTAGAATTTCTTAAATAGTAGAAATTACACAATTATAATCCAAATATATGAAAAATGATTTTTCAAACTCGTTTTGGAGAACATTAATTTATTTAGTTGTTTATTTATTTCTTTTATTTTACGCCCAGAGTGCTTTTACATAAATAATAAATAATAAAGGCAGTACCTCCATCTTTAACATGAGAAAACAAATAGTTTAGATAAAGTTACGATGTGAATAAAAGGTATATAAATTAAATAAAAATATAGGCAACAAAAATTTAGTACAGTGGGATATATAATATCAACATGTTACAATTAAAAAAATACGTATATAATATAAAAATCCAACCAACAAATTTAAAAGTAAGATCCAAGGTTTGTAAAATTGCAACATTAACCGTGTATTTACACCTATAAGTATGTTTCGCTGTGCCAAGCCGATGCGATGTATCGATGGTACCGACTTCCTGTACCTCTCTATGGAGTTGCAGGAGTTCGAAACCATCGGACCTATCCAATTTCGAATTCAATATTTTAGGTAAAAAAGTTAACCAAATTTTTTTCCATTGAAATTACAAAGGCATTACATTTAATTACATTAATAATTGTATTCCGAATAAGTGAATGGTTTCTATCGGGAGATCACAATTATGATATTTTTTCTGGGTTATTTTGGAGAACATTTGCAGTTGCATAATTAGAATTTACACATTTAATACACCAATATTTGACATATGAATCATCAATGCATTTATGACCATTTAATTTTAATAAATGTACTATTATTTTTAGATTTTCCTAAGTAAAAGAAATTACCTATTTATAAACCCGACTATATGAATATGAATTTCCAATGTATTTATATAGAAATTTTCAAAACTTATTTTTAGAAATGTATAGTCGTTATTTTACAAGAATCAAAGACCAGTCCTTATTTTACACGGATCAAAAAACAGAGTAAAAGTTTTATTTTTATGCATTAATATAAACTTTTTAGTACATATTAGGTATGTGAGATTGTGTTAGCATATGTTCGCTCTCGACTCTCCCCATATCCAGAAGCCAATTGCTAACCAATTTCCGTAAAATGCTTGTACTTTTCAGTTTCCAAGCATCGGGTATGAAGTTGAACAATTTAGGCCCTAAGTAGGAGTATTGTCTTTGGGCATGTGATGTGTTTGTAGTAGGCAGAATTACTGGATTCCTCCCTGCATGACGGGTGTTGTGGAGATGATCGATGGATGGATAGTGATGTCGGTGTTTTTGTGTATGTAAAATAATTTTTCTTATGTATAGTTGCCGTACATCAAGAACTCGTATCTCTTTAAATAATAGCTCACTGGGATACCTAAATGGTTTCTTAAGGATGACCCTTAGAAGTGATTTTTGTGCTTTTGCTAGGGGATCAATTATTGTTTTGGAACAGCCGCCCCATCCCAAGGATGCATATTCTAGCAGTGAGTTACACAAGGCATGGTACATTTGTTTCAGATCTTTTACGCAAAGAATATTTCTAACAGACATGAATAGATGAGTAAGCTTTCTAATCTTTGTGGAAGTCGAGACAATATGTTCGTCCCATCTCAGAGATTTATCTATGATAATTCCTAGATATTTTATACTATCGACACATTCTAAGTTTAAGCATTTACATGTGGTCCGGTCAATACAATGGTGAATAATGATGTTGTGTATTTCTTTTGGTTCTCCTGCTTGTGTTGCTCTGAAACGGATGTATTTGGTTTTATCTAGATTAAGTGTTAGGAGATTATTGTCTAACCATTGTTTGACCTTGTTTAACCCTACTTCTGCTTTACTGTGAACAACATTCCAGCTTTTGTCTTCAAATAGTAAGACTGAATCATCAGCAAAGGTGATAATGTGGTCGGCAAAGGAACTGTTACATAGATCATTTATATATATATTGAATAGAAGTGGTCCTAATGTACTTCCTTGGGGTACACCGAATTTAATATTAGCTGAATCGCTTATAGTGTCGTTGATGAGCACTCTTTGGCTCCTGTTATCTAAATAGCTACACAACCAATTGAAGAGCTGCCCTTGTATACCGATGCGCTGTAGTTTATTCTTCAGAATTTTGTGAGAGATAGTGTCGAATGCTTTTGCTAGATCCAGGAAGAGCGCAATGCATTTTGTACCTCTATCTATGTTATTAGAGATAATTTTTGTCAATTTAGCAATGGCATTTTCAGTGCCTAAACCTGGTCGGAAACCGTATTGGCTATTGGAAAGGATGTTGTTGTTTTCTAGGTACAGGCTGAGCCGATTCTTAACAATCTTCTCAATAATTTTAGACACAGAGTTGATCAAAGAAACTGGTCGGTAGTTGTTAATCTGTGATTTATCCCCATTTTTGTGAAGTAAAATAACAATTGATTGTTTTAAATGGTTGGGGAATATTCCAGAGTTAAAGCTTAGATTACAAATGAACGATATCGGTGATGCTATGGCGGATTTTATATTTTTTAACAGATTTGAAGAGATCCTATCTGGGCCACACGCATTGGATGACTTAAGCTCGTCAATTATTTTCATCACTTCTTGTGATGTAGTTCGAATGTTATCTATTTTATGACTGAGATTACAGTATGTTATCTTAGCAAGATCAGTTTCAGTTGTGTTATATTTATCAAGAATTTTTTTTGACAGTGTGGATCCCACTGACGCGAAGTAGTTATTTGCAAAGTTTACCATCTTTGTTGGATCTGACGTGATAGTGTGATCAATGTTCAATGATTTAATTTCAGATGATTTATTGATTTTAGTTTTAGTTATATTACGAAATGCTTCCCATAGCGTTTTTGATGTATAGTTGGTTTCGTAAATAATTTTTTTAAAGTAGTTTTCTTTAGTTGATGTAATTAAATTTTTACACAAGTTCCTATATTTTTTATATCGAGTTTGTAGTATGATATTCTCTGGGTTCCTATTCGCCTTTTTGTGTAGTTGATTCCTCCTGTGTATTGATTTAACAAGACCAGGGGTGATCCATGGCGTTAGTTTTAATTGTTTGTTAGATATAATTTTGTTACTAGTGTGTTTAGATATGTAATCGTGTAATTTGGTGAAGAATTTCGTCATTGCTAAATCAGTATCCCTTTGGTCTAGAACGTTTTCCCATTTTTCTGAATTTAAGTCCTCAAGTAGGTTGAAGTAGTTTATTCGAGGTATGTATTTAATTTTAGCAGTAGTGGGAGGTTTATTTTTAAGGCAGAGAGCTGTAGTGTAGTGGTCAGAAATTGTGGTGTGGATAACAAATGATTCGATGTGTTTAATTTTTTTGATGTTAATGTGGTCTAGACAAGATTTACTTGTGCCCTGTTCTCGGGTAGGGCTGTTAATTGTCTGTATGAACCCATTTTCCGTAAGCAGACATAGATAATCTTCGGATTGACGGTGGTACTCAGGAATCGTATTAATATTTAAATCGCCTAACATAATTTGCCGTTCTAATTGTTTTGAACTGTTGATGATTGATTGTAAAGAATTCAAAAAAGTGTCAATATTTTGGAATGAGGGTGATCTATAGATTGCAAAAATACATAAGTTATTGTTCAATACGATTTTCATACAGTTTGCTTGTGGTAGTAAAATTTCGTCGACTTGTGCTTGTAGACCGTTTCTGATGTAAATTACAATTCCACTGGATTTATTTAAATTTATATTTGTATGATGTTCCGAGTAATTGTGAATAATTTTAGAGGTGTACTCTTTATTTATCCAGCATTCCGTTAATATTATGACATCGAATGCGCAATTAAATTGGTCTAGAAAAATGAGGAAATCGTCAAGTTTTGAAATGCTTCTAATGTTCTGGTGTATAATTTTTAGACTGTAAGAGCCCCAATTATAGTTTTTTATATTATTTAGATCATCTATATGTGTAATAACTACAAATACCTAGGAACAAATTCATTTAATAAACTGCTAGAAAATATGAGATCCCTTAACCCTTTGATCCCGTAACACAGATCAAGACTTTTCATTGTTTGCAAATTATTTGTTATTTGTACCTTGAAAATCATTCCGAATTTTTTTGAAATTTTCTGGAATTCTTTCCGTCCATTTTTATACCATCGGGAATACGTCAAAACTTATCTTATAATTTAATTGTTTTCATTTTATTTAAATTATAATTTAATGTGGTTAATTATTTACTTCTAAATAGCTAACATTTTTAAAAAATAATGACATTATTGGTTTACAATATAAAATTATGTTCTTTCTCATTATAACTTCTCGAAAAATAAGTCGATTAATCAGTCGATTTAGCATGTGACGATTCATCGTAAAACAATTTCTCTTTGTGTCCGTTTTCGTAACTAAGCTTTAAAAAATTGCCGAACTATAAAATAATGTCCAATTCTGAAAGTATTAACATTTAAAAAAAATTGCATAGAAGGTACACGGAGTTAAAAGAGTACATATTTATGACAACATGGAATAAAGAGTTAAAATAATTAATTAAAATAATATATAATATAATATTAATCAGTTTCAATTTTTTATAAAAGTATAATTTGTTTTTAGTTGAAATTTTCATAATATTTTTAAACTTATTTGAAGCTTATAAGGATATATTAATACTTAATTAACATAAATTATACTACATTGTCATTCATTATTTATATAAAATAACAAACCATTCATAAATATATATATTTTTTAAATTATTTGAAGCTTATAAAGGATATATCAATAATTAATGAATACATTACATTATAATGTACATATTAATTCATTGTTTATTACTTTATATTTATAATTATTATAATATGATAAATATATATTTATTACTTATTAATTTATCCTTATATGATTTAAATAGATTAATAATAATATATCAAATATTAATTAATTATTCGTTATTTTATATTAATAATTAATTAATAAATAATATAATATAATAACATAATTATTAATATATAAGGTTTAAAATAAGTAAATAATTATAGAATACATATTTTAATAAATAAATAATATATTATATATTAAATATTTATTAATATATCCTATATGAACTTAATTCATAAATAATAATATAATACATATTAATTTATTATTTGTTACATTATATTAATAATTAACTAATATAAATCCTTTAGAGCTGTATATAATGAAAAAAATATACTGAAAATTTCAACAAAAAAAAAACGTACTTTTGTTAAAAATTAAAACTGCCTAGTTAAAACATCAGAGTAAGAAAAGATATTCATACTTAATAAATTAATAAAACCTGCCTACCGTACACACAAACATATCTTGATATAGATACTAAATTAAGAAAATGAAATATTTCATATATTAAACATGTCAATATTACTCTGAAATTAATTATGTTTATATATAAAAATAAATTAATTTTGTACAAATAAATTTCCAATACAAAAGCGTATTTATAAATGAAGAAATGTTTTACCTGAAATGTCTTCCAAACTAATAAATGGATCAGCCACAGGAAACCACTGGATTTGAATTCAATTACAAAACAATATAAATTAGTTATTAATTCGTCCAAAAAAGTAGTTGGGAGAAAATGTAAGAAGTCAGACCAGTGTACTAAGAAGAACTGTTTAAAGTGACTCTGAAGCTCGCAGTGCCTTGTGGATCAATTTATAATATAGGTATTCTTATCTTGCTTATCACCATATTGATAACAGGGCTAACTGTACGACATTCATCTCTCAGACATCTCTCAAATACAGACTGGTCTTTTTTATCCGATGAAAACATTGATGAATCTATAGACCAACTTTATTTAAACTTTTCTTATACTATTGAATCCTATGTACCTTTTGATACACCGAGAAGCTACACCTACCCGGTTTGGTTCTCATCAGAGCTTACTACCTCTCTTTAGCAAAAAAAGAGCCAACACAAAAAATTCAAACACAGCAAATCCATAAGTGATTACATAATCTTTAGCGAAACCAGGAAAAAATGTAATGATCTTTCCAAAAAATGTTACAAAAAGTATATAACCTCTATCGAGGACACTGCCTTTAAATCCAAAAATCTTTGGAAATTTCTTAAAGAAATAAACAATGAAATCACAGAATACCCGCCAATAATTCAAATGAACGGAACCAGTGCAAACAATACACAGGACATTGTAAACCTTTTTTCGGATTTCTTCAAAAATGTATATGATGAAGAAATCTCAGTTGACAAAATACCGGAATACAAATTTAGCAAGACTACACACTTAACAAATTGCCATATCACACAAAAACGCTGCGAACAGAAATTACTTTCCTTAGACACTGACAAATCCACTGGCCCAGACAACATTCCACCAATATTCCTCAAAAAATGCTCTAATACATTATCTAAACCACTCACATTATTATTCAACCGTCTCTTGACCCTTGGACACTTTCCAGATCGTTGGAAATCTAGCTTCATTACACGTATCTACAAAAAAGGAGACGACACTAATATAGCCATTTATCGCCCCATTTGTATACAGTCAGTACTACCTAAGCTTTTTGAATCACTGGCCCTTGATGAAATCTATCCCAAATTAATAAAATTAATTGACCAAAAACAGCACGGTTTTATTAAAGGTAGATCTACCGCAACTAACTTAACAATATTTCAAAACTTCATAATACAATCTTTTGCAGAAAATAAACAAGTCGACTGCATATATACAGACTTTTCGAAGGCATTTGACAAAGTATCCCATAAACTACTAATCCAAAAACTATTTGCTCTAGGAATAAGGGATAACATGCTAAAATGGTTTACTAGCTATTTATTAAATCGTAAACTGTTCGTGAAAATAAAATCATGGATGTCGAAAGCTTTCTGGGCTACTAGTGGCCTACCACAAGGTAGTCACCTTGGCCCGGTTTTGTTCCTCATTTTCATCAATGATATTACCAATTGCTTCAACGATGTCGAGGTATTGCTCTTTGCTGATGACATCAAGCTATACAAGAAAATTACTGATGTAAATCACTGCCATATACTTCAGTCAAATATTAGTAAGTTTAAAGATTGGTGCGTTCAAAATAATTTATTCTTAAATGTAGAAAAGTGCAAAACTTTGACTTTCTTCAGAAATAAAAATCCTGTTTTATTCGAATTTTCCATCAATAACACAGCTTTAGAAAGAGTCAAGGAAATGAGAATCTTGGAATTATTTTGGATGAAAAACTAAGTTTCGCCAATCATATCCACCAAATTGTAAACAAAGGTATGAAAACGCTAGGCTTCGTATTAAGAACAACCAAAAACTTTAATTCCATTCAAGTCATTAAATTATTATATGTATCTCTAGTTAGAAGCCTAATGGAATATAACTCGGTAGTTTGGTCTTCATCTTACAAAATTCGCATTAATAACATTGAGCGAATACAAAAAAAAAATTCTGCGTTTTATAAATTTTAAATTAAATATCCCACTAGAAGACTTGAAATATAATTTATTATTAAATATTTTTAAAATACACACACTAGAAGACAGACGTAAAATAAACGACTTAACATTTTTATTCAAAATACTTAACTCTAAATTTGACTGTTGTGAACTACTGAAACTCATAAACTTACGAATACCGACAGTAACTACACGACAAAATACACTATTCTACTGTAGCATTCATAAGCGGAACTACATTGCCCACTCTCCGATACAACGATTTCACAATATGGGAAATCAGTACTTAGGTGATATTGACATATTTAGCATAAACTTGGCGAAATTTGTTGATCTTGTGAAAAACTTATTCCAAAACTATTCTATTATTTCGATTTGGATTGGTATTTTGGCATATTGGTATCATGTTCATATTTCCGACACATTGAGAGAATCATCATTGTCTGACATACATGTCAGAAATATGGTCACTCTGTTAAAAAAAGTACCTATTTTGGACCGCTCGTACACCATCAAAAATATGTTGAAATATATTCATTTCCATTTTAAATGTAGAAATATGGTAAATACTCTATTGAAAAACATTAAAAAAAAAAACAAAACATAATACTTTGGTGAACTGTATCATCACATTTTGTAAAATTTGGTTCACTCGCGCCGAAAGAAAAAAATGTGCGATATCACAAAATCAACAAAATCATTTACTACATATTTTTTTGGTAGAAATGGGTGTTAAAGTTAAATAGTTCTTTGACTTCTTCTTATTCTTTCGTATGGTGGGGGGTCAGAGGGGGACATCTAGGTCTGCGGACCAGTCTAGGGCTTCAGGCGTTGAACTGTGGACCTCATCAACCCCGCCGGGGAATGAATGGAGCGGGCATTCGTTGACCACATGTTCAGTAGTCTTTAAGGCCCCATCCATGCATCATGTGACCACAACGGCTATGGGAGCACCTTATAGGATAAGGTTATTTGACTAGACATTGGTTAGAGGGAGGGGGAACAGCCTTCCTAATATACTAATATCAATATATGTAGAAATGTAACTTTAGTTGTTAAAATCGTAATATGAGTTATGTATTTCAGAAACTGGTACAGTGTCAGAAATATGGTGTTTTACCTTACCTAAAAGACCGATAACAGTAAATAAGTGCCACAGGTCCACTCAGAACCAATGCGTTGCGTACGCCTAAAACTAATAATAAATAAACAATGCCTAAAAACAAACGAAGACACCACTAAACACTTCATAGTCCCATTGTAGTTTATTTTAGAGAAAACAACGATTTATTGATTTGACGGTCTGAGAGACCAATCCGCGAGCATAGGAAGGTTAAATATTATATTTTCATTTTTTCCTGTAATATGCGTATAGGTTGAAAAATAATACGAAGGAAAATAGTATTTTAAACAAAGTACAAAAACAATTAATCGACATCTAGAAAACACAAAGAAAGCCATATCTAACTAAGTCTTGGATCTTTTCGTTGGATATTATGCTGAAAACATAAAAAAATGTATAACCAGACCACATTTAGATAATTTTGTATTAATTTATGTTCATTTCTATGTTTTTTCCTTATTATTGGCAACTACCTTTTTCTAATAAAATGTAATATTCGTTCAGACTTTTACAAAAAAGTCAATGGGTATTTTTATTTTATTTTATTTTTGATACAATATTTTACATTTCATAGTAGGTACAATGTACAATCCAGTAATGGCCTCACTGGGTGGCTTACCCGTGCTGAGGTCCCCATTTTATAATATGAGAGTTTATACATAATACGTTTTGGAAAAAAAAATAATGTTGGTGACGAAAAAAAACACTCCAAAATTAAGATAAATTTAAACTAAAAATAAATATTAAAAATTAAAGTACATTTAAAAAAAAAAAAATTAAATGAAAATCGGGATATATGATGATTTGTCTGTTTGGGAGTATTGCTTGTTTTATAATGGTTTTGTGTGTTGCGTGTATATGTTTTATTCTTTAATGTTATAAAATTTTGATAATGTTGTCTTATTTTGTTCTTAAATCGATTTTTTTTATTTATTTTGTGTCTGAATTTATTTTTGTTTTCCTTAATTTTTGTTTCAATTGAAAGACTGTTGAATGCTTTTATAGCATGGTATTTATGGTGTCTTTGTCGAAAGGTGGTGTTTACCATCGAAGTTTTAAAGTTTTCTTTGTACGCTTGTCTAACCGGTCTGTTAGTGATATTTTGTGTTTGTTGGAGTTTGTTTTTTTGGTCAAAAATGTGGTTAAGTATTGTATTAACATATAATTGGCGTATATCTAGTACGTCACAACTGTTGAATATTTGGTCTGTATCGGTCAGTCTACGTTTTTTAAGTATTACCTTTAAGATCGATGAAAACTTGGAGCAAGTGGACGAGGTTGTGGTCTGTACGTCACAACTGTTGAATATTTGGTCTGTATCGGTCAGTCTACGTTTTTTAAGTATTACCTTTAAGATCGATGAAAACTTGGAGCAAGTGGACGAGGTTGTGGGTCTGCTTAGTATGTTAACGAGAGATGGGAAGGCTGATAGAGATATTGAAAGGAGGTTAAATGCAGCCATTAATATAGGACTGAAAGCCATTTGCGTTAATAAAAAAACTGTCAAAAGAAGCGAAGCTAGCAGCCTGCAATGGAGTCCTGGTACCTACCCTGATGTATGGCAGTGAGGCATGGAACAGGCAGAGATAGGATGAAAGTAAACTGAATGCTGTTGAATGTGTGATAAAACAATGTATGATCGTGTGAGAAATGTGGATATCCGCCAAAAGAATGTAAGGTGAATGTAAGCATTTATAGCAAATGAACGAAGAAAGTAGTGAAAGAAGAATATACTTATGATGCAAATGTGAATGAAAGCAGTCGGAGACGCCCGAGTGAATCAGATACTTGAGTCGGGCCATGTCAAAAGTCAGAATATTGAAGAGTATGTATGAGACGATGTATGAACGTGAGTGAGGCAAAGAGTGTGTGACTGAGTTGTTAAGCTATCTGTCCTCATTGCCTACCCCTGCGGGGAAACGGCGTGATGGTTAGTTAGTTAGTTGAACTTTTGATTACAAAACAAAGATAGTTGACTCTAACAAAAAATATATAAATCAAATCAAAAACATTTATTCCTAAAGAATACTAATTTGATAATGAAAAATATCAGTTGATGACCTCATTGTTCAAGTGATTAAGATCCTCGACAAGAATGCAGAGATAGTGGCTTCAAATTCTAGCGAACAAAAATACAATTTATTATTTCAATAATATTTGGTAGGCTATCAATAATATTAAATCTGATTTAAAGATAACGTCACACAAAATATTATTAATGTTCGGGAAAACGAATTTCAGCAAATGCTAAATATATATTACTATCAGAGAAGGCAATTTATCAGAAATCATTTTATTGTTTCGTTAGAAACATGCGAGGAGTGCAAACTCATACGTGATCATTTATAAATGAACACAAATGTAAGAATAAATTCTTACATTTGTGTGGAAATATATTAAAGGATATAAATAAAGGGTAGCCCAAAACGATATATTTATGAATGGAATTCTTAATAACTTAAAAATACTCTTTGGACTACAGTAACGCTTACAGCATAATTAAAAATTTAGGAGACGGGTATGGATACCGCCGTCACTGGAACCATTCATTGGACAACCAACACCTCTGCCCTAGTCACACAAAGTGGTTCGCTTTGGTTCGTTTGATGACTTGGCGAGGGTGCCCCGTTCATTTGTGTAGATCTTGTTGCGGATGTGTCTGCCCACCAATTGCATGACGGGCTGGATTCGGAGAGACTGGTTGAGGGAAATCTTTTGACAGTAGGACTGTCCAGGACCATTGCCTAACGCCTCAGAGGGACGGATAGATTCATACATCCATCACTCCTGGATACACTGACCCCCAGATTCCTACCCACCCCTCTCATCTTTTTCCTTCCGATATCTTCCCCTCATTGCTTTCCATGAAGCGACCCTCCGCACAGAATTCCCAAAGATGACATAGGCCCTGAGAAGAATTATTTTCCTCAGGGCCTCCTGAGTGGAGCTGATTTCAAAAAAGTGATTAGATGCGGACAATTTTTTTTAATATTAATATTAATTTATTAGAGTAACTAAAGTTTTAAAGTAACTTGCTGGAATCATCGTAAACCGCAGAATTTATTAGAATGGCCAATGATTTATAGTTAACTTACCGCAGAATTTTTGTAGTTGTGGTGCAACTTTCTCCGGTACATATTTCTGGTGTCAATAAATAATAACATTACAAAATCTAGATTAGCTATCGTAGTGTAGATGCGAAATTCATAAAAAAACTTTCATTGGATAAATAACTAAATTACTAACCATCACGCCACTTCTCCGCAGGGGTAGGCAGAGAGGACGGACCGTCAAATAACTAGTTCCTGGCGAACACTCTTCATACATCGTCATTCACATTCATACATCGTCTCAAAAACGATCTTCTATTATTCTGGCCCTACTCAAGTTTCTTATTCACTTGGCCGTGCCATGTATTCCTCGGGCGTCGCCGAATTCTTATACCATTCACGTTTGCGTCATATATTTTCACATCCTTCCGATTATCAAACCTTTTCATTACTCAGGGCTCGCCAAAAAAGAACAGAAAAAGAGTGTTACACCAATTATATAAAGAATGCTGAGTTCAATTTAAGGAAAGATGTGAAATATTTTTGGACTTTCGTGAAATCTAAACAATCATCTTCTGGAGTACCTAATAACGTGTATCACAAAAACATTTCCTCAAGTGATGGGCAACGTATTTGCAATATTTTTAACGATTATTTCCAATCTGTCTTTGTCCCCGATACAACTGCTAATAATACTTCCACAAATTTTGTTGATATAAGTAATGATGATGCCATAAATTCAATTAATCTTAATTCAATTGATATAACTGCACCATTAGTGTTAAAACATCTCAAAAATGTGGACACAAAAAAAAAGTGCCGGTTGTGATAAGGAACACCCAATTTTTATTGTAAATTGTGCTGAAACACTAGTTGCTCCTGTAACACTACTGTTCAAAAAATCTCTTAAAGAAGGTGTATTTCCTACCATTTGGAAACAAGCTTTTGTTACACCTGTT
The DNA here is from genome assembly GCA_917880885.1 of Limnephilus marmoratus. Classification (NCBI taxonomy): domain Eukaryota; kingdom Metazoa; phylum Arthropoda; class Insecta; order Trichoptera; family Limnephilidae; genus Limnephilus; species Limnephilus marmoratus. Next base: position 52,445,264 of record OU862907.1, on the reverse strand, counting down.
TTTAAAAAAGGGGACAAGCACAACATTGAAAATTATAGACCTATCTCTAAGCTATGTATCTTTAGTAAAATCTTGGAAAAAATCGTGTGTAACCAACTTTTTAACATATGCAAAAATACTATTATTAGCCCCCATCAACATGGTTTTTTTCAAGGCAGATCTGTTGAATTGAACCTAGGACAGTTTACTGATTTTATTCTTAACTCTATGGATAATAGGAAACAGGTTGATTCCATTTACACAGATTTTTCTAAGGCTTATGACAAAATAAATCACGACATACTGTTAAACAAGCTCTCGAAAATTGGAATATGTGGAGATCTTCTTAGATGGTTTTCTTCATACGTTAAAAATAGAGGTCAAGCTGTTGCTTTAAAAGGTTACATGTCACAAATTATAACTATTCCCTCAGGGGTAACGCAAGGGTCTCATCTAGGGCCTCTATTGTTTATTTTATATATGAACGATATGAACCATGTTATAAACCATTCTTGTTTCCTTTTTTACGCCGATGACATGAAATTATATAAATGTATTAGCTCCATAGATGACTGCAACCAATTATAAGAAAACGTTAGCAAAATTGAAGAATATTGCGAAAACAATCAATTATATCTAAATATAGATAAATGTAATGTTATTACTTTTACACGAAAAAAAAACCAATTAATTATATTTACAAATTAAACCATGTACCTCTACAACGAGTAGAAACAATAAGAAATCTTGGAGTAATACGAGATTCTAAAATGTTATTTAGGGATCATATTGAAAATATTCTAGTAAAAGCTTACAAGCAATTGGGTTTCAATATTCGCATTACAAAGCCTTTTATTATAGCACACACCCTAATTCTGTTATATATGTCATATGTACGTTCACAACTCGAGTTCGCCTCAGTAATTTGGAATCCCCAATATCAAACATATATTCATCGCATTGAAAATATCCAGAACAAATTTATAAAACACCTATCCTATCGTTTTAGTGATCATCGATTTGACCCTATCGCTTTACATAAACGCAGAAAAATCTCTGATGCATTATTCTTACACAAAATCGTGAACTGCCTTGTTGATTCATCATATCTGTTAGAAAATATTGCATTTCGTTGCCCCAAACAAAACACCAGATCGAACGACTTATTTAGAATACCACACAGTAAATCTAAATATGCGCAAAACTCTGTAATAGTACGTATCTGTGAAACTTACAATGCCTTACGAGATGTAGACATTTTCAACGATGACTTGAAATCATTTAAAATGCAGCCCCTTAGGCACCGAGAAGGATTTTACTGAATTGGCTGCCTGGAACGGCATGAATTTCTGTTATGTTTTTTTATTTTGTGTTTTTGTTTAAAAAATCATACAGCTGCACAAACCAAGTTTGCAGTTATAATTTTTATTTTAATGCATTCTTAAATGTTGAATTGTTATATATTTAAATCTAATATTAGGTTTTTCGTTTCTGATTAGGTGTTATGTGAAATATAAACGAAAATTTACCTTAAAAATGCCGCCACCCGAATTATAATCACTCACAGTTTATTTATTCATTGTAATATCGAAGAATTTTTTGTTTTTACATAAATAATATACTTTTGCCAATCACATTATCAAGATTTATTTGGAGGTTTATTTACACATTGATTACAATTATTGATTTCTTACTACGCAGTCATTTTTTTCCGGCGATCACACATACTCTTACGCGACACCATGTCCATATTGGATAGGGTCACCATAAGATTGTTAGGCGCGGCGGACACTTTTAATAATTAAAACTTCTGTACAGTATGATATATTTTAAAACAGGTAGTGGGGAATAAGGCAATTTCACAGTGTGAACTCCAATAACGTGTCTGAACTCGACGCTTTGGATTTCGCATTGAGTGTTTGCAAACATAACACTCCCGGTAAACTGTTTTTCTCTTCGAATTCGCAGATTGTGGAACATCCGACAGAAAATGTCTGGCAGTTAGCCTTATTCACCAACTCGATTAACTCTTTTTGTTGAGCCGGGAATGTGATGTTTTTGAATTAGTTGCCTTATGATCTTCGTTATCCATTTTTAAGAATTATAAACCTACTGTACACTGATATACTTGTCTGAAATTATTTAATATAATAAAACATGGACCACGAAAGAATATGCTCCGCAATGAGATATTTTTAAAGTTACCAAAATAATAAATGTTCACAAATAAAATCGTAGGTTTCAAATTTCACGTAAATATCTACACGGATCTCATGAAGCCGACAAAGGACATAACTCATCTCAAACAGTTGATTATCAGCTATAAAAAGATAAGACCTCGCGAAATAATGTGCACCGCAATAAACGATATCAATGTAAGCACACTTGCTCGGTACCGGCACGCACTAACACATCGACGCGCAAGACGAGACTGTATGCGGTCCGAAAAAACTTCGACGTAATTTGGAAGGTTCGCTATGATAAAAAAATTAATTTAAAAAATAACTGTAAGTAAAAAGGTCTTTCTCTTTAAAGGACATGGTACAAAACACTTGGTTTTATAATATGAATCTTTTACTACGAAAATTTACTAGTAAATTATCTCAATATTTGGAGATGAACATGACGAATTCTCCTAACTACTAATACAGTGGGTCGGCCCACATGAGAATTTCCTTTCAACTACGTATACAGTTGGTCGGATCCTTCGGGTTAATAAATTAATAACTTAAAACACTTTTTTTCTCTTTTTTGGGATAATTATATTATTATCAACCTTAGTAAATAGTATAACCATGTTTGTTAATAATTTTACGTTTTTCTTTATTATGTTTTATGTTCTTCTTTTTTATGTTTTTCTTTATTATGTTTATATTTTTTTTTCTTTGTCATTTAATAGGTTGAGTAGGTAAAAATACTAAACCAATATGTTTTTAACATAATGGAACTTAATTGGTCTACAATATATGAATTTTATTGTTATAATCATTTTTCTGTATGACTGTTTGTTTCCTCAATAAAAAGAAATAAAAAAAAAATAAAAAAAAATAAATATTATTCTCCTTTGCACTCTTTTTTTCATTCATACGCTCTACATGCCCAACACATTTGAGAGTCTCTTTCATTATTTAACTAATTATTCTTAGATCACTTTCGATCATTTTTTACTGGTTGGAAAAACATTTTTGTTGTTCTTTTGTGTAATTAAAATTAAGTCAAAGCACGGGAGATGTTTAATTGAATCAAAATACGGAATATTTCGTGGTACAAATTTAAAATATTTGAACAGGTTTATATATTGTTTATTACCGCAAAAGTTGTTTTTAAGCTTTAGTAATATGTGTTTTTAAAGTTTTATTTTTAAATAATAGTGATTTATAAACTCCTTTTAAGCAAACTAGATTTTGACAAAGTTCAGGTAAACTTTCAACTGGTGGCAGGGTTTGCCCCTGTGGATATTAAAACACACATACATTTTTTTTAAGTGTTTATTTAAAAAAAAGTGCAGAATTTTTGCGAAAAAGCGTCAAAAAACGGTTTTGCCGCAACTCTTTTTTAATTAGAAAATTGACTTGTCGCACTACTCACAAAGGATGAAATATTTTTGAAATGACATGTTAAAATCAAAATAATAACAATTCACTTAATAAAAATATGTAATAAAGTTTTTTAAATAATTAAATATTAAACAATAATAAAGATTTAATAAAAGAAGGTTTTGAAAATATTTCACCAAAGTTTGGTAATTAAACATAACTTGATTGACTGCCGTAATATAGTACAATATTATGAATATGAACCAAATTCATTTTTAGAAAATGAATTTTATAAAATACTAGCCGACCCGGAAAACGTTGTTCTGCTAAATAAATTATTTATTTGGACATCCTAATCACCTAGCGGTATGACATATGCTTTATGACCTATTCTCATACCTACCAAATACTCATAAAAAATAAAAAAAATTGGTCAAGCCGTTTTGGAGGAGTGAGACAACAAAAACCGTGACACGAGATTTTATATATAAACTAACAGACCCGATGTAGTTTTACATGCAAAATTTAAAAAAATAACTTATATCATTGACGTCGTTATTCCAAATTCCTGTAATATTCAAAAATCTGTTTCTGAAAAATAATAAAATATACAGTTTTAGAAAATGAGATTAAAAGAATTTGATATTCTCAGACTATAAAAATATTACCATTTGTTTTTTCGGCTACTGGCATTATACCTTCCTCTCTCATTCGAAATTGAGGCATATTAGATTTGTCAAAGAATTTATATATAAAAATGCAAAAAGCAGTAATTTTAAATACATGTCGCATAACGAAATTAAAAAAATATATATATTTAGGGATCAGTAGGATTTATCGGTCCAGAAAATAATTGGAGTGGGTGCATTACTTTCACATTTTTTGAAATGTTATTCTTGTGTATTTATTATACTTATATAGTGCATTTGCATACTGTGGATTGACTAGATCAGGGTTTCCCAACCTTTATTTCGCCGAGCCTCCCCGAACCAAAAAAATGTATTTTCATGCTCCCCTTAATTAAGTTTTAACAAAAATAAGAAACACATTCTTTTTATATTAATTAAGGAGTGAGTGAAAGATGGATTCAAGCGGGAAGGTGGGGCGGGGGTAGGTTCCCAGATCAAAAAATCAAAATCCCGGAGAAAATTCCTGACATTTGATAAAAATTCCGGACTTTCTTGTAAATAATTAATGTCGTTATGCATTGTGGCATGTCAAAACCCACGTCTTGGGGGGGGGGGGGGGGGGGGGACTTTCAAATAAAGATTTGGAAAGTGGTTGGTATTATTTTTATATTATTAAACTTTTTTTGTATTTTTTGGGCATTAAGTGTAAAAATTTCTAGACATTTCGTTTAAAATTACTTAAATAAGTGATGTTTTTACTTTGATTTGTAATAAAAATAATTTGGTTTCTTTAATTTTTTATATCAATCTCCACTTAATTGTAGAAATTCCGGACTGTTTAGAATTCCCCCCGCATTCCGGACAAAGACCAATATTTCCGGATTTATCCGGAAAATTCCGGACGTATGGCAATCCTAGGCGGGGGTGCCCATCACACGTCGTGTTGTGACTTGTCGAAACTTGTAAAGCAGCGATTGAATGGCAATTCGGAATAGTAATTTACCAACGCGTTACATAGATTTTTTTACGGAAATGCAAACGTACCTATTACGTTCCCCTGAAATTTCTCTACGCCCCCCTGGTTGGGAAGTCCTGGACTAGATGGTCATTTGTGAAAAGTGTGTGGAAGGGTTTATCTTTTCCTGCGGGATGATTTAACTCGGACATAAAGTCGTACGTAAAAACAAAAAGATTCAATTTTTTATAAGAAAATGTCTCTTTGATAACTTTTAAAGGTTATTCCCATAAACGTAATATATCGTTGAAGAAGAAGATAACAATAATAACAATAGAGCTTACCAATTTAATAAAAATCCATATTCCTTCAAGATTAACCCGACATCAAATTTACTTCATTTGCCCACTTGTAGAACAAATCTTAGAAAAAATTCCCCGATTCCTCGAATGTGTGCGCAATACAACGAATTGTTTCACAGCGTAGACATTTTTAATTTAAACCTTCTGAAGTACCGAATAGAAGTAACGCGTGCGATATTTGATTGATAAATTGATTATTTTTTTACCCAACCAGTAATAATACGAACGCTGCAGCCAACTCCCCCATTTCCCGCATCCTTCAATTCAGTTTCAATTCTATTCAAAAAACCACAAATACCGATATATTTTTTGATTCCCTTCTTCTATTTAAGAAAAACATTTTTAACACACTGAATTCGCACACATAACACACACATCCACACACACACACACCCTCTCTTATTACACACATACAAAAACTCTCCCGCACCCCTCTCCTTCAATAAGTTACTAACTGAATTTAGGTATAATGTATTATTTATCACACAAAAATATAAGTATATAACAGCGACATGTCATTGGTACTAATTATTGTATTAATATCGTAACTTTGTAAATATTTCCCATCATGTAATAATGTACTGTTTGTTTCTGCAAAAAAAAAATATATATAAAATAAAAATAAGGGGGTGTGGAAGTTATCGAGAGCATCTCATATCCTTATCCTATATTCCTCCTCCCCTCCCCCTCCTCTCGCCTTCCTATCCCCTTCCTAAGCTTAAATTTAGTTCAAGGTAAATTAAAACTCCATCTCCAAAAAATATTAGCATAACAAACTCTTCAGGCTTCACTGCAGTTAACACGTATATTTATTTATTTATTTATTGCTTCTTCACAATTTATATACATATATTTTTAGCATGTAATTATTAACCCCACTAGGGTTCGCCTGTATCGGGGTTAATAATTTCACAATTTAATAAAAATAACACACGCAAATATCGGTCATGCAAAACAGTTAAGTAAAAGCAAATTAATAAAATTTAAAAATAAAATGATAAACAGAGAAAATAACAATTGATAAAAATATATGAATTAACAACAAAGTGTTAAGAGATCAGACAAAATGTTATCATTCATTATATTATAGCGGAAGGCAGCGTACAAATTGGATAGCCATATAAATATTTTGTTACACAGGCAACATTAGAAACCCGCACTAGAATCACGGCGACCTTGCCTGTCATTCTGATTTCACGGCCCGGTTGTCAAGTCGCTTTTTGTACGCTACCTTCTAATATCAAATCCTTCTGATAAATTTTATAATAATCTGTGTCGGTTTTGTATAAATAAATGCAAGTCAAACTTCATCACATTATTTATTTAAATCCACCGACCATCCTTTTGGCAACGTGTTTGGAGTCCACGTATCCTGGCAGAACCGCCAAATGTCATCCGCCAAAATATCATTAGTTCATACCATTTTCAACAATAGATAAAATTTAAAAAATATATCTCCTTAGGTTTTTTTTAAATATGTGTAAAAAATAAAAAATGAATAAAACAAAGATTTATAAGCGATTACATTAGAGCGAATCTTTCTTATGAAATATTAAAGTGACTATCAAATAATTCTGAAATAAATATGAAAGAAACCGTTTTAATCACAACATTATTGTTTTCATTTATCTGTCTATTATATGTATATGTTACTGTAAAAGCCCGAACTACGGTAAATCCTAAGATTTACCAACTCTTAATGGTAAAAGTCCGAACCATCGTTCATTTCGGACTTTTACCACTATTCACTTAGTAAATCGTAGGATTTACCTCAATGATACGGTAAATGTTGAGAAAAACATGACAATACGTGTTCAACCTAACCTAACCTAAATGAATGAGAAGTGTTTGAAAATCGTTTATTACTAGTTATTAAAACTTAATTATTAAAAATACCTAAAGATATAGGTAACGATTTGACTGATTAGTAGTACAAATTATTAATAATTTTCATAGGTATGTAAGGATTTGAATAATTACTAATTGAAATAAATGTTTAAGAAGTATGCATTGTTTTACTTCCAAAACCAACATTTACCAACCGTCACTGGTAAAACCTAACATGTACTAAATTCTAATGGTAAAACCCCGAAAAAATCGTTTCTTATTTAAATATTCGTACATTTACCGACTCGTGTCGGTAAATCCTAAGATTTACGGGTAAAACCTAAGATTTACCAATATTCGGGCTTTCACAGTAACATATATAAGCTGTGTGTTTCTTACAAATAAAATAAAATAAAATAATAATATATATGAAAATATGAAAAACAACAAGACACAGAAAAAAGAAAAAAGGTAATGGTCGCAACCGGGACCTCTCGTCTAACCGGGACGTGCGCGTTAACCAATTTGGCTATTGCTCCCTTCTGTCAAGCCGTCATAATAGTCAATCTCATATTAAAGTAGATATTATAATTATTATCCCGGTTAGACGAGAGGTCTGGGTTCGAGTCTCAGTTGCGACCATTGTCTTTTTTCTGTTTTCTGTGTCTTGTTCTCTTTCATATTTTCGTTTAGATTATCATTGTTATCTTCTTCTTCAACAAAAAGATTGTTTACTTTTTAATCAGTTCACAAAATATTATTATTTAATGATAAGAAACAAAGAAGTTACTGATTTATGAGACGAAAATGAGCATTTGCAACCACTGTGGCAGCGATACCCATACCCGCCTCTACAACAAAATTGCAAACTGTACAACAAAAATTGATATAACGTCGAAAGAATCGGTAACCGTGTTTGATTGAAAGTTTCCGGGAAACCCTGTATGCTTTAACCCCGTGGCCGTCAAAGTGCGGCCCGCGGGCCGCATGCGGCCCGCTACGGATATTTGTGCGGCCCGCACAAATATCTGGCGTTTTCTTTTTAAATATTTTTTTCATGTATAATTTATTATACTATCCGTTTTTTTTGCGGCCCGCACAAATTATCTGCGTTTTCTTTATAAATATATATTTTTTCATGTACAATTATACTATCCATTTTTTTGCGGCACAAATATCAGCCGTTTTCTTTAGAACTATATTTTTTTACATGTACAATTATACCATCCGTTTTTTTGCGGCCCGTACAAATATCTGCGTTTTCTTTATAAATATATATTTTTTCATGTACAATTAATACTGTCCGTTTTTTTGCGGCACAAATATCAGCCGTTTTCTTTAGAACTATATTTTTTACATGTACAATTATACCATCCGTTTTTTTTGCGGCCCGCACAAATATCTGCGTTTTCTTTTTAAATATATATTTTTTCATGTACACTTATACCTACTATCCGTTTTTTTGCCCGCAAAAATATCGGCCGTTTTCTTTTTCAATATATATTTTTTTCATGTACAATTACTTATATTATCCGTTTTTTTACAATTAATTATATTGTCGTTTGAGACTTTTAGGGGGGGGGGGCAGTTTAGCACAGTGAGGGTGTAGGTAGGTAATAAAAAATATGGTTAAAAATACCAAAAAAACACGCTTATCACGTACTAATAAAGCAAAATAAACTTTAATATTGGTTAATTTTTGTTATTGTGTGTATTATATGAAAATTTCATTTCTAATGCACTTGCCAACAAACAAGTTGATTCTATATAAACCGACTTCAGTAAGGCGTTTGATAAGGTCTGTCTTAAAATCCTCATTAATAAACTTTTGAAACTCGGCATTAATGGAAACCTTTTATCTTGGTTTAAGAGTTACTTACTTAGGCGTCAGCTAATTGTCTGTATTAATGATCACTTATCCTACATGTTCGAAGCTACCAGTGGCGTACCCCAGGGTTCGCATCTTGGTCCTTTACTTTTTAATTTATTCATTAACGACGTAACAAACATATTTACCCGTGTTCTCATTCTAATGTTCGCTGATGATATGAAGATTTTTAGAATTATTGATAATATCGAGGACTGTCTGACACTTCAATCTAATATTAATAGCTTTTATGATTGGTGTCTTATCAACAAATTAACTCTTAATGTAAAAAAATGTCAACTTATGAGATTCCACAGAAAAAAAACCCATTGTTGTTCACCTACTTTCTCAATAACCACATCTTATTATCTGTTGATGAAATAAGAGACCTTGGTATAACCTTTGACACTAAATTAACATTCATTAAACATAATTAATAATATAACCAGTAAAGCAATGCAAATGTTAGGATTTGTCTTACGGATTTCAAAGGATTTTAAAAATTTAAAAACTGTCAAATTACTTTACACTTCACTTGTTAGAAGCCAAGTAGAATTTAACTCCACCATTTGGAATCCTTACTACAGTGTACATGAGAATTCTCTTGAGCGAGTCCAACATAAATTTTTACGTTATATTAATTTTAAATTGGGAGTATTCATCGAAAACATTAATTATCCCTCTCTGTTACAATTATTGGGACTCGATACATTAAAAGAGAGAAGAATTTGTTCAGACCTATTTTATTTATTTAAAATCGTTACCAACCTGTTGAACTCCCCTGAACTTCTTGCGCTAATATGTTTCCATGTACCTAGTCGATCAGTTCGTTTCAAACTACCTTATCATTGCAACAATACAGGATCGAACGCTGAACTCAATTCCATAATGAATCGCCTGCATGTACTTGGAAATAAATATGTTTTGGATGAATCTACTTATAAACATTGCTAATTTAACCTCATACAAACACTACTTAATTAAGACTGTCTGTCAGCGCTTCTCAGTTTGACTATAATCAAATACAGATTTAAAGTATTAATTTCTTAATACATAATATTCGGGATTTATAATATGTTGTAGGTATTGTATTTATGATAACCTACTCATTGTACTTTGTTATGTTGATACTACAATTTCTATTGTTCTCTTTTATGAATTTTATATTTATATTTTTCTTTTTTTATCTATGTATATTCTGTATTCATATGTAAAATAATTGTAATTCTTTTGTAAAAGCCATGACGGCATGAAGCCAATCGGCGTTAATAAATAAATAAATAAATAAAGTATTGTTATCATTTTTATCACGTGTGCGAAAATTCACACATTTCGATAGTTCGGGAAGTGGATAAAAATTGAACTGAAAGATTCCATTACAGATACACGCAATTTTTTTTTTAAATATAATATTATGATTTTTATTATTATTTTTAAGAATTGACACTATATCATAAACACAAGAAGGAAGGAAGTAGCAACTCGGTACTTTAATACAAAATAATTGCTTTTTTAACTTGCTAAACAAAAAGGAACAACCTCCCCCCCCCCCCCCCCCCCTCGAAATCATAAGTGTGCGGCCCGCGGCGATACCTCACATTGTCCTATGTGGCCCTTGACCAGAAAAGTGTGACGACCGCTGCTTTAAAAGTAAACACCTAACCTGCCTGCATTTTAAAATATTATTTTGACAATCTATGTAGATCTAGATTAATCATTTCCAATTTATAAATTTGGCAACCGTGCATTTATTAATATAATATGTGATAACACAACCACTCCGTGAAAACAGGTGACTTTTATCAGCTGATTGCTTATCTCTATATACTCGTACGTCATCACGTTGAACACAAATAATTTACCTACAAATGTTATCCAAATCCATTTCAAAGAAAATTTAAATCATTAATCAAGCTACGAGTATATGAGACTTTAGACTCCTTTTACGCCCGCGCGGCCCGTTTCGGCCCGTTTCATACAAATATCAGTTTTTGATTTAACATCAAAATACCCAACCAAGCTGAAAAATTATTTTTGAAATCAAAAGTTATATCAAATATCTAGTACGGATATCAGCTAACTTATTTATTTTGGCTTTAAATTATAATATATAATCCATTAAAGATTTTAATGTTTCATGATTTTAGAGGCAACTATTATTAATGAGTGAATAAAAAACATTTTAAAAATTAATATTTCTAAATGTACTTATTTTAGAAATATATATGATATATATGTAAAATAAAAACAAATAAAAAAACAGTGTTGAAAGGCGTTTTTGGATAGAAATTTTAATATATAAACGAAAAAAAAATATTCCGACGTAATTAGGTAATTTGTCATTTAAATTTACACCCATCAAAATTATTTCTATTATTAATTTGAATTTTTAAATTTATTACGTAGCATTAGATTTGTATGAACGTGCCGAAACGGGCCGCACAAACGTTCCTCATAAAAATATTTGATTCATTTCAACTGAAGTAAGGAAAAACTGAGCTCAATTCGGTTACACAGATATAACCACAGAATAATTCTTTCCACTATTCTCTTCAATGGTATTATAGGCCCGTGTGTTGCAGTTGGTGTAATTTGTACGCTTTTATTTACATACACTGTAATTCTTTATTTATTTTCTTTGACACAATAACTTATTAAAATAATATTAACCTCAACACATAAATTCTAATCCCACCGAAGAGATAAGCGGATAGAAGTGTGCTGTGGGCGTGTCCGGGTACCAGAAGTAAGCACAATTTTTCTTTACTTCATATTTGAAATTGATCAAACAATTCAATTTGGGGGGCGGACATGGGTACGGCTGCCAGGTACAACAACCAACACCTTTGCTACAGCTCACCCCAAGTTCATTACGATTGATGACTTGGTAGGGGTGCCCGGGTCCATGGGGTTAGGTTTGTCTGGATCTGGCAGTGGCTGATCAGGTAATACTGAAACCTTCCGTCTCTTAATTTTTTCTTTTCCAGAACTTCCATTCCGATCCTTTAATTAAAAAGACCCTCTACACAGAATCCTCATCATCTATTATAGCAATGGTACATACTTTGATTAAATAAATATATTATATTTAAAAAAATCGACTTTATGTTCCTCCCATACAAAACGCCAATTTCATATGTAAGGACCTAATACTATGTGAATTTATTGGGAATATAGTACTCTATTCGGTTTATTTGTCCCCGTATTAAAATTCGGAGGTACAATTTTTTTTATGCGGGCGGAAAATATTCAAAATGAGCACCAAAAAATCACGAGCAATTCGAGAAAATGTTTTATTTGGTCTGTCGCTCGACTGGTTAAACGAAACACTTTGCGCCGTTTGGCATAGGGCCTGCCTTGGCTAATATGAGAGTGAATACATACAATGTCCAAAATATATTTTGTTACTAATATTTTGTAATCATTTTAATTATTACTCCGTCACGTTTTGTTTTAAAGACATTTATCACGACATAAACATTTTTTATTTCACGTGAACAAGGTGGTTAGAAAACCATTTGTTCTAACCAAATGCTTCAGTTGTCGAGGGGTAAGGCTTTTGATTAGAAATCCGAAGGTCGCGGGTTCACATTTGAAATAATATAAGGTACATTTGCGGAACGTTGCAGAGCGGAATATACTCTTAGTATCGCCTTGGTGTAAGACCGCCATTCAGAATTAAAACGTTATTTATATGGCTTAAGTTTTATGGTTTTTCAGATCTGAATAGCCAGATACTTCCCCACCTTCCTCTTTCCTATCTCCTTCTTTTCCCCATTACCTTCAGCCTCCCAAAATATCTCAAATATATTGTTTTCATGTAAAACATGAAACTAAAGCCAGTTGTTTCATTGGATTGGAACATTTCACCAATTTTCGAAGTTAATTTCTAAGTTTTGTGAAAGTTTTATTTATGCTCTAATATTTTTATAAAAAAATTGTCCACAATGCTGTAATAATAAAACTAGATTAAAAACTTTACAGAACTTGAAAATTCATTAATAATGTGATGAATTGTCCGAATTCTGTGTAAAAACTAGCCCCAAATTAAACAAGAGTTGTAAAGTGAACTAATAAAAAGAATTTCTGATCACACCGCATCCAGAAATATTTTAAATATTTATAAGCATCCACAATCGAACTTATTGTCTAAGATAGCTTCAACATGACACGTTTCTTAAATTATCTTCTTCTATTGGTATTCTTCACTCTAACAGCTATCACCAGTGACATTAGTGGTAAGTCTTAGATTTAGATTTTTTTACAAGTTCATCAGGACAAAAGTTTTTTTTTTTTATTTTAATTTTAAATCGATAAATTTAATATGTGCACTATGTACATAATTTGATTCTACTACCCTTTCACGTACCCGTTTTAATCTTTGACACAAATAAAGATATAACAAGTTAAGCCACTCGAGCGTTCGTGTTAAAAATTGAAATATGCGTCGAAGTCCGGGATTTGTAAAATTTGTAAAATTTGTAAAATTTGTAAAATTTCCCGCCCTCATGAAAAAATCGTACCTCCATATTTTAATATGGAAAACTGCTAGTCGTGTTAGAGAGTCGTTAGTGCACCTATATTAAAACGTTTTATCCCTTTTTTCGGGTTTAAAGAAAAACACTAAATTTGTAAACGAGACCACCATCTAGTACTGTAACATTACTTGAAATGGCTTTAGCCGTGATTAGTGACCAGTACTGAAGAGCCATTTTCTTTCCCACCTTCCTCTCCCCTAACTCCGTCCCCTCCCCACTAAATTCAGCCTCATTGGCTGCCATAGTCTCACTGGCTCCAGACAGGAGCAGTTGCGATATAAAACAAATGACAAATATGAAAAGATAATATAGGTTCCAAGTAAGAACCTTGTGGAATTATACTGGATGTCTCAAATTGATCTAAAATTAAATATAAAACTTTTACTGTGATTTTCCTGACGAGAAGTTACTCTGAACCAGTTTAACTTACTACCATAAATACTCGTACATACGGCTTTCAGTTAATTAATAAAAAAATTATGTAGTATCTTCAGTCCTTTTTGGTAAATTCCAAAAATTCAACAAGTTGTCTAAATTTCTAAAAAAACAACACGACTTTTCGATGTAGGAGACAACCTCATAATTCATTTCATATTATTAAGATCTTTGTTTACATTAACGTACAATAGGAAATCAGAGCTAGAAGGGAAGTCAAAGAAACATAGTTACAGATCCCCACCACATCCGTTTTCGTCTTTACGAATGAGGAAACGTCCATTTGTGATCCACACGAAATTATAAAGTTAATACCTTGGAAAGTTGATGCCTCGGACACTTGATTCCTGAACGGATTATTTTTGCTGTATGTCTTCATTGGTAAAGTACTCGTAAGTATGCATATAGGATATTGTACGGCCCTATAACAAATGTCGATATACTATATCAGCAGGTGCCTTGAGTGAAAATCCGCTGTCCAAATATTTTTGATGATAATAATGGCGTGTCCTAGAAGGAGAATGCAGTGAGGATATACCGCCGAATTACAAAGTACGACGTAATTATACTTGCACATACTTTGCACACTTTTTTCCTTTACCAATCAATGGGGACATACAGCAGAAATCTTTTCTCAACAGTCGGGGTATCAACTATCCTATTACCATTGCTTTGGGGATGAGGGCTGCATTTTTTAATTATGCCTAAAATGTTCCCTTGAATCATATGTAGATTTTGCTGTGATTGCTCGTCAATTTGGTTGCTGCCGTGGACTGCTTTAATTCATGAAATGGTTTAAATAGTAGACCTCGAGACCTCTCTTCAAAGTGATTATTCCGATAGGACAGCTCATAACGCACATGCGAACGTTGGCGGAGATAGATAAGTTCTATTCATTAGGTTGAAAAAAAAATAGATTTAGACAATGCAAAATGCTCGAGGTAACACTCGCTGTCAAAAATATGTATTTAAAAAATTATTAATGATGCCTTGAAATTGTAATCCAGGAGAAATATTGTAGATTAAAGCTGGGTATCTACAGGTGGGTGGGGAAGTGTGAAGATTACATTTCAATTGAATTTCTAGCTACAACCACCACAAAATCCTGCAACACAACAGACTGCAGTAATAAATGCAAGAGCCAGACACGTAGCTACGACGATGGAGAGTGCCAAAGTGATACCAATATCTGCGACTGCATCAAGAAAACTACTTCTAGTAAGTGAATTATTTCAAGAGAAGTTTATTTTAGAAGATTTAATAAATGCACAATTTTTTTGGTGAATAAAATGAGTCTTTATTTTTGGTGCAAAAAAATGCTAGTATGACGTATTTATAGCAGTTCAACAATATGAAGACAGTATACAAATCTGTAACAACAACTTTATGGGTTCACTAATAAACGGGTTATACTTGTGTCGGTCCTCCAAAGGGAAACTTAATTATTCCCTTTACCCAGCGGTGGGGAACCTTTTTACTTTCGGGGGCCATTTAACGTGTGTTGAGCCACCGGTGGACCACACTTGCCTTCTCCCAGAATAACATAAAGGTTTTTCGTCGATTCTGGCAGAGTTCCCAGCTTTACTTATGGTTACAGGTGGAATTACATAGTTTTTGGTTTTTCTCAGAATTTTGTAATCAATTATTACTTTTGGACTCCACTCGGAACATTAGAACGGTTTCGAATTTCATTCGACGAATCCATCCCTCCCAATTGCGGTGCATGGCGATGGGTCGAAAGAGACCGGCTGGAGAGGTCTAGGTTAAGTCTCCATCAACCAGTCTCTCCCGATCCGGCCCGCCACGCAGTAGATGGGCAACCCAATCTCCTTCCGTCAACCGAGGACACCTGCTTAGACCCCAAGGGGTTACTTTGACATGGTTGATAATTTTACATTCATTTATTATATCCCAATTATATTCAATAAATGGTTCTCTGGGCGGCGGTACCCACACAAAATTGAGGGTGATGAAAATCAATGATATTTCTATTAAAAGAAGTATCACTTTTATAACAAAATTATGAAGTGTGTATTTATGAGCGTTTTGGTAAGATATGCTAAAACCTGTTTTAATTTTGTCTCCCTACAGCATGTGATGCGTGCGACACGGAATGTCGCGAAGCCAATCCCCCCTTCGCTGAAGGAACTTGCGGCACAGGAGTTTGTCAATGCCATCAACCCTTAGAACGTAAGTAGCCATTAAGTTACTATTTTAAAAATAATATAAGCACTGCAATTATAGCAAAATGATTGGAATTGGTAAAAAGTAAGAGGATTACATTCATAGATGACAGTACACTGCATTTTTACAATAAATTAAAACGTTACTAAACTTCTCCATACTGACCATCCGAAAACACCATTCCGCGTGTACTGAATAGGGGAATCATTATACCCCTGCTCGTATTCGTATAAATAGTAAAAATTTCGTTTTGAGCGGCATTTTCTCAAGCATTTGATCAGGCGCAGAGTGTGGTTGAAGTCTTTTCAAGTTTCGCTCCAAGAATACTCGCCAGTGCTTTCAAAATGTGCAGTATATTTTAAAATAAAAACAATTGCAGTAGTTCCCATGGGCGTAGCCACGGTGAGGCAAGGTGGGGCGCTTGCCCCAAACTGGTTGGCCGATGCATAACCTCTGGGATTGTCGACCGAGTCGTGCTTTCAAATTTACAGCACTAAGACTTCATAGGATGGTTTTTCTTTCTTCGTTCAAACTCTTTGTATTTTTAGAACCTAACGGATGAATAGGTATGTTGTAGAAGCCTACTTTTTTCAGTACATACTCTTAATTTTTATTTTATGCCCCACCCTAAATCAAAACCTGGTTTCGCCCATGGGAGTTCTTGTTCTATATTTTTCATTAAAACTTTCAAGAATTTTATCATTAACAAAGTATTTTTAACATAACCATGACAATTTTTTTACACGGAAAAATAACTTTTGCAATTATTCTTTGGACAAGAAATTATGTACAAATATATTTTTTGACTTAAAAATTGAGTATTCATTAAAATATGCAAGTGTTCAATTTTTTTTGGATATGATGGAAAACTTCTTCCACTTTCATCACTAACATCACTGTTATTTTCTGTTAAAAATATTATAAATGCTTTTTCGTATAAAAAGCTGTAATGTACCTTTAGAAAAAGCAGGACCCGGCCGAGGAAGGCATAGCATGATCAAGCCAATCTTATGCTTGTGTTCGATGAAGAGTCAGAAAACGTATGTGAAACGATGTATGAATTTATTTGAAATAATTTATATATTTTAAGAAAAAAAATGTGTGGCGGTCCATCTTGTCTGCCAACACCGAGGTTAAAGGGATAAAAATATTTCGCCCTAAAAAAAGTAAAAACGAGCTTAAAGCGAAAATACGAGCACATAGAATTTTTTTAATCAAAAACTCATCTTTATTAAATACTAGCAGACCCGACCACACGTTTCTGTGGCTAATGAAACACAACGCCATTACCCAACCTTTATAAAATCCACACCACCCGCTTGCCAGCTGCCCGCTGCCTAAATTGAATATTTGAATTTCTCGGCTTTTATCTACTACAATAAGCATGTATTAAACATATAAACCTTCTCCTTGAATCACTCTATCTATTTGTGAAAACCGCATGAGAATCTGTTTCGTAGTTTAAAAGATCTATGCGCACATACGTTTTGAGCGACCTCATTTTATACTATGTAATAAAATAATAATGCAATTCGAGCGATCGTCACTAATTATATAATACTTGCAATGCAACACTGGATATTTGAAAAGGGAAAATCAAATACCTACTTACTCTAGGACATCTATTTTCAAATTTCTTCCGTAGAACGAATTTCAAAAGTGACTATAGTAAGGCCCGCCAGCCGTTTTAAATCGCACAAAAATATGTTTTCTTTGAATTTTTCGGCTTTTCTCTAATATAATTTACATGTTTTATACATATACACATTCCTCTTAATCACTCCATTTATTGGTGAAAACCGTATGAACATCCGTTGCGTAGTTTAAAAGATTAACGCGCACATCCGTTTTGAGCGACTTCATTTTTTACTATGTAATGAAGAGTATTAAAATTTATGAATAAAAATGAAACTTTAAATGGAGCTCTACAAATAAAACTTCAAAGCACTAATTAAATTAATTTTTATTTTTTAGAAGAACTTACCCCTTAGCATCTTTATTTTTTATTTTAAAATAAATGTTTTAGTACCTCAGAATCCGAACATAATGTGTGCACATACCTAAAAAGGTAAAAATTGAACGACTGCCAAATCGGTAATGCGGAACAAAATCACCTGGGTGTCGGTCTGTCCATCACAGGTGTTTTTTTTTCAGACTTTTTTACGTAAAAAATTAATAAAATTTGGTACAATTGTAAGTAAGTCAGCTCAGTAAGTACTGGCATACTCGTGATAGATAAGTCACTAAACAGAAAAAAAAAACAGAAGTGATGTGACGTAGTCGATAATTATAGGGTATCGATATAATTATTGACTACGTCACATCACTTCTGTATACTTATTTATCAAAACCCTCGCCACATAAAGCACTATTTTAAGGGTGAATTGCCTATTAACTGTGGCGGAAAAAAGTTACACTAACGTTGAGGTGGGTCATTATGACCCTGTTACAATTCTTACTATTTTGCCTTCTATAAAATACTTTTGAATTTTTAAAATTTGTTATATATCTATTATATAACAGTATATATAATCAGTAACAGCAATAAAACACATCGGTAATAAATGAATTTGCGTGTAGACGTATCATCAAGGCAAAGTCAGTTGTTTTGAAATGTAAACGCTGCTGTGACATATCCACTCCAATGCCATCCGATGTCCATAAATCATTTAATTGTTGTCTTACAGAATGATTGAATCCAGTTATGTACACTAATGTACAGCAATCCAATAAAAGCTTTGATTTCACTCAAGGTGACTTCTTTCATACAAGTATGTTTCAAGAGATCTAAATGGCACAAAGCAGCAACGTCGCCGTTGAGCTGGGTCATAATTACCCGGTCGCAGATGTATACACATGTTGCTCCTTATGCGGGCGATGGATGACAAAAGTGAGGTACTCAAAGGGAAGGGGTGATACTTAGCTGCGGCTACTGAGACAGACGTTTGTGAGCGGCAATTATTTCTAAGAAATTTTTAGTATACATACTTACAGGGTCATACCGACCCTGCTCCAATGATATCGAGCAAAAAGGACAAGTTCACATCGGGCTGAAAACGCGCCTAAATAAAATCTTCAAAACCGAAGTTTTGCATTCCCCATTTTTCTTGTCCAAAACTGGACCAATTTTTTTAAAAGAAAATAGTATTCTGTATCTGTACGTTTGAACGTCCTTTTTATGGTTTGCGTATTAAACGTCTGTTGATAGCGTTCAAACTAGGCAATTTAACGATTTTGGAGTGTCCTAACTCCTATAAGAAGTAACTTATCAAAAAAACAAAACCTTTCGTCACGCTTATTGTCAATATCTAAATTATATTCTTTAAATATTTTCACTAGTGTAAAATCCAAAGAGGAATATGGGGAAAACATTTTAACCAAAAAACTCCGCCACATTTCCTCTTAAAAGTCCACAACAGTTAACTCTGTACAAATCGCAAGCGCACCCCAAAGTTTTTTTGAATTTGGCAGCCACTTCTAATATAATTAATGTGATACATTTTTGAAAAATCTGTGACAATTCGATGTAAGAGATAACCGCAATTATCCAGGTCATTTAGTATGCTTTGTTTTGACGTAAGAACAGTTGGAAATCAAACCAAGAAGAGAGGTCAATGGGACATTGTATCACCACCACATATATTCATATTTTATATTATTTTATCTCTCTAACAGATGGACCTTCTTCAACAACACCATTTCCACCACCACCTCCAACAGATGGACCTTCTTCAACAACACCGTCTCCACCACCCCCTCCAACAGATGGACCTTCTTCAACAACACCATCTCCTCCACCACCTCCAACAGATGGACCTTCTTCAACAACACCATCTCCTCCACCCTCTCCAACAGATGGACCTTCTTCAACAACACCATCTTCACCACCCCCTCCAACAGAAGGACCTTCTTCAACAACACCATCTCCACCACCCCCTCGAACAGATGGACTTTCTTCAACAACACCACCTCCACCACCCCCTCCAATAGATGGACCTTCTTCAACAACACCATCTCCACCACCCCCTCCAACAGAAGGACCTTCTTCAACAACACCATCTCCACCACCCCTTCCAACAGATGGACCTTCTTCGACGACACCATCTCCCCCACCCCCTCCAACATACACACCTTCTTCAACAACACCATCTCCCCCACCCCCTCCACCACCACCTCCACCTCCTCCGCCACCTCCTCCGCCACCACCACCAACGACACCGTCAAGTAAGTTCCCTAGAATACAGAATTGAGTGATGTCAAAAAACAGGGTGTCACAGGACGTGCCCAATAGATTTCATTCATATGGTAGATAATAGTCAATAGACTGATAGTCAATTGAATTATTTCACTTTTTTATCTCGAATAACACGTAATATTAAAGACTTACCCAACAACCATGCGAACTCTTTATAAACCTTTTTGGAACATATGTCTAGCTTCGATATTATCTTAACTATATTAAATAATATTCAATCTTTTACAATATAAACATGATTTAACATGTTCTCACAAACAAATTTTCAAATGCTGTCCATATGACCTTTACCTGTGAGTGGTCCTGGGTGATATGAAGGGTTACAAGAGAAAAAGGAGGAGTAGAGGCGGAGTCGAAGCGAGGTAGAGCGGGCAGGCAAAGCAGAAATATGTTGACTTAACTAGGAATGAGGATTATCTGTCTTGCAACTTTGTCTCGGGTTCGATATTTCTGAAACTTGTGCCGAGCCCAAAAGAATGAATCCGCCTGAGTAGAACGCGATGATGGCGAATGATCTGCATGCTTTCTTTTTGAAAACCCCCGCTTGCTTCCTTCTAGCCCCACTTTCAGCTTTATATTTTAATTACAAATAATATTCATATTGTAAATACGTTATGGTTTACAATGAATCGATAAAGGCTTGCGGGCCACGTAAAATGGGCTCGCGGGCCGCGGGTTGCTTGTCACCTTATTTGACGCTAGATCAAAAATGTTCATGTTTGTGCTGGAATTGTAGATTCCTCTATACTTTTAGTGAATTATTGGATAGCTAGCGTTACTTTTTCGGAATAGCCAAAATAAAATATTTTAATTTGAATAGACTTTAATTATTTATTCATTTAAGCCATATTTGCCATAAATATAGTGATTTTACAATGTACAGTCGTTCAATTTCTATATCCGCTATATCAACTTTCACTGATTCGGAGAAAACCGCAAAAAACTATCACATTTCTAGCGAAAATATAAAAATTGCATTTTTTATTTTTATATAATGCATTGGAGTAATATACACCCGAAAAGTATTCATTTTTCATTTCAAGTGTTCATACCGGGTTTTGATAGTAACTTCTTGAATGATATAGCGGATTTTGTTTCTCACTCGCAGTTTTAACATGTTTTTTGGTCGTGATAAGGGAGGTCTTAAAACTCAATTTTAGGTTAGTCTTGTTCCTTGCAAAAATGTGAACAAGATGTCATACTCAGATCATTTCATCAAAAAATTGGATATAGCGCGTTTTGAAATAATAGGAGTCGACAATATAGATAGTAAACATTACGGATCATTATGCGGTTGCATGACAAGTCAATAAATAGCATTTCATCACGCCTTTAAAATTACGGATCATTATGCGGTTGCATAACAAGTCAATAAATAGCATTTCATCACGCCTTTAAAATTACGGATCATTATGCGGTTGCATGACAAGTCAATAAATAGCATTTCTTCACGCCTTTAAAATTACGGATCATTATGCGGTTGCATGACAAGTCAATAAATAGCATTTCTTCACGCCTTTAAAATTACGGATCATTATGCGGTTGCATGACAAGTCAATAAATAGCATTTCATCACGCCTGTAAAATTACGGATCATTATGCGGTTGCATGACAAGTCAATAAATAGCATTTCATCACGCCTTTAAAATTACGGATCATTATGCGGTTGCATGACAAGTCAATAAATAGCATTTCATCACGCCTTTAAAATTACGGATCATTATGCGGTTGCATGACAAGTCAATAAATAGCATTTCATCACGCCTTTAAAATTACGGATCATTATGCGGTTGCATGACAAGTCAATAAATAGCATTTCATCACGCCTTTAAAATTATGGATCATTATGCGGTTGCATGACAAGTAGGTAGGAGTGAATTCTTTTTTTTCACTGGACGGTAATGTAAGAGTCAAAATTTGATGCCTTTTAGGTTTAATTTAAGCCATGTAAAATATTATTCAATTTTTTTTAGGGTAACTGCCTCCGCAACGGCATTGAATTTACGAAAATAGTCGGTTTTACACTCTAATTGGAAGTCATGTTAATGTACGATATTTTTGAATAAACATACTAATTTTTATCAAGAAAGTTTACTTGGTATAAATATAGATTCGACACAAAATAAAAAGAAGTTCGAATTTGTGTTTTATAATTTAAGTTAAGGGGAGAGAGGAAGCGCGGGAGGTGATACTTAGCTTGCTTGCTCTATTTGTTCGAGGCTCGGATCAGTCGCACGCTCGTTTGTCTTTCATGGCAACTATGCAAAGAACTCGGAGTGTATTCAAATGTCCTCTATTTGGTGATGTTTGTGAGATGAAAGAGAACTTTCTACCTGCTCACGAAGATGCAGTAAAAATACTATGATGAAATTGCAATCAGAAACTGCAAAAGAACCAATTTTTTGTGAGATAGCAGATATAGTAATGTCGAAATTGAAAATATATGGCACACTCAATCTATTCCTACATTGACGCGAACAAGGATCGTTCAAATGTTGAAAGCATACAGTAACTACAATAACGCATACAGGCAACTTATGCAACTACCGAGGTTCTGCAGTGCCTCCACGATGTTTACCGAGGGGAGGGTGCACTCATTCCCAGCCTTACTTCGCCACCGACTAGCCAGCTTCTGGAGCAGGATACGAACTTCAACCAATATCATTGTCGTGGCTGCATCCGAGTGGCTCAGTTCCCCAATAAATGAGCGATGGATGCAGATGATGAGGCGACCTCCATGATGGACGATCCAAAAAAATCTTTTTATCTTTTATTTTTAATTCTGTCTACTTATTATTTATTTTAATTTTATGTTTATTTTTTGTTATTTGTGTGATGAATTTTGTTTTCATTTTATGTTTTAATTAGGTACTTACCTAATATTTAAACTTTTTTTTCTTTTATAGTTGTTTATGTAATATGGCAGACTGGGATTGCACTACCCTCCCAGTCCTGCTGGAATAAAAACTTAAATAAAATAAATAAAAAATAAAATATCATTTAAAGTGCAAAAATCTACTCAAGTCTATCAAGAGGCTCTCCCTGGACAAGTTAAATAGTTTTCAGAAAAGCAGTAAGATACTTTTTGGTATTTCAGTATGCAAGTACAAAGCATTCGCTCAATGTATATATCCTAAGGATAAAAAGGTTCCCAAACAAGAGTAAACTTTTTTGACCGATCAAAGAACGTCTCGGGTAATGGTAATCAGCGGAATCGACACCTCAGAATCGGTAACTGCTACAAAGAAGTTGCAAAAGACTCTAAAAATGAACCTATCTCACTGATTCAAGAGCCGGGATCCATTTACATGGGATACCTGGTACCTGATGTTGGTACAGCAAAAGGAATAGATACCATGATAACAGGTTTTCTGTTACATAAAGAAGTTTCCCGAGATAGATTTTATGGCAATTGATTGTGATGGTACGAATGAATACTGGAAAGTATGCTGGAATTATAAGACTGCTTGAGAAAAGGCTACAAAAACCACTTCAGTGGATAATTTTTTTACTCCACATTAACGAACTGCCTTTGAGACATCTGTTTTTCATCTCGATGGGTGTACTTCGGGACCTAAATCTTATATTGGTTCACTGGGAAAATCACTGGAAACCTGTTAAAAAAACTGCCTGTTAAAAATTTTGAACGCATCGAAGGTCAAATGCTACCAGAAATGGCCAAAGTTCTGAGTACAGTACTTGTATAAAATTGTCTCGGCTGTAGTTTCAGATGAATTTCCAGAAGACCTAGGCAATAAATCTCCAGAAAAACTATCACATGCCCGTTGGATCACCGAAGACTACGTTCGTATGTATCTAATGAAGTCCCATCTGAAAATTTGAAAACTCTGGCTACTTTTGTGGTCAAAGTTTACGCACCGTTTTGGTTCTCAATTAAAAGTAAACCATCATGCAAAGATGGCACGTGTTATCCGTTCAATATTATTAAGGCCTCCAGTTACCTGCCAGAAACTCTAAAAAAAATTATAGATCCTGTTATCCAAAGAAACGGCTACTTTGCCATCCTGAAGGGATCCTTCTTGCGATGATAACGGATGATAAAAAAACATGTTAGAGAGCTGGCAGCCCTACTAAAGGCTCGCAGTACTACTCAACCTCCAACATCTAGACTGTTTCAAGTGCCATTAATAGATTTTAATGCTTCTACATATAGTGATTTAATAAATTGGCAGAAAAACTTAACCGAACCACCGATTTTGAAAAACTTATTGGACTAGAAAATTCAGAATGTCGTGGAATCTGGTGGTGAAAACGAAATATTGTTTATAAGGCTTCCCTGCCATACCCAAGCTGTTGAAAGAGCTTTAAAGAATACAATGGAGGTTTCCATTTCTCATTGGATAAGAAAGTCGCGATTAGGTGCAATAAATGCCAAGCTGGAATCGCGAAATCAAATGCCTAAATTTGAAACTAAAAAGGATTTTAAACCTAAATAATAAATGTATAATTTTTCGAGTTTATTTCAAATTTAATTTTTTTTTACATCGATGCCTTATTAAATGTCTTAATTATATATTGTTTATCATTTAACACCTACTTACTACTAAATTAACCACAATGTATCGCCTTATAAACTTTAAACTTTTTTACCCTAATTTTCAATTTTTGAAGTCACTGCGGAGACAGAAGATCTTAATCAAATGAAATGAAAAATCCCACGTATTTTTACTTTAACATCAGGCACAAATCCCCCCTCTTAGAACTCTGAATCTTAAAAAAAAAATTTTTTCATACATCCGTGCTCCACCCTAATGACAAGTCAATAAATAGCATTTCATCACGCCTTTAAAAAGTTATTTATAATGCGCATTGTAACTTAAGCTGTAAAACCTAGTTTTTTTCATAACTGTTAATTGTCACTTTGTTGAGTTGTCCGGTCACCGTATCATACATACAGTGTGTAACAGCACGTACCCGAAGTATTTTAAGAGTCCTGAGCATATTTGGAGTAAAAAATGTTGATATCATTTTGCTGTCCGATGCATTTTTTTATTAAAAATATTTTTTCATCACACGTCGCAACTGAGTAGTCAGGAGATTAGCGCATTCACTTTCTTCTAGCAACACGGTAACATACGAAACAGCGCGCGTGTCGCTTAAACCCTTCGCGACATTAGTAGTGATTTGTGATAAATAAAAATAAAAATATTTAATAAAAAAGTACTGATTTTTCTGTTGTCATATTTTCGATTGAGTTTCGCTTGTATTGTCTTCATTTAAATAAGTATTACAATTTGAGGTTTTACTCATAAAGTTAAAATAAAAATTAAAATATTCATCCTAGACTTGCAGAAAATTCAATAGATGTCGCGTATTAAATAAAATGGATCAATTTATCCAGACATTATCTAGAGAGCATTTATTTCGAGTTTGAATCTTGCAATCATGCATAAATATAGTAGCCAATAATATATGCGTTAAGAAAAATGAAGATAATATGGGTGGTTCTTAGTCGTATGTGTGATACTGTTAAAAATAACCGAATTTGATATCTACACCGTGGCGCAGTGGTTAGCGTGTTTGCGCGGGAAGCAAGAGGTCCTGGGTTCGAGTCCCAGAGGTATCAATATCTTATTCTGATTTATCTGTTTCCAGATTTTCGATTGAGTTTCGCATATTTTGTCTTCATTTAATTTAAAAAAAAAAATACCATCACTTTTTACTCCAGATTTGCTCTGGAGTCGCTGGATAAAATTAGTCGGGTTACGTGCCGTTACACCCTATTTATAACTGAACTGCTACTGTTACAAATGCATAATTTAGAATTTTCAGTTTCAGTGCCGGCAACCCGGGCGTTTATTTAGTTTCATGGTTATTTACATTGTTTTCTTTTCTTTTACCCGCCTCACTAGACAAAGTCTGTTCCGAGGCGAGTAAATCACTTATTATGTTTGTTCCAAAAGAAATGTGTGTATTTAAACAAATATATATATGTATGTAAAAAGATAAAAAAGATAAATTATATGTTGGTATATTAAATATTTACATACATACTTTGTTTTTTAGATAAAAGTAAATTAAAATTTTGTGACAGTTGAATATAGCGGTTACATAATAATCAATATTGCAAAGTTGCAGTTTATCGTATTTGTTTTATTTGAATATTATATAATAATTTTATTATATAATTGTACATAGATATACCATGTCGGAATCCGTCTGTCCGCCAATCTAAGCATATTTATATCATTTGAGGGAGCGTTGTACTTCAATAAAATTGCTGACACATCCGTTTTAAAACTTAAAAAAGTAAGAATTTATTTTGTATTATTTCAATTGCCACGATTTCAGAATTTGTACAAGAATTATAAGATGGGGAAATTACAAGTTGACTTTTAATAAAGACAAAAATAGAATAATTTAATGCGGTTAACATTGTTGAAATTTCTAATTAACCTAATTATATTTCCCAACATTTTTATTTGGTTAACACATGAAAGATTTGATTGAAAAGTGCGCCTGAGTCTTTGATTTATGTTAACCCTCGACCCGTCGCGTGGGGTCTTTAAAAGCCCAGGTTTTACAGAAATGCTAATTATGTTCATTTTAAATGTTCCCACTGATTTCTTACTTTAGGTAGCTTCCTAAAAGGGACTATACTTGACGCAAGCACCGAGAAAATTTAGTTTGCGCATGTGCGATGTGAGATACAGACTTGTGTTTCGGCGTGAGGCTAAAAAAATCAACAAAATACCATGAAAAATCAAGTTTATATGTTTTTTTATTGTATTTTGTTGATTTTTTTGTTGTAATAATAATAAGTCTATATCAACCTCAAATAGTTATAAGTTTGATGGAAATTGGTTAGATTTTTTAAAAGGTTTTCTATTAAAAAATAGGATTCAAAATTTCAAAAAAATGTTCCTTGTTGATTTTTAAGCTCTTGCATTGAAAATAAATAACTGATTTTTAACATTTCTTTTAATTTCAAAGCAATCATTATCACCTGACTGTAATCAGTTAAAATAACATATAAAATGTATGCTACAACAACAATTTAATCATATTTGTTTTTGGGGTCCTAAGCGACGGGCGGAGGGTTAACTTCCAAAGAGTTTTATTATGAATGTTCTAATTAAAGAAAGAGATTTGACTTTTAAAATATACTACCTACCTACTTTGGCAAATATTGAAGATTGAAGCTAGGTAACATTGTGTCCCACTTTGGAAACAGGAAGATTAATTTAATATACCATCTCTGGCTGAATCAACTATCCGTTATGGACTTACTTCTTGGGGACATTCTTGTAAAACTAATATAAATTTTATCCAAACATTGCAAAACTCCCTGACAAAATTATGAATCCCTAAGTACACTAATGAACACAGAAGTGACACTAAATTAATATACAAGTGTCTAAATGTTTTACCTGTCAGAGGATTATTGTTTTATAATATTATAAGTCAACATGTTATATTGTCCGATTCCTTGTACAGGGAAAGAGTTTATCATAAACATAACAAAATATTCACTCAAAATGAAGGATTGGTGGTTCCGAAATGTACCAATAAATACGGTGAAAGGACCCTAAACTATATTGTACCCAAAATATTCAATAAACTACCAATGACAATAAAAAATAATAACGTTTTTAATGGTAAAGTCAAATATAACCTAAGGAAATGGCTATTAGATAGGGATGATTTATATTGATGCCCTACCAAAGTCCTCATATTCTTTATTGAAACTCACATTGAAGGAATTGGTAATTTCATTACAATTTTTGTAATACCTACTGTATATGAAACTTTTAATTTACTTGTGATTATATTTCATTTGTTCATACTAAATCCATTTGTACTTTTTTATTATATTATAACATACAAATTTTTTATTATATCATATCATACTAAATCTATTTGTACTTTTTAAGGCTTCTAGTGCTACTTACATGTATATACTATTTCCGTAATTTAAATAATCTATTTAATTGATATTTAGCATCAAAAATATAAAATTATATGTATACAATGTTTGAAAATGTACCAATGTTGTCATTATGTACCTGCTGACAAACTACATAAGTAGTTTAGCGGGTTTAAATATAAATAAAAAAAATAAAAAATAAAAAAAATATTATATTTCCAGCAACGACTGTATTTCCCTGCCATCCCACCGAATGTTACAACAAATGCACGAACAAGAACCAGGCACGATGGGAGGTGTCTACTCTTACCGTGAATGTCATTGCATCAAGCAAATTAATGTCCGTAAGTTCCTCTTATACTTATACTCAAGTGCATCCGCTCTACACGCCCGAACCATCTAAACCTATTTGTTTGTTTGTTGTTTGTTTGTTTGTTTGTTTGTTTGATTGTTTGTTTGTTTGTTTGTTTGTTTGTTTGTTTGTTTGTTTGTTTGTTTGTTTATTTGTTTGTTCTTTGTTTGTTTGTTTGATGTGTGTTTGTTCGTTTGTTTATTTGGTTATTTATTATTTATTTATTAATTAATTAATTTATTTATTTGTTTATTTACTGATTTATTTATTTAATATCAACTGTATCAATATACCATAAAGACAGATCGCAAGTCACAAAATCATAGCTAAATAAGAAATATTAAAATAGAGTATAACAGTTGATTGTGGCATTAGGCTGAAAAATGACACAAAGGGATTCAATTACATACAAGTTCTATAGTACAATTCAATTTTATATTGACTGAAAATATTTGATATTATAGCCTTCTTTTACCTACCACCCGTGCAGTTAAATAGATACGCCACATCTACGTATCTATTGCTTCACTAACTTCATACAACCCAGGTTTCGTATACTCAGTACTTTTTTGTTGTATTTAAACAGGATTTTGAGGTGACTTGCTCTAGTGGGAATATTAAATTCGATGAGGATATTAAAATCAGGACTGTCAATTATGCCATTTACAGTTTTGAACATAGATTAAGTCGGATAGTTTAGTCTGAGAGTTTTAGTAAATTTGATTCATTCATCAAGTAGGTAATTATAAACGAGATTGAAATGTATGTGTCGTAGGAATTCGTGTTGAATTTTTTTGATTGAATCTGAATGTTTTTTCAAATGAGGGGAGTAATGTTATGTAATGGCGTAGTTAAAGATGTAATGGATGGGAATCCATTTACATCTTTAGGTCTATTGTTGTACTTATTTTAAATAAACCCTTATGAAGTAAGCATTGCTCATGAAACATGTTGTTTTTTTTAAAAATCAAAGTGGTTAAAACAAAGTGTTAAGTAATTAATTTTTTATTGAAAAATATTATTGCTTTAAAAATGTATTCACAAAGATCAAGGAACGCTGATTCTGTCTTCAATATAAGTTTCATTGTTTGTAAATAAACGTAGAATTTATCAGTCGTTATTTAAAAACGAATAAAACACCATTTAATGCACTGTTTTGTTGGTACGACTGAATCAGTTGATGTTGGCGTCACCAGTCACGGAACTCGGTTTACAAGTCAACATTTCATTGTGGTTTAGAATGGATAATGGATATTGAGCCAATGAAACATCGTAATGTAGAATCAGAATCACTTACCCCGAACACCTGAATTAACTCAGTTTTGAAATTTGTATTCTAATTATCGTTTTTGTTCTTTGCAGTTTGTTATCTGTGCGACACGACCTGTCGCAATTCAACCCCTCCCTACAACGCCGGAGGCTCCTGCTTTATAGGTCAATGCGAGTGTCATCAGTTAGTCACAAGTAAGTAATCATTTCTCGAGGAGATAATAATGATAATAAACGCTTACCGAACATTCATTTTTTCTACAGACCATTTTGAACGAAATTAATCTTACAATAATGATGTTTGTTTGTTACTCTTTCACGCAAAAACTACTGAATGGATTTTAATGAAACTTTACAATAATATACCTAGCTCAAACATCAGAATAACTTATACGAGCTCTGGCATTATGAAATTTATATTTAAAAAATTGCAATAGGTGGCACGCGTACTATTTGAAAACTGAATGTACCGAGAATTAATGTAGGGAATGCGGGAGAGGTAAGGAAAAGAGAGTGGGAAGGGGATCTCGGGAGGGGGAGGGGAGCTCGGGAAGGGATTCGCGGGAGGGGGGAGGTGATAACGTGAGGAGGGAACGGAACCTGAGAGGGAGAATGGGAGCTCGGGAGCGGGGTTCGCAGGATGGAGGAAGGGGGGGAACGGAGTGGGGAGAGGAAAGGTGGATGACTCGGAGTAGGAACGCGAGAGAAGAAGGGGACTCGGAAGAGGAAGGGGAGGCGGAAACGGGACGAATGGGAAAGGACACGTAGAGAGAAACAATTTATCTATTAAATGGTGTAGCAACGCATACCGGGAACCAGCTAGTTTTAAAACAACACCTAAAATTTTGTATTGCTTTATTAATTTATTATGTATCCATTAAAAAAATAGGAAACAGTACCTAAGATTTTTAAAAGTGGAGATTTTTTGGTTCCAAATCCAAAACAAATAAAAAAATATATTTTGTTAGTTGGTTCCATGTCCGTATGTAGAACGAAACGTTCATACTAATTCGTTAAGAAATCATCACACCTGTTTTCTTCCATATTGATGTTCCACGTCGTTTTAGACTTAGACCAATGAATGGCATTCAGTCGGTCGCCAGGAACATCATGGACGAAGAACAAAGCCATAATTAGTTCTTAACTCAAAAAATCTTACTAATTTTATAAACGCGACAGTTTGTATGGATGTACGTGTGTTTGTTACTTTCTCTCGCATAAACTACTTAATGGATTTAAATATAACTTAACAATAATATAGCTCATACATCAGAATAACATACAGGATACAGGCTATAATTTATAAAGCTAGAACGGGGATGCACGGGAAAGGTAATTCAGGGGGAACAACATGTATTTCTTTGAATATAGCATTGCAACGCATGCCGGGAAAGCTTGTTGAAAATAATGATATTGGTTTGTTCAATGTACGTTCATAATTTGTTCCACATCCACAAAAATGGAAAAAAAGCGTTTTATGGATATAGAACACAAAACAATGCAATAAAATAAAAACCGCGGCTTACAAATGTCATATAAACAGAGTATGATATTATAATAAAAGATATTTTTTATGAGAATAATGTTATCCCAACAGATAATCTTAATTAATCAAACGAAATCGCATAAGTAAACAAGTCAATTTGTAATGCTCGTTTCTCGCAACTTGATAAAATGATAAAGAACAAACCATCATTCCGGTGGCGATAGATTTCTAAGTGATAAACAGATAAGATCAAGGTGCATTGTATCCGTACGATTCAGTTGATCCCCGAGAGATCTTTTCTAATAAGTAGATAAACCGCATTTTCCCTAAACCGACTGCATATTGGATATGATTTTAGATTTTCAAGGCCAAAGCTCTTATCGTTTTTTTTATGGAACCCTCAAAAGCGGATAAATGTGAACCGGTAAACAATTTCGCAACAAGAAAGGAAAATTTGAGGCGCATTTTTGGACGGGTCCTAGAAAATGGATTTTGGCACAGACGTTATAACAATGAGCTCTATACTTTGTTTAAGGAGCTAAATGTCGCAAAATGTATAAAACTGGGAAGACTTCGGTGGCTGGGTCATGTGGAGAGAATGACCGAGCATCAAGCACCAAAGTCCCTGCTGAACTCAAGACCGATAGGGCGAAGGAGCCTGGGAAGACCAAGATTAAGATAGAGCGACAACGTCCTCAACTTTAACATGATTAAAACGATATCTTAATAGCAATGAACACCTCTTTTAAAGCTTCATTCATCTCAATTTTTGACTTTATGGCTCTCTGACCAAAATTGTTATTTCTTTCGAACTCAAAGTTTTTTCACAGGCAAAACTTATTTCTCGTCTTATTCTATTTTAAGTATCCTGATATTATGAATTAAGTCTTCCCTTTTCCCAATTAATGCTAACCCATTTCCGTTTCTTAATTAATTTAAAAATAACTCCTGGACACCCCAACCACCATGTTTGTTAATTACTAGCTGGTACCCGGCATACCGAAAATAATAGAATCGAATAATATAAACCTAAAACTGAGAATACTCCTCATCAAGACCTATGTATGGAGTAGCTTGATGTACGGCTGCGAAACATGGTGCCTAACCGAAAGATATAAACGGAGACTAGAGGCTTTTGAGATGTGGTCCTATAGAAGACTGTTAGGAATTTCCTGTAGAGACCACATTACAAATGAGTGGTGCTCCAAAGAATCGAAGGAGGAAGGCACCTGCTCAGGACCTTGTCCGAAAGGCGTGCAAGATGGATCTGCCATGTAATACGACAAGAAGGCCTCTTGCATGCCATAATGGAGGGTATGACCGAGGGGACAAATTCTAGGGGACGCCCACGCCGAGAGTACCTGGAGGACCTGCTGGTGGACGTGCGCTGCTCATCATATGCAGACTTCAAAAGAACCGCACAAGACAGGGAAGAGTGGAAGAGACGAGTAGAGGAAATTGTTGCAAACCAAACCCAGGATTGAAACAGAGAGGGAGAGACCCGGCATACGTTGCAATGCCATTCATATATATTTTTTCTCACTTCATTTCCTTTCCCATGCATCCCCGTTCCCCTCCCGCGTTTCCCTTCCACCTTCCCAGCCTTCACTCTCTCTCGTCACCCCTCCCACGAACTTCACCTCCGTCGTTACCCCCCCCCCCCCTACGTCCTTCCCTCCCTGCCGCTTAAATATACGGAATACCCACATTTTCATCTATACAAATTTCATAACGCCAGAGCTTGCCATTAGATATAGAAACCTTCGCGGGCTGGCAGCTGGATGAACGGTATGGCAACGCATAAAATACGCAACAAATAAACAAATATTGATTTTTATGCATACCATTTTAAAATGCCTTTAATTCATTTGATGTTATCTTTCAAACGGTGACCGGACAACTCTGAATGAAACCAACTCAGAACCTCCATTGAAAAGTCATTAAAAGTGATGAAAAATGGGTAAACAGGTCACGTTAAGAAAGGGTTACGGGCTATTATAAAATGTGTTGAATAGACTTAATACTGAGTTGGCATGGAACCACTTTAGAACCGTTTTTAGTATCACATAGCTGACACGTAATGCAGATGACTGCCGACAACACCAGCGCCACAGGCTTCATCAGCGCCATCAGACATGATTCCAGATTACCAGCCACTACCACCAAAACGGTGTTATTACTTGGTGCTGCCATAATGAAAAAATGACTGTAAAATTATTTAACGAAATTTCTACAATTTGTTGTCAAACTTCGCCTCTATCTATACCTGCAAATTTTTCGAATTTAAATGTTTTCATTGCATTTTTTTTCCAGTTCCCTGAAAGTGATTACTGACGATTACCATCATAATGACTTGGAAACCTAATTCCAACAGATATTTCACAAAAGTCAACAAAAATATACAGAATATATTTAATAATGAATGGACATAATTTTTTTTTATCATATCTTATTAATTGAACTTTGTTTGAAATTAAATAAATTTGACACTGTGCTTAGTCATTGTTTTTGTATTATTATTAATAAGTAAGTAATACTTACAGAAAGACAACCTTGTGATCATTTATAATTTGCATTTTGATCAATTTTTCTCCTAAATTTGAGCTCTTGGGTGTAAAATTGTTTCACGGAAAGTTCATTTTTTAAATTAGTTTGACAGCTTGTCTCGGTCTGCGAGTTTGTTTTTTGTGTCCTGCTAGATTTTTTAATCACATAAATATTATTTCCTTTTATAAATTTCAATAACTAGTGTTTTTATACCGAGGTGTGAAGTATAGTTTTAATAATATAATAAATGTTTTACAATGGTAGGAAAGGAAAATGTGGTCCAATTTTGGAATCCATCGACGAAAAATAAAAGAGGTCCATTTTTCGACCATAACCGCTCCAGTCGTTACGCAATTTCGTTGTATGGGTTTAAATTTAATAATTTGTCTTTTGTTTTTCTGGGGCCCTAACTATGTAACAATTTATTATTATTTTTTTAAGTTTGCTCGTGAATGACACGGATGTGTCAAAACGGGTCGCGAAAAAATTAAAATTAAAGTAACAAATGTACATTGAAAATTAAAACACTTCAAAACAAAAATGTCTACAAATTAATTTATATCGACGCTTTATCGACGTGTTGGCGGGAAATGAAAAATGTAAATTTTCCGCCCAACGATCCATACGAATTTCGCCGCGTTTTCGACGTGTTTAACGAAAATCTAACAATTATTAATCTAACATATTCTGAACGTAGCCGAATAGAAAAAACTGTTTTACAAAGGTTACAAAATAGGCTTTCAAATTATTATATAAAAAATAAATATTAGCATTTTGTAAATATTAAAATTTAGAACGCAAACATTAAAAATACTTAAAAATGACTCACGTGATGTTTTTATGTGAAAACGGTACTAAAAACACAAATATCACAGATTATGTAAACAACAATACTTATTCTATTGTATATATGTGTAATAAACACTTTTGTCACCTCACTTTTTTATCATTTCATATAAAAATATTTAATACAAATTTAAAATGTTGAGTGCGGTGGAGCAAATTTGCGCGGGTAAATATTTTTGTCAACTACACGACTGACAGCTGATTCCTGTTATGTATTTCCATTAACAACTTGATATGGATGTGCAGCTTGATCTACTATCGACCTTTTATTTTTTGTTTTAGGGGTGTAACTAAAACAAAAACGGAGTTAGAACGATTTCTATGGAAACACACGCGCTGACGTATAAACACGCTTATTGTACTTGACTGCTGTCCTACTTTTAACGCTTATATCTACTTACGTTGCGGAGGGGAACTCGAATTCATTTCTACCGACAAATATAACATACTTCACTAGAACACTTTAAGTTTTAAGCTCCGCTTCAGCACCAAAATGTTTTTTTGTTTTTATTTTGGTTAATTGAATTATAAATTACGTAATATTTTAAAACAAAACCCCAAGGATTGCAATTCATGCGTCTAAATATTTAAAGAAGCACTCAAATGTGTAGTGTTTGCTAAAATACACAATGAATTATATTGCAGTATCCCTTTTGGTAAAGAAATGCAATTAAAAAAAAAATCATGTATTTTTGAATTTAAAAAAAAACTGATTTAACTGGTTTTCGTCGGATCTACTTGGAAATAAAAAATTACTTTAAAAAATCATAATAATTTTGAAAAGCGTCTCTTTTTTCTGATGGAAAATTGATCTACCAATTACATGGAAATTACCAGAGCTTACTATTGCAGGAAGACATCGCTTTTGGCGTAGTGCATCTTTTGGTATAGGGTTAAGCATTTTTTTTCAACACAATCTGTGAGATAGAAAACGCCGCCTGCAAAATAACTCTTATATTTTTCTCATTATTTTCAAATCTCATTTTCAAACCATCTTTGGTAACCTTCTTCTTATTTTAAATGGAGCCTTTAAAGAGAATTTAAAACACATCATTTAGGGACAAGACTCCATTTTCGATTTATGGTGATTTAATCTACAATAAATCGTATGTGGATTTCGCTATAGGTTGAATATGATCCCTAGTGCGCAGTTTTACTAATGAAATAACAGCTCAACACATCCCCTTTTTATAAATTTCAAAATAAAAAAGTTGAAATTGAATAAACTAGTGGTGAAATTGCAGATTAAACCTAAGTAACGTTGGATGTCACCCTTAGGGATACGGTAAAATTAATTTTCAATTATATTTCTGGAAAAGTACAACCGCAAAACCTTGTAAACTCGAAGACTGCCAGGCTAAATGCAAGAGCCAGCCACGTAAATACGATGACTGGCCATGCAACTCTAATAAAACCTGCCACTGTATCAAGAAACCCAATTTAAGAGGGCATTACCAGATAAAACTAGAAATAGGTAGGTATGTCATTTTCAAATCAGATTTCAGACGTATTGACTCTTTTCCACAAAAAAATATAAATGGATTTCGAAAAATTGTTCTTTTATCATTTAATGAATTTTGAGAATTTTTTTTAATTTTTAATGTAATAAGGTTATTCCATAGGTCGTTGGCAGATTTGTTAAATTTTCAAAAAAGATTTTGTATTATACCACACCCATTTCAAATAAAATAATCATGCAGTAAAATAAATCAATACATTATCTAGAAACGCATGTTTTAGAATTTTAATTTTAGTTTCAATAAAATCATTAAAAAATATGTACGTACATGTGTTTCTTGACGAAAATTGGTCCATTTGTGTATTTATTTGCGCACTTACAAACTAATATATTTCAGATTTTTTTCACATTCTTATTAAATTTAGACATTATTAAAAAACGATAAATACTTATAATAAAAAATAACTACAAAAAGTACATTATTTAAATAGTTTTATCATCACGCCTTTCAGCATTTTTGATGAAGGTATAAATTAAAGCTTATTTGGATTGAAATAAATTCGATATTGAGTTATAATTTTAAAAAGCTGGTACAGAGAATAATTAATCTTTCTCATTGTAACCGCCCTGCACGATCGTAAGAACAACTTTCGACGAAATGCGGATTTTCGTCCGCTGGCTGGTTAAACGCTCTTTAGTAAGTTTATTATATTATTTCAAGAGGCAAATAATATTCAGAAAACAATTTCATCCGTTCTTCTGTTGATTTTCAAAAAACATAATAAGACCGAGTTTATAGGAAAAAAACTATATTTTTATAACTCTTTTACCTCAAGATGGCTTTTACATCCCATTTAGTAAATAGACCTGTTTTATAAATGATATTTTCTTTATATTTGGATAATACAATAAGCATTAATAAAAATGCACAAGAGTTAACAAATTCCATCTATACCTACGTTTTTTACATACAATAACACGTTTTTTACTGATAGAGAAAAGGAATTTAGAGATAAACTAAAACAACTGATAATGAAAAAACAGAATGACACACACATAATTTTATTAGATAATATATATATATATATTATGACAATTCATGATATTGTCCATCATCTTTTTGAAATCCGTAAGTCTAAACTTAAAATTTAGGTCGCACAGTTTACACCAGCGCTATGCAAGCGGGTTCCCAACAGATCGTCGGACCATCCCATTTTTATTTCTTAAAAAAAAATCAAAGGTGCACATCAGTGGCAGTCCACATACTTGAAGAATTTTGTAAATCACCTACCACTAAATCAACACCGTAGTAATGTAATACAGTTTCCAGTTTTTTTAGTTGTTCAAGCCATTTCAAGCAATGTTTCACTTGTGATTGGTGATCTCTCAGCAGGTCGATACTGAGAGTATGTTCCACTCTGCAAGGTACTAATTCCTGATGATATCTGTTTACTGCACAATGTGTATGACTGGATAATCAATATTGCTTCAATGTTTAATTTTTCTCTTCAAAAAGATCCACTTTCTGAACTCTTCTAATTGTAAATTAAATTATTTTTAAAATACGCCTTCTTTACCTTCATTAAGAGGTGCAATTGAGAAATATATAAATATTACTAAAATATGTGTAGGTATATGAAATATTAAAAAAACTATATTTCTCTATGTTGTATGTTTATTATAAACCATTTATTTTATTGTGTTTGTCATCCATGGGTTAGTGGTCAAGTTGTCCAAAGCATTGGTTCCTAGTGTGATATAGAGGGTTCAATCCTTTATTCCTAACTCCATTCCTCCATCACTGCACAAGCAACATTTTTATTTCCTATTTTTTTCTATCCTGAAATATTGTATACTTACCAAGTGTTTAAGACTACTTAACTAATTAAAATACTTATGTCGCCTTTGGGGATGCTGTGTGGAGCCAGGACCAAGGTTTCCCATCTAAAGTCTGTACTCCAAAGATTGCAATCCTATAAGATACATCTTATCAAACAGATCACTCGTTCCTGCACAGTGCCAAGGGTTTTTCAGGTATTTTGGGGCTGCAAACCAGAAGTGGCTGCCTATCAGCCTATAGGGGTGTGCACTTGCAATACTTGATATACAGGTGAACAGTTGTGGACTATATTGTGTATCTGTTGGCCTTGGACAATACGTACAGATTCTGAGACGGTAACTTGGCTCTGGCTTCGATGGAGCCCATAGTAAGTTATGTGACAGATAGTTTTGTTGGAAAATAAATGGAATAACAAAGGAACAAATACATAAATATAATAAAAAACAAGATAATTCAAGAGACAGATTTATTGTTAATACATATGTGTTCAATATATATTAAAAAATATTTTTTTACAATTTAAATCTTTCTCCCTTTCATCTGGTAAATAATAATTTAGTTCCTCATCGCTAATATCATATTGTTGATTTGATTTTAAAGCAATGGCAGCTAACCTAATAGCCTGTGATACTCTAAATAACTATCAAAACTGTGTTCAGGAAATTCAATATTGTTACAGAAATTACAACAGAAAAAAACAGCAGTACAATAAAAACAAATATGTAACAATAACAAAGGAATGTAAGACGATGTAAAAAAATCCAAAGTAAGCAGATCAGTGAAATTGTATAAAATAAAACATAAAGGCATTTAACAAATTATTATAAACATTAATAATGATGTGATTATAGAAGCAATTGAATGAAAAGTATAATAGAAATGTTATTAAAAATATTAAGAATAACAACCAGGAAGAGTAACAGAAGAAATGCTGAAGTTAGGTCTGCAAAACTGTTGTTTTTCTTCAGGAGTAAAACCTTATGTTATTTCAATACAGCCCCGAACAAGGACACATTGACTATATTAGCATATGCTGCACCAACAGTATCATCTATTTATAACAGAATCGTATCTCACAAGACATAAGCTTGTATTATTGTCACAATAATATAGACAATAATTCCTAGTAAGTATCAAAAAACACAAGAAACCCACATTAAGGATTTCATGGCTGTCATGCAACATCAATTCATATTCTTCTCCCTTTATTAAAACAATCTCATTGGAACAAAACCAAAAAATATGTTGATAATTTCAACAGAATTATAAATTTGAAACTAACACTTTTTATAAATTTGGTTTGAACTCTTTCAATAGTATTTATTACGTTTATCATAAGGAGACAGATATTGAAGAATTGTATTCTCGGAAGCTTCTAGTTGGAGACACTAACAATATTTATATTTTATATAAACTTTAAAAATCCACAATTCTTTGGCTCTTTTAGCAAACCAATTATGTTAATTGATCTCATTTTGTGACACAAAAAACTACCAAAGAAAGTACCAAAATTATAAACCTTACAATACGAAATAGGAAAGATATATGGAAAATTATTTTTACAAAAAACGTAATGCTCAAATTTAACATGACTGTGTCACTGCTAACGCCTCGGTATCTAAAAAAGTAGCTGGTTTGCGGCTTATCAAGGATTAGCCTGCTTAAATTTGAGCGAGGGATCCAACACTTATCGAAGATACGCAGTTATTGATATACCGGGCATAAGGTATATCACCCGGTGGTTTAGATTACAGTGGGTTCGAATTACAGAGACACTTCTGTACATAGAATAAAACAAAAGGGAATATTATAAAATACAAATATCAGTATTCATTTTTCAATAACCTATGTTATTTTCAGATGTAGAATAGGTACTACATTCATGTTTTGAAGAAGAAATAAATAGAAAATATAAAAACGAACAGAATAAATCACTAACCATAGACAAATCAATAGACAATAAATTAAAAAAAATGTATTAAACAAAAGAAGTGTGTTTTCTTGTTTCAATAATAATAACAGGCACATACATATAACTCCATAGAAGCAGAAAAATAATTCTAATAAAGAGTATTTTCTTCTTCTATGGAGTTATTCAGTTAAAAACAAATAAAATATGTTAGCAGTTGTTTCAACACTTTATGTCTATGCTTCACCTACATGTATTGTGTTTGATAAATTATGTCTTTCTTCAAAGTAAATATGTTATTTATTTCGGTTACAGATTTCGGCAATTTCTTAACCTTTGGGCTGCGTTCAAATGTATGTAGGTATGTATTTCTCGCCGACCAATAATACTTTTTAAAAGTGAAGTTAAACATGTTACACATAATCATTCTTTGTGCAAGGCTTGCTCAAATAACACATCCATATCTTAACTATTCATAAATAACTCTAAATAATTGTGTTGTGACAATGTTCATATTAACAAAATGAGATATTACCGAGCAGATAAAACATAACTGAATATTAACAAGGGCCGGGTGGTACCGAGTATCGAGTGCCGAGTGCCGAGTACCGAGTGCCGAGTGCCGAGTGCCGAGTACCGAATACCGAGTGCCGAGTACCAAGTACCGAATGTCGAGTGCCGAGTATCGAGTAACGAGTGCGGAATGCCGAGTACAGAGTACCGAATGCTGAGTGCCGAGTACCGAGTAACGAGTAATGAGTGCCGAATGCCGAGTACGGAGTACCGAATTCCGAGTGCCGAGTAACGAGTACCGAAAACCGAGGCGGTTTTACCTCTGTTTGTGTTTCAAGTCTGTTTCTGATTGTTTGGTCTATGCGTCCATATAACCATATTATTGTTTTAAAAAAGGATTTGTTTACATAATTATTTACACTGTATGCAATCTTACAAATATCTACTTTTTAAACTGAAGGGGTCGGGAAGAAACTTGGTTTGCCGTCCTTCTGGGGTGGAGTATATTTTAACATTCGCGACACTACCGTCAAACTATTCATTGTTATTAAACGGCTATCACTAGAATTAGAAAACATATCATTACATAGTATAAAATGAAGTCGCTCAAAATGTATATGCGCATAGATTTTTTAAATTACGCAACGGATTTTCATTCGTTTTCACCAATAGATAGAGTGATTCAAGAGGAAATTATAATAGAGAAAAACCGAGAAATTCAAATATCCGGGTAAATAATAACCGGGCAGCGTGCAGCTGACAAGCGGGTGTGTGTTGATTGTATAAAGGTTGGATAATGGCGTTGTGTTTCGTTAGCCACAG
Source organism: Limnephilus marmoratus (assembly GCA_917880885.1). NCBI lineage: Eukaryota > Metazoa > Arthropoda > Insecta > Trichoptera > Limnephilidae > Limnephilus > Limnephilus marmoratus. Next base: position 52,403,766 of record OU862907.1, on the reverse strand, counting down.
CAACGTGTGGCCGGGTCTGCTAGTATAAAGTATATAATTGTATATAATGAAGGAAACATGGAAACTTTATTTAGTTTCTATTAAAACATATGATTAATTTAATGAAATAAGTTTTAGAGCGACAATTTTAAAAATAAACCGAGTGTATAATTCACACGCGGTAGAAGTGAAACTTGCAGAAAACTAAATAAGACAAGATTGGGGACGCTACGAAAGACCGCACGAAGAGGAGATCGATTATACTCACAGGCTAAATTCTATAGACGTATGTGTTTATCTCTTTTTGTTGTCGCTATTTTTCGTTTCATCGGTTTTCAAATCACAACGGGGCTAATAAGTTTCCACTTCAAAAATAGAGTGTGCAATTTACACGCGGTAGAAGTGAAATCTTCAGAAAACTAAAGTAGACAAGAGTAGGAATGCTATGAAGCATCGCATAAACGGGAGACCGATTGTACTATCTCATTCTCTCGCATGCTAAATCTTACAGAAGTTTGTTTTTATCTCATTTAAGTGTCGCTATTTTTCATTTCATCGAGTTTCAAATCACAACGGTGCTAAAGAAGTTTAACTTTATTTAGCGCCATATCCAAGAATGGGGACACTCTGAGTTTGTTTACAAAGTTGACAATCATATAATCCCAAGAATGTAGGTACTTTAAAGTAACATATTAGAAATTGATAAAATAATGTTAGGAATGGGGTCCGTGGGCCAAAAGAGTTTGGGAACCACTGTACTAGATAACTAAATGAAGTGAGTGAATCAATTCAAAGTTCTGTTTAGTCATTGGGCACAATGTTAGTAAAACTTATATCAGCAAACATACTAATTCCGATTGTGTGTCTGTCTGTAACTCTTGTTTAATGAACTCTCATCTCGGATTTACTTTGAATTAAAGTGTCTCTTTGAATATTGTAGCTCATTATGAGAGTAATTCAGAAAAGTGATAAAGTAGGTCGGTATTAAACTTTAATGTGAAATTTTAACAGAAAATTATATTTATATTTATTTATTTATCTATATGAGGTATGTTTACATTACATTATTCGATGCCTGTCTCACTAGGGTATACCTGTGTTGAGACAGGCGTAGAGGTACATAAATGAGTATCATACATAAGAATATTTAATTATAACATATGAATATTTAAGGTAAGATACATACTAATTTATACAATTCAAACAGAAAGATGATTTAAATTGAGGGTTACTACCATAAAGAGAGCATTATATAGGTGAAGGAAGAGATGAATAAAGTAGTAAATCCTGTCGAATCTATATAGGGAGTTATATTATACATATAGGATTATAGTATTTTAATTTCTTTAATAAGGGTAAGGACATACGTGAAATGGTAATTCAGTCTATTTGTAATCTATTTTACAGATGTTAGCAGTAGTGTGACGTCCAATACTTATAATCCATTTCTTTATATCTTGTTTGAATTTGGTCATTGATTCAGTTTGTCTAATCGTAGCTGGTAGTGTATTGTGTAGTTTGCAAGCTATGTATTTAAAATGTTTTTGTCCAAAGGTGGTTTTAGAAAAGGGAGTTTGGAGAAGTTCTTTATTTTTGGCTCGGGTATTGTTTATCATTTGTGTTGGTTTGTGTAGGATTTTGTTGTTTTTATGTTAATATACTAAGATGGATTTTGCGTATAGTATATATTGTTATCTATTTGTCAAAACTGGAATCATAATATCGCGTGATTAATATCGGTCTGCGCTAGTTAAAATAGAACGTATTATCTAAAAACGAAACAACATGGATAGACTGTTTAGTGGCTGAGTTGGCATCGCGTCTGATTTCCGCCCTGGCATCGTGAGTTCAATCTCCCAATTGGCTAAATCCTCCATCACGGCACGAGCAACATTTTCTGCTTACAGTGATGGTAGTAGGAGATTGTCAAATATTGTCAGATTATTCGTAACACCGAAATGTATGTCTTTCGTTTAAAATTTTTTAAATGAATAAACATTCTATGCAATATAATTCTGAAGGCATGTACGAGTATGGTGTAAAAAGAGAAATGTCCTTGATTTAAATTAACTTAACAGCTCTAATGTGTTTAATACTACTCGAATTAATGATTATTTTAATCTATCTATCTTCTATCTTCTATATAAATAAAAATGAATCGCCGAAATGTATGTACGCGCATAACTTCCGAACGACTGCACCAAATAGAATAGTTCTTTTTTGCTGTGTTCGTTATTATCAGGACAAGGTTTGTATAAAACTACTGGTGAGCTCTGGCATTATGAAAATTGTTTAAAAAATTGAAATAGGTGGTACGCGAGCTGTTTGAAAAACAAATGTACCGGCAATTAATTTATGGAACAATGGAGAAGGGGGAGGGGAAATAAGGAAGGGGGAGGGGAACTCGGGAGGGGGGTTTGCGGGACGGGGGAAGGGGGAAGGGAGGAGTGGAGTGGGGAGAGGGAAGGTGGAGGAGGCGGAGTGGAAACGCAAGAGGGGAAGAAGACGCGGGAGAGGAATGGGGGGGAGGATAACGGGACGAATGGGAAAGGACACTCAGGGAGAAACAATTTCTTTATTAAATGGCATAGCAACGCATGCCGCGTACCAGCTAGTAAAATATATTTCAGTGAAACGAGATTGTCAAATGAAATTCCTGAATTCACAGTTGCTCAAAAACCATTCTAAAAACATCCCGCCTTATTTCCAATGTGGAATAGTGGAACATCAAAATGATGAAATTAAAATGGGATGACAATATACACAATGTCAGGCAAGTGTAAGGAAGACAGAGCGCGTGCTAAATGGGCTAGTACTAAAAGGTATTAAGTCAGGGGCGATATTCAAATCTACAGGGAAGGAATTTCAGTGCTTTAAATTTTAAATAAATAGTTACTTTAATTGAAGCCAGTCCTGTTGGGAGTTTAGACAGATTTGGTTAAAAGCACTGAGGGTATAATGCCTAGAAGGGAGATCTATTCCCAGAGCAAACAATGCTAATGTCGCCAGTTTGCTCCACTCCACTACACTCCAGACAGGATACTTTATGGTAGGGATGGAAGTCCCGGCTATTCAGAATTAGTCAAGGAGGATACACTGTACACAATATCGTTGTAGCGACGCCCCCGACTGTAAAGATAACATATTTTCATAGTGTTTTCTCTTTGCAGAAGTTGTCCAATTTCTCCATTTTGGGCTGCAGAACCCAAAGTGACGTATTCAGCACCAAACATCAATATCAGCAGAGACACAGAGGTTGTACCATATTTGCCACCAGAGACACGTTGGTCCATATCTGGCACAAAGTGACAAGTCCTTATATTAATATATTATACTAGAAAGAGATAACACCAAGTTTTCTCTTTGTATAACAATTTATTCAATTTACAATTAATTAATTAAAAATAATATACAAAGAATAATTTCAGTATCACCCTGGTGAAGACCACCGATCAAAATAGAAACATTGCTTGAAATAGCTTTAATCGTGTTTGGATTTGGATCCGGAAACAATCCGGAGGTCGCGGGTTCAAATCCCGGCGTGAGCAAATAAATTTTATAAGATTGATTTGTGTATTCACAATTTAATCATTTACAATAATATAAGGTCTTTTTGCAGAAGATTCACTTAGTATGGCCCTGGTGTAAGACCACCTTCAGAATCGAAACGTCGCCGTTTGAAATGACTTTAGACATGTTTGGTGACTAGTTCTGAATAGCCAGGTACTTCCCCACCTTCCTCTTCCTCATCTCCTTTCCCTATCCACTACCTTCAGCTTCATAACTTACCCTGATAGGGAGCAGTTTGGACTCTCGGGCAGTTTTACATTATGCAAAAAAATTACAAAAAACTCCTTCCCCTCCCCATTACCTTCGATCTCACAAAATACCCAAATTCGGGGATGCCATAGTCTCACCACCTCCAGACGGGAGCAGTTGGGACTTTTGTGCACATAAAGAAACAAAAATTGACCGATATTCTAACTAACATGATATTATAATGTCTATACTTAAGGGGTTAAAATGATTTTTTTTTCATTTTTTAAATTCATAATTCGGAAATTTTTCTTTAAATTCGGATAACTTATCATGTATAAGACTTTCTTTAGCGACTGCTCCTTTATTTATTAAAGCCTCCACTATAGACCATTCACCCCCCCTTATAGCATAACTAAAGGCATAACCTCCATCCGCATTAACATCCACTCCCCTCTTTAGCAGCAGCCGCACCACATCCCACTTCTCATAATCTAATGCCACAGTTAGTGTGGTATCTCCCACCAAGTCTCCCCTGTCAGGGTCCATCCCCTGCTGCAGGAAGTATTCTACCAGCGAGAGATATCCCCCCAATGCCACGTGATGTAGTACAGTCTGGCCGAACACATCTGTAGCATGGATGTCTGCACCTCTTTTAACAAAATACTTAACAGTTAGTAACTGTCTACTCCTGGCCGCATGCATCAGAACAGACCTGCCTTCCCTACCGCGTGTATTAAGAGGTAATACCATCGGTGAGAAATCTCGACGGTAGGTATTTTCAAAAATTATCGTTATCGCACCGCGCTCACAAAAGAACTAGCTATAGATGTGTGGGTGAGACCACGTGAGTGTTCTCTCTCCCCCTCTGCGCCTCCTTCCTATCGTCTTCCACGAATCTCATCGCATGCTTAGTCAGAATCGCGCTATAGATGTGTGAGTGAATGCAGGCCTTGTGTGTGTGGGCTACGCGCTTCACCCGTAATAAGCCGAATTATTATTTCTGCCGACCACGCATGTTCCAATCTGCAAACGTGTAGAGACAAGACTAACATTCAATTTCTCTCCCCGCTCACAGGAGCGTCCCATTGTAAGCGTCCTATGAATATGCTATTATAGCTACTTTATATCGTTGTTGCGCGCACAAAATATCCTGTGGGTATTTTAGAATATTAGGAGAAATAATAAATAAAAAAATAGGGACCCATATTTTTATTTATTTTTATTAATTGTAGAGTTATTTGTGATACCATGTTTGGGTGAAAACAAGTGGGCTTAATATATATTTTTTTAATAAAACCGACAATTTTTTCTTAAATTTTGCATTCAGGATTTTTGTGCGCACTTTTTATGCACATATGATATTTTGTGTAGCAAACGTAGGGCCTCGGGCATATTTTTTCATAAGGTCGAAATATTTCCGCTTTGCAATAAAATCCAAATAAATGGAATATTTCTGATAGTATCCGAAAACTAAAAACTGTTTTTGAAAGGCGATGAAATAAACTTTGGTTTTATAAAGGTGTACAATTACAATATTTTGTGGTTAACTTTTGAATTTGAATATAAAGTTTGATATTTTCTCTTTCTCTTTCGAACACCGTTTAAAACTTATTTCTCAACATAATACTCACAATAGTTATAATAGCGTATTTTCCAATGTGGACATTTTCAATTGCAAACTTACTGAATATAAAAGGACCATAAAAAGAGTGCTTCTCTAATGGTTCTTGAATAATGTTATGTTTTTATTGTTTATATTTCTGTTATGATTTGATTTATATGTACAACCTCTCTCCATGGCTACCAATGTTTTGATAGATTTTTTGTTTTGTAATTTTTCATTTTATATTAAAAAAAATGTTTTGAGTATACATATATATATTTTTTGTTTTATATAATTTTAGATTCATATTCCTTTTTATAAAATTAATTTACTTATTCTTATTATGCTGTCTCAGTAGAAGTAAAGTCACAAGGAGGAAATCCGTAATTGGTTTTATTTTGGCTATTTAATACTATGTACAAACTGAAATAAATATAAACTGTCGATTTCCCGAAAATTAATAAATAAATAATAGTAAGGGAGACACAAGATCGATATGAGTTGTTCCCAAAGCTAACAAATAGCCGGGGGGGGGGGGGGTTAAATTTGGATTTGTGACCAAAACACCCAAATAAACTGAAAATGTATTTTTTTATCAAAAGGTAGAGAAAATATCTTGTGTGGATAAATATGTTTTATTTTATTTATTTTTGTTTCAAATTACGAAATATTGGTCTTAAAAAAATTAATTTCGTATGATTTTGGATGCAACTTAATTTTTTGGTAATTTTTTGAGAGTTAAATATAAATTATAAAAAAATATTTTTGCTTTACCTACTGAGTTAATATTGAAGAAATATATATATATATATATATATATATATTTTAATATTTAATATAGATATATAATTGTTCAATGGAGTTATATAAATTACATATGGTGTACATACATAGGATACGGTTACATACTAAAATATTGTGCACTTGGGAGAAATTCGAAAAATCTAAATAAAATAGAGATGAATATAGATTAATAATAAATAGAAAGAATGAGAAAAACAGGTAATTATTTAGTTAATTATTCCTGATGAAATGTATCTTCGGTTTATATTTTTTTTTATTTCTGTAGTATATGTAGTATATTTTTTTTAAATAATTACCATTAATTACAAGTAATGGTCAGAGTTGCCTCTAATATGATTAAAAAGATGAGTTTGAAAAATGGGATATATTTGTCAGATTATTTAGGAAACCGTGGTGAATCAAATGGTGTAAACAAAAAAAAAATTGGTCGAAAACCTCACATGGGATATTTTGTGAATGCAACGACGATATGTTCTCAAGAGTTTTGAGAATAAATATATAGATATATTTTTTTTACGTTATTAATTTATCAAAAAAATAACATTCTTGCATCTATTTTATTATATACTTGATGTGGAAAATAACATAGTTACTATATTAAGCCAAATAATGTACATGCGGATATACAATTGGATATATGCATAATGATAATTATACTAAAAAGGTTTTATTTCTGGGAGTGCAAAAGTCATATAGCTTCATATGTGCTAGAGCTACAAAACTACACTACTTGGATGTTTCTGACCACAAATGTTTAAAAAACTGGCGTAAAAGTACTAATGACGTGTAAGCCCATAGAAGGGTTCTCGAGAAACACAGAAATGCATTGATTGAAATTGCACAAACGAATTGGTTATGGCGACCCAGCTTGAAATGCTGCAAATGGGTCCAATCTTTGTGGCGTCATTTTTAATTAAATGAGAACAAATAACTTGGTAAAAACAGCTTTATGTAATCAATATTATCAACATATTTCGAAAACAGAGTGTTCTTCGTCATGATAAGATTAATATTAAAAGACAAACAAGTATAGGCATATGAGAATTATAGACAAAATAATAAAGGGAGAGGTGATTAATTACTTAAAAATATCACAAAATGCAATTATATAAAATGAAATATAAAAATTATTTTTAAGTTAAATACCCTTATAGTATAGCAAAGTCATCGGAGAAGCTGTGTGGAGGTTATTTTTAATGAAAGGAAGGAGAGGAATTTCTGGGTAAGTAAAAATATGAAATGATGGTGGAGAGAGTCCGGCTGTAGAGATCAAAAGATCTCCCTCTTCCAGTTTCTCCCAATCCGGCCCGCCACGCAGTAAGTGGACAAAATCATCCGCCACCAAAACCCATGCAGACCTCACCCGTGAACCCGGGAACCCATGCTCAGTCACCAAACATAGCGGACCACTTGGGGTGACCAAGTGGCGGGGGTGTTGGTTATCCAATAAATGGTTCCCGGGGCGACGGTACCTATAACGCCTCCCAAATTGAAAATTTATTATAGTACTTGACATAAACAATTTTAATTTTGCACAATTTTAGTATGAAAGCTCGGTCAGTATTGGTATACCGCGATGAGTCACTAAACAGAAAAAAACGAATAAAAATATCTATTACTCGGGCAAGGACAACACTAGTCTACCGATAAAATTCGTTACATCACTACTTCGCTTTATATGTATTTGTCAAAACCCCCGTTCCCCGCCCCCCCCAGGAGAACTGAGCGAAAGGGACACCTGCACGTCGGGCCGAAAATACCTAAATAAAATCTTCGAAATCGATGTTTTGTATTCCCCATTTTTCTTCTCCAAAACTGGACCGATTTGAATTTTTTTTTTCACTAACTGTATTAAAAGAAAATATTCTATGTCGGTACGTTTTGCTTTTTTTCAAAATACATTGTTTAGTTTGTATACTGAACGTTTTTTGACGGCGTTTAAATTAGGCAATTTTATTCATTTTTGGAAGGTCCTAACTTCTATAAGAAGTAAATTATCAAAAAAAGCAAAACGTACCGACACGCTAGTGGTCGATATCTATATTATGTAAAAAAAAAAATTGCTCTAGGGTCAAAATCCAGAGAGATAAACGGGGAATACGTTTGTATGGAAAAACGCCGCTAGTATTACCTCTTAATGTCAGCACCGCGCTCCACCAAGTACTTGATAATATCCAATCGATCATACCAAACAGCTGTATATAAGGGAGTCATCTCCCTGCCATATTTCTGTGCCATTAATACAGTGAAGGGAACAGCTGTTTGCTCCACTAGTAGTCTGACTATATTAAGGTGGCCCTTTCGTAGAGCAATGTGAAGGACTGTTTCCATATCCTGATCTTTATGTTTCATTAATACTAAACAATACCGTTCAACATTATTTTTTAATTTTTCAAATAATATTTTTTTAACACGTTTAACATTATTATTTTTAACTGCCACTATAAGTGGTTCAATTACTAATTCAACTTCTTTAACTCTATCAAATATTCTCGAGGTACAACTTATATAATTATTAATAATCTGATAAAATAAATCAATATTAATAATTGGTTCTTCTTCCGCGGATACTTGAGATACATAAATATCATGTCGATTAAAAAAGCGGTTAAAAAAAAACTTTTCCGCGGTTTCATTAGATTTTGAATCTTTTCGATTAAATAGTATTGCAAAACAAATATTTGCCGTAGTTTCATCTGAACACGTTCCGATATGTTGTAAAATATTTGTTGTCATTTTGTCCAATACTAATTCACTTTCACCGAAATTATGTAGTGTTGGTTTTTTCAAGTAATTTATAGCTGTGTTATGATTTTGGTCATACTGTTGTATTAAAGATTCGAAGGCTTCTTGTGCACTATCTATTTTCAATCCACTGAGGAGCAGTGATGCGATCTGAACATTATTTTCTATGACAGCAATATGAAGAACAGTTTGGTGCTCCCAATGATTTATGAATATTGAACTGTCTTCATTCCATAGTTGACTAATGGAGTTAGCATTTAATTCTAGAGCTGTTTCTGACATTTTTGTTTCATTTAACAGTACATTCATAAACATTCTGATGATCTTCCTATCCGGATGAAGCAGGATTTGAGGTACAAGTATTTCTTTAAACAGTTCATACCTGTAATGGAAGGTTCGTTGATTAAGCCAGTGGACAACCATTTGTGCACAGCAATATTCTGCGTATGTGCGGTGGACAAATTGGAAATCTTTGTCTCCTTTTGTTTGAACCAAACCAACCCTGTTTAATTTACTTAGCCACATATCTTCAATGGCGTCAAAGTTCTTCTTGTAGAAATGAGGAAAGAATGTTTTGAATCCAAGTTCACAATGCATTATGGTTATATTGTCAGTAAAAAGTTTTATTATTAGTTCATCCGCCGCTGCTCCTAGAGATGTTTTATCGTTAAGGAAAATTTCATATTTTAACGAAATAAACTTCTTGTACAGATTTGATGTACTTTCTATATTGATTTGTTTTAATAAATCTTCAAAAGAATGAAGCAACACATCACTTGTCGGCCTGAAGACTTCGGCCAGCATTCTCAGTTGCAGGGGAACCCCCATGATGCACTTTTTGTCTGCCCCCAGTACTTCCTTTGCCTGTCGTAACACCTCTCCGGCATATTCCTTGAGTAGTCCCTCCTCTACCTCTCCGTAATCTCCCAGTTCGAGGGAGAGGCAGGATCGCCAAATCAAAACTAAGAAGTTCAATTGCTCATCTTTGTTAAATGGTACAAATGTCGTACATAAATTGCATAATTCCTTTTCTAACGATGTTTTCAAATATTTTCGAGCGGTCATGAATATTTGGACTGTTGGTATATTTTTAAGGAATAAAAGGAGCTTGATTATATTCTGTTTGGCACTCTCCTTGTCTTTATCTTTAACATAATCATCCAACTCGTCAAACCCGTCCAAAATTAATACAACTTGTTTGGAATTTATCTTACTCTCTAGCAAATACTCTAACAACCCGTTAGCCTCAGAGCAACATCCAGCTAACAGAAAATTTGCAACGCTTTTATGAGTGAGCGTTTTGGATAATTTATCTCCTATATGCCCTTGGAAGTGTTTCAATTCAATATAAATGACCCATGGTGAATTCATGAGTCTTGACAAGCTCGACAGGGTAGTTGTCTTCCCCATCCCAGGCTCGTCTGTTATTATAGTCAGGTTTCGTCCTGATTTAATTAAATCTATTTCAATTATTGGCTCGCAGGTGTCTGTGGACAAAAAAGGGAGCAAGCCCTCCAAAGAGCCGTGGGAATATCGCCACTCTAGTTTATAGCTCTCCTCGCTTTGACAAATTTTAACAAAATGGATACGTTTACTAACATATTTTTGAATAACATCCACCTCCTCTTCTGTGGGCGTAATAAGTATATTATTTATGAATGCAATTTTTTTTCTGCAATTCTCTATCAATTTTACAAGTAATTTCTTGTTTGTCTCACTGTTAATAACAAACAGATCATCAGCATGTTTCATTTCTGCAAACTTCGTTACGTCAATATATGCTGTGTGAAGAAATTTTCTGTATAAATAAAAACGTCTATTAAATACTTCTTTGCAGTATACATCTCGACCTAACACTTCAAACAAGTAAATGCATTTATCCTGGTTCTTCTTGCAGGTATCTCTAAAGGAGAGTTGTGCATCTCCCTCGGCGAGGATGATATCCATCCCCTTGAGCTGGTGCCAGTCGTCCCCAGTCTCCAGGTCCTCGCGGCTCAACCCGCTCATCACCACCAGGATATTAGTGTTGGTTGACTTCACACAATTCGTAAAGAAATCCATACAAGTTTTAATATTTAATTTAATGAATGGCATCTGTATGTCACTGAGGGTGGGTCGCGTGTCCTTAATTTTGATCGCATAGTCTTCGATTTTCGCGTAATTTTTCAAGGTTTCTGAACAAAGGATCTGACTGATCTTGCAAAGGGAACAGTCGTCTCCCAAAAACTCTCGGAAGCTATATGCTTTATTTGTAGTAATTATTACATCACCTCGATTAAACATTATATTCTGTGAGTCGAGAGTAAGGTCCGAGAAATGAACATCACTGTTAAAGTTTACAGTTTTACAGAATTTAAAGGAGTCGGGTATGTCTATAGGCTGCGACACAATCAATACAAATTTTAGGGATTTCAAATCTTTTTCAAACGCGTCTTTAAGCAATTGGAGAATGGATCTATGAGAGAATATTGTGCAGTCTACCACCATTAAGAATTCTTTCTCAACGGGCCAACCAAAAATTTTAACAAATTTTTGCAGCTGGGACTGATTAATAAAAGTATAGTGATTTTGTCGTATATATTTGATGGAACTGTTGGACGAGTCGTTGCTTCTTTCTATCTGATAAAGGATGTTCCGAAGTCGGCTCATTTGGAATGCAACGTCATTACTAGTTGTGATCAGACAGGAAACTCTTTCATCACTGGAAACCAGAAAATTCCGGAAACCCACGGAATCCTCAAAGTCCAGTAAACACTTGGGAAATGAGTCAAGGTAGCTCTGCCCCTCCGAGTAGAAGATGAGATCTGCAGCTCGATTAAGGACTTTAATTTGCTCTTCCACCGCTTTCGTGAACTGCGGCTTCAGCCACCGCATCAGCTGTTTTAAGCGCTTGCAGAGTTCCACCAGGGAATCTCCCGATTCACAAGTTATTGTTCGGTTATAATGATTCAAATCAAACTTGGGGAGCAGTTTGGCACTCTCCACTTTAAGCTTGTTCTTTTCGATGAATTTCTTTAGAACGATCAATTCGCTTTTCTGTTCCAGTAGTATTTGCATTCTGAAAAGCATTTGCAATTCAACTTCTGAAAAAACTCGAAAAGGACTTTCAAAAATATCTCTGTTTTCCGCCACCTTATACCGAAGGAACTTATTGAGGTCATCGGGATTATTAACTGTTGCATGTCCGTGATAATTATTATCGCAATTTAAGATCTTAAAAAGTTTCTTATATTCTTTAATGCTTTTCGCCCAATCCAATACTTCACCAAAAGTACAATAATCATTTTTAAAAGCATCGACAAAATTATTCATTGCGTGAGACTTAACAGAATAGGTGAGGGTCTTATCAATCCACGTGAAGTTGGATACATCATTATGAACGCGGTAAATCCTACCTACGTGCACGCCGCAGGTGTTGATATGGTTGGGGGCCGACAGGTAGAGAGTAATGTTCAGCCCATCTAAGCTGGGTGCATTCATCTCATACCTGTAGTAATAATCATTCAGTACTCGGGCCAACATGTCCAGGGCACCCGGACTATCAAAACCAACGGATTTTGGCGTGTATACCAGCCTCGGAGTTCTTTTGTAACCTACTTTTACTTTCTATAAGTTTTATGCATAAATACTTGACTGAGAAAGCAGTTATCTGAGCAAGCCATGCCCCCAGGGAGTGACCTGTGATTGAGAGTGTGTAGTGCCTATTGTGTTGATTGTTTGCTAAATGAATTACATGACGTATAGAATCTACAAATGTTATAGCCGAATTCATGCATGATGTGTAGTTAGTGCCGAAGATACCTGTGATGTCTGTGTATACTGCTCCAAAGCATTTAGGATCAGTTCCGCGATGTGCGACCACTACTTGCTGTAAGCCGGTGTGATAGAATGCTGCACCAAAGTAACCATTGAACCAACCTGTATTGTTGGAGGTGACCAGAAGTTTCCACCCAGATGGCTGGAGAGAAGAAAGCTTACCGGACAGAATCCTAGTCACATATTCTGAGTCTGATTCTTCTCTGGATGTCTTCTTACTATACACCAGATCAGCAAACATCGCCAAGGTCTGGTCACTTGGGTGTGGCTCCGCATCCAGCAGGTCCTCTGGACACTGCTCCGAGGATTCAAGGAGGGCTGTGGTCAGTACATCTAACTGCCCATCTTCCATCAGCAAACTTTTGTCCACTTCCATGGCTCTTGTTCCTGAAACAAGTGTTTTATGATGCATCAAATAGAAGAACTGTGTCATAATATGACAATGCGTTGGAATAATACTTAGCTATAGAATAAGCTCTCGACTGGCAATACAAAAGTCGTGGGTTCAAATCTCGGCGTGCGCATAAAAAAATGATTGAGTTGTATTATTTCACAAATCAATTATTAGAAATAATACACGGTATGTTTTAAGATTTTCACCGCCATAAGTATTTTTGTTATTTGTTTTTGGGGTGTTATGCCATGTTACGCTACCTCCTTCATTTGCTAACGTTTCGGACATCATAGCAGTGTCCACATCTACCGGATCTGCCCTGACGATGGACACTGCAACGCTGTCCGAAACGTTGGCTAAAGAAGGAGGTAGCGCAACACGGCGAAACACCTCAAAAACAAATAACGAGAATACACGGTATAATTGCGACACTTTCCAGAGTGGTAATACTTGAGATATCGCCCTGGTATTAAGTCCGCCAGTCAGAATTTAAAGGTTACTTCAAATGAATTAAGCCACATTTGGTGAGCAGAACTGAATAGCTGGGTACCTTCCCATCTATTTATACCCCGTATCCTTCACCTCCCCACTATCTTCAGCTTCATAACATATCCCAACGGAAAATACCACAATATCATTGGCTCCAGATGGTTGGGAGCAGTTGGAACTCTTCTACTACATCCACATCAAAAAAAATAATAAAAATTAAGATATTAAAAAAAAAACTACAAATGGTATTCGGGCAAAATCGTATTATTGTTTCAAATGGACAAACTCAGTCAAGTAAGGAGAATCTAAAAATAGAAACGGTGATTGTAGGACAGGAAACCACAGGAGACACAATTCCTTCAATATATCAAATTACCTAATATGTTATCGCGGTTCCATTTAGTAAAGTTTTGGTGCTCTTCACGAGTCCGGTTATTATAATGTCTGACTAATAATTAATTTTACATGTGTACCTATTAAAGAAGCTTGATAACTTAGGAATACGTGGAGACCAGTGGCGGTCCGTGAGTTTTCACTGTAGAGTGCTAAGATTGAAAAATATGTCATTACTGATGTTGTAACTGAAAATGAATTTTAAGTTTTTTTCAGAATTTCACCTTTTTGTATGAAGATCTTTCAGTATGTGGATGCGGCGCATTCCTTGACTGAAAGAATCCTGAAGATTTTATTTATTTGTTTTTGGGGTGTTATGCCGTGTTGCGCTACCTCCTTCTTTAGCCAACGTTTCGGATAGCGTTTTTGAACACATCCTAAGTTGACTTATGAACGTATCCAAGTAGATTTTTAACGCGTGCATAGTGTACCTACATAATAGGTTCTCAACGTGGGCAATAACGCCCCCTTGTGAACGCTTGAGACTTTCAGGGGGGGCAGTAAAAGACCCAAAGAAAATTAGGGAGCGTTGAGATAGCACAATGAGGTTATGGATAGGTAAAATAAAATTTTGTCTAAAAAGACAAAAAAAACACCCTTGCAAAATTCTCATAGTTCCATAGTTTGGGAGGTGGATGAAAATTGAACTGAAAGATTCCATTTCATTCAGATCTACAGGGCAGATGTCGGATCTGTCGGATCTGCCGGATCATGGACACTGCAACATTGTCCGAAACGTTGGCTAAAGAAATAGGTAGCGCAACATGGCATAACATCCTATAAACAAATAACGAAAATCTTCAGGATTCTTTCAGTCAAGGGATGTGCCGCATCCACATACTGAAAGATCTTCATACAAAAAGTTGAAATTCTGAAAAAATAATAAAATTCATTTTCAGCTACAACAACATCAGTAATGTCATATTTTTCAATCTTAGCACTCTAGCTCAGTGAAATCTCACGGACCGCCACTGATGGAGACCAATTTTGTTGGGTGAAATCATATTTACACAATGTAACACAACTAATAATATATATCAATGGATACAAATTTAATCATTCCCATTTGAGTTTTAACTTCTGGTGTACCACAGGGGTCGAATCTTGGCCTCCTGCTTTTTATTACATTGCTTCAAAATTAAACTATGATTATGATTACATTTGTCGTAAAAATAAGTCTGCTTCCGATCATGAAAAGCATCACACTGACCCTTGACGCACATCACAACTGGTATGCCATCAATGACATGCACTTAATCGTTGTAAAATTTTACATATCCAACTAAATATTTAATTATAAAGGATTTTTTTCTAAATTCTATTCGAGAAAATGCCTTTTCAGTCAGAAGTTAAAACTGGGTTTACTAAGAAAAATTATTATATTTGATAATCCGATGCATCAAGAATTTGATGCCGCATGAGATTGCCTAACGAACTGTTTCAAATGCATCTTAAATGAACACATTTAGAAGAATAATTATTGAATTTCGGCTAAATCAGGGTATGAGAGATTTATGAGTTGCGCGTGGCATTTAAAGCAAGCACCACGCCCCATATCAGAGGGCCCGTTTCAGAGTTGTGACCACGCAGGGAAAGAGGACCACTTCTCTCCTCGTGTTTTATTTCCACTAGTGCAAATATCTTGGTTGTATAATATTGATATCAACCACACACGATAAATAAATACACGTACGCTGATAATATTATACCATAATTTTATTTTTATTTTCTTATTATACAAATTAATAAAGATCTGAATGTAATGGAATCTTTCAGTTCAATTTTCATCCACTTCCCGAACTACCGAAATATGAGAATTTTGCAAGGTTGTTTTTTGTCTTTTTAGACCAAATTTTATTTTACCTATCCACATCCTCATTGTGCTATCTCAACGCTCCCTAATTTTCTCTGGGTCTTTTACTGCCTCCTGAAAGTCTGAAACGTTAACGAGGGGGCGTAATTGCCCACGATGAGAACCTATGATGGAGGCACACTATGCACGCGTTCAAAATCGACTTAGGACACGTTCATAAATCAACTTAGTATGTGTTCAAAAACAACGTGCGCTGGATGCCAGCGCTTTGTAAATCTTTTTTTTCAATCTAACATAGTTATAAATTACGGCTTTGGCGACTGCCGCCCGGGGCAGGTGCTCAGGTTGGTCATTTCATATAGGAGTTACGACACTCCAAAAATCTATAAATTTCACTAATTTCAACGCCATCAACAGACGTTGATGGCGTTGCAAATTTGGGAACGTGTTTTTAAAGAATTAAAATGTACGGATATAAAATATTTTCTTCCAATAATATAGGTGCTGAAAAAATCTTCAAAATCATTCCAGTTTTAGAGGAGAAAACAGGGATTACAAAATCTCGATTTAAAGTATGTTTAATCGGCCTGTGGTATAGTTGTTCCTTTCTCTCAATATTCAGGGGGATAACTGTGACAGTGACAGTGACAGCATCAGTTTTGTAAAACAGCCATTTGAGAGCATGCACCACGCGCCACATCGGAGGGCCGCCCATTCCAGAGGCGTCCTCCGTGGGCGTGACGCTAATACTAGTACCTAATTATTTGTAACGCTAATTGAATTGTTGACTTCCAATACCCTCCCTAATGGATTTTATTACTTTTATACTCACTTTCAATTAAGATGAATACATACGTGAAATCCTATTTAGATACTATTTAGATGAATCTTTACGACGAATCGGCTTACAGTATGATCATCAAAAAATATGCTACGGATAAATCGAAGCTTTTACTAGCTTTTCTATGTATTGGAATTCTAATAAAATTATTATTGACGTAACAAAAAATATAAGCGTAAACCATCCAAAAAATGTTTTTTCATGACTTAACTATGAAGTAATAGAAGAAACAGTTTTTGAAAAATACCCCTTTATGGCTAAGACTATTTTTGAGGTTTTCTATGTTCTAACTTTTTTTCGTTCTTACAAAATTATGCACAAAATAAATAAAAACCACTTTTTCGCTTACTAGCCTCGGGCAAAAACTCGCTCGATTTTAAAATTTTGCAGGCATGAGATTCGAAATATTTCTAGCGTTTATATTCCTCTTAAGGATCTCAACAAGTTAAATCCGCAGGGTTTAGGAAAACATTTTTTTGTATTTCTATGCTTTTTTGACCAGTGCAAATATGCAACTTATTAGAGAAGATATTAGTTAGTTGGTATATGTATTTGTTAACGGTAACAGAGAATTATTTTTAAACACATACAAGGCGTCATTTTATCAGACCAACATAGTTTTCTCTGGCTTCACGTAAATTCAAATAGAAGTATCTGTGGATTTTTGGAGGGATCACCGAATTTTTTTAAGAAACTGAGGTTTTCGATCTTTTTTAATCGATGCCATAATTTTTTGACAAATTGTTGACATCCTTCACTTAAACTAGAAAAAATATTCGAAAAATATTTTCATGAAAAAAATATTTAAATAAAAATAAGACGTCATTGGAAACTTCAAATGAAATTAAAAAAAAAAACAACTTTCAAATGTTTACATAATATTTTTTTCGTTCTAAATTATTCTTCCTCGTTTCTTGTTTTCGCATTAACTTCCTTGATTTACCAAGAAGTTATTCAGCCACCATTATTACATAATTAAGATACGATTTTGTTGAGAAATTAGTAGAATGCCGAAGGACTAAAAAATTCAACCAAACGACTAAAATTTGTATGGAAAGAATCTGGTGACCATTTTGAATTCATTAAAGTGCCGACTTCTGATTGGCTGTTTCAATTACGGAGTATTTTGGAACTCAGGTCGATATTCAGACACGATTTATAAAGAAAAGTATAAAAAATTTGGAAATAACAACATAACTTTTCAACAAAACTTAAAACAAAAAACAAAACTTAATTAGTTAGAATATTGGAACTCACCGATTCAATTCAAACATAATATTATGTAGATATATTGTAACTTACTGCTTGCTGGTTATGTGGAATGTGTCCTTGTACTGGGCAGTGCGAACGGGAACGGATTTAATACAAACAATCTAATGAGGTAGCACTATGGTTTAGGTTTCAGGTTTAGGTCAAGCTGAGCAGGATTCTAATAGAATGGGGCTCGGTTTGTGGTCGCGCCTTGTGGAGCGGACTGGATGACTGCTCGACTGGGAGTGACTGCGAGAGACTGCGATGTGCGAGTTGACCATCAGCCGTTTACTATTTAACCGCAATGTTATGACGCAGACTACTTATATAAATATGTATTCTCACATTATTATAAGCAGGAGACAGGGGCGGGCCGCAGTAAAGGAAAATTTATTACAAATAATATCAAAATAAGCAGAACAAAATAAAAAAAAAAAAAAAAAAACAAAATAAAAACCAAAATAGAAGGCAAAATCAAAAATAGCATCAACAAAAAAAAAAAGAAATAAAATCAAAACTAGATAATCCATCATGCAATATGGAAAACTGTAATAGTAGAAAAAGTACAATACATTTTCTATTGAAGTTGGCTTTATGAGAACGGTTCGTTTCTTCAACTAGTTTTGTGAAAGCCGCCTAGTATGTAAAACGGGTTCGCCATGGGTATTTCGTCCTTTATAATTATAATTATAATCTAATAGCAATCACGGAATTCTTGCAAGATAATATGGATCAACGTGAACAAGTAGACGCAATATATACGGATTATAGCAAAGCTTTTGACCTAGTGAATCACGACATATTATCACGCAAGCTTATGCAAATCGGCGTCCACGGTGACCTTCTTAGATGGTGTTTGGTTTTGAAATAATGACAATATGCATAGTTCTTACCTGAATGTCATTTTCTCCTTACCCTACCCAACCAAAGTCACCATGGTGAAACAAAACAAGGAAAAATAACAACCAAGACTGTACAGTGTAATGGCCTGAAATTTTGCAACCAACTAGTTGTGTTTTGGTGTTTCGCCCTTTGTATTTTGGTAAGTGCCTTTGGTTTCCCTTCTCCTTACATCCCATTACTTTTCCACACAGTCAATCATCCAACTTCAGAAACATTTTCGTTTTTGTTTGCCTTTACAGTCCATTTTCGTCAGTTGCATTTGAGGCTGTAAGTTCGAAACAGTCTCGGATGCAACATTTTTGGTCCAATCGTGCCAGATCTCTTGAGTTTTATGGAGTTGGATGCTTGCATGTGTTTTCCAATAACCTTGATCCCTTGTTCCTAATATTCCTGGCATTTCGGCCTTCGAATTGGGCATTTTGTCACTTTCAAAGGGGTTAAAATTCGTGGTAAATTTCGCATTTTCGTTTGTTGAATTCTATTCAAATATTAGCAAAATATATCATTATTATTCAATCTTTGATTATAAAATAGAATACTAATATATTTAAATAATATTATTTTTCGATTGTTACAATAGTTGTGTTGATTTTAATTGATTATTTTAATTAAAAATGTCTGCTTCTGCTGTGTTCGCAATAAATTGGCAATTCTAGGTCTCCGGGAAATTCATGATTCGTCGATCAGAGCAGTTATTTCTGATAATTTAATAGATAGAAATAGCTTACTGGTTAGAATTAAGGATATCGAAAAACAAAGGAATGACTTTGTTGAATCTTATGTGATTCTAGAAACATCAAAAAGTACAGAATTAGACTTAACCGATTTGGAAAACAAATATAAAACTTTTATGAATATGTATTTTGAAATTCAACGAATTATCTGGCAGTTTTTCCACCAAAGGAAGATTCTATAAAAACATCAAATAGTCTCGGTTTTTCACTTCCAAAAATTAGTTTGCCAACTTTTTCGGGTGGTATCACTGAATGGATCAATTTTATAAATACTTTTGACGCTATAATCCATGATAATGAATCTCTAAGTGACATACATAAGGGTAACAATTATTATAAGCAATAATTATCAGCCTGAAACACTCATCCAAATTGAAAAATCTTCCGAGAAAAGATACATGACGCCAACGGGACTTGAACCCGTGTCCTCTCGATTGCCGGTCGATTGCTCTTGACCACTGAGCTATGGCGGCTTATCTCGTTCCCGCCAAATGATTCAATATATGCTAGTGTTTCATTCAACAATTACTGCTTATTATATTTTAATATATAATAATTATAATAATTATAATAATTGTTTATATGCTTATAATAATTGTTACCCTTTGTGCTATACATAAAAAAAATCTTGTCTTAAAAACGTTAGTTTTACAATTAAAAATAATGACATACATAAATTACATTATTTGTTAGGAGCACTATCGGGTGACGCGTTGAAAATTATAAAACATCTTCCTGTTTCCGCAACCAATTATCCAATTGCTTACAATTTGTTGAGAGATCGTTTTCACAACAAACGGATAATTGCAGACAGACACGTAGAGAACATTATCTCGTGCCCCATAATTAAAAAGGATTCGCTTAGATCTGTCGTTAATGTTTTGAAGGAAAATATTCAGGCATTAGAAGCGTTACATTTTCCAACAGATCAGTGGTCATTTTTATTACTACATATCGTTTTGAAGAAAACTCCTGATGACTTAAGAACTAACTTCGAGTTAATAGGTCATAAGGAGGAAATTCCATCATTTTCGCAATTATTGTCATTTTTAGAATCACAATCTAAAATTTATGAATCGGTTCATGGGTACGGTGTGAAAAATGAAGCACCAAAAGCAAAAACAAATCGCTTATTAAATTCTTTTGTCAGTACACAAAAGTCGGTGTGCTTAATATGCAAAGGTGGACATTTTCTCTCAAAGTGTGACCAATTTTTAAAGCTACAACCACTTGCTAGATTCGATGTTGTGAAGAAATATAAATTGTGTCAGAATTGTCTTTCCCCTAAGCATTTGGTCATGAACTGTTCGTCGCGTTTTAATTGTTTTTAGTGCCATAAAAATCATCATTCTTTGTTGCATTTTTCTCGTGACGTAAATAGGCAAGTACAGGCGTCAAACAGCAACAATTTCGATAACACTTCTAGACAAGAAGTACTCGATTCGCCACCTGAGACAATCGACCCAATCGTATCGGCCATCGCGGCAACCACACCTCATTCGGAGAGGCTTAACAATCCCAACGTTTTATCGAGCTCTAGCCAATCATCAGTTTTGTTAGCTACAGCCATCGTAGAAGCTCGTGATAAAAAGGGTCATTTTCACAAGGTTCGTGTATTATTGGATTGTGCCAGTCAGGCAAATTTTATTTCAAATGATTGTGCAATTCGTTTGGGCCTCGACTGTTCTAATAAACAAATTCCTATTCGAGGAATTGGACAGTTGTCGGCCATCGCGCAGAAGGGACTGGTCAAGTGTCGGATCCGTCCTCTATGTTCGAATGAGCTTTTTGATGCGGATTTCGTCGTGTTATCAAGCATTTGCGCACAGTTGCCTAGTTCTCCCATTCGTCGGGGAGACTGGGATCATTTGAGAAATTTAACTTTGGCAGATCCAAATTTCGATAAGCCCTCTGCAATAGATATTTTATTGGGTGCTGGAATGTTTTCGTCAGTACTTCGTTCGGGGCAGGTGGTAGGAAAAGCGAATGAACCAATAGCTTTGAACACAGCTTTTGGTTGGATTTTAATGGGAAATGTCGATCACAGCACATCTCCTATTAATTCGTTTTTGACAATATTAGATTCATTGATTGAAACTAATGTGAAGACACCTTATGAAATTGAGGACGTTCCCAAACATTCTTCACTGTTATCTCCAGAAAAGTTGCTTTGTGATAACATATTTTCAACTCAACATTATAGAAATGATGCGGGACGTTACGTTGTTCCACTTCCATTCAGGGAAGTTAATTCGGCTCTTGGTGATTCATATCATTCGGCAATATCTCGTCTGCATCACCTCGAGCGCCGTTTCTCTTGGCATCCAGATATAAAATCTGATTACATTCAATTCATGAGAGAATATGAATTTTTGGGCAACATGATAGATGTAACAAGTTCATCAGTTTCGATTGGAAAATATTTCATTCCTCATCATTGTGTGATTAAGGATACTGGATCCATTAAAAAACTTAGAGTTGTTTTTGACGCAAGTTCAAAAACATCTTTTAACCAGTCGTTAAATGATATACTTTTAGTAGGACCTAAACTTCAACAAGATATTGTGAAGTTAATTTCCAATTTCAGAACGCATAAAATTGTCTTTACAACAGATATTTGCAAAATGTATAGACAAATATTGGTTCGACCAGAGGATAGATCCTATCAACATATTTTATGGCGTGAATCACCGGAACAAATGATTAAAGAATTTGAACTGCAAACTGTTACCTACGGTACGGCTTCCGCGCCGTTTCTCGCTATACGTACTTTACATCAACTCGCATTGGATGCAGATGCCAAATTTTCGACAGCATCAAAAGTTTTATTAGAAAATATGTACGTTGACGATATTTTAACTGGAGCATCCACACTTGAATCGGCACGTAAATTGCAGCGAGACTTGGTGGAACTACTTAATCTTGGCTGTTTTGAATTGAGCAAGTGGTCGAGTAATTGTCGTGAACTGCTTTCTGATATTCCAATCTCACATCAGGAAGCACCTATAGAAATTGATTTAGATCATGCCAATAAAATTAAGATTTTAGGTATTGTTTGGGATTCGCAAACTGATTCATTCTCGTATCGAGTAAAACCATCACAAATAACATTTTCTAAAAGGTCAATCTTATCAACAATTGCAAAGATTTTTGATCCCCTTGGATGGATTTCCCCCGTCACGTTTTTGGCTAAATGTTTGTTACAACAGTTGTGGAAGCTTGGATTGAACTGGGACGATCCAGTTCCTGTCGAGGTTCAATCTCATTGGACGGCAGTAGTATCGTCATTGTCAACTTTAGCCAATATTCAAATTCCGCGTTACATAGGGGATAGTAGTGATAATACATATCAATTAGTGGGATTTGCAGATGCATCCGAAAAGGGTTATGCTTGTGTTGTATACATTCGGTCCCAACATTCGAAGCAAGAATTTAACATTAGACTTTTGGTTGCCAAGTCAAAGGTGGCTCCTGTGAAAACTCTTTCTATTCCACGTTTAGAATTATGTGGTGCTTTGTTGCTTGCTCGACTTTTGGATTATGTTTTAAAATCATTCAGTACAACTTTACATATTGATAAAGTGTTCGCATTTACGGATTCTACAATAGTCTTATCATGGATTCATACACCTACATATAATTTGCAAACCTTTGTTGCCAATCGAATAGGACAAATCAATGAAGTGAATTCTTTGATCAAATGGTTTCATATAAGTACTCATTTGAACCCAGCTGACGTATCTAGCAGAGGACTTTTGCCTGATCAGTTGGTCAATATAGAGTTATGGTGGAGGGGGCCTCCTTGGATGCTATCACTCGTCGATGAGTGGCCATTGTTTCATTCTTCCATTGTAAAACTTGATATTGTTCCTGAGCTAAAGGCCAACAATCTTCATGTATTGACTACAATTAGTTCGTGTAATGAGGAGACGTTAAATAGATTTTCTTCATTAACAAGATTGCAACGTGTTACAGCATGGGTTTTGAGATTTTCTGTTAACATTCGAAAAAATAAAGAGGATCGTATATTTGGAATAACCTTCGAGGAGTTGCATTCATCTCTGAAATTATGGTTTATGAAAGTGCAATTCGTGCATTTTCATCCAGTTACAGGCAAAACTTGCCAAACTGTGTCTCACATTCGACAGATTATACATTTTTTGAATTCGGTTGGTTTATTCAGAGGTGGTGGGCGTTTGCAACATGTCCATATCACCTCTAATGTCCAACATCTTGAACGTTTGCCCAAGAAAAACCATCTTACATCGGTTCCTGAACCTGATTGGTCTGAAGTACCTATGAATAGATTATCACGGTGGCAATTGTTGCAAAAAATAACTCAGGCATTTTGGAATCGATGGAGAAAAGAATATTTACACACCCTTCAACAACGTGGAAAGTGGATAACTTCATCACCTAATCTTAATGTTGGAGATTTGGTGTTACATATTTTAAATGATGGAAAAATTCCATCTATGCATTGGCCATTGGGACGCATCGAGGAATGTCATCCGGGTCCTGATCAAATCTATCTGTATTGCACCTATTTGAAATTCAAATAAATAATTGAGTTAATATAAAAAAAATGTTTTTTGTTTTTATAGTAATTTAATTAAGGGGGGGCATGAATTTTTTTTTTGGTTCGGGGAGGCTCTAATACTACCACCACTCTATAAACTTCCTTTTTTTCTCTTTTAATTTTTAGTCACGCATATTTTTATTACTATACCTCAACTTAACCGATCCCCCCCCCCTATCCTACCCCCTCCCTATTCCCACCTAAATAACTCGTCTCTTGAAATGTAATTTATTATTAGTTAATATCTCTGGAATCACTTCACACTTGTATAAAATACCCATGTGGAAACCTGTAAATGGTTCAATTATTGTACTCAATTATTATATACTTTGTTATTAATGTAAACTGTTGGTCTCCCAAATAAATAAAAATAAAATAAAATAATCCGGGCCTCTTCAAGAGCCTTCTTGATACATTCCTTCCTACAGCCTAAGTGTACGATCAGGTATAAAGCGGGTTTCGGTTTTCAGATTAACGGCGCTCAGTGCCCTGTTCCACTGGAGGCTATTGACACCGAGATGTGGACAAACAGAACGCGGATAAAACTTGCGCTACCTGCGCGGTAGCTTGACAGCAGCTGTCAGTTTTTACGAAATGTCGAGTTCGTAGACGACGATTATTTACTCTTGGAGAATCCTTTCTTAAAATTAAGGAATAAAACAATGGTATTAAATTTGGTAATTGGTATCTTTAAATATGAAAAAAACCTCAGGAGAACATGATAATATGTTAAGAACGTGCCTGAAAGGAATTCACTTGTGACATTTGAGGTTATTTCAAAATTTTATCTTGTTAATTTCATTCCATCACTTGTCAATAACATTTCTGGTGCTATGGAATATATTTATTTTATCCCAGATTGGCGATTGATTGAAAACAGCGGCAATTAACCTTTCCCATACCATGCTAAAAATACCCTCGACAAACCGCCTTGTTACACAGCGTTACTCTATGGGATTTGGAAATTATTTCGGGTTTTTTGTAAAAATATTGTTGTGAATATTTTTTATTTGGCTTATATTAATTTATTGTAAGAAAAAATATTGATTTTGTGCCCTAAAACTGAAATATTGAAAAAATAATCATTCATAATAAATAATCAAATATTATTTGAAACGCCCAACAAGGCGGACGGCTGTGACAGCGACCGCCTAGGGTCACGTTAGCCTGGATAAGAGCACCATTGTTTCAGAAAGCCACATGTGGAATGCGCTAGGTACTAGTAAGGGCTGACACCGATCTACTATCATTTTTTAAACACATTTACAAATATACTTTATCGTAAAGAGCTTTTACGCTTGCTGATCTAAGTTAATACCAGATTGAATGGTTTTAACACTAGTTGCGTAGAGATAGATGGGTATAGATTACAATAAAAATACAAAACTTAAAGAACACTCGAATTTTAATTTTTTTTACAGTTTTACGCAAAAGCAATCCACGAAAATATAAATTATAATAATTTTGAAGTGAAAAACTTCTTTAGCACCGTTGTGATTTGAAACTGGATGAAACGAAAAAGCGACACAAAAAAAACAATAAACAAACCAAGAAAAAAAATAATGTTATAATTTCAAACAATAAAATCAAACCACAAACAATAAGCAAACCACGAAAAAATAATTTTATAATTACTTTGAAGTGAAAATTTCTTTAGCACCGTTGTGATTTGAAACTGGATGAAACGAAAAAGCGACACTAAAAAGAGACAAACACATGCATCTATAGCATTTATAGAGAATGGGTTAGAATAATCGGTCTCCTCTGTATGCGGTGATTCGTAGCCTTCCGACTCTTTTTTCTGAAGGTTTCGCTTCTACCGGTGTGAACTGCACACTAGTATTTTTTATAATACTCGTATGTTTTAACATTTTTCCGAAATTTAGAGATAACCTTTAGGATAAAATTTACTTTTATGAGTGGAAATAGTTTACATAGCAAATTAAAATATTATTTCACAGGAACATAACGACAAAAACCTATTAGATAAATTCTTATTTAAACATTAATCCGACGTGTTTATCATAATAAAATAAAAGTAAAAACGTAGATGTAAAAGATTTTTTCAAAAAACGCAAAACAAAGACTTTGTTATTATATTTACATACATATTATGTAATGCATTCGTCTATAGTAAATCTACATTAAATCGTAAAATGGCGACCACACATCATCTATTACTATACGAAACTATAAGAACTTAAGCTGTGGATACTGTAGTGCAGACATACAGTATTTTTTTTTACATTAGCTTCACACATGAGGCCCTGAGGAAAATAATTCGCTTCAGGGCCTATGTCATCTTTGGGGAGAGGTCTTCCTGCTGGAGAGGTCAAAATGTCTCTCTCAACCAGTCTCTCCCGACCCGGCAAGCCACACAGAGCCAGTTGCTAGGCAGACATACCCGCCGCCAAGGTCCGGAACCAAACCTACCCCATGAACCTGGGCACCCCCGCTAAGTCACCAAACGTAACAAACTACTTGAAGTCACTTATGGCAGAAGTGTTGGTTGTCCAATAAATGGTTTTCGAGGCGGCGGCATGCCGTTATTATGAAAAATATGCATTTTAGAAGATGATCGAAATAGCAAGTTACACAAAGACAGTGAGCGTTCTAAAATAGTAAAAATAATAAATAATTCAAAATAATATATATTTTAAAAATCCTAACATTCATTGCAAATTGTGCCTTCAATTCATTGAAACCTAACCATTTATGTTTATTGCTACTTGCTTCCATGTAATAATCATTTGTAAAGACGTCGCTTTGCTACTGTTTCAATGGAAAGAAAGTCCCTTTTTAAAATAATTATTTTATGGGGGGTAGTTTTAGGTAAGATTCTAAATATTGCACCCAACCCTCACAAAAGAGTTTTATAGTGGTGCAGTAATGTTTACAATCGTATTTTGGATGAAGTATTGTCTTCGATACCGAAACTACATCGTGCAGCAGAGAGGATATACCACCAAAACCCTCTATCTCGACAAATACTCCTTGCTTCATTCGCATTCTTAAATCGTCTAATACTCGTCCAGATAAATCTGAATAAATAGATGCTTCGTTGCATTATGGTGCATACTATCGGAGGACTACCGCTAGGTAAGAGATACATTCAAACGTGCTCTTTTTAAAATGATTTATCTGCATATTTCTATTATTCTATCTCTTGGCGTGGTCCGACTGAACGTATTTGATTCACTTGACCATGCCATGACTTCCTTGGCTATTATTCACTTCGCAGCATATCTTCCTTTTTGAATGCCCTAACTAAATAAGCGTACCTTTTATTCCCATCCATCAAGTACACTTGACGTGACTTTATCACTAAACGGCGCTATAAAAAGGTGGAAATTATTATAATTTTTATCGGCCTTGTATCTCTTCCAGATCTCCACAAATTCACATGGCTCTACCTATAGTGTAACTATATGGTTTTACAACACATACATATCAGGAATCTCAATTATAGAGCATTTCAACAATTATCTTTCCTTTGCCAGTTCAATGCCTTACTTTTCAATTTGGGAGGCGGGTATGGGTGCCGCCGCCCCGGGAACCATTTATTGGATAACCAACACTTCTGCCAAAGGTCATTCCAAGTAGTTAGCTACGTTGCGTGACTTAGTAGGGGTGCCCGGGTTCGTGGGCAGAGATTTGTCCAAGTTTTGGTGGTGGATGCATCTACCTACCAACTGCATGGCAAGCCGGATCGGGAGAGAATGGTTGAGGGAGTCTTTTTGACTTCTCCAGCTGTACTCTCTCGGAACATCGCCTTACACCGCAGTGGAAGAGATGGATTCATACGTTCGTCACTCTTGGACACAATGACACCCAGATTCTTACCCACCCCTCATATCCTTTTTCTTCTCAGAACTTCCTAACCTTCCTTTCCTAAAAAGACCCTTCACACATCATCCCCAAGATGACATAGGCATTATTGACAGGGGAATTATTTTCCTCAGGGCCTCCTGTGTGAAGCTATTGTAAAAAAAGCACTGTATTGTCATTGTATTAATTAAGTCTTCCACGAAGAGATTATTTGATAAAAATAAAATAAAATTAAATAAACATTTAATACTTCTGAACTAATGTGGCATGACCCTGAAAATAACCCATAAAACTAAACGAAAAACATCCCCTGTCATCTGATTGTCTACAATCGTAACATTTTGTCGTTAATTTTAAGGAAATACGCAGAAAGGAATTAAAAAATGACTCTGGTTTGAGGATCAGGTGGTCGGTTGGCCAAACCTTCCGATGTGGTTCCTCATTTTTTTGTGGCTCTTTTTTAAATGAAAACGGAATGTCAAGCAACCCAAGTTTTTTTGCAGCAAGATAATTAATATTGTCATCTCTGTTTTCAGACATTTCAAATTAATGCACTAGAAAGCGACGACAAACGTATTATGATGTCAACTTTGAGAAGTAAAGTAATCTCTACAGATAGGCAAAAGGTTTAAACGTTTTATTTTACATCTCTTTTATACATCACTAAAAGGAGATCGTAATATTGAACGTAGGTTAATGAGGTTGGAATGAATTAATGTTTTGTTATTCCCGTAGAAATTTAAAATTTGTTGTCTCTTCTGACATAGAAATGTGTCGACTTTTAGGAAAACATTTTTTATTATTTTATACAGAATCGTAACAATTTTTTAAATATATTTTACGGATGCAAAAATATATTTTTTAGGAATACCTAAAATGTTGATTTAATGATTGAAGCATTTGAGGAGTTATTGATGTTTGAAAGAGCGTTGTAAACTAAAATCGCATCGTGGATCTGGGCGGGTTAACAGGTCGCTCATTATGATATCAGATTCTGACCGGCATCACCGGCGAGCAGGAATTAAGAATTCATTCCGGTAAAGCTTATCGGCGCCGCCTCGCGCGGACACAAATCTGAACCTGCCTTCACTATGGGCGGTCTGATACGTTGACATACAAACATTCTTGTCAGCACGCCTGCGCCAGTCGGCCGCCCATGCGCCGACTAATCAGGAAACCGAAACCCGCTTTGTACCTGTTCGTACCCTATCAGTCTAGTACAAGGTGGCGACATACCACTAGTTCCCTTTTCTTTACACTGTTCAGACAGGGGCGCTGTTGTGAGGTGTCACATGAAAATAAAAATAAAATAAAATTTTAGTCGAAACCAAATAGTAGGTACCTTTACAATTTGGTAGGCGGAGTGCACCTCAGTGGGAGTGATGGATTTATATGTCCGACACTCCTGAAGACACTGACCTCCAGATTCCTACCCACCCCTCATGCTTTTTGCCTACCTAGAACATTCTCTCTCTCCTTTCCCCAAAAATACCCTTCACAATAGCATCCTAAATGATGACAATATACTAAAGGGGAAATTATTTTCCTCAAGGCCTCCTGTGTGGAGCTATTGTAAAAAAACGTCTCTGCCTACCCCTGCGGAAACGTTATGGTTTGTTGAGTTAGTTTCTTAGATTTCTTATTTAAAATATAAAAATAGTATATTGTGGTACGACTGTTTGACATACCGTGCATGACATTTGTCTTTGGAAAAACCAGACCTTATCTCTATTAGCTCGAGGAAATACGCTGATTGTCTTGAAAAAGTTATTTTAAAATAACTTCGATATCACAAACAGGAAAACCACGTTGTGAAATGACGAATGCGCTGTAGGTACCTAAAATAATGCAAATTGATGCAAGTGTTGCACAGGGTCGAATTTAGGATCTGTAGACTGTGAGGGTTAACCTGTGGGTTCTGGGGCCTGAAGTATATGTTATCGATGATTTAGGATATAAAATAAAACGCAGCTTTTATGAACAAACTCATTGACGTTGCAAGAAAAAATTTCTTGTCTTATAGTATAGTGTCGCTATTTTTTTTTATTAAAAAGTAAATTCTTCAAATATATTAAACATGAATCTCAATCAAAAGCGCTGCTTTATTTCATATTAAAGTCAAACCAAAAAATGATTGTTTTTATCATCCTGAAGAACATAAAATAATTCTGGACATATGCGTTATAACTGATATGAGTATGAAAAAGCGCAGCGTACAAAAATTTTGAAATTTCTGTTTGTCTTCTCCTTGGTCAAACTAATAAAAATTGAACAATTTTTATCATTCGGAAAGTCAGTTTTCACAAAATTTAGTCACCAAATCTGCAGGTATTTTTTTTTTTAAATTAGAGAATGGTAAAAACCTTACCTAAGGGCTTATTGACCTGGAAAGAAAGGAGTTCAAGAAACTGCAAACAAATGTGATATTTACATTGTTCTAGTTTTGTAATTTACACTAAGTACAATTTCGAATCATCATGTGACCATACCGGCAGCCTTTCATTTAGATTCCACGTGACTTCCCCACTCCCTTCCGGTTGCATGAAATCAGTGGCTCTCTGAGGCGGGCCCTACACTAGGGATGTGACTTTTACATAAACTAGCTGACCCGGCCACGCATTGCTGTGGCTAACTAAACACAACGCCATCTACTTGATGGTTATCCAACCTTTATAACCACCACCACCTTTAAGTTTATCGCGACAGACAGACGCCGCAAAAGGCATTAATTTATAATATATAAAGTTGTTGTGAAAGATTATAATAATGTGCATGATATGCGTGTGGTAGCTAACGTATTTAAGTTGATAAGGATTAGTACTGAATCCGTCTAAATAACTTTCCAATTACCGCATTGTATGTAACCATTTTTTTAGAAGATAGAATGGGTATAGTAAGCTATTTATGAAAGATAGACATATGCCATTGTGAATTTTTTTGTAGATCTATAAAAG
This sequence comes from Limnephilus marmoratus, assembly GCA_917880885.1. Taxonomy (NCBI): domain Eukaryota; kingdom Metazoa; phylum Arthropoda; class Insecta; order Trichoptera; family Limnephilidae; genus Limnephilus; species Limnephilus marmoratus. The sequence goes on along the minus strand of OU862907.1, from coordinate 52,372,881 downwards.
AGGAATATCCCACCTTGCATTGTTTTCTTATATCTCAAAGGGATTAGGCAGTGTTTTTTAAGGAAACCTCCCAGGAGGCTTTATTTTTTCTGACACTTCTAACAATTATCATTATGTTTCAACCAATTTACACAAAACCTTCACAAATTGTATACCTTAACCTTTCTCCCAAATTATTCTATCTATTGGTGAAAACCGTAGTTTTTGAGTTTATCGCGAACATACAGACAGACAAACAGACGACGCATGGGACTTTAAATTAAAATATGTAGAGATAATCGATTATATTATTAATCTGTTCTTTTTCTTAGCACGAAAAATCGATTTATAAATAATCCGTTAATAATGAATAAGCCGTTGAAGGAGACCAGTCAATGTCACAGTCAGACATCCGAATTAGACCTGTTCATAGCTGCGTCTTTAAAGATTAAAGGTTAAACGTCACGTAATAATCTACGCATTCACAGATAGCGCCAATTAAATTATTTTAGGTTTTTAATACTTTTTGCACGTCACGCTTAAAATTTTAAGGTAAATTAATTGATTGCGCCCGTATGTATTTAAAATGAATAATAATAAATAGTTTTTTATCCATAAACAAACCCAAATCTTTCAAGAGAGACTGAAAAATTCAATTTTGTATCGGTGACTCAATCCAATATTGTATTTTTCAGCCTTTCTTGAAAGATTTGGGTTTGTTTACGGACAAAACTATTTATTTAAATTCACTTTAAATATGTTCGGGCGCAAACAATTAATTTATCTTAAAATTTTAAGCGTAACGTGCAAAAAGTATTAAAAACCTAAAATTATTTAATTGGCGCCATCTGTGAATGCGGAGATTATAACTTACGCGACTTTTAACCTTTACTCTTTAAAGACGCAGCTATTTACAGGTCTAATTCGGATGTCTGACTGTGACATTGACTGGTCTCCTTCAACGGCTTGTTACAAAAGAAATGTCATCGTAGCCGCACAGATGGCGTTAAAGTCATGTTTTGTTTAAAAGTATCAAAGAGGTTCGCACTCCGGATTTCGGGCTAATGACTGAGCGTAGCTATATTCGTAGGATTGCGAATAAAAAAATCGGCAGTATAAAAAAATCGATTGCTTATTATTCGATTTTTTTAGAAAATTAAAATCACTTGGTGATTTCGATTATTTTTTCACATCCCTACCCTACACCTGCCTCCAGACTGTACCTACTACGCTGTGTGGTTTGTAGCAGCTAGTAGCGGCAATCCACGTGAAGGCGATCACCGCGCACGGGTGGATAAAATATTATCTTCAGTTTTATAACCATTATAAAGGCAGCCAGTTCTAGTGAAATTCGAAAAAATGTTAATATTTTAATTGAAGTAGCGTAGGCTTCCTTTAATTGTATGTATTTTGGAAGTATTTTTCTTTTTTTTCTCCATTTCGGCCTCGTTTCACGATCGGTATAAATAATCATCCAAATAAAAAGCACAATTACGTACTCATAAAATGCTTCCTTTTTTCCATGTTATTTTTATTTTGGGGGGGTGAGCCCTGTTCCCTGGGTGCGCGACTGCTGTCGAGAGGCCTGAGTCAATAATGTATTTATCGCAAGTGCGTTTTTAGCATTTATGGTTATGATGTCGTTTATTTTGACTAATATTTTTTATCACTTTTTTCCAAACTTCCGTAACCGCGAGATAACGATAAACCACATTTCTGAAAAATGCTTTTGTTGTTATCATCCTGAAGAGTATATAATTCTGGACGTGTGGATTAATTATAACGTCATACCACAAAATAATATTTTAGCGTAGCAACAACAATGTTAATTATATTACGCACTCAGACTGATAATATACCGTTAGTGTCGCCTTGGTGATGGACTAAATGACTTATGCCATGTTTGGTAACTAGATCTCCATCTCCCCTCCCCCTTTTTTTCAGCATTACAAGATTCCCCAATCGAGAATGTTATTGTTCCAATGGCTTCAGGAATTTGGGACTCTTGTGCTATATTCACATAATAAATTCACAGCGCCTTATCTACGGTGATACGAACATTTGAAACAGTATATGTAATTATTAGCAAAGCATTCAGAGTTAGCTACCTGTCCTAGTGTCAGTATCGCCCTGGTGATAGGCCACACGTTGCTGCTTGAATTGGATATAACCAATCTGGGTTTACAATAAATAATTAGGCGACTTGAGGCATTCGAGATGTGGATCTACAGAAGAATACTTAAAATAAGCTGGATGGACAGGGTTACAAATGAAGATGTTATGGTTCGGATGAATAAAGAAAAGGAAGTAATTAAAACTATAAAAATCCGAAAACTTCAATATCTTGGACATGTGATGAGACATCCAGAGAAGTATGAGATCCTGCATCTCGTAATGCAGGGAAAGATTGCCGGAATTCGGGGCCCTGGAAGGAGGAGAACCTCATGGCTGAAAAACCTGAGACAGTGGTTTGGCCAGTCTACCGTGGAGCTGTTCCGCGCTGCAGTAAACAAAGTCAGCATAGCCAACGTCCGTTGAACGGACAAGGCACAAGAAGAAGAAGAAGGGTTTACCAGATATAATGAGATGGGTTCCGTTCGACCTACAGTTAGACATTCTCATTATGTCGTTGATGGTTACTCGATATGATGCCGGAATGAGACATTTCATTTTCATACTATTCAAGCTTCCGTTAAGGTGTTACTCACGAGAATTCATTATCTACTTTCATAGATGGCACGAATTTTAATATTTTAGGAAAAAACACTTTCTGTTAGTTATGTTTTAAAACCTTAGGACGAATTAATTGTTTGTGCTCATACACACGCAATATGACTGTGAATCAATAGTTTTTTTCCACGAAGAAACTCAAATCTTTCAAGAAAGGCTAACAAATACAATATCATATCGGTGATTTAATCCAATATTGTATTTTTAAACCCGAGTTTGTTTATCAACAAAACTTTTTTCTCATTTTCATATCGCTGTGTACGGGAGGTGGATAACGGTACCGCTGGGAACCATTTATTGGCTAACCAACATCTCTGCCATAGATCACCCAAAGGGGATCGCAAGTTTGTTACGTTTGGTGAATTAACTGGGGTGCCCGGGTTCACGGGGTGAGGTTTATCCAGATCTTGGCGGCGGTTGCGTCTGCCCACCAACTGCAGGCCGGATAGGGAGAAATTCTCTCGGAACATCGCATTACCGTAGTGGGAAGGATGTATTCGTATGCCCGTCACTCCAGATTCCTAACCACTTCTTATACCTTTTTCCTTCCCAGAACTTTCTCTCCATCCTTCCTAAAATAATAACATTGCGCCCTAGTATGGTACCTAGCGCGGTGCCTAGCGCGGTGTCTAGCGCGATGGCTAACGCGGTGTCTAGCGCTGTGCCTAGCGCGGTGCCTAGCGCGATGACTAGCGCGATGGCTAGCACGGTGCCTAGCGCGGTGTCTAGTGCGGTGCCTAGCATAGTGCCTATCATGGTGCCAAGCTTGAAAAATTATGTAACCATCAAAGCAATGAATAAAGAAAATTTAAAAAAAAATCTTAATCTACTAGAATTATTTTATTGGGTATTATTAATAAATGATTTTTAGTTTTTTTCTTACATGGACTCCACACAGGAGACCCTGAGGAAAATAATTTCCCTCAGGGCCTATGTTATCTTTGTGGATGCTGCGTGGAGGATTTTTTTAAGGAAAGGAAGGAGAGGAGAGTTCTGGGAAGGAAAAGGGTTTAAGGTGTGGGTAGGAATTTGGGGTTTAGTGTGTACTGGTCATCCGCCTCCTAGACCTAGACAAACCTCACCCCATCAACCCGGGCACCCCTGCTAAATCACCAAACGTAGCGAACCACTTAGGGTGACCTATGGCAGAGGTGTTGGTTATCCAATAAAGGTTCCCGGGGCGGCGGTACCCATTCCCGCCTCCCAAATTGTGTGATTGAATATAATCTTTTTTTTTGTTGTCGTCATTATTCGCCATTATTTGTCATTATACTGTGTTGAGATGATGAGGTCGGTTTCCGTTGGACACGGTCAGTACTTCAACCCTTTGTACTCTCTACGTCATTATTCGCCATTATTTGTCATTATACTGTGTTGAGATGATGAGGTCGGTTTCCGTTGGACACGGTCAGTACTTCAACCCTTTGTACTCTCTACGTCATTATTCGCCATTATTTGTCATTATACTGTGTTGAGATGATGAGGTCGGTTTCCGTTGGACACGGTCAGTACTTCAACCCTTTGTACTCTCTACGTCATTATTCGCCATTATTTGTCATTATACTGTGTTGAGATGATGAGGTCGGTTTCCGTTGGACACGGTCAGTACTTCAACCCTTTGTACTCTCTACGTCATTATTCGCCATTATTTGTCATTATACTGTGTTGAGATGATGAGGTCGGTTTCCGTTGGACACGGTCAGTACTTCAACCCTTTGTACTCTCTACTCACGAGTAGTACCTATCGGCATATGTGAAATAGGCGTTTAGGAAAATATTTGTTCGGTGATTTAAAAAATGTATATCTTAATGTATACTTATGGTAAACAAAACACTTACAGACAAAATAGGAACGATTTTCGAGTTGAAACTTCTTTAGCCCCGTTGTCATTTGAAATTATGATGAAACGGAAATGCGTCACTAAAATTAATTGTTTGACGGTCCTCGGTTCTAAATAATGTGGTAAATTCACGGCTCCGTGCGAGCCTCCGATAGCGTAGCGGCATAAAGCCGCTTGTCAAATTTCAGCGGCCAGAGACATCCAGCAAACCTCCGTTCGCTGGATGTCTCTGGTCCTGAATCCTAAATCGAATCCAAAAAAATGAAAATTTTTATTTTTGTTAAATCAGTATCCAATCTTCAAACCACTTTAAAAAACCAAGCAAACACTAACTAAAAATATTTTCTTTTAAATGTACATTTTTTTCTCTTAGTTTTTCGCTTAATTTTATTTATGTTTTAATTTGAGTTTATGAGTTTTTCGCTTAATTTTATTTATGTTTTAATTTATGTTTTAACCAGTTGAGGGAGCGGGAGACAGAAATGAAAGTCGTCATGTCGAAGTGGTGAGTCAGTCATTTATTGGGCTACGTAGCAGATGGTCGGTGGTCGGTAACATGATGTAATGCCGGGTGCCGTGATGATGCCGCAGGCGTGCGGAGGCGATGGTGGTGAGGTGAAGGTCAGTGAGTTGCTCGACACCATGGCGGTGGAGATGACCTATATTCCAGGCCGTTGCTCGACGCTTTAAGTCGCGGAGGTAAACGGTGTGTGGCTCGGTGAGCTGAGCCACCAGCAGGTAGTCCTGGCGAGGCGGAGCGCGTTCCATGGCAGCGAAGCACGGTGAGGCTTCGGGGTGCCATGAAGTGGTGAGCTGATCCCTGGACTGAAGGTGCGTCAATCCTTATAAGTCGCGGGATGTAGCTGTTCTCAGGAGCTGAAGACACGATGGGCCTTGTAGCTGAGACGTGATGGTGGACCTCGAGGAAGCTGCCCTGGATGCGTAGCGATGCCATGCAGGAGCACTGATTACATGTTGAGATGTTGGCCGACTGTAAGTGTGAGACTGAACTGCAGCGGGCGAGCGATCGGCTGCTTATATAGCCGCGGTAGAGTAACTACCTCGCGGTAGGTAATACGAGCCACTTCGGCAGTTAACGAGAATATTCGGCGCCGTACAGATATTGTACGGTGCTGTCTCGAGACCTTTCTAGGCGGGGCGATATTATTATCGTCGGGCTGGCACGGGAGGCGAGAAAGTACATCGCGGCCAGTATAGGTACGAAGGTACCTAGGCAAGTAGGTTTGCCGATGCGCGCGGATATTAGGAGATGTTTCTCGATGTTCTTTTGATGGCGATGATAATAATGATGTGTCGCCACACACCCCCTTCCCAGTGTACGGAGTACAGGGTTGAAAGATGATGCCAGGAGTCGCAGGAAAAACCGGGTTGATGCTGCTGGTCGGCGCGTTCATGCTGATGTGTCTCTACCGATTCCCTCGTTTTTGCGGTGTTACCGGTGTGTCGTGGTAACACACAGTCGTAGTCCAGTGGCTAAGACTCTTGACTCACATTCCGGAGGTCGCGGGTTCGAACCCGGCATGCGCAAATAAATTTTATTTGATTAATTTGTGTTTTTTCACAATTAATTCATTTAAAATAATATATAGTATATTTGCGGCATGTTCCAGAGTGGAAGATACTATTAGTATCGCCCTGGTGTAAGACCACCATTCAGAATTGAAACGTTGCTTGAAAATGGCTTTAGCCGTGTTTAGTGACCAGATCTGAATAGCCAGGTACTTCCCAACCTTCCTCTTCCCCACCTCCTTCCCCTCCCCACTACCTACAGCCTCACAACATACCCCAATTGGGGATGCCATAGTCTCACTGGCCCCAGACGGGAGCAGTTGAGATTCTTGTGCGGTATTCAATGTAAAAAAAAAAAAAAAAATTATATACCTATATGTTTTAATTTATATATTTGTATAGAACACATGACTTCTTAACACTTAATCTTTATAATTAGTTAATCTATTTTAAAATTAGAATTTTCATTTTTATTTCTATTTTTTTCTTTAAAATATAATTTTTTTCTTTATTTTTCACTTACTTTTATGTATTTCTTAATTTTTATTTAGTACATTTAGTTATCTATTTCAATAAAATAGTATTTATTATTATTTTTTTAATGTACCTATAACTTTGTGGTTATCCATTATAGATAAATGAAACAATTCAAGTTGTATAAACCACTTATATAATGAGTAATTCCGACCGGTTTCGGAACAAACTTTCCTTCTTATAGTATAAAAGTATAATCCTGCGTCGACAACTATGTTCATCTGAGACAGTAGAACAGTTTTTATGGTAGGCTCGAACAAGCAGTAGAGGACAGATTTAGTTGTCTTTCGCATCCCACGGTCAAACTCATACTCAAAAAATTTCATTAAATTTTCAATTTGGGAGGCGGGAATGGGTACCGCCGCCCCGGGAACCTTTATTGGATAACCATCACCTCTGCCACAGGTCACCCCAAGTGGTTCGCTACGTTTGGTGATTTAGCAGGGGTGTCTGGGTTCATGGGGTGAGGTTTGTCTAGGTCTTGGAGGCGGATGACCAGGACACACTGAACCCCAGATTCCTAACCACCCCTTAAACCCTTTTTCCTTCCCAGAACTCCCCTCTCCTTCCTTTCCTTAAAAAAACCCCTACACAGCATGCCCAAAGATGACATAGGCCCCGAGGGAAATTATTTTCCTCAGGGCCTCCTGTGTGGAGCTCATGTAAAAAAAAAAAATCCTCATCTGATCGTTTGCTTTACACATCCGCTGAAACAGAAATGTTGGGCCAACTGTAATCTTTTCATTGTGAATTTTTATCGACGAGCTGACAGAAGCCATTGGGAATACCCGATCTTTGCAGAACAACTTGTTGTCTGAGAATATCAAGCCCACTATCGCATGTTGATATCCTTTTGTACTTATGTAATTTTAAACTACTGTAAACATAACACTGAATATGTACTTTTTAGTTATAATCTTCTTTATTATTTTTAGCACCAGATTTAAATGTCCGGGTTAAATTTTCCCCAAAAAAAAAAAAATTTAATCTCATTTCCTAAATCTGTGTATTTTCTTATTTTTTCAGAAATAGTTTTTTGAATATTACAGGAATTTGGAATAGCTACATCAATGATATAAGTTATTTTTTTAATTTTGTCATGTAAAACTATATCAGGTCTATTATGACTAATTGTTCTGTCTGTTAGTATAGTTTTATCATAATATATTTTATAAAATTCATTTTCTAAAAATGAATTTGGTTCATATTCATAATATGGTACTATATTACGGCAGTCAATCAAGTTATGTTTAATTACCAAACTTTGGTGAATTATTTTTCAAACCTGATTGTGCCTAAATGTATACTCGGAAGGCGCTAATATAGAACATCCCGATATAATATGTTCTATAGTTTCGGGAAAAGCCAAACATTTTCTACATAAATCATCAATTTGATTTATATCTTTGATTATATGCTTTCTATAATTTTTAGTATTAATGACTCTATCTTGAATGGCAAGCATAAATCCTTCTATTTCTGCGCTCAACTCTCCAATACTCAACCATTTGTTTGACGAAAGTTTGTCAACCTACGTTTGGTTGAGATAATTGAAGTGTTTTGCGTGAATAATTTTATTTGACCAGGAATCTAATAATTCCTGGTTAGTATTTATAAGAATGTTGGCATTCTCGTCATATAAATTTAAAGGTGTAATATTTCTATCTGCCTTGCAAATTATTTTGTGCATTTCTGAGCTATTAGCTTTCCTATGGAAAAAAATTTCTAAGCATTTCTACCTGATTGTGTTTCAAAGATGTTATTTTGACTACACCTCTACCTCCTAAATTTCTAGGTAAATTAATTCGTGAAAAATTAAAATTAAAATTAAATTAATTATTATTATAATTATATTGCCTTTTCACCAACTTGAACAGCATCGTAGCAAGTTATTGTGGCATCTCCGATGACTCCACTGAATTATCACTGGTTTGTGGAAAGGGAGGATGTGCATCAAACCACTGACTGAGTTTGGCAATGTCTTGATCGAGGTCCTTGTGCTGTTCACTTGATGTGAAGAAGACTGCATAAAACTCAAACTTAAGGGAAGTGCAGATGCATTGCGCTCATACCAACTAACCTCTTGCTGAGTATATTGTGCGAAACACCTCTGCCTCCTGTTATGCCTCCTCGGATTTTTACTGATTACATCAATGTGGTTCTCCACAGAACGTCCACTAAAAGTTAGAGAAATTAAACAACCTAATCGTTTTAGGAACTCTGAACATAAATGAAATCCAAGTCCAAGCCCCATTATCTGTTACAAACAAAAGTGGTGTGTCAGTAATAAGTTAAAAACAGCTTTTACTGAAAATGACGACATTTTACTAAAAATCTTAAAATGGCTGTAAATATTTACTGGTTGAAGTTTACATTTGTATATATATATTAGATCCTTACATATGAACTTGGCGTTTTGCCGTACTGGCAACTTTGATCTCAAATATCTTCTCTTTGGTTAGGAATTCCAAATTCAAATTTATACACCTATTTACTCATGTATTTGTGTTTCGAAAATTATAAGTTTTTTGTTTTTTCCTAAATTGTTTTTATTCTTTGCGTCACTTAGTTTACAAAATGGAAAATTTGAAATGTCGCGTCATTTACGAGTACGAGTTCCACCGTGGCACCAGTGCTGCAGAAACGGCTCAAAGGATTAATGATGTGTATGGCGACGGTGTCGCAAAAGAAAACACAGTGCGTTTTTGGTTCCAACGATTTCGTTCTGGAAATTTCGACCTGCAGAACAAGCCCCGTGGACGGCCGGAGACCAAAGTTGATAATGAAGAATGTGAAGCTATTGTGGAAGCGGATCCATCGCAAACCACGTCCGAGTTAGCTGCAGGCTGCGGTGTTAGTGATAAAACTGTTTTAATCCACTTGAAGCAAATTGGGAAGGTGAAAAAGCTTGAAAGGTGGGTACCTCACGAATTGAGTGAAGCAAATCAACAAACGCGCGTTGACTTGCTCAACCGGCACAATAATGAAGGGATTTTAAATCGAATCATTACGTTTGATGAAAAATCGATCCTGTACGATAATCGGAAGGGCTTATCGCAATGGCTGAACCCTACCGAACCAGCCAAACCATGCCCCAAGTGAAAATTGAATCCAAAAAAGTTACTTGTTAGCTTTTGTTGGACCAGTGCTGGTGTCATTCACTACAGTTTTCTTAAATCTGGCCAGACGATTACGGCAGATGTCTTTATTGTTAGCAACTGCAAACCATGATGGAAAAGCTAGCTGCTAAACAAACATGGCTGGTTAATCGCTCTGGGCCACTGCTGCTTCATGACAACGCTAGACCACACACTGCACAACAGACGGCTACCAAATTAGAGGAGCTTCAATTGGAATGTCTAAGACATCCACCGTATTCTCCGGACCTTGCCCCAACAGATTACCATTTTTTTCGAAATTTGGATAACTTCTTGCAAGGGAAAAACTTCAACTTCGATGGGGCAGTCCAAACCGCTTTCAAAGATTTTATTGATTCCCGTCCGAATGGTTTTTTTAGTTAAGGGATCCATGAACTACCTATGAGATGGCATAAGTGCATTGATAGCAATGGTACATAATTTGATTAAATTAATATATTATATTAAAAAAAATCGACTTTATGTTCCTCCCATACAAAACGCCAAATTCATATGTAAGGACTTAATATATTCTAAAAGGAAATTAAAATCTTTACAACTCAAATAAATTTCTTTCTTCGATGAATATTTTAGACGATATGAAGGAATTTTTGATGAAAAATGTGAGGTAAAATTATGTTTTTGGAAAATATCTACATTTGTGGAGTGTGTAACTCAAAAACACCTGGGATTTCAAAAATTACGTATAGAATATAAGTTGTAGATAATTTTATGAGCTTTTACTTACTATTAGAAAATTTTTTTCTGCGACGCACCGTTTTTGAGATATAAGCGGAAACCCGAAAATTGGGACCTTCTCCCCCCTCACCCCCGCCCTAGCTCACCACCTAGACGACAGGACTTTTAGTATGTTCACACCCTAAGCACCCTGAACAAGTTTCTGAAGGAATCACTTAGGTTCCTGCTCACGCACTCTATACCTCCTTTAGGACCATTCATTGACTGGACTAAGATGATTTGAACCTTTTTAAAGCAATTCGAAGCCTGGAAGACCAACTGTATGGTCTCCTCACTATGACGTGCATTCTCAAACAATAGAAAGAGTACAAAAAAAATTCCTAAGCTTTTCAAATTATAAACTGAAAATACTAAAAGAACAAATAAACTACACTTATCTACTGCAATTATCTAATCTATTGAATTTGAGTGACAAAAGAACTGTTTTCAATCTAGTTTTTTTATATAAAATCTTGCAGGATACAATTGATAGCCTTGAATTCTTGGCGCTCATAAATTTTAATGTGCCAGCCAGAAACCCAAGGTCAGTACTTTTGTTTTTCTTCTCTTTATTCATCATATAACTTTAAATGTAGTTCTTACAGGTGATTCGACTACCACGCTAGGCACATGCCCGTATTATGGTAGTCGAATTATGAATACATAATTATATAAATGTAAGAATTGTTATTGGTTAATATATAGTTTAGTTAAATACGTTAGGTACAATGTTTTTGTATAACAACGAATTCTTTAAGTGGTTTTTCAATTAAGTAGATAATATTTATATAATAATAAACTTATAAATAAAGCTTTCTTATTGTAGGCTGCTGTTTCGCTTAAATAAAATAGATACATAAATACATGACAGATAGATATATAAATTAATGTCGTGTCGCGAAATTGTGACTCCACACTCCATTGTAAATTGGCATTAAGTTTATTGGCATATAATTTATATTGGTATTATATTAGCATTAAAGTAACTGTATTTTTACATAAAGTAAGTTTGAAAATTGCTCAATTCTTCGTGATATTTTTCCTTAAAGGAAAAGTTCCTTCTTTACTTTCAGTTTTTTATTTTTCATTTTCTTGTTTTATCTATTAACATTTCTTTAGTTTGTTATGTCAACTAAACAATAGTAAAAAATGTCGTGGTATAACTGAAAGTATACTAGTTTATGAATATATATTTGTATTATTTTACCAACAGAATTTCTTCATTCATTTTCATTTTCAAATTCATTTTTCTTGTTTTATCTATTAATATTTCTTTAGTTTATTATGTCAGCTAAACAATAGAAAAAATGTCGTGGTAAAACTGAAAGTATTCTAGAATATGAATATACATATGTATTATTTTACCAACAGAATAGTCAACACTATAACTTACTATAATTTACTATAATTTACATGTAAAAACATTATCATATTAGAATGTCCTAAAACGGGCATATGCCTAGTTGGACATTTTAAGTTCATTATATTGTATTATGTAATATTTACAAACAAACAATAAATAAATAAATAAATAAATAAAAAAGTGCTGCAGAGCAAAGCCTATGCAACTCTCGAAGGACCAGTCCCGAAACTACTTGATCGCTAAGTTAAACGGGACGATTAAATAGTATACACTCGCAAAAACTGATGGATAAAAAGGAAAATAGGACTCACCGTTGTAGTTGTAGATGAGGCCTCGCTGAACTCCAGTTTGTGGTGTACACTTCACAATGTTTAAATTTAAAAATGGTAATATTCTTATAGCAAGAGGTTATGATGCATGCGTCGTCTGCATTAGCAAAGCACACCGTCACCTCTCCAAAGTTGAGTACTTTTTCGTGCAACAATTTTTCAAGGTGATATTTAGGAAGAAAAGATTAGGTAGGTGGGATAACTTCAGTATTTTGACATAGGTAATATCAGTGGCGTAGCGTGGGGGGGGGCGGGGTGGGCGGCCCGCCCCGGGCGGCACTTTTAAGGGGGGCGGCAAATTTTCACAATAAATAATAATATTATCTTAGAAAAATTTAAACCATTTCAAATCATTATTTGAAAATGTACTACGATACTTTCGTTTACGAATCCAACTCTTTTCTTTATTATTTATTAAAAATATCAATAATTATATTTTTTTAAGCTGCAAATTTCGCAATTCGTAGGAAAACCGTACGCATGTTATGATAGTAATACTAATCAAAGCTAATAACTCTGTTTAGATTCACCCTTAATTAAAACCTGAATTGTATTCAGTTGTGCATTCATCTGCTGATAAATTTCGAAAGAGACCATTATTTTATTCGAAGTGCAGTAATAAAATTCTAGTTGCACACTACATATGTGCTTCCAGAATCATAGAGAAACCATTTTCATATTCTGAGTGTAGTTTTAATTCGCCAAATACAGTTTTTATTTAACCCGTCTAATCACAAGAGATTAAAATTGTTCCGCACATTTAATTATTCGAATATTCGCAGGCGTGTATTTTTGAGCCAATTCACATTTCCAAAATCAAAATTTTAATATTTAGAAACAATTATGTTCTAATAAGCATTTCGGAAAAATTACTTTATCTTGATTTTAGAACAATTTTGAATTTTGCATAAAGGATAAAAAAAAAACAATAAAAGGGAACGTTTAAATAGCATGGGAAAAACCGGAAATTTTGTGCGCAAACATTGTGACAGGCAAACGTTTATGAATATTTTTTTTTTTATTATTCGAAAGGTTAAATCAGTTTTCCTTTGAATTGTGTCAGCAGATGAATCTCAGTTATAAAAATCAGTTATAAATATTAAATTAATGAAGTCCAGTTATAAAATTCTAGTTGCAGACTATGTATGTGCTGCCAGAATCAAAGAAAAACCATTCTCATGTTCTGAATGTAGGTTTAATTCGCCAGGTACAGATTTAATTTAAACCAGTACAAAATGTAAAATTCCAGTTGAATTCATCTGCTGACACATTTCGAAGGAAAACATTCAGTTAGGCGGCGGCAGGGGGCGGCGAAATTTTCCTCCGCCCAGGTGTTCTAAGTATAGTTTTAATTCACCACATACAGATTTAATTAAAACCAGGTTTGTGTTCAGAATGTAAGTGTCGGCGGAATCAAAGAAAAACCCTTTTCATGTTCTGAGTCTAATTTTAATTCACCGCATACAGATTTAATTAAAACCAGTTTTATGTTCAGAATGTAAGTGCCGCTAGAATCAAAGAAAAGCCATTTTTATGTTCTGAATGTATTTTTGGTACACCGCGTATTTAGTTTAATTTAAACCAGTGTTATGTTATCAATATAATAATAAATTGCCGGATCATCGTGTAGGGTGAAGGAGGGCTTTGCATATGAGTATGCTTTATGAAGATGCGAAATTCTAACACAAGCATACCATCCTCGATTTCTGAGAGCAGTTATATATAAATTTGCAGTAGAATTTATAAGCATGGTTTTATTGGAAGCGTACTTGGCATATCGGATTATAAAAATCGGCATAAAAAATATCTACCCCCCCCCCCCTCTGCCAGTCAGCGCTTGAAAATCTGTGGAAGAAGTACCTGTAGAAGTTAGGGAAGGGGGGGGGGGGCGGCAAAATTTTACTCCGCCCCGGGCGGCTGAAACCCACGCTACGCCACTGGGTAATATGCTACCCAATAAATAAAAATAATAATCCTAATATGCTACCCACCAAGTCTGAGAATGCAATACCTAACCAATCCCACATAATAATGCGCGAACATTTTCCCGGCCTTGCATCTACCGAAACTGAAGGTACTTTCAAAATAAAGTAAAGAATTATAGTGTAAAATTAAAATGTAATAATCGTTTATGTACGCGATTGATATTACTTAGTTAAGAAAAAAGAATAAAATAAAATAAAATAAATAGAGATAAAGAAAAATAATTATTATTGTGCTGGCAAGGGACATAATTTCTCGAATGGTCGTTTTAAGTTCCCAGAAGGGTTTCTAACGAGTGTCACACGAACCACTTCGTCTTTACCAGGAATATTTCCTCAACAACTCCCACCGGCCAATAAAGTGGAGACGCATCTTCTCGATGCACCAATACAAACAATAGTACCTACAAGAATGTTATTCGCGGGACTATTTTATTTTTGTCTCATCTGCAGAGAATGAAGGCACTCTATATGCCACTTCTTCCAATAAGATTGAACGAGGTGGTCCAAAAGCTTTTTCCTTTTCAGCAGACTAATGCGTTTCTTAGTCATATCATAAGCGGGAAAATGCTTAATCGGAATAGACATTAAAAAATGAGCTGGAGTAAAAGCTTCTGAATAATGATAACTGATAATAAACATAACGGCCGTGAATTAAGTAAATCCTCTGTGTCAGAACTGTAAGAAGCTCTTCATAACATAAAAGTTGAGTACCCACAACCCTATACAGATGCGATTTAATGGATTTAATATTTGATTCCCATACTCCCCCAAAGTGAGGAGCGCGAGGTGGAATCGTCTTCTACTCAATTCTCCGAATGTAAAATTAAATGCGAAGGACTTTATTAGATGAATTTGCCTCCAAAAATTTATATAGGTTATCCAGACAATTCTCTGCGCCTATGAAGTTTGTCACATTGTTACTGTACGTACAAGAAACCGGTCCACGTCTGGATGGGTACGTTCCCTTATGTATATGAAATATTAAAGACTATATTATATCTCTTGGTTAGACTATTATTACCTTATGTATGTGTATGAAATATTAAAGACTATTATATCTCTTGGTTAGACTATTATTACCGTATGTATGTATATGACTATACTGACTACTCGAAGGCCTTCGATAAGGTAAACCATTTAATTCTAATTAAAAATTTAAATCAATTAGGCATTCATGGTCATTTACTCCGATGGCTCACTTCATACCTTTCGAGTAGACTCCAATGCGTCTCAGTTGAGGGATTCCGTGCCCTCCGGCGTACCTCAAGGTACGCCGGAGGGCACGGAAAGAGGCCCATTTATCTAGGCCCATTGTTATTTAATGTGTATATTTATGATATTCACAAATGTTTTTTACACTCTAATTATCTAACATACGCAGACGATAAAAAATATACCTAGTTGTCAAATCAATCGAAGACTGCTTTAAACTTCAAGAGGACCTCAATCGTCTTTTTGTCTACTGTTAATTGAATAAACTAGTCATAAATATCTCAAAATGTAATAAAATATCATTTACACGTAATAAAAATAAAATTTCATTTGATTATACACTAAACGGGACACTTATCAACGACGTTGAATCTATCAGGGACCTTGGGGTAACGCTTGATTCTAAAATAAACTTTATCCAACACACTAGTAATATCATCAACAAAGCAAACAAAATGCTGGGATTTATAATTCGTGTATCGAAACCTTTTCGAAACGTAAATACTCTATATTCCCTCTACACCACATATATCCGCCCACACTTAGAACACTGCACACCGATCTGGACTCCTTTCTACCAAGCCCACAATGTAAGGATCGAAAGAACTCAAAAAAAAAATTTAAACACGTAAATTATAAACTTAACCTACACTTTCTAAATTTCACCGATTCTATTAAATTTCTTCACTTGAACTCCCTTCATACACGACGATTAATTTTTGATCAAATTTTATTATTTAAAATTTTAAACAATGGCCTGGACTCACCAGAGCTTACCAATTTAATAAAACTCCATATTCCTTCAAGATTAACCCGACAATCGAATTTACTTCATTTACCCACTTGTAGAATAAACTTTAGAAAAAATTCCCCGATTCCTCGAATACGTGCGCAATACCACGAATTGTTTCACAACGTAGACATTTTTAATTTAAACCTTCAGAAGTATCAAATAGAAGTAACGCGTGCGATATTGGATTGATACGGGGTGTGGAAGGTATCGAGAGCATCTCATATCCTTATCCTATATTCTCCTTCCCCTCCCCCTCCTCACCCCTTCCTCATCCCTTCCTAAGTCTAAAATTTAGCTTAAGATAAATTAAAACTCCATCTAGAAACAATATTAGCATATGAAACACTTTTGGATTCACTGTAGTTACCATGTACCTATATTTTTATGTCTATTTTATGTATATTAGGTGTTTGTTTCTTACAAATAAAATAAATTAAAATAAAATAAAATAAAATAAAAATAAAATGAAATATTAAAACTATCTATATATCTTTAAGTTCATCTATTATTATTAACAAATATATGCCAAAAATATTATTGAAGCTATTCAAAAATATTGAATCCTCTACTAGACCATGTGTATACATAACACTAGATCGAATAAAAAAGACATCTAAAAATATTCCAAGTTATTAAACCACATTCGCATAAATAAACAAAAATTTTAACAAACAAAAAAACTACTTCAAAAAATGCACTAAAAAGTAAAAAAATAATTTCGTATTCTTCTACAATTTCATAATAAACTTACTTTTTCTACTCATAAATATGTAGGTACGATTGTTACTTTTGGAGTCGGTGTCAGTCAAGGTAGGTTTGTAACTACATACATAGTTATAGGTGAGATGTGCTTGTATCGCACAAGAGACTTGACGAGGCGAGAGGCGAGAGCGGGGCCGCGGCCGCGGCCGGCGCGGGGAGCTGTCAGATGAACACACCAGGCCGGGTACCTTTGCTGACACCGACTCTAAAAATAACAATCGTACCTACATATTAATGATTAGAAAAAGTAAGTTGATTATGAAGTTGTAGAAGAATACGAAATTATTTTTTTA
Organism: Limnephilus marmoratus; assembly: GCA_917880885.1. NCBI lineage: Eukaryota > Metazoa > Arthropoda > Insecta > Trichoptera > Limnephilidae > Limnephilus > Limnephilus marmoratus. The sequence continues at coordinate 52,355,655 of OU862907.1, read as the reverse complement.
CTTTTTAGTGCATTTTTTTAAGTCGTTTTTTTGTTTGTTAAAATTTTTGTTTATTTTTTGATTTTTAGTGAATCTGAAGTACACTATCTAGTTTGTCTGAATATGGGTAAACCTACTAAACGTGCTGCTCATATGAGACAGACATAATTTTACCATAGCGACGTTAAGGTCAAATTAAGAGATTCGGCCGAGTTTCGTTAATTTGTCATGGATCCGATAATCAGAACCTAACCAAACTCTCATCAAATTACCCTTGCAGTACATCCTTTCCAATAAAAAAAGAATCATCGAAATCGGTTGGCGTGATATTGAGTTATTCGTCCATTTGTCGCGCACATACTTAATGCAAATTTAAGACTTATATGGTTTTCTCATGGATGCTGTTTTCGGAACTGAACCAAATTAAAATGGGACCACACAGGAAGCATCAGCTTTCAAATAAAAAAAGAATCATCAATATCGGTTCACCCAGTCAAAAGTTCTGAGGTAACAAACATAAAAAAATAATAAAAAAAATAAAAATACAGTCGAATTGAGAACCTCCTTCTTTGTGAAGTCGTTTAAAAAGACATCTAATAAAAAAGACATCGAATAAAAAAGACATCGAATAAAAAAGACGTCTAAAAATATTCCAAGTTATTAAACCACATTCTCTAAAGAAATTACATATAATTTCCAACAAAATTCCATAACATCCTTTCTCCAAGACCTATAACTAATGAAAAATTCTAATGACCGAGAATAAAAATCTCTCTACTCAACTCTCAATACGTATTAGTGAATTTAAACGCAGGATGTAGCACACAAAAGGAGGCAAAGGTTCATTTTACTCACAAAGCAGGAAATGAGGTAGCCGTCCGACAGGCTACCGTTGGGCTGGAGCCTTCTCGTACACAATACACATTATAGAAACAATCACGAGTTTTTAGGTTCTCGAACAGCGCACTAGCGCAATCACTGTTGTCAAGCCCGCGACCAGCCGGGGAATGAATGCCGGGTGCCGTTCGGCACTGGGGCCACGGACCTCCGCGTGCGGAGAGGGGGGCGGAGAGGGGGCGGTACGGCGAGCTGTGCACTGGGGGCCAATTCACTAGCTCCTCGCAACAGGAATAAGGGGGTCTATTCTTTATCTTTTGTAACGTAACAATGGTTTATTTGTTTTCTTTGTCATTTTTAGTGTCTTCATTAGGGTTTTTTCATTGACCTCTTTACGCCATATTTTTATTCTTGATCATTAGAATTTTTTATTAGTTATAGGTCTTGGGGAAGGGTGTTATGGAGTTTTGTTGGAAATTATTTGTAATTTCTTAAGAGAATGTGGTTTAATAACTTGGAATATTTTTAGATGTCTTTTTTATACGATCTAGTGTTATGTATACATGGTCTAGTAGAGGATTCAGTATTTTTGAATAGCTTCAATAATTTTTCGTTATTTGTTTTTGGGGTGTTATGCCGTGTTGCGCTACCTCCTTCTTTAGCCAACGTTTCGGACATCATTGCAGTGTCCATCATCAGGACAGATCCGGTAGATGTGAAACAAATAACCAAAATGCTTTTGGCCGTGAATATCTTAAAACTTATCCAGCTTTAATAATATTTTTGGCATAAACCTATTTATTGTACATTTGGTAATAATAATAATAATAATTGGACAATTTATAGAGCACCGTTTTTGTGAAAAATCACCTCAAGGGCAATAGCTTTGGTACCTCAAAGCTATTGAAAATTGCAAAAGAAGGCGTTCTAATAGGTACTATCAGTACGGTCTTTATGATTCCTTTTTGAATTGTATTCAGGTTGTGTGTACTTATGTGTAGCAAATTATGTATTAATAATAATAGATTACCCTAAAGATGTATAGGTAGTTCTAATTTTTCATATACTTACATAAGGTAATAATAGTCTAACCAAGAGATATATATAGTGTTTAATATTTCATATACATATTATCTACATCCATCTCGGCACGGGACCCCCTAGTGAGGAGGACGAAAAATATAATAATTACACCTACTTAAATTTACCATGATATTTAAGGTTAACTTTCAATTTATATAGTCGCTAAAATTAAAATAAAACTTTACTGTTTGGTTATGACCGATGTGTGTTACTTTTATTAAACTGTGAAATTATTAACACCGATACAGGCAAACCCTAGTGGGGTTAATAATTACATGCTAAACAATGGTGAAGAAATTCCTAATAAATAAATAAACAAAGTGCATTTAAACTTGGGTTCTATTTTTATTGTGTTTGTCATCCATGAGTTAGTAATCAAGTTGTCTTAAGTTCTGGTTCCCAGTGTGGTGTCACGGGTTTAATCTTCTCTATTCTAGCTCCTGTCCTCCATCATTGCACAAGCTACATTTCTATGTCCTATTTATTCTAGTCTGAAATATTGTATACTTACCATGGTTTAAAACTATAAACTTACCTCCATATATAAAATACTTATGTCGCCCTTTAGGGATGCTGTGTGGGGCCAAGGTCAAAATTTCCCATCTGAAGTATGTGCTCCAAAGATTGCAATCTGTTTGTTAAGACACATCTTATCAAAAAGATCACCGTTCCTGCACAGTGCCAAGGGTTTATCAGGTATATCGGGGCTGCAGGCCAGAGGTGGCTGCCTTTCAGCCTAGAGTGGAAGTTCACTTGCAATACTTGCTGTACAGGGTGAACAGTTGTGTACTATGTTGTGTATTTGTGGACCTTATACAGTACGCCCAGGTTCTGACACGCTAACTTGGCTCTGACTTCGATGTAGCCCATAGTAGTTTATATGACAGATAGTTTTATTGGAAAATAGGAATAACAAAGGAACAAATACCTAAATATAATAAAAAACAAGATATTTCAAAAGACACATTTATTGTTTTACAGTGTTCAATACATATTTACAAATAATTGTTTACAATTTAATTCTTTCTCCCTTTCATCTGGTCAATAATAATTTAGTTCCTCATCGCTAATATCATATTGTTGATTTAGATCAGAGCAATGGCAGCTAACTAATTGCCTGTGATATTCTAAATAACTATCCCACTTGTGTTCAGGTAATCCAATATTGTTACAGAAATTACAATAGTAAAATAACAGCAGAATAGAACAATAGAATAAGAACAAATATGTTATAATAACAAAGGAAAGTGCTAAGGAAAGGAAAGTGAAAGTGAAATATGCGGAAAAATTAAATTTAAGTAACAAATGTACATTTAATAAAACTCTTCAAAAAACAAAATGTCTAGAAATTGTTACATAGTTAATGCCCAAGAAATACAAAAAAAACAAAGGAAAGTACATAACACAATGTAAACAACTACCAAAGTAAACAGATAAGAGAAATTATAAAAAATAAAACGTAATGGCAGTTAACAAATTATTATAAACATCCATAATGATGTGCTTATAGAAGTGGTTGATAGAAAAGTGTAAATGAAATGTTATTAATAATATAAAGAACAACAGGAAGAGTAACAGAAGTAATGCTAAAGTTAGGTCTGCAAAACTGTTGTTGTGTTTCAGGAGTAAAACCTTGTGTTATTTCAACATAGCCCCGAACAAGGGCATATTGACTATATTAGCATAATATGCTGCACCAACAGTGTCATCTATTTACAGCAAAATTACAATTATAAGACATTAGCTTGTATTATTATCACAAAAATATAATAATAATAATATTTGGATAATTTATATACCGCCGTTTTCGTGAAAAATTACCTCAAGGGCGCTGATACAGACAATAATTCCTAGTTAGTATCAACTTTACACGATAAAGCAACATTTACGTTAGGATTTCATGCCTGTTTAACAGATTATTAATTATTTTTATTTAAATAAATATGCAATATCAATTCAAATTCTTCTCCATTTAGTAAAATAATCTCCTTAGAGCAAAACCAAATAAAATGTTGATTAATCCAACAGAATTATAAATTTGAAATCAACGCTTTTTGTAAATTAGCGTTGAACTCTTTCAACTGTATTAATTATGGTTTCCATAAGGAGACAGATATTGGAGAATTATATTCTAGGAGGCTTCTAGTTAGAGACACTTACAATATTTATATTTTATATAAACTTTAGAAATCCTTGGAGATGTAATATAACTCAACAATTCATTGTCTCTTTTAGCAATCCAAATATGTTAATTGATCTCATTTTGGGACATAAAAAACTACCAAAGAATGTACTACAATAACAATTTACCTTAAATCAAGTCAAGCCAAGTTAAAATGTATAAACCTTTCAATACGAAATAGGAAAGATATAAGTAAAATGGTTTTTACAATTTACGTAACGCTCAAAGTCACTGCTAACACCTCGGTGTCTAAAAAAGTAACTAGTTTGCGGCTTATCAAGGATTAGCCTGCTTTTAAATTTGAGTGAATAATCCCACACTTAGCGAGGATATGCAGCTACTGATATACTGGGCATGGTGTTTCGGATTATAGTGGGTTCGGATTACAGAGACTATACTGTACATAAAATTAAACAAAGGGAACATTATTAAATGCAAATAACAATTATTATTTTTTTTAATTGATAAACTAACGTTAAGACAAGATTTTTATGCATAGCACACCACCTAGCGAGGGATTTAACACTAACAATGTCTCTCTCGTAAAAATAAAGTTGGTTGTTTTCAGGTGGAAAAAAATATAATAAGCAGTAATTGTTGAATGAAACACTGGTATATATTGAATTATTTGGGTATTAGATAAGCCGCCATAGCTCAGTGGTCAGAGCATCCGACCGGCAATCAGAAGGACACGGGTTCAAGTCCCGTTGGCGGCAAGTATCTTTTCTCGGAAGATTTTTCAATGTAGATGAGTGTTTCAGGTTGATAATTATTGCTTATAATAATTGTCACAAATAACAATATTCATGTCTCAATAATATATATTATTATCAGATGTAGGACAGGTACTACATTCATGTATTAAACAACGAATAAATAGAAAAGATAAAAACAAACAAAATAAATCACTAACTATAGACACATCAATAGACAATAAATTAATAAAAATGTAGTAAATAAAAGAAGTGTGTTTTCATGTCTCAATAGTAATAACAGGCACATAGATATAACTCCGTAGAAAGAGAAAACGAATTTGTATAAAGAGTTATATTCAATTAAAGACTTAATATAATATATTTTAATTTCTTAATATGTTAGCAGTTGTTTCAACACTTTATGTCTGTGCTTCATGTATTGTGTTTGATAAATTGGGCTGCGTTCAAATTTATGTATGAATGTATGATGTGTCATTTTAAGCCTTGCACAAGGAATGATTTTGTGAAATATGTTTAACGAGACATACAAGGCTTAAAATGACACATCCATATCTTAACTATTCATAAATTACCTACTCTAAATAATTATTTTGGTACAATGCTCATATAAAAAATGAGGTATTACCGAGCAAACAAATAAGGGTCGGATGGTCCGAGTGCCAAGTGCCGAGTGCCGAGTGCCGAGTGCCGAGTGCCGAGTGCCGAATGCCGGGTGCCGAGTGCCGAGTGCCGAGTGCCGAGTGGAGGAGGCGGAGTGAAAACGCGAGAGGGCGGGACGCTGGAGAGGAAGAAGAATGGAATGAATGGGAAAGGACATGCAGGGAGAAAAAATTCTTTGTTAAATGGTATAGAAACGCATACCGGGTACCAGCTAGTAATAATATAAATTAAAGTGTAATATTTGTGTTTGTTGTAAAATTTTTTCTGTATAAACAAATCTTGGGAAGAGGAGAATGTTCTCACTGAGGGGGGGGGGGGCACTATGTTAGTTACACTTATATCAGTAAACATACTAATTCCAGTTGTGGGTCTGTCTGTAACTCTTGATTAATGAACTCTTACATCACGAATTTACTTTGACTTTAAGTGTCATTTTCAAAATTGGAGTTCATTATGTGAGGAATTCAGATAAGTGATAAAGTAGGTAGGTATTTAACTATAATGTAATATTTTAACAGAAAATTATTTTAATAGGTTATTTTTCAAAATTGTAATTATAATATCCCGTGATTTATACAGCTCTGCGCTAGTTGAAATAACACAAATTCTCTAAAATACGAAATAATCTGGATAGACCGGGCAGTGGCTGGGTTGACATTACGCTGGTTCCCGCCCGGGCATTGCAAGTTTTTTTTTATTTTTTTTTATTGTTTTTATTTCTTGCTATAGCAATCCCTATGAGTTACAGAACTCATTTTAGGACAGGAGGAACATACAAATCATGGGTGGGAGGTAATAGTTAAAATTTTACATAGGAATTTGGATATTAAAATATAAGATTCACATACAATGTAGAAGAAAAATAAAAGACAGGTTGAGTAGAATAAACAGCAATGGAAAACAATTAAAGAAAAGGGAACAAGGTTATACAGATATGGATGATTACAAACTTAATGGAAAAGAAAAGAAGAGAAAAGAGACAAGACAATTGAAACATGACAAGAAAATTACAAAGTTTCATCCTTATACATACTTAAAAAATATTCTTTTAAAGCATTACTCTGATTTTTTTTATTTTGCTGAATTCCCTTGTACATATCTGGTAGCGAATTATATAGTGTATAGGCAACATAGTTCAGAGATTTTATCCCATATTTTGTAGTGTGTGTTTGAGGTATGCGGATTTTATTGCTATTTCGAGTATTGTGAGTGTGGATGTCTTGATTGTAAAGTGGCTTGATGTTAGTGTGAGTTGATTGTTGGGTAATTTGTAGGATGGTGCTTGTGATTTCATGTTTAGGAAGGACTGTGATTGGAAGAATACCGGAAACTGAATAGATGTCTCTGACATGGGTGTCCCATGGAAGTCCAAAAACATTTCTGAGAGCTCGGTTTTGAACCACCTGCAGATCAGCTATCAATTTCTTTGAGGCAAATCCCCAGATGCAGCAGAGATAAGAAAGGTGTGAATGTACCATGGCGTAGTACACTGATGTTAATAAAGGTACGGGTAGTAATCCTTGGAGTCTATAAAGTACACCAGTTATGGGTGTAATTTTCTCCTTTACATGATTTATGTGCAGATCCCACGAAAGTTGGGAATCTACGATCAGGCCCAGATATTTTGTGCTCATTTTCTTTTCGAGGCAGTTATCACCAACTTTGATATTGAGGCTGATATTTTTCTTGTTGCCAAAAAGTATATAAGTTCAATCCGTCAACAGGCTAAGTCCTCCATCACGGCACAAGCAACATTTTCCGCTTTCTGTGATGGTAGTAGGAGACTGTCAAATGTTGTCAGATTATTCGTGACCCGGAAATGTATGTCTTTCGTTTTAAATTTAAAAAAATGAATAAAAATCGTACGTAATATAATGCTGGCGGCTTGTACGAGTATGTGTAAAAAGAGAAATGTACTTAGTTAAGGTTAACAGCTGTAATATGTTTAATAAAATATTAATGTTTATTTCAGTGAAATGATATTGTCCCATGAAATTCCTAAATTCACAATTGCTCAAAAACCATTCTAAAAACATTCCCGCCTTATTTCAAATAAGGAACAGTGGAACATCAAAATGATGAAATTCAAATGGGATGACAATATTCACAATGTCAGGCAAGTGTAAGGGAGACAGAGCGCGCACAAAATGGGCTATAACCAAAAGGTATTAAGTCAGGGGCGACATTCAAATCTACATGGAAGGCATTTCTAGTGTGTGTTGTCTATTCAGTGCTTTAAATAAATAGTTAGTTTAATTGAAGCCAGTCCTGTTGGGAGTTTAGACAGATTTGATTTAAAGCACTGAGGGGATAATGCCTAGAAGGGAGATCTATTACCAGAGCAAACAAAACTGAAGTCGCCAGTTTGTTCCACTCCACTACACTCCAGACAGGAAACTTTATGGTAGTACCCAGCTATTCAGATCTAGTCAACAAGCACCTAGTCACTGTATACAATATCTATTGTAGCGACGCCCCCGACTGTAAAGATAACATATTTTCATAATGCACGCGGGGGCGCGTGGGGCGCGCGCCCCTTCCTCCCTTGTCCCCTCCCTAAATATAAGAAAATCTTTCTTCAATCATTCGCTCTACATGTCTAAACCATCTAAGCGTCCCTTTCTTACAGCCGTTGTGTCCAACATTTTCGGATGATTAATCCGAGTGAAGCTGAGCCTAGCGCCTTGCGCCGCTAAGCTAAGGTATGTTAGAAAAATGCTCCATTTTAGCTGTGTCCAACAACTTGATCGTAGCGTTCGGTGTGTAGCCCCATTTGCTTTCGTACACCAAAAAATGACGTCAAGTTAGAAACTTTACATGTTAAATTAATACCGAAACGTTAATTAATTTTATTTATTATTAATACAGATATTTTATTTTAAATAGTGTAATAGTATTTAATATGTTAAAAATAAGGTGTTAATTGACTTACTTTTTTGTTTACGTGCGTTTGAAGTTTGACATTAGAATCAGTTGAAATTTTGTATTCAAAATGGACAAGGCGAAGCGTTCGAAAAATTTTACGCCAAACGAAAAAATGAGACTTGTAGACCTAGCTACCTCGTCGCAGGTCATTTTGTCGAAAGCGACAGGTGGCCCAAACTACGCTACGCTTGTAAAATCAAAAGAAGCTGCTTGGAATGACATTGTCCTCGACAAGTGCTAATTATATTCCACATATTATTACAAAAATGACACTCGAATAAGTCAAAACTTTACCTTTCGCTTGCGTAAGTTAAATTATCTTCTACTTGGCTCAAAACATATAAAAAACACGCTTTTGTCAAACTAAAGCGTTATAAAAATCGCCGTCATTTAATACTTCCATAAAATTTATATCGGCATCTTGCCGCCGCCATTCAACCATAATCACTATATTCAATATAGGATTTATATTTCAAATTGAAAAACCAAATTAAAAAGCCGACAAAAGAGTGAACTGATGACAGATACTTACGATAATTAATTGACATTGACAGCTCGATTGTTTTCGCGGATTTTTGTTCGCTCTGTTGTCAGTTTTTATAAGTAGGTCTTCCTTAGCAACTTTAATCCACCCGGCTACCTTCCTTACATTTGAGTGTGGTGGGACGATCATTGTGTTTCGACACAGCGTATTTGGGCATTTGAGCAGGGTTGAGCGGAGATCTCGGCTGAGCATATGTTGGACACAACGGCTGTTAATCTTACTTATTACGCTTGCATCAGCCTTGCATTCTTTTCATATTTTTCTCACACTATCGTACATGACTTTACCACACATACGCCGCAGGGATCTCAATTCTATAGCATTTAGTTCTTCCTCTGCCAGTTTCATGCTTCACTGCCATATGTCAGGGACGGTACCAGCACTTTACTGTGGACTGCTAGCTTTTCTTCTTATGACAGTTTTTTGTTCGCGCCAACGGCGTTCAGTTCTCCATAAATGCGGAGTTACCTGCATTTACCCTTCTCTTTATATCTCTATTAGGATTCCCATCTCTCGTTAACATACTTAGAATTAACCAAATCGGTCTTTTGTAAATTAAATCTACGCTTATCAAAATGTTTCTGTCATTTGACTATCCTAGAACGGGAGACCTTCCTAGTTGGACAGTCAAAGCTTCTTTGTACTGATGTATTATTTATAACAAAAACAAACAAATAAAGGAGGTTTCCTGAACTCAACTCCTGTACATGTTTTACAAAGTGAAATTAGTACCCCGCCTTTGCATATATGCAAAGGAGGGGTGCTTATATATAAGAACTTGGAAATTAGCTGCAAGATTTTGGCTTAGAGCTGTATCCATTGAAAATAATCCACTTGTTCTAGAGGTTCTCAAACTTAAATCCTTGATACAGAATAGATTCTGGAACAATAAAAAATACCAATGTTGATTAAAATTTGTTCGGAAACAATTGATTGGAAAATAAATAAAGATAAATGTCTAGATATGTACTCCTCGCCGATACCTGGGTAGGAGCACTTAATTTGGAATGTATTTCAGTTGAGATTGACAATTTTAATTCCCCCAAAAGACTACTCTTACCAAAGAAATTAGTACCTAATATTGTAAGCGACATGCTAATTAAAAAGTATTCTGGATTCAACCAGATCTTCACTGATGGATCAAAAAAACCAGATCAAGTTGGAGCAGCTTTCCTCTCAATACCAAACAATTTTTCCCATCACATAAAATTGAATAAAAATTGCACCATTATGAATGCAGAATTGATAGCAATCAAAGAAGCGGTGGAATATGCAATTAAAAATAAGTGGAAACAAATTTTAATATTAAGTGATTCTAAAAGTGCACTTCAACATATTAAAAGTATTCCGAAAGGAGTTCCCTGTAGGAAAATAGCCTACAATATTGTTGAACAAATAAGGTGGCTACAGCAGAAAGATGTGTCCATATGTTTACAATGGATTCCATCTCATGTAAGAATACATGGGAATGAATTGGCGGATTTGTTGGCAAATGAAGCATGTGTGAATGGAATCATCTACGATTAGACGCCAGATGCTGAAGATTACTACCAACAAATAAATTCCATATATGTAATAATATGTGGAATAATCATTTTGAAACGTTGTCTACCAATAAAGGAATAAGGCACAGAAAGCTCCAAAACGAACCGTTTAAAAGACCACGGTTCACTGAGGTTAATCTGAAAAGATCGGAAATGAGAATCATTTTTAGATTAAGATCCGGACATGCACTAATGGGAAGAATATTGTGTTTGAAAGGCCTCTCTGATTCTCCAATGTGTTCGATATGTGAATAAATTGAAGATGTCGAGCACACATTATCGAAGTGCATCAAATATGAAAGACAGAGAGTTACAATACTAATGACTTCGAACTCATCGGAAGTTCAGAATTTATGACTTCGAACTAATGACTTCGAACTCATCGGAAGTTCAGAATTTAATAGCCTCAACCGTGTTTCATGCCATATCGAGAATGAAATTTATTAGATCATGTAAACTGGAAAATATTTGAAAGCGATTTTTTATATGAAATGAATATAAAAGGACTCTAAGTACCTTTTAAAGATCATTAGAGATTATAAAGATTTTTTTTTTTTACAGTGAATAACCGCACAAGAATCTCAACTGCTCCCGTCTGGAGCCAGTGAGACTATGGCATCCCCAATTGGGGTATGTTGTGAGGATGAAGGTAGTGGGGAGGGGAAGGAGGTGAGGAAGAGGAAGGTTGGGAAGTACCTGGCTATTCAGATATGGTCACCAAACACGGCTAAAGCCATTTTCAAGCAACGTTTCAATTCTGAATGGTGGTCTTACACCAGGGCGATACTGATAGTATCTTCCACTCTGGAACATGCCGCAAATATACTATATATTATCCGCGACCTCCGGATTGTGAGTCAAGAGTCTTACCCACTGGACTACGGAGATAATATTATAATTTAAAAACAGATGAGGCAAAAAATGACAACATTGTGTGAGTCAGAAGCCTCGATAATATACATGACTTAAAAAAAAAAAATAAATAAAAAAATAAATAAATAAAATAAAAGGAAATAATGGAACGAAAAAGGTATGATAGGTGGTTAGGACTCTCTGGGTTAGTGTGTCCAGGAGAGATGGACGGATGAAACTTTCCCTCCCACTGCGATGCGAGGCAATGGACCGAGGGATTCCTGCTGGAAAAGTTAAATAGTCTACCTCAACCAGTCCTTTCCAGCTCGCCACGCAGTACGTAGGCAAACACATCCGCCGCTACCTTGAAAAACCACATCTCATGAACTCAGACATCCCTGCTTAGTCACCAAACTTAGCAATCCACTTGGGATGACTTATAGCTAATTCCCGTGGCGGCGGTACCCACACTCGCCTTCTAAATTGATACTTTTGCTTCATTCACATTCACACGTCGTTCCATGTAAAGGTACCCTTAACATGGCCCGACTCAAGTATTTGATTCCCTTGATCGTGGAATGTAGCTCGACTGTTCCCTGTGGCCAGCCAAGTTTCGAATGTGCGCTCCGCCAATCTTTTATTTATTTATTAAAGTGAAAACTTCTTTAGCACCGTTGTGATTTGACAAATACATACATCTATATGTTTTAGCCTACGAAAGAATGAGCTAGTACCTATAGTCGGTCTCCTCTTTGTGCGGTGCTTCGTATTCTAAACACTGTTGTCTACTTTTCAGTTTTCTTAGGTATATCTTTAGCGCCTCCCCCCCTTGAGTTTTTTCTGTATCCGCCACTGCAACACTGTTAAGTATGTTCGATGAAAACATACACTAAATGCTCAAAATGTTAAGTATTTTTATGCTATAATGAAAAAAGAAATTGCCTGTTTCAATTTCATGAATAATTGTATTATCTTTCTGTAATATTCCATTATCTTCATACATTTTTCTTTTTTGTTATTCTCGTTTTACTGCATACGATACCATATAAATGTCTAAGTGATTTTTCGTCTTAGTACATATGAGCCCGTATATGGGTTCCGTATAAAAAAATCTAAAATATTAAACTTTTCGATTATTTTTGTTTTGATGTTTTGTTGGTACATAAATAAAGGTATTTTCTCAGTGAAAAAAAAAATTTTTCAACGCCGTAATAATTCATGCAATAGAGGGTTAATAATATCCAGTCCACCCCGCCAAGCAGCTGTATGTAAAGGAGTCTTCTCCTCCCCATCCCTCTGTGCCATTAAGACTGTAAAGGGAACAGCAGTTTGCTCCCCGAATAATCTAACTATATCTAGGTGGCGCGCCTCTATAGCAATGTGAAGGACTGTGCGCATATTCTGATCTTTATGTTTCATTAATAAAAAGCAATACCGCTCAACATTATTTTTTAATTTTTCAAAATACATATTATGAACAAAATTAACATTATTATTTTCAACAGCCTTTATAAATGGTTTAATTACCGATTCAACTTCTTTTACTCTATCAATTATTCTCTTGGTACAACTAATATACTTTTTAATATCCCGATAAAATAAATTAATAATAGTTTCATCTTCTGCGGATACTTGAGATGCCTTAATACCATGTGGATTAAAAAAACGTGCAAAAAAAAACTTTTTCGCGGATTCGTCAGAATTTGAAACTTTTCGGTTGAATAAAATTGCAAAGAAAATATTTGCCTTAATTTCATCTGAAAATGCTCCGATATATTCTAATATATTTGTTGTCATTGTGTCCAACACTAATTCACCTTTACAGATATTTGGTAGTGTAGGTTTATTCAAGTAATTTAATGCGGTATTATGTTTAAGATCATATTGTATTATTAAAGATACAAAGGCTTCTTGTGCACTTTCTGTTTGTATTCCCCTGAGGAGCAGTGTGGCGATATAAATATTATTTTCCAAGACAGCAATATGAAGAACAGTTTGGTGCTCACTATTCCTGAATGTGGAACTGTCTTCATTCCACAGTCTACTAATACATTCAGCATTTAATTCTTGAGCTGTCTCCGACATTGTTGTTTCATTTAATAGATCATTCAAAAACATCCTGATGATCTTCCTGTCCGGATGAAGCAGGATTCGAGGGATAATGATTTCCTTAAACAGATCATACCTGTTAAAGCTTTTCGGTTGATTGAGCCAGTGGACAACCATTTCAGCACAGCAATATTCTGCGAATGTGCGGTGGATAAATTGAAAATCGCCGTCTCCCTTTGTTTGAACCAAACCAATTCTATTTAATTTACTTAGCCACCTATCTTCAATGGCGTCAAAGATCTTATTGTAGAAATGAGGAAATATTGTTTTGAATCCGAGTTCACAATGCATTATGGTTATGAATTCAGTAATTTTTTTAATTATTAGTTCATCCACCACTCCTCCTAGAGTTGTTTTATCGTCGAGGTAAATTTCATATTTTAACGTTATAAACTTTTTGTACAGATTTGACGTACTTTTGACAATGATTTGTTTTAATAAATTTTCAGAAGAATGGAGCAACAACAGATCACTTTTTGGCCTGAAGACTTCGGCCAACATTCTAAGTTGCAGGGGAACCCCCATGATGCACTTCGAATCTGACCCCAGTACTTCCTTTGCATTTCGTAGCACCACTCCGGCATATTCCTTGAGTTGTCTCTCCTCTTCCTCTCCGTAATCTCCCAGCTCGAGGGAGAGGCAGGATCGCCAAATCACAACTAAAAAGTTCAGTTGCTCTTCTTCGGTAAATGGTACAAATGACGTACATAAATTACGTAATTCCTTTTCTAACGATGTTTTCAAATAATTGCGAGCGGTCAAGAATATTTGTACTGTTGGTATGTTTTTAAGGAATGTAAGGAGCTTGATTATATTCTGTTTGGCACTCTCCTTGTCTTTATCTTTAACATAATCATCCAACTCGTCAAACCCATCCAACATTAATACGACTCGCTTGGAATGTATCTTACTCTCTAGCAAATACTCTAATAACCCTTCAGCCTGAGAGCCACACTCACTTAACAGAAAATTTGCTACGCTTTTATGAGTGAGCGTACCTGATAACTTATTTGCTATATGCCCTTGGAAATATTTTAATTCAATATAAATGACCCATTGTGAATCCATGAGTCTTGACAAGCTTGACAGGGTAGTTGTCTTCCCCATCCCGGGATCGTCTGTTATTACAGTCAAGTTTCTTCCTGTTTTCCTTAATTCCGTTTCATTTGTATGCTCGCAGGAGTCTGTGGACATAAAAGGGAGCAGGCTCTCCACAGATCCGTGGGAATATCGCCACTCTAGTTTATAGCTCTCCCCCCTTGGACAAATATTTACAAAATGGATACGTTTATTAATATGTTTTTGAATAACATTCACCTCCTCTTCTGTGGGCGCAAAAAGTATATTGTTACTGCAATTCTCCATCAATTTTACGAGTATCTCCTTGTTTGACTCACTGTTAATAACAAACAGGTCATCAGCATGTTCAGTTTCTGCAAACTTCTTCACATCAATATACGCTGTATGGACAAATTTCCTGGCTAAATAAAAATCTGTATTAAATACTTCTTTGCAGGATACATCTTGGCCTGACACTTCAAACAAGTAAATGCATTTATCCTGGTTCTCATTGCAGGTATATCTAAAGGAGAGTTGTGCATCTCCCTCGGCGAGAATGACGTCCATCTCCTTGAGATGGTGCCAGTAGGCCGTAGTCTCCAGGTCCTCACGGCTCAGTCCGCTCACCACTGCCAGGATGTTAGTGTTGGATGATTTCGTGCAACTCGCAAAGAATTCCATACTAGTTGTAATATTTAATTTAATAAATGGCATCTGTATATCACTGATGGCGGGACGTGTGTCTTTTATGTGGATTGTATAGTTTTCAATTGTTGCGAAATTTTTCAAGTATTTTGAACTTAGGATCTGATTGATATTACAAACTGAACGGTCTTCTCCTAGGAACTTTTCAAAACTATATTCATTTTCTCCGATAATTATAACATTACCTCGATTAAACATTTCATTCTGTGAGGCAGGAGTAAGGTCTGAGAAATTAACAATACCGGCAGACTTTACAGTTTTACAGAATTTAGTAACGTCGGGTGCTTCAATTGACTGCGACATAATCAAAACAGTTTTCATCGAGTGAGAAACCGTGTGATCTAACAATTTTTCAAACACAACTTCATTCTCCGTAGTAATGGAAAATGAAGTACAGTCTACCACCATCAAGAAACCTTTCTCAACGGGAAAACCATTAATCTGAAAAAGCTTTTTAAGCTGACTCCATTCTACGAATGTATAGAAATTTTTACTAAAATATTTGGTGAAGCCGTCAGAGGAGTCAAAAGTCTTTTCCATCTGACGCACGATGTTCCGAAGTCGGCTCATCTGAAATATACCATCTTCATTGCTTGTGACTAGACAGAGATCTCGCTGATCACCAGAAACCAGGAAATCCTGAAAACCCACGGAATCTGTAAAGTCCAGCCAACACTTGGGCAACGAATCGAGGTAGCTCTGTCCCTCCGCGTAGTAGATGAGGTCTGCAGCTCGATTAAAGACTTTAATCTGTTCCTTCACTGCCTGCGTGAACTGCGGCTCCAGCCACCGCATCAGCTGCTTCAAACGCTTGCAGAGTTCCACCAATAATTCTCTCGACTCACATGTTATTGTTCGGTGATCATAATCCAAAACAAAATTTGGTAGCAGTTTGCTTTTCTCCACTTTAAGCTTATATTTTTTAATGAATTCATTTAGAATGATCGATTCGCTTGTCTGTTCCTGTATTATATGCATTTTGAAAAGCATTTGTAATTCGACTTTTGAAAAAACTCTAAAAGAACCTACATTGCTTACTTTCTTTGGGGATATACGATCCACCACTTGATACCGTTTGATTATTTTTTGAAGGTTTAGATTTTCATCTTTTGGTTGTGCATGATAATTATTATCGAACCGTAAGATAACAAAAAGTTTCTCAAATTCACTTTTGGTTTTCGCCCAATCCAACACTTCACCAAAAATATTATTATTATCTTTATCAAAGGCATTAACAAAATTATTGATTCCATGAGTCGTAAGAGAATACATCAACTTCTTATGACACCATTTGAAGTCGGATACATCATTATGAATGCGATAAATCCTACCTACGTGCATCCCACAGGTATTGATACGGTTGGGGGCCGACAGGTAGAGGGTAATGTTCAGCCCCTCTAACAACACATTCCTCTCATACCTGTTGTAATGATCATCCAGCACTCGGTCCAACATATCCCGGGCACCCGGACTATCAAAACCAACAGTCTTCGCGTGTATACCAGATTCGAAATTCTTTTCTAATATACTTTGACTTGTTAAATGTTTAATGACTAAATATTTAACAGAGAACGCAGTTATCTGAGCAAGCCACGCCCCTAAAGAGTGACCCGTGATTGTGAGTGTGTAGTGTTTGTGTTGAAGATTTGCCGAGTGAATGGCTTGTCTTATAAAATCTACAAATGTTATAGCGGAGTTCATGCAAGAAGTGTATTTAGTACGCAAGATACCTTGTATGTCCGTAAATAAGGCTCCAAAGCATTTCCAGTCAGTTCCGCGATGCACCACTATCACTTGCTGCTGCCCGGTGTGGACGAATGCCGCGCCGAAGTACCCATTCCTCAAGTCTGTTTTGTTGTAGGTGATCAGAAGTCTCCAGCCTTGTCTGAATAGCTCACCTGACAGCATCCTAGCCCCGTAGGCTGCATCATTTTCTTTTTCTTTCTTCTTAGTGTAGATCCGGTCGGCAAACTTCGCTAAGGTGCGGTCGCTCGGGTGAGGCTCAGCATCCAGCAGGTTCTCCGGACACTGCTCCGAGGATTGAAGAAGAATTCTGGTCAGTTCTCCTAATTTCCCAACTTCCATCAGTAAACTTTGGTCAACTTCCATGGCTGCTGTTCCTGAAAGAAGTATTTTATGTATTGTATTCACATGTATCCAGTAGTACATCACAGTATCCGTTGTATCCATTGGAAATAATAGATATAATATGTCGTCGTCGTCAACAGTTAGGCTCTCGACTAGCAATCCGAAAGCTCTAATCCGGGATCTAATCCCGGCGTGCGCAGTACAAATTATTTCATTCATTTGGATTGTTTAACAATCAATTTATTTAAATAATATCTAGTAGGTATATTCGCGGTAAGTTCCAAAATGGAAGAAAACGCCCTGATGTCAGAATACCATTCAGAATTCAAAAAGTTGCTTGAAATGACGTTAACCGTGTTTGATGACCAAATCTGAATAGCCAGGTACTTTCTTACCTTTCTCTTCCATATATAGAACTTCAAGAGACATGTGCGTTATTATGACGCGGACAGCTCTATTCAGTGGCGGACTAAGGGGGGGGCGGGGGGGGCGGTCCGCCCCGGGCCCCCAGTCTTGGGGGGCCCCAAACGCCTCCACGTTCCCTTGATCAAACCTTAAATAAGGCTTTAAGATACAACTGTAAAAAAAAACTGTAATTTTTATTTCATTTTTTGATAGATGCACTTGAATGCTGTCACCATTTTTTTAAGGAAATTCGAAAAATTGACGGAGATACAGCATTTTATGTGAAACCGTTTGGAACAGTTTTGTAAGTTGAATTATCCTTCAGCAAATTTTTAATGCGTTTTATTTTTTAATAATTTTTTGCTCGAGCAAAATGGTAAATTTTGCTGATTTAGTATCATAGTCAGTGCCAGATTAAACATGTCGGGGCCCCTACTCAATGCACGACTCGGGGCCCCTTTACCATAGGGGCCCCTAGGCAGTGGCCTACACTGCCTTGTGGACAATACGGCACTGCCAAGGCTGGCTTAAATATAGGTAATGCACGTCTTGGGGCCCCTTTACCCTAAGGGCCCCTACTCAATGCGGCGCCCCTAGGGAATTGCCTACACTTCTTATGGACTGGCTAAAGTGACTGGATTTTCGAAGGCGGTGGCCTACACTGCCTTATGGACAACCCTGCCAGGGCGGGCTTTAAAATGTCGGGGCCCCTAGGCAATGCACGTCTCGGGGCCCCTTTACCCTAGGGGCCCCTACCCGATGCGGGGCCCCTAGGCAGTGGCCTACACTGCCGTATGGACTAAAGGAGCTTGCCAGGGCCGGCTTAAACATGTCGGGCCCCCTAGGCAATGCACGTCTCGGGGCCCTTTACCCTAGAGGCCCCTACCCAATGCGGGGTCCCTAGACAGTTGCCTACACGTCTTATGGATAATACTGTAATGCCTATAGTGACTGGATCATCGAACAGTTTAAGGCTTGGTGCATGGTGCATGCAAATAAGATGAATAGTTTTATCTAATATATTGTCAACCAGGTTGAAAAACGTAGTTTTGAGAAAAACGCGTTCAAAGTTTTGCTGAAGGATAATTCAACATACAAACTGTTTAAAACGGTTTAATTTAAAATGCTGTATCTCCGTCAATTTTACGAATTTGCTGAAAGCATTATTAACAAATACATCTTTTAGAAAATGAAATAAAAAGTGACAATTTTTTTAGTGTCCTGATGCCTTTAAAATATGCTTAGTACCTATCAAGGGCGGATTTAGGGGGGGGGGGGGGCACGGAGGCACGTGCCCAGACGGTATTTTTGTGTACTGTGGAGATTCCATCACAGTACAGAAAACGGTTTTTATTAAACATTGAATTTTTCTATTGTTTTGACACTTTCATAAACCTTCTTACACATACTTGAACTTGTAGAAATAAACTTGAAGTATGATACTTCAAGTTGATTTCTAACAGTAATTGTTTATTTTTTGCCCGTCCGCCCATTGTGCCCCCCGCAGAAAAAAATCCTGGATCCGCCCTTGGTACATATCTAAGAGGATCATCCTATACATAAAATAGGAATAAATAAATACAGCCTGAACCGGTATTTTACAATTTTTAAAATAAAATTACTACTTCTAATCTTTCTAATGTCTGTATAGTTTTAGTTCCAGTTTCACTTATGTATTGCACTTCATATTTTTTTACTATCTTAGGCCTTTTGCTGAAGGTTATCTTATCATTACAGATAATAAAGATAGTAATAAAATTGGTTGACTATCGGGGGGGAGGGAAGGGGGGGGGCGGCCTCTGGTCCCCGGGGGCCTCCAAACGCCTCCATATTTCCTTGATCAAGTCCTAAACAATGATTAAAGGCACCAGGACATTGTAAAAAAATGTTTGCAATTTTTTTTTCATTTCATTTTCTGAAGTTAACAATGCTCTCACCAAATGTTTTTACAGCATTTCATGTGAAACGGTTTGAAACAGTGTGTATGTTGAATTATCCTTCAACAAAACTTTGAATGCGTTTTTCCCGAAACTTTTTAACTCGTTTTTTTAACCTGGTTGACGACATATTACAAACACCATACATCCGCCTGTATGTATTTTATTGCATTTGCATTTACTTTTGCATCTACCGAGTCTAAAACTGTTGGAAAATCCAGTGTCTATGGCACCCTTAGAGTAACAATATATTGTTACTCTAAGATGGCACCACGTAGATGAATTTTGATATCTAAAACGAAAGGAAAAATGGCGGACCAGCGAATTTTATATTCGATTTTTTATGGAAAATTTTCAGCGTTCTTAAAAAATATAGAAGGGGGCCCTTTATAAAAAAATCCCTATGTGATGCCATAGTCCCATAATGACTGGATTTTCAGTTTAAGTTTAGTTACAGTTTAAGACTTGGTGCATGCAAATCGGATGTATAGTTTTTCTAATATGTTTTCAACCAGATTGAATTGAATAGTTTCGAGAAAAACGCGTTGAAAGTTTTGCGGAAGGATAATTCATCGAACAAACTTAAAATTTTTTTTTTAATTTTCTAAGAATCTTCTTGAAACTTTAGGTGATAAATTTAGGAGGCGCTTGGAGGTTCAAAGGCCAGAGGCCCGTGTGAACTGAATAAAAATCTTGTAAAATTACATCAACTTTTTAAACTAGGGGGGGGGGCCCTCATTCAGCTTTACCGCCCCGGGCCTCTGACGGGCTTAGTCCGCCACTGGCTCTATTAAACACTATGGACTCAAATCTCTAAAAAGTAGGAGAGATATTACGGATATGACATACTTACACAAAATCTTGAATGGTCATATTGACTGTCCGGCTCTTTTGTCATCAATTAATATTAGAGTTCCGAGTAAGAAAACTAGGGACAAGTCATTGTTTCATGTCGAAATTGCTTCAACTAGTCTCAGGGAAAATTCTTTTTTATTGAGAACTTGTAATCATTATAACAAAAAATGTATCGATGCTGATATCTTGTCATGTACTTTAAGCTCTTTCAAACATTTAGTTAATGGAGCCTTATAATAACCAATTCATTACCAAATACTCGTAGATTAATTCACAAAACTAAATAATTATTACCTTACTTTTTATGTGTATATACGTACATGTGCGCATATATATTATTTTTCCACTTTAAGTCTGATGTTTTTTTTTTAATTTTTTTTTTTTGTTGTTTTATAATTTTTTTAATAGCCATAACACTGGCACACTATTTTTGACATTTTTTTTGTGAGTACTATCACTTTACTTTTATCTTACTTTCAATTGTTTTTATTTTATTTATTAATGTACATATTATTTCTCGATTCTACATCTAGTGTTTTTCAGTTTTCATCATTATTTTTATATATTTATTTTTTCTACTTTCATTGTTTTTTTTCTTATCTTATCTGTATCTTTTATGTATCACACAGTATTATACAGTATATATGGACTATGTTTAGATAGTTTATCTAGTTTTTATCTCTGTAATATTAGGCAAAAAGAGTTAATAATTATTGACTTTTTATTTATTATTTTTGGTATGATGTGAACATTTGTTATTGGGTTGTAACCTAATTATTATAATTTATTGTTTTGTTTAATGCATGTAATTTTATTAACCTGTAAATGTTCACAATAAAATAAAATAAATAAATAAATATCCTTTTCCTCTCCACTACCTTCAACGTCACAACATACCCCAATTGGGGATGCCGTAGTCTCACTGGCTCCAGGCGGTTGGGAGCAACTTTTTCTTTTTTGCGGAATTCATATTAAAAAATACATATATTTAAAAAAAAAAGCAAGTATCAATCCAATCATGGGCGTAGCCAGGGGGGGGGGGGGGGTTGGGGGTTCAAACCCCCCCCCCCCCGAAAAGTTAAAAATATCAACATCAATAATATTAAAAGTAAGGAGATGCGGAGAGCGGCATAACTTATTTTATTACTAATCAGCGCCCTTGAGGTGATTTTTCACAAAAACGGCGCTTTATAAATTATCCAATTATTATTATTATTATTAATTATTACACTAATAATGTATTTTGGATTCGCCCTCTCTACCACTCGCCGCTGGCCGTCGTCGATTATCCGATCGCATTCGGTAACCTTTGTACCAATTAGAATTTGAAATTAAAACACTTTTGTACTTTCTTCCACTAATTTATATTTCACCAGGACCGGTTTCATCCTATTACGGACATTTTCAGACTGGTACTTTGTACCTATATTTTCGTGCCGTCTAGGGAAATTTGACTAGATCTACGGGAAAAAAATATTTTTTAGGTAAAAGGGAAATCAGCACTAAATCTACGGAAATTTCGACCTGGTAAATTTTTTATGCATATGACATGACAATATTACTGGTATTATATATGTATTCCTACCCATATGTTTTTTTGGAATTCCCATGAATCTTAAATATTGTTGATGTACTTACAAGCAATTTTTTCAAGCAATGTTATTTTTAACACTGACAACTCAAAATGATAAATGTCTAAAAAGATAAATGGGGACCTCTGAAAGAAAAAAATTATTTAACTTGCCAGTTCCGTTTTTTCGGTGATTGCGGTTGATTTTTATTTGGAATTCCGTTTCTAATCAGGTGACTGCTTAAAATAAGATTTACTTTCTATATGCATTTGTTACTTTAATTAACCATAGAAAATCAAAGTTTTCAACATAAAATGTCCACAAATTGTTACTATTAGTTAATGCTCAAGAAATACAAAGTCGTCGCCTCCGCCCCCCCCCCCCCCCCCCCCGAAGCGAGTTTTGATTTTTGAACCCCCCCCCCCCGATACTAAAACCTAGCTACGCCCGTGAATCCAATAATGGTATGGGGACAAAATTCATATAATTATTTAAAATGAACAAAATCAGTCAAGGAAGGGGCAATTATCAGTCAGAATATAATATTAGAAAGGGTGATAGTCGGACAAGAAACCACATGAGACACAATTCCTTCAGAATATGAATACCTGTGTTATCGCGGTTTCATATTACAAAATAATAATTAATTTTACATGTGTACCTACTAAAGAAGCTAAATAAAATAGGAATACATGTAGACCTATCTCGTTTGGTGAAATCTTTGCACAACATAACACAACAATTTTATTTTTTATATGAATACCGCACAAGTGTCCCAATTGCTCGCGTCTGGAGCCAGTGAGACTATGGCATCCCCAATTGGGGTATGTTGTAAGGCTGAAGGCAGTGTGGGTATGTTGTGAAGGGGAAGGAGATAGGGAAAAAGGAAGGTGGAGAAGTACCTGGCTATTCAGATCTGGTCACCAAATATGGCTAAACCCATTTCAAGCAACGTTTCAATTCTGAATGGTGGTCTTACCGCAGGGCGATTCTGAAAGTATCTTCCACCCTGGAACGTGTCGCCAATATACCATATATTATTTTTAAATAAATAAATTGTGAAATAACATCGATAAATTAATCAAATAAAATAAATTTGCCATGCCGGGAATCGATCCCGCGACCTTCGGATTGCGAGTCAAGAGCCTTACTGCTAGACTACGCCGATAGTAATACTTATCAATGGATACAAATCATTACCCACTATAGTTGTAACTCTGGTGTACCACAGGGGTCGAATCTTGACCCTCTGCTTTTAAAATAATTAATGATTAATTAATTAATTTATTTTTGGTAAAATTATGTCTGTTTCCGATCATGAACTGCTTCAAACTGACCTCGACACCAAGGGCGGATCCAGGGGGGGGGGTCATGGGGGGGCGTGACCCCCCCCCCCCCTGGGCTGGGTCCAGGACCTAGGTGAACCTACTTTTTACTTGTATCTATTATTATCAAAATTAATTTATAACTTCTTGTGACTTGACTACGACTATGTGACCCCCCCCCCCCTGGCTCCAAAGCTGGAACCGCCCTTGCTCGACACACATAATAACTGTTTACGTCAATGATATGCACTTAATCGTTGAAAAATGTTACACTTCAAACAAAATATAATTATAAAGGATTTTTTCCTATAATACCTACCTAGGTACTATTCTAAAAGATGCCTTCTCAGTCAGAAGTTAAACCAGTTAAATCAGTCTTGTGTTCTGAATGCAACAAAATTTGTGTCTCAAATCGCGGATTCCGACAAATAATTTCCATAAATCAAAAAAAATATAATGTAAATGTTAATAATAACTCTTCCAATTCTTCGAATCCAACAGTTTCCATATTTCTGGAAAGTATATTTGAGATTTTTTCCTCACAATATTTTCCGTTAATTAATTTCCAATGAAATTATTTTCCATGAAATGAAATAAATTAACAAACGTGAAAAAATAGTCTGCTCTGGGATTTGAACCCGCCACCTCCAGATTCGTTATCGTGAATCTCAGATCCTAGCCAACCGACCACGGGAAACATTTGAAACGAATCTCAACGGAATGGAAATTTAAAACATTTGTCTTTATACAATATCATCTGAAATGTTCTCATGCATTATGTACCTAAGCACTTGGCACCACAGTTCAGTAAGCTTAGATTTAGCTACTAGACCCTTACTAGACATTAGTAGATATTAGACGGGTGAAGACATAACCCACAAACCTGTTGACATTGTTCACAAATGCAATAATAAGTCGAGATGATTAGAGGTCAGTATTCCTGTCCCGGTTACTTTTCTGAGAAACCGGTTCCGTTTTGCGGCTTACAAAACTACAAACCTTCACCGATTAGATGAAGCGCTTAATGACGTGGTTTACTGAGCAAATTTGATAATCCGATTTGTGAAAAAGTAATCAAGACATAAGTTTTCTTAACAAAATAATGATTGCATTTCGGCATTTGAGAGCAAGCACCAAGCCCCATATGAGAGATGAGAGGTCCCGTTTCAGTAGGGAAAGAGGGCGACTTGTTCCTTCATGAAAAAATACGATAAATGGTGTGTTTTGGCGAAAGTTACTGCTCTAGATTCTATGGTTAATAGGAACCGTATTTCCTCTTTGGATTTTGATACCAGTGCAAATATCTTGGTAAAATAATATAGGGTTCCCGTTCCATGTTCCATGACAGTTAATCCGGCATACTTATATACAATGTGCACTGTGCAATCCGTTTAGAGAAAATGCAGTAGGTATATCCAAT
The DNA here is from genome assembly GCA_917880885.1 of Limnephilus marmoratus. Lineage (NCBI taxonomy): Eukaryota > Metazoa > Arthropoda > Insecta > Trichoptera > Limnephilidae > Limnephilus > Limnephilus marmoratus. The sequence goes on along the minus strand of OU862907.1, from coordinate 52,330,859 downwards.
TTCTCAAAATGTAACTAAGTGACCCCGAAGGAATGTGCAGAGAGGATGTACCCCCGAATAACGAAGTATAAACCCATAATTTGATCAATATTTTATAAGGACTTGTAAAGAACAATGTATGTTTACTTTTAAGTTTATAGTAAGTAGTTAAGAGCGTTTAACCAGCCAGCGGACGAAAATCCACATTTCGTCAAAAGTTGTTCTTCCGATCGTGCAGGGTGGTTACAATGAGAAAGATTGATTATTCTCCGTACCAGCTTTTTAAAATTATAACTCAATATCGAATTTATTTCAATCCAAATTAGCTTTAATTTATACCTTCATCCAAAAATGCTGAAAAGCGTGATGATAAAACTATTAAAATAGTGTACTTTTTGTAGTTATTTTTTGATTATAAGTATTTATCATTTTTCAATAATGTCTAAATTTAATAAGAATGTTAAAAAAATCTGAAATATATTAATTTGTAAGTGCGCAAATAAATACACAAATGGACCAATTTTCGTCAAGAAACACAGGTACGTACATATTTTTTAATGATTTTATTGAAACTAAAATTAAAATTCTAATACATAACTATGCTAGATAATGTATCTATTGATTTATTTTACTGCATGATTACATTATTTGAAATGGGTGTGGTATAATACAAAAAACTTTTTTGAAAATTTAACAAATCTGCCAATGACCTATGGAATAACCTTATTATACTAAAAATTAAAAAAAAAACTAAAAATTTATTACATAACTATGCTAGATAAAAGAACAATCTTTCGAAATCCATTTATATTTTTTTGTGGAAAAGAGTCAATACGTCTAAAAACTTTTTTGAAAATGACGTATTTCCGGCTTTCTCTGGTAATGCCCTCTTAAACGCACTTAAAGTGAAATATCACAAAACTGCGCTATACAAATATTCCGTTATTATTTATTTTTATTCAAATGCATCAAAGAAAAAACTGCTTGTCTATTTACTGCGTATACCAGCGCACAAGTTTATACCAGTGCACAAGTTTAGGTATACCAGTGTACAAGTTTATACCAGTGCACAAGTTTATACCAGTGCACAAGTTTATACCAGTGCACAAGTTTATACCAGTGCACAAGTTTATACCAGCGCACAAGTATAAAACATCGACATTGTATATAAATTAGTTTGATATTCATACCAACTTATTAATAAGAGGGAATAACCAGACAAAACCGGAAATTTGTCATTTTTAAATCTAATTTTAGACGAATTGACTCTTTTCCACAAAAAATAATAAATTGATTTCGAAAGATTGTTCTTTTATCTAGTAATGCTATGTTTTAAATTTTGAGAAAATATATTCATTTTTAGCACAATAAGTTTTTACCGTACGTCGTTGGCAGATTTGTTAACTTTTCAAACAAAATTTTGAATTATAAAACACCCATTTCAAACCATTCAATCGATGCAGTAAAATAAATCAATTAATAATCTGGGAAAGCTGAGTTTCGGAATTTAAATTTTAGTATAAATAAAATCATTAAAAAAAGATCCGCACACTTGTTTGTGACGAAAATACTTCAGTTTGTCTATTTATTTAAGTACGGTCTTACAAACTAATTTATTTAAGATTTTTTAACATTTCTATTTTGTATAGACAGCATTGAAAATTTTTAAATAATTATAATAAAAAAATAATTACAAAAAGTACATAATTTTAATAGTTTTATCAATATGATTTTTTTTAAATATAGGTATTAAAGCAAATTGCGAATGAAATAAAATTGATATTAAGTTATTGTGTTAAAATGCTAGAATAGATACTAATTAATCTTTCTCATCGGAACCACTCTGTACAGTTGCAAGGCCACGATCGCAAGATCGTCTTTTGAAGAAATTTAAATTCTCGGCCGCTGGTTAATGGCTCTTAAGGGTATTTTTGAAGTCGATTTTACGTTTGAAATTGATAAATAATGCACAAAAAATATAATTTTATAGTAAAAACCTTTCCCGGAGGTCAATTGTCGGCGGATCAACTGTCGGATCACCACAAAGATATTGAAATATAAGTAGATGTGCTATCTGCTGTTTTGACTATGTGGGTCTGCGCTTCCGGGTGTCGCCGATATTGTTTACCAATTAACAAATAAACTAAATAAACAAATAATTAACGAATAAACCAAATGAACGTTAAACTAAATGAACGAATTCTTTCCTTATTCAAAATACATTGTTAACCAATATTAATGCACATTTTAAAAAATCAACGAAATGAACAAATTCTTTTTGTATGAAAACTACGCTAATTAGCGCGTAGTCCGGTGATAGTTGCGCGGACACCATAGCATATCTCTTCTGTATTTGAATATCCGGGCTTTTGCTTTTGCTTTCCGGGCAAACGCGCTAACAACAGCGCTAAAGAAAATGAAGATAGTGTAGGTGGTTCTTAGTTGAAGTATGGTACAGTTAAACATGACTGAATTTCATATCGACACCGTGGCGCAGTGGTTAGCGCGTTTGCCCGGAAAGCAAGAGGTCCTGGGTTCGAGTCCCAGAGGTGTCAATATGTTTTTCTGATTTTCTGTTTCCAGATTTTCGATTGAGTTTCGCTTATATTGTCTTCATTTATTTAAAATACCTATAATAAGTTGCGTGTGCACCACGCCTGACGTACCACGCCACACATACCACACCCCGCGTACCACGCCTCACGAGACAGTGACGCTAAGAGTAGTAAGAAGTTGTGTGCTAATTAAAACATAATGTTACGTATATTGTAACTTACCGCTTGCTGGTTATATCTGCCGGTCTGTGCTTGTGTGGAATGTGGCCTTATACTGTACACGGGAAATGATTTGAAACACAACACACAATCTAATAATGTGCTTTAATAGTTTAAGCTGAGCAGGATTCTAACAGAATGTTTGTGATCGCGTCTTGTAGCGACTGTTAGTGACTGCGAGTGCGAGAGACTGCGATTTGACCATCAGAGGCGCTTTCCCTCTGACTTTTATAACCGCATTATGGTGACGCAGACTAGGTATATAAAAAAACTATGTTCTCATATTATTATAATCAGGGGACAGGGGTGGACCGCAGTAAAGAAAGATTGAACGGCTGCTCGGCCTTTTTCTTACAAAACTTAATTTGAATTTGAGGCCAAAATACCAAACTGAAAAATTATTTTAAAGTATTATCCACTTTTAAAACTAAATATAAAAGTGGTTAAAACAAGTTAATGTTTTAATTTTAAATTAAATGGTGCCACAAAATAAATTTTCTGTATTTGGAGAAGAAAAATTATTTCGTATAAGTCGCCGTATTCCCGCTCAAAAAGAAGGACGTGGAGAGATATGTAAATACGAATGTTAGACAGAGCACGCTAATATTAAAACCGATAAAATTTTTGTGAAAATTGTGGAAATGTTAAAAAAAAACATCGAGTGCATTTCACACACGGTAGAAGCAAAATTTTACCAAAACAATCTCAAGCCTTGAAAAGGGAGGTCTTAATCAAAGCGGCCAATGAGCGCAGACCTAGCGTCATTTCCGTTTCATATCTCAACCAATATGAGCCTTTAAAAGTGTCATTATAATCAAAGCGGCCAATGAGCGCAGTGAGATGCTTTGCTGGTGCTAAGGCATCATTTCCGTTTCATTAAAATTTCAAATCACTAACGGGGTTAAAGAAGTTTCACTTCATTAAAACACGACTCGTTTAAATTAGAGCAAAAACCTCGTGGGGAACATCTAAAATAGTATTTAAAGCAACACTGTGAATGTTTTCGTATATATAACTTCTAAAATAAGTGAAAATAACGTGTTAATAATATTTTTAGGAGCATACTTTGCGATTTTTTTTCTAACGAGATAATTTCATATAATTTGCATTTCGGCGTGGGGAAAGTCTAGATCATAGGTTCTCAACCTTTTTTTGCCCACCGCCCACTTTGAGAATAATTTTTTTTCTAGCGCCCCCTTACTCGTGAATCTGAAAATCTGAAAAAGCAATTGTCATAACGATTATATTTACCATATCACAGGGGACGTACTGGGATGGGATGGGGCAAGATGGGATAAGGCTAGATGGGATGGGGTGGAATGGGTTTCTTTGGGTCTCCTACCGCCCTCCTGAAAGTCTGAAACGCCCCCCAATATTCTCTTGGTCTTCTACCGCCGCCCCCTGAAGGTCTTAGATAAAATTGGGGGGGGTGGGGTAGGAGACCCAGAGAAACCCATTCCACCCATCCCATCTTGCCCCATCCCATCCCATGACACCCCCTCTGTTGTGGTTAATATAATCGTGATGACAATGGCTGTTTCAGATTTTCAGATTCACTTAGTTTAGGGGACGCTAGAAAAAAATATATTCTCAAAGTGGGCGGTGGGCAAAAAAAAGGTTGAGAATCTCTGGTCTAAATCATAGGTTCTCAACGTGTGCATACCGCTCCCTTAGGGGCCATTCAGACCTTCAGGGGCGGTAGAAGACCAGGAGAAAATCGGGAGCGGTAGGAGACCCAGAGAAACCCATCCCAACCCATTTTATCTTGCCATTTTTTCCCATCCCATTAGGGGCCATCCATCCACAAAAATATTTTCCATATCCCATTACGCCCCCTCCGTTGTGGCAAACATAACCCCATCGTGGTATCCCGTTGCGTCCTGTAACGGCGCCTGGCCCGTTTTGTTGTTGTGAGGGTAGTATTGGTAGTAATAAGGTGTGACTGGCAATTTTAATATTTTGTATCATAAAAATAAGATGATGGTAGATGTGGTAAATACCTTGTGGCTCCTTCGTACACAGCTTTGAGGTTAGAATCCTCGCGCCATAACTGTAAAGTTATGCCGTGTACTCCGGATGCTCACCCCTCTGTATTGTTAATTGTATACATGAGACTCTATTCAAGTGTGGGCATATTTGAGACATTCACATTTATATCAGGTTGGCGGGCATGTTAGAAATTGTGACGTATGTGTATGAGGGTGACGGCATGAGAGCGAGATAGCGAGTATGGGAAGTATAAAAGGGATGTACCGCTATTGAGCGCTCTCTCCATATTAATCTGGCAACCAATAAACATTGTAACATTAACAGATGTTATTACTACCCGATCCCAAGTACATCACAGTTGGCGCAGCTCGGTAGTTCGTAAATTTTTACGTAAATTGAAAGAATCTACGCGGTAGATTTCGGGATCTGACGGATTGTTGTCAGGATTGCAGGAAGCGATCGCAGGGAGCGATCGCATTAAGAAGAAATTGGAGCAGCCACACGCAAGTATTCGCGTGTGTGGGACCGACAAATTCCAAAATTATTGTCGTTCGGGTACACCGTGTAACGGGGTACAAAAGGACCGGATCAAGGATCGGGTCAAGGACTGGATCATCGTGTGGATTAGCCGGGAACCAGGACTTGGTTTCCGTCGCTGCAGTCTGGGAAGGAAGACCTCGGAGTAGGGATTGGATCCGCAGCTTTCGGGAGACGGAGCCAGACGGGGACGGTGATCTACAGCTCTGGGTGGCGTGCACGTGGAACGTGGAACGTGGACCTCGGAGTGTAGCCTTCTTGGAAGTGCTGAGATAAGTAGTCTTGATTATTTTGTTTCAGCTCTTCCCCCAATGGAGGGTGTTTGTAAAAATTTGGGGACGTTCTGTTACAGAACGGGAAACTGGTCATTGTTCAAGGAACGACTGGATCAGGCCCTCATTTTACATGATGACAAAGTGTTATCACAAGAACGCAAAAGAGCATTTTTGCTGAGTTGCCTCACCGAAGAAACTTTCTCTTTATTATGTGATCTATGTTTCCCTAAAAAGTTTTCTGTTTGTTCTTTTGATGATTTATGTAAATTATTTGATTCACATTGCAAACCTATTCAAAATATTTTCGAGTCGCGTGAGTTATTTTATAAGTGTAAACAGCTAGCTAACGAACCTATTAAAGATTACGCTGCTAGATTGAGAGGACTGAGTTTGACGTGCAATTTTGAATTGAGGTTGGAACCTTGTTTAAAAGACATATTCATTATTGGAATTTTCAATGAAAAATTGAAACATAAGTTGTTCGTTGAGGGGGTAAATACTTCTTTTTCGGAATGCGTTCAGTTAGCAGCTTCATGGGAACATGTTGTTAATTTTAAGAAAGTTGATACGAATTTAAATGTTGTGCATAAGGATAGTAATGTTGTCCGTAAATCCAGGTCGGATAGTCCGATCAGATTTAAAAGTGCAGTGCGTTGTAAGACGCCAGTAAATATTGCATTAAAAAAATGTTTTTTGTGCGGAAAAACGAATCATTTGCAGAAAGATTGTTGGAAGAATATTTTTTGTAATCGGTGCAATAAATCGGGTCATCCTAGTAATGTGTGTAAAAACAGTAAAATTAATGTAGGTAATAAGAATAAACGATTAAATTCGGTTTTTATGTTGCATGACGGCACGGGGTCGGAACCGATATTCGTAGATCTCATTATTGGTAACACTGTTCTGCGAGCGATTGTTGACACCGGCGCTGAGATTAATGCAATTCCATATGAAGTGTATTTAAAAGATTTTGTTTCTTGTAAATTGGAAAGATGCGATATTCAATTGTCAGGATATGACGGGAAACGGTTAAATATTGTAGGTAAAGTTAATTTAAGTGTGTTATTTTTAAATAAAAGTGTAGATACGCAGTTTATAATAATTAAAAACGGTAATTCTACGATTGTTGGTAGAAATTTTTTACAAGTTTTCGGTATCGGATTAAGTGGAATAAATGCGGTAAATACCAATGAGACTAGTTGTGATAATCAATTAAATTTTCGTGATAGTTTAAAGAAAAAATATGCTCATGTGTTTTCAGAAAAATCGGGTAGGCTTATAGGTTATGAAGCTAACATCGAAGTTATTTCGGAGTTCAGGCCAAAGTTTGTGAATCCAAGATCGTTACCTTTTAGTTTACGTGGAAAGGTAGAGGAGGAATTAAATAAGATGTTACGTGAAGATATAATTGAAAAGGTAGAAATAAGTGATATGGCTAGTCCGATTGTTGTTGTAAAAAAGAAAGACGGTTCAATTAGAATTTGTACTGATTTTAAAACCACATTAAACCCTATGTTAGCGAAGTTGAAATATCCATTGCCTCGTATAGAAGATTTAATTTCATCTTTAAATGGTGCGAAATTTTTTGCTAAAATAGATTTGCGTAATGCTTTTGGTCAGATTTCGTTGAACGAGAAGTCGAGAAAATTATGTGTGATAAGTACGCATGTGGGTTTATTCAGGTATAAAGTGTTGCCTTTCGGTTTGACCACAAGCCCGGCTATATTTATGCAAGTTATTCAGGCGGTAGTAGGTAGACTTCGTAACGTTCGTATATTTCTAGATGATATTTTGTTGTTTGGAAATTCTGAAGAGGAATTATTCTCTATTTGTGAATCTGTACTTAGCAAGTTAAGTGATTGTGGATTAACTATTAATGAAAATAAGTGTTCTTTTCTAGAAACTGAGATAGAATATTTAGGTTTTAAAATTTCGCGGAAAGGAGTTATGCCTTTAGAAAATAAAATCTGTGCGATTACTCAAATGGCAGTACCGAATAATGTTTCAGAACTTAGGAGTTTACTTGGGGTTATTTCATATTATAGAACTTTTGTTCATAATATTTCAGGTATTTTGTCTCCATTGTATAACTTGTTAAAAAGGGGAGTAAAATATGTGTGGTCTGAGGAATGTAATATTGCGTTTGAGCGAGTTAAGAAACTGCTGACGTCAGATAATATTTTAGTGCATTTTGATCCTAATTTACCAATTAAACTTATTTCAGACGCATCTGAAAAAGCGTTATCAGCGGTGATTTGCCATGTATATGATAATGGTTTAGAGAGACCTATCGCATTTGCTAGCCGATTATTGTCAGAAACAGAATTAAAGTACTCTATTTTAGATAAGGAAGCGTGTGCTATAATTTTTGGGTTGAAGAAATTCTTTCAGTATTTATACGGCAATAAATTTGTTTTGGCTTGCGACAATAAATCGTTAGTACACATTTTGAACACGGATAAGCAAGTACCTGTTTTGGCCGCTAACCGTCTGCAGAGGTACGCCCTAATACTCCAGACTTTTGACTATAGTATAGAGCATATTAAGTCAGGTGATAACAAAGCGGATTTCTTATCACGAATGCCGATTAATAATAAGGATAATTTAGATGTGTGTAGCGACGATATTGATGCTAGCGATTATTTTTTAAATTATATTGATTCTTTAAACGTGAATACGGTTGAGTCAGAGTTTGTGAACTTAATCGAGTCAGAAACAACATTAAATGCGGAAACGATGAAACAGTTTTCGATTAATGATGTAAATATAGCGAGCATTATCGAGTTCACAGCAAATGGTTGGCCGGATAAAAAGTTCTTAAAGGATGATTTATTGAAATTCTGGTATTTTAGGGATAAATTATCGACTTATAATTCATGTTTATTTTATAATAATAAATTTGTAGTTCCAAGGGAATTAAGGGAAATTATATTGAATTTTTTACATCAATCACATTTAGGCATTGTAAAATCGAAAAGTCTTGCTCGAAATTATTTTTTTTGGCTCGGAATGAACAATGATATAGAAGTAACTGTGAAACAGTGTGCTCGATGCATGGAATGTTTACCTACTCCATGTAAAGTTGAGTTGGCACCTTGGCCAATCAATGGGTTAATCTGGAGTAGATTGCATATTGACTTCATGGGACCGTTGGGAGGTCATAATTTTTTAATTATTGTTGATGCAACTACAAAATGGATAGACTGTCATGTTGTAAATAAGGTAGATTCGTTTTGTACAATAAAAGTTTTGAAAAGATTATTTTCTATGTTCGGAATCCCGGAACAAATTGTAAGTGACAATGGTACAGCTTTCACATCGTCAGTTTTTAAGGAATTTTGTCATAATTATAATATAGAATCATTGACTTCAGCTGTACAGCATCCTGCTTCTAACGGTTTAGCTGAAAATGGGGTTAAAACAGTGAAGAATTTTTTAAAAAAAATTATGGTAAATAATAAATTTCCTACTGATTTTGAAGATAAACTTTTGACATTTTTAGTTGATATTAGAAATACGCCTTCAATGTCTACGGGCATTGAGCCTAGTACATTAATGTTGGGTAGGAAGATTAGATCAATTTTTAATACGATTATTCCAATAGTGGATAATGTTGAGAGTCAAGGTTTTAAAGGAATTGACAACACGGTTAAAAACAAAATGTTATTGAGCCAGCATAAACAGAAAAAGTATTATAGAGGAAGAAAATTTAAAAAGTACTTTGAGGTTGGTTCTAAAGTTTTAACCAGGGATTTAAGAAGTAATGATAATAAATGGATTTTAGGAAAAATTTTTAAAAGATTGGGGAATAGGATTTATTTAGTTAAAATTATGTCTACGGGACAAATTTGGAAACGCCACCATGATCAGATTTCAGAGAGGAAGGTTAGGTGGGGGGAGTGTGACAGGTCTGATGATTTGCTGGACCTGGGTCCACTCTCGGATGTGGACATGACCAAATTTCCTAATTCCTCTAATTTTTGCAGGTCACCTACACCATGGGAGGGGAGGTTACGCCCTCGAGGTCAACGCCCACGCTTCACGTGAAGAACAAGAATAATTACATATACTATGGAATGGAAATATTTAGATATTTTGTTTTGTATAAATTTGTGAATAAAGAAATGTATGTAATTAGGTTTTAAGTGTGGGGGTGTGACGTATGTGTATGAGGGTGACGGCATGAGAGCGAGATAGCGAGTATGGGAAGTATAAAAGGGATGTACCGCTATTGAGCGCTCTCTCCATATTAATCTGGCAACCAATAAACATTGTAACATTAACAGATGTTATTACTACCCGATCCCAAGACACCACAGAAATGAAACACGATAGTCTTTAAGTTAAAAACAACAAGTTAAATAGTACTGTATTTCTTGAATAAGCACAAATGATGACATATGAGATGCGAACTTACCCCCCATCATTCCAGACCGCATGATTACTATTCTACGCTATCTAAGCTAACCGCTGGTGATCGTCTGCAGCTCTCCCTGGTCCACGACCGCATTCGGTCGAAGCGCTGGAATCGGGCGGACCGCCTGCCAGGATCGCCCCCACGTCCCGTCCTGTGATGTCCCGCTTATGAATCCCCGAGCTGGGCAGATGGTCTTCAACCAGGATCCTTCTAGAAACGCTAACGCGCCTCTCAGCGTGTAATCGGCGAGAGCAAAGTGGCGGAATCGCCTCTCAAATACTGACCACGTCCGGTTGAAATCGGTTACTTAAACGATCTCGGCATATACACATACCGAAGCGAGCGAGGATGGCCTTTATATTCCCTCGATTTTGCGTGAGGTTATTTTTATTCACTTCTGGATAATGCCGGTTTTTGGTTCGCGGCTCGGAACTTGCTTGGTACACAATTCCATTATATTGCACCGATTGAACACGATTGTAGGAAAGGAATACATTTACGGATATTGTACCTACTTCCCGTTGTGTTAAAAGAATTTTAAACGCTCGACTTTAATAATTATTTCTAACATGGCCCCGTGACGTTTTACTCGAGTCGGTGTGCCCAGTCCCGGCTCCAGTAGAAAGTGTCGTTGCCTGTGCAAAACTTCTTTGCTCCCTTCTCGCGCCGATATATGGTTGTTCAAAAAACCATAGACAATTATAAGATTGGTAAAATCAGTACCTAATTGCAGTTGTTATGCAATTATTAAATATTTTCATAACAGTCCCCTCCATCATGGTAACCCGTTATGCTCCCCTCCCCCCGTTGTGGTCAATTGCTGTTTTGGATTCGCGAGTTAGGGGGCGCTAGAAATAAAAATATTCTTAAAGTAGGCGGTGGGCAAAAAAAGGTTGAGAATCTATTTTTTGTACACCGACAACTTTGAAAATATTTTTATTTCTAGCGTCCCCTAACTCGTGAATCCGAACGGAGGGGCGTAACGGGATACCACGACAGCGTTACATTTTCCACAATGGAGGGAGCCAAGACGGAGGGGTTATAATGGGATACCACGATGAGGTAATATTTGCCATAACGGAGGGGGCGTATCGGGTGGGATGTGGGATGGGGCAAGATATGATAGCGTGGGATGGGTTTCTCTGAGTCTCCTACGGCCTCCCTAAAAGTTTAAAACGCCCCCCAATTTTATCTTGATTTTCAACCGCCTCCCTGAAGGTCTGAAACGCCCCCAAGCGGGCGTTATCGCCCACGTTGAGAACCTATGGTCTAGATATTGTCTTCAAAAATAACATTTAAGAGCTTTAAATCTTGTCTTAAAGTGTTTAAGGAAAATTTGTAACAAAGCGAAAGAAATTCGGGATGTGGCGGCTTAATCAAAAGGTAAAGCAAATATCTAGTATGGATATGAACTATTTTATTTTTGTCTTTTCAATTATAATGTATACAACATTGGAATTCAATTTTTCATAATTTAAAGAAATCTTTGTCAACTCTTGCTATATTTACTATTTATTTTTTAAATTTTATTATACAGATTATTTATTTTATTCGTGTGAGTGTGTGACTGTGTGTGTCCATTTACAATACACATGTGACACAAACCACACATTTATGGGTAAATAAAAGAAGAGTTAAATAGTAACATGAGATACATAGCTATTATAGCGGGAAATGAGCGGCACTTAAATGCGTCTATTGGTTTATTGTAATGAAACAATGGCCGTAAACTTAAATTACAATCTACAGTTTTACACTGGATATCGGAACAATAATTCATTCATATGCAGTATAGACAACTGCCTTGGAGCCTCGCATCGGCTAGGGGCCCACGCCCCGAGAAAAAAAATAACTTTATTCGTTAAGCAGCATTACAAGCCTCGATTACATTGAGCGAGTTGACAAATGTCAAATATTCATGGACAAACAATACTTTTAACATGATTTGGAATTCGACCATATCTTTCCGATAATCGACACTATGTAAGGGTGAACAATTCAAATAAATTGAATGACATATAATACAAATCAAACATAACTAAAGGCTTTATGGTTATTTCCTTTTGGGGTATTATGACGTGTTGCGCTACCTCCTCCTTTAGCCAACGTTTCGGACAGCGTTACAGTGTCCATCATCAGGGCAGATGTGTAAATGTTAGAGATGAAATGTGTGCTTAAGTACTTCGAAGCAATACCGTGTTGCCAGCCTCAATCCACTGCGGGCTGGCATTACAGTATACTTCAAGATGGTTTTTTGCATTTAGCTTTGGTGTAGCCGTCAATTACCGGATACCAAGAACTATTGAGCTTAGCTCCGTCGTCTCTATTAATGTTAATAGGATTTTTATGAATTTCAATTGCCTCTGTAATTAAGCGTGCTCTATAGGTTTTGGGTCTTCCCAGGACTTCAGGAACAAATCCGAAGTAATGGCCGGTTTCAATTAAATGCTCGGCGATTTCCGATTTGTCAGGGTGGCCAAGTTTACATGCTCGAAAGTGTTCCGATATCCTTTTGGAGATCGTCCGCTCTGTCTGGCCAACATAGACCTTATCACATCCGGAACAGCTGAGTTTATATACTCCATCTGTTTCCAGAGGAAACTTGGTCTTTGCAGACCTCAGTAGGTCTTGTATTTTGGTCGTGGTTCCGAAGACAGTCTTGATGCTTTCTTTCCTCAACAGTCTGGCAATTCTGTCTGTCACATTGTGAACATAAGGTAGGAAAGCACAGCCTTTAGACTCTTGTTCAATTCTGTCTTCGTTTGGTGTAGATTTGGCTCTTATTATTTGCCTTGTCTGCCTTGCCGGGTAACCGTTACGCTCCAGTGCATCGGTGAGCTTAGTAAGTTCCACTCCGATTTTTGTTTCTTCACATATTCTGGTCGCTCGGGTTACCAGCGTATGGATAAGTCCTCTCTTCTGCGCTGGGTGGTGATGCGAATCAGCATGTAGATACCGATTCGTATGAGTTGATTTCCTATACACTGTGTGTCCTAGGCTACCATCTTCTTTTCGCATCACTTCCACATCTAGAAAAGGCAGGATTTTGTGGTTATTTTCCAACTCCATTGTGAACTTAATTTTACTGTGAAGTGAGTTAAGATGGTCTAGGAATTCGTTCAGTTGCTCTATTCCATGAGGCCAAATGGCGAAAACATCGTCGACATAACGCCACCATACCTTTGGAGCAGCCGAAGCTGTGTCAAGTGCCACTTCTTCAAACTTCTCCATAAAGAAGTTAGCTAGAACTGGCGACAACGGACTGCCCATCGCAACTCCTTCCACTTGCTCAAAAAGCTCACCCTGAAATGCAAAATATCCTGTTTTGAGACAGTGTTCAAAAAGTTTGCAAATGTCTTCCTCATATATCTCCCTGAGCATTGTCATGGAGTCTTCTAGAGGCACATTCGTAAAAAGAGAAACTACGTCAAAACTGACAAGAATATCCCTTTCATCAGTCTTAACCTTCTTAAGTTTACTGATCAGATGTGTGGAATCCTTAATCCACGATTCAGTTTTTCCAGTTTGCATCTGTAGTAGTCTAGATAGGTATTGGGACAGTTTGTAAGTGGGTGCACCAATAGCACTGACAATCGGTCTCATTGGTATATCCTTTTTGTGAATTTTTGGAAGACCGTATAGGGCAGGAGTTCTGGAGGCTTTTACGAAAAGCCCAGATCGATCCTCTTTCCTAATACTGGAAGCTTTAACTAGCTCTCTTGTCTTCAAGTCAATCTTGTTGGTGGGGTTGTTTTTAATCTTCCTGTAAGTGCCGGCATCGCACAGGAGGTCTTCCATCTTTTTGATGTAGTCTACCGTATTAATCACCACAGTGGCATTACCTTTGTCGGCAGGCAGAACTAAGATTTCCTCATTGACGCGCAATTCTTTTAAGGCCACAAACTCTCCTTTTGTGATGTTTGGGCGGGGTATTTTTGCCCTTTTCAAAATATGGCAAGTCTCTTGTCGTATATCTTCTGCTTGGGTCTCTGACATTTTCTAGATGTGGAAGTGATGCGAAAAGAAGATGGTAGCCTAGGACACACAGTGTATAGGAAACCAACTCATACGAATCGGTATCTACATGCTGATTCGCATCACCACCCAGCGCAAAAGAGAGGACTTATCCATACGCTGGTAACCCGAGCGACCAGAATATGTGAAGAAACAAAAATCGGAGCGGAACTTACTAAGCTCACCGATGCACTGGAGCGTAACGGTTACCCGGCAAGGCAGACAAGGCAAATAATAAGAGCCAAATCTACACCAAACGAAGACAGAATTGAACAAGAGTCTAAAGGCTGTGCTTTCCTACCTCATGTTCACAATGTGACAGACAGAATTGCCAGACTGTTGAGGAAAGAAAGCATCAAGACTGTCTTCGGAACCACGACCAAAATACAAGACCTACTGAGGTCTGCAAAGACCAAGTTTCCTCTGGAAACAGATGGAGTATATAAACTCAGCTGTTCCGGATGTGATAAGATCTATGTTGGCCAGAGAGAGCGGACGATCTCCAAAAGGATATCGGAACACTTTCGAGCATGTAAACTTGGCCACCCTGACAAATCGGCAATCGCCGAGCATTTAATTGAAACCGGCCATTACTTCGGATTTGTTCCTGAAGTCCTGGGAAGACCCAAAACCTATAGAGCACGCTTAATTACAGAGGCAATTGAAATTCATAAAAATCCTATTAACATTAATAGAGACGACGGAGCTAAGCTCAATAGTTCTTGGTATCCGGTAATTGACGGCTACACCAAAGCTAAATGCAAAAAACCATCTTGAAGTATACTGTAATGCCAGCCCGCAGTGGATTGAGGCTGGCAACACGGTATTGCTTCGAAGTACTTAAGCACACATTTCATCTCTAACATTTACACATCTGCCCTGATGATGGACACTGTAACGCTGTTCGAAACGTTGGCTAAAGGAGGAGGTAGCGCAACACGGCATAATACCCCAAAAGGAAATAACCATAAAATTTTTGGCCGTGAAAATCTAAAATCATATATAACTAAAGGCTATACAAAAAAACGAGCTCTCCTGTACGAGTATTAGAGGAAGAGTGATATTTTCCATATTGGAATTACTTAATAGGAAAGTAAGCCGAAGCAGTTAGTAAATTCTTTTAAACACAAGATGTAAGTAAGTAAGTACCTCTTCAAATCATCGGGAGAATTTGTTTTTAATACCAGGAACTAAAAGCAAGATCCATCAGATTTGGCAACCAAATATTTTACGAAAACTGAACTTCCGAATGTTGAAAAACAACAATATTTATTAGTTTAACCAAGGAGAAGATAAAAAGAAATCGCAATTTTTTCAGTGTCCATATTCATATATACAGAATTATACGTTCTTCAGGATGATAAAACAAGAGCATTTTCTTGGTTTAATATTAATTTTTTAAGCTATACCTATTACAATATGCCTCCGAGACTACAGATCCTATATGCTGCCCTGTGCAACACTTACATCAACTTGTATTATTTGCCACAGGCCTGCCCCATCACAGGTTTGGCCTCGGAGTCTACACATCCTAAATGCTGCCCTGTGCAACACTTACATCAACTTGTATTATTTGCCACAGGCCTGCCCCATCACAGGTTCGGCCTCGGAGTCTACACATCCTAAATGCTGCCCTGTGCAACACTTACATCAACTTGTATTATTTGCCACAGGCCTGCCCCATCACAGGTTCGGCCTCGGAGTCTACACATCCTAAATGCTGCCCTGTGCAACACTTACATCAACTTGTATTATTTGCCACAGGCCTGCCCCATCACAGGTTCGGCCTCGGGGTCTACACATCCTAAATGCGGCCCTGTGCAACACTTACGTCAGTTTGAAATATTTTAGGAACTCACTGCGCATTCGTAATTTCAGAATATGGTTTTCCTGTTGCTGGCAACGAAGTTATTTTTAAGTTGATAATCTCTTGGGCGAGTTAATAGCGATAAGGTCTGTAGGTTATAACGACCAGTCGAATCAACACAAACTCTTTTTAAATATTTAATCAAAAATCAAACAAACTAACATTCACGCCGTTTCTCACTGGCTCATGTCATCTTTGGGGATGCTCTGCGGGGGGTCTTATTAGGAAAAGGACGGAGAGGAAGTTCTGGGAAGGAAAAAGGTATGAGGGGTGGGTAGGAATCTGGGGGTCAGTGTGTCCAGGAGTGACGGACCTATGAATCCATTCCACCCACTTAGCCGCAAGACGATGGGTCGAGAGAATCCGGCTAAAGAAATGAAAGGTCTCCCTCGACCGCCTCGTTGTAGGCGAGCAAACGCATCCGCCACCAAGACCTTGACACACATCACCCCAACACTACTGCTAAGTCACGAAACGTATTGAATCACTTGGGGTGACCTATGGCAGGGGTGTCGTAGTTCCCTTCTGTTTCGATTCAAGTTTTACTTTATTTTGTTTACCGGTTGGGCAGCGTTGTGAGGCGGGTTCAGGTAGGGGTTGTAGGAAGGGATTATATAAAGGAAAAAAATATGACAGCAGAGGTAGTCTAGCGGTAAGGCTCTTGACTCGCAATCCAAAGATTGCGGGATCGAATCCCAGCCTGGGCACATAAATTTAATTTGATTAATTTGTGTTATTTCACAATTAATTAATTAAAAATAATATACATCTAGTATATTTGCGGCACGTTCCAGAGTGGAAGATACTCTCAGTATTGCCCTGGTGTAAGACCACCAATCAGAATTGAAACGTTGCTTGAAATGGCTTTTAGCCGTGTTTGGTAATCAGGTCTGAATAGCCAGGGACTTCGCCACCTTCCTCTTCACCATCTCCTTCCCCTCCCCACTACCTTCAGCCTCACAACATACCCCAATCGGGATGTCATAGTCTCACTGGCTAAAGACGGGAGCAGTTGGAACTCTTGAGCTGAAACAGATGCCTGTAGCTCGTTTCACAAAAGTCGGCTTACACTAAACGAACCGTTCTCATGATGCATATGTCATCAACTGTGAACCAATGACTAAATAGCATATCAATGTAACATTCTGTCAAAACGGTTACACACAAATGGCGGCCAAGATGGCTGCCAACATAAGTAGGTACTTCGTTTCTATGGTAACCAATAGGTATTATTCAATATTATTTTATATGAACCGGTCAGTGGCTGAGTAGACATCACGTTTTGGACGGCGGAAATGGGTACCGCCGCCCCGGGAACCTTAATTGGATAACCAACACCTCTGCCATAGGTCACCCCAAGTGGTCCGCTACGTTTGGTGATTTAGCAGGGGTACCCGGGTTCATGGGATGAGGTGTGTCTAGGTCTTGGAGGTGGATGCCCAGGACACACTGAACCCCAGATTCCTACCCACCCCTTAAACCCTTTTCCTTCCCAGAACTCTCCTCTCCTTCCTTTCCCTAAAAAAACCCTCCACACAGCATCCCCAAAGATTACATAGGCCCTCAGGGAAATTATTTTCCTCAGGGCTTCTATGTGGAGCTCACGTAAAAAAAAAAAGACGTTTGGGTCCCACCTAGGCATCCCGTATTCGATTTTTAATTTTTTTTTTGGTTTTTATTATTATTTAAGTTAAAAGAAATATAATATTTCGCTTTATTAACTTAAATACAGAGCATATATAGTATAGTAGTACTAGCATGGAAGTAATATTTTTAATTTTGTTCCAACATCTTAAGTTTAAATAGTTTTTTTTTTTAGGTTTTTATATTCTTTTCATTACTCGGTTACACGGCTGGCATCCACAACTCGGCAACATTTTCGGCTTACTGTTTTGATAGTAGGAGATTTTAAAATATTGTCGAATTTATTTATTTATTTATTTGATGCAATATATTTACATTTTATACACAATTCAATGATGTTGACCTCACTGGGTGGTTTACCCGTGCTGAGGCCTCCATTTCATATATACAAAATTATACACAATACATATAAATATATAATGTTGGTGAAAAAGACGGAAAAAAGTAAATAAAAAACATACAATTAAGATAAATTAAACTTAAAAAGTAAAGATTTAAAATTAACATAAATTTAAAAATAAATAATATTATATAAGGTTAAAAACAATATTTTAAATAAGTGTTGTGTGTTTGTGTTTTATATTGGTTTTGTGTGTTACTTGTATGTTTTATTTTTATTTTATGCTATGATATTTTGGTAGTATTGTCTATTTTAGTCTTTAATCCATTTTGTAATTTTGTGTCGGAATTTATTTTTGTTTTCTTCAATTTTATTTTCCAGTGTTAGACTGTTGAATGCTTTTATATAGCGTGATATTGGTAGTGTCTTTGTCCAAAGCTTGTATTTACCGTCGGAGTTCTTAAGTTTTCTTTGTATGCTTGTCTAACTGGTCTGTTTGTGATATTTTGTGTGTGTTGAAGGTTGTTTTTTTGGTCAAAAATGTAATTTAGTAGCGATTTAACGTATTTATTTATTTATTTATTTATTTGTCGTATGTCTTATAATTGTCGTATGTCTAGTACGTCACAACGGTTGAATATTTGGTATGTATCAGTAAGTCTATGTTTAAGTATTACCTTTAAGATCGTTTTCTGCGCAATATCCAGGTGTTCGATAGTTATTCGTAACACGGAAACGTTTGTCTTTCTTTAAAAAAAAAAAATGAATCGGCATGTCAAGTCCTTCTCTTAGGTATTCTATTTAGTCACAGCAGTGACAGGCAGTGTGTTCGGGTACATAAATACTGTGGTGGTAGTAGGAGATGTCAAGTCATTCTCTTAGGACTCTTCTATTTAGTCACAGCAGTGACAGGCAGTGTGTTCGGGCACATAAATACTGTGGTGGTAGTAGGAGATGTCATGTCCTTCTCTTAGGTATTCTATTTAGTCACAGCAGTGACAGGCAGTGTGTTCGGGCACACAAATACTGTGGTGGTAGTAGGAGATGTCATGTCCTTCTCTTAGGTATTCTATTTAGTCACAGCAGTGACAGGCAGTATGTTCGGGCACATAAATACTGTGGTGGTAGTAGGAGATGTCAAGTCCTTCTCTTAGGTATTCTATTTAGTCACAGCAGTGACAGGCAGTGTGTTCGGGCACACAAATACTGTGGTGGTAGTAGGAGATGTCATGTCCTTCTCTTAGGTATTCTATTTAGTCACAGCAGTGACAGGCAGTGTGTTCGGGCACATAAATACTGTGGTGGTAGTAGATGTCATGTCCTTCTCTTAGGTATTCTATTTAGTCACAGCAGTGACAGGCAGTGTGTTCGGGCACACAAATACTGTGGTGGTAGTAGGAGATGTCATGTCCTTCTCTTAGGTATTCTATTTAGTCACAGCAGTGACAGGCAGTGTGTTCGGGCACATAAATACTGTGGTGGTAGTAGGAGATGTCATGTCCTTCTCTTAGGTATTCTATTTAGTCACAGCAGTGACAGGCAGTGTGTTCGGGCACACAAATACTGTGGTGGTAGTAGGAGATGTCATGTCCTTCTCTTAGGTATTCTATTTAGTCACCGCAGTGACAGGCAGTATGTTCGGGCACATAAATACTGTGGTGGTAGTAGGAGATGTCAAGTCCTTCTCGTGTATTTTATTTAGTCATTGCAGTGGAGGGCAGGCTGTTCAGGCTACATAAATATTGTCCTTACACTCCTTTCTTAGTTTATCCACTCTACACCTCAGCATTCCTTTCTTTATATTATTGATTACGCTTACAAGAGCCTTGCTTTCTTTACGAATCTACACATATTTAACATGGTCACAAGCCCACGGTTTTACCACACGTACGCATTAGAGATATCATACTTTCCTCTACCAGTGTCATACCTCACTACCATACATCAGCACTCCCCTCCAGATTCCTAGCTTTTTATGTGAGAACAGCACAATAGTCCCAAATTCTCCTAACTGTGTGGAGCTAGTTCTATGGCATCCCCAATTGGGGTATTTTATGAGGCTGAAGGTAGTTGGGAGGGGAAGGCGATGGGAAAATATATATTGGTCAATGCCTGGCTGTTCAGATCAAGTCAACAAACACGGCTTAAAACGTTTCTATTCTGAATGGTGGTGGTCTTTTGCCAGGGCGATACTGAGTGAATTTTACAATTTAAAACGTGCCGCAAGTATTGGTACTACATATTTAATGAGTGAAATGTGAAATAACGAAAATTAATCATGTGAAATTCTATTGCGCTTACCGGTATTTTAACCCGCAACCTTCGCATTGCTACGGCCGGCGTAGTCTAGCGGTAAGGCTCTTGACTAGCACTCTGAAGGTCGCGGGATCAAATCCCGGCGTGGCAAATAAATTTTATTTGATTAATTTGTGTTATTTCACAATTTATTCATTTAAAATAATACATAGTAGGTATCTATATTTGTGACACGTTCCAGAGTGGAAGATACTTTCAGTATCGCCCTGGTGTAAGACCACCATTCAGAATTAAAACGTTGCATGAAATGGCATTAGGGCGTTTACCAAAAAAATTGACCACTCGAAAATGACGTGTCCTACGATTTTCAACAAGATATTCTATAGGTTAATAATTTTAGAACATGTTTCTTAAAATAAGTCCTATAAAATAATTTTATAAAACTAATTATTTACATGTAGCAAAAACCATAAAAAACATATAATTAACATAAATATTCGTCAAATAAGTTAGAAAAGAGGCGATTTTTTGAGTGTCCTACCCTACTTTTGCAAAATTCCGAACGCATAATATTAATGTTTACCCAGTCTCTGTTTTACATTTTGTGTTAATTTAAATGGTCATATGTTCCAAATTCATTAACATATATATTACTTTTAGCAGAGTAGAGTTCAAAATAATAAAAAAAAATCTGTTTTGTTCTGTGCCTAAAAATGATGTAGGTGGAAAATTCCGCAACGCTACAACAATAAATCGATTTTGAACGGAAAGTTACCTTTAAATCATTGTGGGAATCGGTTTATTTTGATAAATGGCAAAATTTGCACAATAAACAATCGCCATCTTAGTTTTGAGCCGCAGTGTATGTCTCCTGTGACACGCTGAGTGGTTGGGCGTCACGTTGTGCTGTTTTTATTTTCCACTACGAACTTGGTTTTTGTTGGTAAGTAATAAAGATTTTACTTACAGCATTTGAAGGTTAATTACTTAAGTCATGTAGAATATGATTAAATATGCCAATTAGTGAAATCGGTCTTAAAAATAAGTGCTTTTTGAGTTTGTTTCTGTTCCGGCATCATACGTCACATCCAAAACGTGACGTGATGTACTAGGGTGACGTAATGGCATAATTATTAAGCATGGTTTACATTGTGCCAAATGATTTATTTTATTCTATGTACAGTAACTACTGCTGGTTTTTATGTTTCGTCATATTATTTTTTTTATTTTTAAGTCTATTGAAAGTAGGAATTAAGTTTTTATTTACAGTTTATTTCTGAAAATAATCCCTGGTGAGAGGTGTCTCGGGAAAGTCTCTTTCGTTATTCAGTTATTAGTTACGTCAGTATGGCGTTAAAAAAAATGGAAAACAAACTACGAAATCAATTTGAAATAAAGGTTTCGAATTCATAAGCTTATAACTAACTTGAACCATCAGAGACTTCGTTGGCTAGAAGTGATGTTATGAAAAATGAAAAATATTTAATTAAATTCGTTATCTTAAAACTTATGTTTGAATTTATGTGGATAACTTACTAACTATTTAAATTATAAATTTATAATGCAAATTGTTCTTAAAATTGTGCAGGATGTAAACCTGCCTTTATAGTTCCTAAACCGTGACGTCTTTTTCATTAACGTCACTTGTCCTATTGTGATGTGATAAAAGATTTAACTTTTTTTATATTAATTTGTTTAGAATAATGCTCAAAGATTAGATTTATAATACCATGATAATTTTATTATCTGTATACATATAAAATTACATAACTTTAAAACAAAAAAGCCAAAGTAAAGACTAAATTATTGTGCCATTGAATTTACCATATAGTAGCTTTGTGGAATAATTTTATTAAGAAAAGATATTATTTCATTTAATTACCTATCTTAAGTTATGTGTTTTTTGAAGACTGTTTAATTTAAACGATAGTTTAATAAATAATTAATTAAAATTGCCACAGAATTTTACTTAAATCTTACCTAAAGTTTGTGACGTAATAGAAATTCGCATCACCTGTACTTCATTAAAACATTGATTTCCTACTAAATAGTAGAATTTTCGTATTTATATTTACTATTTTTACGAAGTTAGATATATTATTAACGCAATAAAAAATCGTTTGTTATTAAAAAAAAATTTTTTTTGGTCGAATTCCATTACGTAACGGACATTTTTTTGGGTAAACGCCCATTAGCCGTTTTTGGTAACCAGATCTGAATAGCCAGGTACTTCCCCACCTTCCTCTTCCCTATTTCCTTCCCCTCGCCACTACCTTCAGCCTCACAACATACCACAATTGGGGATGCCATAGTCCCAATGGCTCCAGACGGGAGCAGTTGGGACTCTTGTGCGGTATTCATGCAAAAAAAATTGCGAGTCAAGAGCCTAACCCCTCGACCATGGAGGCCGATAATAATATAACATTAAAAACCACAAAAACTGGAAGAACACCGCCGGAATGAGCTATTTTTTTTTCACAAATTGGCAGTGCTAGAGCTCACCAAGGAAGCGTTAGTTTGAAAAAATTCACTGAAAAACGTTTCTGTTATTATTTTGTTTAAAATAATTAAAATTGTTTAAACAGAACTTCTGACGATTGTATAATTTGTTTAAGAAGAATGGTTGTAATATTTATTTTAATACTGTGTATGTGTTTTTTTTATTAAAATCTACCTCGTTTTGAATCTTGCACTTAATATACGTAAATATATATTAAAAACCCATATATTATTAATTTATGATATATATTACGACATCTGCAATCCAAAAACTGTGTCTGTTTTCTTTCTCTTTTAATGTAGGTAGGTATATTGTTAAAATGCACCTCTTCACCACGTTTTATACCCATTATTATCTTTTATCATCTTAATCATAAAAACTGTTTTTTTATAAATGTATGCACCTAATTAAAGAAAATGTTAAATTTTGTAAAAGTTAAAAAGGTGTTGATAATTAATTAATATGATTAATTAATAAAAATAAATAAAATCATTTCCGATTTTCGTACCAATAAAAATACAGGGTGTAACAGGACGTACCCGAGGGATTTTAAATGAAATTTTCGTCTCCGGTGACTTCTTTTATGACATTTTTTTTTCTTCAAATTCAAACAAAAAAAATTCTTCCGCTTGTTGTCATTGGTCACTCAGCCGAGTAACCGACCAACCCCTCACCCCGCCTCCAACTGTCCAACACCTACCGTTTTTTAATGTTTTTGTAGAAAAAATAAAAAAAAAAACATCAAAAAAATCACCGGAGACCAAAATTTCATTTACATTTTTTTCTTCAAATAATGTCATAAATCGATGGTTAAAATCTCTTGGGTACGTCCTGTTACACCCTGTATACAGGTTGTCTGGAAAGGAGGCACAAGCGAGAAATGGATAAACAAACAGGATGTTCGGAAACTAGGCACAGGCGGGAACTGGATACACAGGCAGTGGCGGCTCGTGACTTTTGGGTGTACTAGGGTGCTAATATTAAAAAAATAAAAATGGCGTCATGGATGTTTTCGTATGCGAAAAATTTTTTTTTTTTTTTTTTAAATCGGTGTTTTGTATGAAGATTTTTCAGGAAATCGGTGCGGCACACCGCCAAACTGAAACATCCTGAAATATTTCATACAAAAAACTGGTTTTCAAAAAAAAAATTTTTTTTCGGCTACAACAACATCAATAATGCCATCTTTTTAATATCAGCACTGTAGCACACCCAAAAGTCACGATCCGCCACAATATACAGGGTGTCCGGAAACTAGGCACAGGAGGGAACTGGATATATAGCGTGTCCGGAAAGTAGGCACAGGTGGGGACTGGATATACAGCGTGTCCGAAACTAGGCACAGGAGGAACTGGATATACAGGGTATCTGGAAAATTGGTTAAAGCGGAAACTGGATATAAAGGGTGTCTGGAAACTAAGCTAAAGCGGAAACTGGAAACCCAGGGTGTCCGGAAACTAGGCAACAGCGGGAACTTTTTTTTACTTTAACTCCACACAGGAGGCCCTGAGGAAAATAATTTCCCTCAGGGCCTATGTCATGTGAGATGCTGTGTAGAGGGTCTTTTTGAGGAGAGAAAGGAAAGAACATTGGTCTTGAAGAGACCCATGTTGTAGGAAGGAGGAAACACAGAGGCTTGGCGTGTTTCCCGACTATGTACCGGTGCCGAAGGGATCAATGACGCTAGTACCTCGGAACATCTTCTATTGTAATACCGGTAGGACAAGGATAGCGCGACGCCGGTGCTCTAAAGATTGCAATCCGTCTGTTACGATGGGAGAATCTATCAAATGGACCGCCCGTTTCGGCACAGAGTCGAGGGTATTTTTCAGGTATTTTGAATTCCAGACAAGAGGTGGTTGCCAAATTCAACCGTGGGGCGCACTTGCAATTTGTACAGGATTAGCAATTGTGTTCTATTAAAGTATCTGCGGGACTGCGGGCCCTGTAAAGTACGCCCAGTTTTTGGGAGGCTAACTTTACTCTGGCTTCGATGGAGCCCCCATACCTGAGCTGGTCACATATTTTATTACACATTTTTTTGCAAATTATAAAATTTTTACTTTTCGATGTCGACTCTCATAGACGCCGTTTGACTTTGGAACGCTGCAACAGTATTCATAATTTCTGTTAATGATTTATTCATGCCTTGTAATTCCAGATTCAATGCGCTCAGTTTTCCGGTAAAATTTAAATCGGCTAAAACCTAATCTAAAAAGGCTAAATCACATTGCCAGTATAAAAATCACAAAGTTGGTGATAATCGTCACCCCTCTCTTCAAGAAAATTTGTTATTACGTCCAATAACATGATGGATCAGCATTTTAAAATCACACAAAATGATACGCGCAGCTCTTGTGTGGGTTCTTGTCCGGCTACACATCTGAGTTCTTGTGCGGGTGCGGGTTCTATTGGGTTCGAGTTCTTGGCCAGGGGCCCTATTCCTGACGGTCGATCAAAAGTTCCTCGTTATGCGCCTCGAAGAGAGCGAAAATTTATCGTCGTCGCGACGAACTTTGTCGAATCCTTCAATTTTACGTATTCTTGAACGTCGACCGATCGAAATGATGATTATATTGGCAGCCCTGTGAATATTGTCTATGTTCTTGGTGTTTTTGAGATTTCTATGGTTTGACTGTCACTGTCAGACTAAAAACAAAACAACAACAGAAATGGCCGCGGGTTACATCACGATTGCTCAGAAACAATTACTAATTGAATTAGTAAGTTCGGATGTGGAACTTGTGAGTGGCAAATTTTCCTCAACATTTACCTTCGCCGAATCCAGACGGAGATGGGTGGCGATTGCCGAAAAATTGAATGCCATGGCAGGGGCCAACAAAGATTTCAAACATTGGAGAAAGGTTTGTTTTGATTCATTTCCACTTAAAATGTCTATTTGTTACCCTAATGCTTCGTTCAGATGAAGCTCTGCCTACGACAAATTTTTATTCAATAAAACAAACACCATGCTCACATCTAACATGGATTCCATGCCTAATCAAGTCAACTCGACATCTCTTTGAAGTCATTAAAACCCTAACATATTTAACCATTTTTTAATATATTTTTTATCATCACTTTACTGAAAAGGTTCTAAGTTGTCCGGTCACCGCTCACATGGTGTTTCGTTTAGCCTAACTTATATGTTTTGAAAATCACAATATTGAAAAGAATGATAATGGGGCTACGTTATTTCAAAGCTGATTGTTTCAAAATTCAAGTAAAATTGTTTGATATTGACGTTGTCCTGCTTTTTGAATAGTTTAAGATCTTATAAAGTGTCTTTCCACCAATATTTTGTGTAAATAATTAATTTGATTCAAAAATCTTTTCAGACTTGGCAAGACTTACGGTCAAAGGCCAAGTTAAAGCATGCCTCCTTGAGGCGGCATTCGGCCGAGACGGGAGGCGGACCACCAGAGCCAGCAGTCAGCCTCAACGCGACTGACGAGCTGATACTACAGTCAATCAGCCCAGTCTTGATTATGGGCCACACGGAAGTTCAACATGGGGAGGTCAACTTCGACTTTGAATCACTTGGAGGACCACAGTCTGTTGCTGGCTGCAGCAGATGTCAGACTGTTGAGGTGCCGCTGTTCTCGGAGGCCACAAGTCCCCTTGTGGTACCTCCTACCCATTTTAGTTTTATCTCGGAGATAAAAATGTTTTTTTTTTTAAATTAACCAAAGATAGTTACTATACAATATCAGGGTAATGAATGCAAATTTTATTTGTATCATGTATAATTTTAATGTTTAACTAATTAACACCAGAAAATAATTTACTAGAAAATATCAGACTTGATTAGTTTCATCAGTGTACTAATTGTTTATTTTTCGCTTGCAATACAAAATATATTGAAATAATTACAATTGTAATTGAACATCTGAAACCGTATTGTTTTCTGCATTCTATGATAAAAATTGTGATATTATGCTACTGCATTTTAGTTTTATCGAAGATAAATATAATGTTTTTCTAAAATTAAGAAAAGATATTTAGTAGACAATATCAATAGAAGTTTTGTAATTGAACAGCTGAAGCTGTGATGTTTGCTGCGTTATATGATATAAATTGTGATATTATGCTACTGCATCTTAGTTTTATCGAAGATAAATATAATGTTTTTCTAAAATTAACAAAAGATATTTAGTAGACAATATCAATAGCAGTGTTGTAATTGAACAGCTGAAACTGTGATGTTTGCTGCATTATATGATATAAATTGTGATATTATGCTACTGCATTTTAGTTTCATAATAGAAAATATCAGACTTGATTGGTTCATTAGTACTAATTCTATATTTTTAGCCTGAATTACAAAATATATTGACATTGTATATTAACAACTGTTGTTTCTGTATTATTTAAAAAAAAATAATGATATATTAATGTTAAATACATTTTTTATGATCACATCATTGTTTTCTTACATTTTACATCACTATATTATCACAAAAAATATTGTATTTGAAGTGTTTGTTGTAACGCAGCCTCACCTCACCATTCATTATTTGACTAACTAACTAACCAATCACGCCGTTTCTCCGCAAGGGTGGGCAGAGAAGACGGACCGCCAAACAACTCGGTCTTGGCACACATTCCTTGCCTTGTTCACATTCATACAATGTCTCATACATGCTCTTCTATTATTCTGACTCTTGACATGGCCCGACTCAAGTATCTGATTCACTTGGTCGTGCCATGTCTTTCTTGAGCGTCCTCGACTTCTTCCACCATTCACATTTGCATCATATATTCTTTATACACTCCTTTCCTCGTTCATTCGCTCCACAGGCCCAAACCATCGGAGCGTCCCTTTCTTCATCTTACACATCACGCTGACATCAGCCACATGCAACGCTTCCCTCATATAGAGACGCAATTGCCTGAATGAGCTTCGTATTCACTCTGTACTTGGACAACACCTATAGCTTTTTCCTGTCAACTCGGTCTCACTATTGTTTGTCTAATATCATTAATAATAATACGATCAGACACTTGACAAATAATATACAGTGAACAACAACAAAATGATAATAAAGACTAGTATAAATACAGAAAGAATTTTGAAATAATTTTGAACTATCCTATTTCTAACAGCTCTACCAGCCACTAAATCTAGGTTAATTCTATTAACAGCCCCAGGCTCAAGTGGAGCCAATCCTCCAGCCATAAATAAACCAGTCATCCTCCAGCAATCAGACCTAAATCTAGATTATGATCAATCAGGTATTCTGGAAATACAATTGTCGGGTGCGAAAATTGCGAGTGTGAAAGGTCGCGCAGGAAAACAAATAAAACCAAATTTTGACAGCTAATTGCATAGATACGCCAACTTCACACCACTCGCTGCTGTGTTTCTACTGGGTAGACCCACTCGTTGTTATGTGGAGTGACTTTTGACGTTTGGCGTCTAAGAATGTTACTTCGACCAAGCTCAGGAATAACCAAGTCGACTAACGGACGTACTTTCGACGGAGATTGCGAGCGAGAACGCTTCGGGAATAGCTACCCTGACCCGTGCCTGCGATTGACTGGACTAATGGCTGCGATCGACCGGTCGATCGCGATCGTCCGGTTAGCCATCTCTGGTCTATACAATTAAACTTATAAGATCAGTGTAGGATATAAAGTTTTGAGGAATAATTTGTTTTTAGTTAGTTTATGATAGGTTGAATTATTTATTAGTATTGTGTACGGTTTTTAGATTTAGGAATTATGGTTTTTTGCCCTTGTTTGTATTTTGTTTTTTGGTGTATTTTCTTAAATGGTTCATAAATTAATAAAAGCGAACCCCGGAGGCGGCCTATGTGTTCAAAATTGAAAGGCTACCGACATCTGTGGTTTGCTTGAGTAAAATCCGATTAAGTTATCATAGATCAATAAGATGGTGTGAACCTTTGATAAGGATTCAAGTCGGTATTGTAGGAAATCATTTTAGCTGATGTCCATTTACCACACCTAGTGATTTTTATGTGGTTTGTTTATGAGTTGGATTTTTACATTATAAATTGGATCACTTCTGGTTTTTAGTGTCTTCTTCTACGCAAAAGTTTAAATAGTAAACAACCGCCAGTTTGGACCCGGTGTAAAATTATTATTTGCATCGTTATGTAAGCATTAACCCTTGATTTACCCGGTGACTTCATACATTCACAATTATCCGGTGGAGTTCCCAGGACTCCCGGAAATAAAATCGTAAATATAATATGAAATAAACATTTTTTTAATGAAATATTACTTATATTTATCTATAATATAAAAATGAATCGCTGAATTTGTAGAAAAGAAGTATAGTGAAGAGCAAATCTCGAGAGCAGCTGAATCGATTTCGCTAATTCTTTTTTTAGAATATTCCTTGAAGTACGAGAATGGTTCTTACGGAGAGATAAATTAAGAAAATTGCGCAGAAAATTGGATAATTTCAGAAAACATCGCACGTTTGGCAGTTCGCGTGTTTGAGAATGACATTTTGCATAACAATGACTATTTAATCAGGATTCTATTTTTGAAAATCTTTAAGTAGATAAATTTATTTAAAGTAGGTACTCCCGTAATAGTTTGAATCGAATCAAGAATTTTAGATATTTTAAATGGGTACCTATGTTAGGTACCAAATTTAATATACATGAAAAATGGAAATTTGAATAAAAATTGTAAAAGGTGGCACGCAGGCTGTTTAAAAACTGAATGTACTGGGATTGAATATGTGGAACGCGGAGCGAGGCGTAGCATTATGAAATATTTTTAGTTTGCTGTAAATAATTTGCTGATTACGTTTGAAAGCACGCTATGTTCAGCGGACGCCGCCAATATATTTAGAAATCGAAATAATAAAAGCAATAAAATGATATTTATTCAATAATCGCACACTTATTTACCATGTGGCGTTTTTTTAATAAAATGAAAACAAATCGTTTTGTACAGGTTCACCACTTATTTATGAAACATGTTACCATAACTCCAAACCAATGTTTCTTCCTCACTCTCACTAATAATGTTATCACTTTATCTTGATGACGAAGTAACCACTGTTTTCCAAAATGTTATTTAGTCGGAACCACTTATTCAATCAAAATTATCAACATTTTTTTGTATTCTGCGATCAGTGGTAAACAATTATTATACGTATAGGTCAATATTATACCATAACACATCTATTGTCACGCGCAGAATTAATTAATTAATTCCTGTAACAGATCGGCTCGGTCTGTCTGTCCGTTACGAACCGATCGGTGTGTGAAAGTGCGATATGGATCTACATTACCAACTACTGCTAACATTGTTAACTAACCTTATAAAAAATCAATATTATAAAAAATACACCAAAACTTGACAAAAAACACTGAAACAAATATTTTTTCAACAAAGCCATTAATTATACCTATCATTAGACAGCTTTTTGAGTAGATGAATTGTATTTTTTGTTTTTCTTTGTCTGTTAATTGTACTTGTAACATTAATTCTTATAAACTTTCAGACATGCGATAATAAGAGTTCAGACTGTTATTATTTTGTAATTTTTAATTGCAATTATTTCAGTTACTATTATTATACTTAATTTATACATTCTCGTATATTTAAATTTGTTAATTAATATATTCTTGAAATCTTCACTTCAAGCATTGAAATAAAAATAAAAATCAATATTATACCCACGCACAGGCATTGCCTTTGTGGGATTTTTTTGTTCATACATTTATTGTATTAAGCTTTTTTATAAACTTTCATTATTCCTCAATATCGATAAATGTATGTACCCCACTATCTTTCAAATACACAATAGATAATAAAATCTTAGAAAAAGTCAAAGAAATTAGGGATCTTGGAGTTGTGTTTGATACGCAATTAAACTTTATAAATCACATACAACAAATAACTAATAAAGGCATGAAAACACTGGGATTTATAATCAGAATAATTAAAGACTTCGATTCGCTGGAAGTTATAAAAATCGTATATTTGTCACTCGTACGCAGCTTGTTGGAATATAATTCCATAGTTTGGTCCCCATATTATCAAATTCATATAAGAAATATCGAAAAAGTGCAGCACAAATTTTTAAGATTTATTAATTTCAAGTTACACATACCTATTCAACACATTAACTACACATCTTTACTAAATACACTTAAATTGCATTCCCTAGAAAACAGAAGAAAAATAAACGATCTAACTTTTTTGTTTAAAATTATTCACTCCGAATTAGATTGTTGCGAACTCCTGCGTCTCATTGATTTTAAAGTACCTACTCGAGAAACAAGGCAAAACATATTATTCTGCAACAATAATTCTGTAACCAACTACCACACACATGCACCAATTTCACGATTACACACACTAGGGAACAAATTCACCTCAAATATCGATGTATTTAATACAAGTTTACCTTTATTCAAGAAATATCTGAACAATATTTTTATGTAGAATATTTTGATATCTAAGGAGCATCACATAGGAACTATTGCATGTATTTGCGTATTTTTATAAATCTACAATGTAAAAACCTATAACCGTTTTCTTTTTAAGTATCTTGCATTTTGTCATGTATTTTTCATCCCATTTAATTAGTCACCTGTAAATTTTGTAATTACTAACATACCTACTAGTTTATTTCTATGCCATTTATAACTTAGAAACTTTCTCTTTTATTGTAATGCACTATCTTTCCTTAAATTTATCTGTATACTTACCTTTCATATGATGTTTACTAGTTATATTCTTATAGTTTATCTTTTTTATTTAAAAACTGTCTCTGTATTATAAACTTGTCATGTAAAAGCCCATCAGGGCGTTGAAAATTAATAAATAAATAAAAATAAAATAAATTATTTTTATGTATCTGTTATGTGTATTGTGTCAAAAATTTTCATTAAAAAAACAACTTACTACCACTAACATAGCAGACTAACCTACTAAACTAACATTGGAAACCATCGTTCTAACTACTACTAAAATTTAAACAAACCCACTAACATTGTTAACAAACCTACAAACATTGTAAGCTAACCTACTAAATATCTACTACTTACATTGTAAACTAACTTAATAACATTGTAAACCAACCTACTAATATAAACTAACTAATAAAAAGTGATTTTTAAAAAGCGTGTTTTTCTTTTCCTAAAATTTACTTCGATGAAATTTATTTTGAAATTCTGAAAGTGGTCCACGGATATAAAAAGTTTAAGAACCACTGCTTTACAAACACTTTATAATCCCTAGTTTCCTAGAAAATTTGTCTAAACCCATTTCAAAGAAAACTGATAACACTGAATTACATAAGACGTTTTGACTCCTAAGCCCCAGATAGGCCAATCAATTCGAAAATCTGTTCAAGAAAAGTCGATATTTGAAAATGTTTTTTCTTCATTACTTCCTCACAGGAGGACCTGAGAAAAATAATTTCCCTCAGGGCCTATGACATCTTTGGGGATGCTGTGTGGAGTGTCTTTATAAAAAAAGCAAGGAGAGCATGTTCTGGGAAGGAAAACGGTAAGAGGGCTGGGTAGGAATCTAGGTTTCAGTATCAATTCAGGGTCCAGGACATCCACCGCCAAATCCAGACAAACCTCACCCCATGAATCCAGGCACCCCTGCTAAGTCACGAAACGTAACGAACCACTTGGGGTGACCCTTGACAGAAATGTTGTTTATCCAATATTATATTGTTCAATACAATATTGTTCCCGGGGCGGCGGTACCCATTCCCGCCTCCCAAATTGAATAGTTTGATCAATTTCAAATATGAAGTAAGGACAAATTGCACTTACTTCGTGTTCCCGGATACGCCCGCAGCACAGTTCTATCCGCTTATCTCTTCGGTGGAATTAGCAGTCTGTGTGTTGAGGTAAATAGTTTTTAAAATAAGTATCAAAGAAAATAATCAAGGAATGACAGTGTAGTACGAGTATGTACATAAAAGCGTTAAATTACACCTACCTCAACATACGGACCTATAATACCACTGAAGACGTAAGCGGATAGAATTTATTGTTCTGTGGGTATGTCCGTGAGCTCATCAGTTGAAATGAATCAAACATTTTTTCTTGAATAGATGGTGCCTAGGAGGACTCCAGATACTAATATCTACAGCCCGTAGGTTTGACAAATATCTACAGCTCATATGTTGAACTAATATCTACGAACTTCAGAGTGTTGATTAATATCTACAGAGCGTAGGTTGAACTTATCAGCTAAATGTGTCCAATAGTCGGATATTAGGGATTTTTACATAAAAATACTTTCATAAATTAAGTTTTTTAAACTGCATACGCAATATTACGTTATTCCAATATGCTATACATAATTGCAAATCCAACCTCTGACAGTACTGTAGACATTCGTCAACACTTTGGTTCTCATAGATATTAATCAACAGTTTGAGCTGTAGATATTCGTCAACACTTTGATTCCCATAGATATTAGTTCGATTTTTTCAGTTTTTGGAATTCCTGTAGATATTAGTAGACGCCTCCCCTAGGAGTCGGAAATGAAGCCTCGCGTAGTTAGATGATATCAGTTTTCTTTGAAATGGGTTTGGTTGTCATTTCTAGGAATTATTTCTGTTCAGTGTATTGAAATATGCAGAGACGAGCAATCAGATAATCCAAGTTGCCTGCTTTCAAGGTGTGGTCCAATAATATTGTGTTATCTTATATTACGAGGGTCAGTCAAAAAGTAATTAATTAATTTATTTATTTATTTATACTGGGTTTTTACAGGTTGTTCACACACATGTGAGAACAACCCAATTATAAAAACCCAGTTAATTATACAAAAAGGCAAAGTTAAAAATTATGTACAATCAATTAGCCAAATAATACAACGATTAATTTTGGAACAGTTAAAATAAAAATTAAATAAAATAAAACAAAAAAAATAGAAATTTATTAAAATTCAAAATTTACTCAAATAACAATTAAAGAGAGTCAAGATAAGAGACATAATTAGAGACACAAATGATAGATACAAAATGAATCAGCACATATTTTTCAGCAATCGCAGAGCATTTTTTTTAATCCATATAAATTATTATCGACAAAAATATCTACTTCAGCACACTCTATCTTATTATGCAGTCGACACATTTAGGTCAGAGGGCTAAAATAGGCGATATTGTTTTTAAATGTATTCAGGTGAAACATATTATGGCGTCTTAAACAATCGGAATTGGGAACATTTATATCAATATTGCTAAGACACAATGAAGTATCAAGATGGCCGTGAATTATTTTATGTGAACATATTAGATCAGTCAAATCCCTTATGATTTTAAGTGTATTAATTTTGAAGTGTTCAAGTTGCATGTCGTATGATCTAAGATGTTCAGATAATTGACATTTAAAAGATAATGTGATGTCTTTTTCATCTTTTTTCTACTTAAATAAAGTTAGTAAAGTGAAAATTTTGAATTTGGTGCTATTTCTCAAATATTCTACAATCTGCTGCAGTAGTAATTTTTTACATCAACAGGTGACAGCACTGCAGTTGCTTACAAAATGGCTGATATCGATTTTCGTATCAGACAGCGTTCTGTGATTGATTCTTGACTGTAGAAAGTGAAACGCCCATTCGCATTCACGAAAGACTTAAAAATGTGTCCAATGATGCAACAGTGGATGTCAGCACTGCTATACGATGGGTTCATCGCTGTAACGAAGCCAAGGACAAACACCGCTGGCTGAACAAAAGCGGAGCGGCAGGCCATTGATTGCACGCAATATTGAGAGAGTTGATGACATCATTCGTGATGACCCCAGATAACCACACATATCGCATTATCTCCGTCAGTAAAGGCAGTGTTTTGACAATTATTCGACAACTGATTATGCAACAAAAGTTTGTTCAAGGTAATAATAAACAAAAAAATTAATTGCCTCGAAACACTAGCAGCGAAAAGCATTTCTCTGGAAAGAAATGTGACTGGCGACGAAAAATAGGTTTATTTTTTCGAACATTAATTAAAGAGGTAGTCAATGGAATGGCATCACACAAACTCACCAAGGACCAAAAACATCAAAACTGTGTGATCGGCCGGGGTTCTGGCAATGGGTTCTGGATGTGACCGTAGGTACTTTTTGCAACACTGTGATAAGTACCCTTGTTAAAAGATGAACCAAAGCTGTGGAAATGTACGGAGAAAAGTAACAAAATAATCAGCATCTTTTTAATTGATAAACTAACGTTAAAGACAAGATTTTTATGCATAGCACAAAGGGTAACAATTATTATAAGCAATAATTATCAGCCTGAAACACTCATCCACATTGAAAAATCTTGCGAGAAAAGATACATGCCGCCAACGGGACTTGAACCCATGGTTGTTTTCAGGTGGAAAAATGTAATAAACTGTAATTGTTGAATGAAACACTAGTACATATTGGATTATTTGGCTGGTATTAGATAAGCCTCTATAGCTCAGTGGTCAGAGCACTTGACCGGCAATCAGAAGGACACGGGTTCAAGTCCCGTTGGCGGCAAGTATCTTTTCTCGAAAGATTTTTTCAATGTAGATGAGTGTTTCAGGCTGATAATTATTGCTTATAATAATTGTAATAAAATAATCATCAATAGTGTGATTTTCAACCCATGTAATTACATTTTTTTATTTCTTGACTAATAAAGAAGGAAAAATGAAGGAGGCATTACTTTTTGATTGACCCTCGTACGATTGTGAAATTTATAATTCGCAAATGATGGATGCCTTTTCGGGATTATCATGATAATTTAAAAACGCAGGCAGCACAAGTATCTACTTGTGTACAGGGTGTCCCGGAAGTTTTGAATCAAACCAGGTGACCGAAATGTGGTGGTCCTATTCTTAATTTTTTTAACTTTATATCAATTTTTGTAGTAGAGTATGAAAATTGGAAGGCGGATATGGGTACCGCCGGTCCGGGAACCATTTAATGGATACCTTACCATAGGTTACCTCAAGTGGTTGGTAACTTAGCAGAGGTGCCATGTTTCATGGGGTGAGGTTTGTCTAGGTCTTATTTTATTTATTTATTTATTTGAGACACAAACAGGATATTTATAAAACATTTTTGTGGGTTAAATATAATAAATTAAAATACAAATATAAATATCCCTTGACTAATGTGTCTGCAGTAATCACATTTGAATTTTTACAGAAGCAAACACATGAAAAACAATGCAAGTATTATTTATACATAACTTTAAAAACAAAAAAAAAACTAAATACAAAATTGAAATACATTATAAGTATACAATATTTATGAAGTATTTCCTGAGATGTAATAAAACAACCAAAAATTCAATTTTTTTAGGTGCACAAATCGTGGAGATATTTTTTGAAACATGTTACATTATTTAGAAAAATATCTATGAAAGTGTGTATTTTAACAAGATCGTTGTATGATCGACATATTCTGGACATAGGATTAAAATATCCAGTATTATTGGTAAAAATTTCAGTCCAGAATATGTTTAGGTTTCTGGTAGATTTGGGCCTGGCGTATATCTTGATTTGGTTGACTAAGTTACTGTCTACACGATTATTCACAATTTTATATAGCATTAAGAGGTCATTTATGTTTCGTCTTTTAACCAGACTTTCTAATTTGAAATGTCTAAGTCTTTGTCCGTACCCGTCTTGAAGATGATAGACACCTGACAGGTAAGACAAAATCCGTGTAAATTTTCTCTGGACTGATTCGAGTCTAGATATCTGAGTAATATAATGTGGATTCCAGACTGTTGACCCGTACTCAAGAACACTTCGGATTAAGGAATTGAATAGAATTATTAGACTGTTAGAATTCTTAAACAGTTTGGTTGATCTTACAATAAAACCAAGTAATTTATTTGATTTACACACAATGTATTCAATGTGTTGATTGAATGTTAGTTTGTTGTCAAATATAATTCCTAAATCTTTTATTGATTCAACTGTTTCTAGATTGTGACCACATATGCTATATGAATACAGAGTTTTGTTGGTGTTCTTCGTGAAATTTATAACTTTGCACTTAGCTATATTCAGTTCCATTTCATTGCCAACACACCAATTAGATATTGTGTTAAGGTCTTGTTGTAAGAGTGGACAATCTTTCATAGATTTAATTGCTTTATATAATTTGAGGTCATCAGCATATAGAGAAAAATTACAGCGGAGTTTGTATGTAAGGTCGTTAATAAAGATTAAGAAAAGTAAGGGTCCAAGGTGAGATCCTTGTGGTACGCCTAACGTAACTAATATTGGGGAAGAGTTAAAACCGTTGACAGTAACTAATTGACTTCTATGTGATAAATATGATTCTAACCAACGAAGCAGATTTCCGTGAATGCCGATTTTATCCAGTTTATTCATTAAGATAGAGTGACTAACTTTGTCAAAGGCCTTACTGAAATCGGTGTACACGGCATCAACCTGTGTTTTATTATTCATCGATTTACATAGAAAGTCCATATACTCGAGTAAATAAGTATTTGTGGATCTTTTAGCTACCAAACCATGTTGGAAAGGACTAAGCATATGTTTTACATGGTTAAAGATGGTTTTGTATACAATGGACTCGAATATTTTGCCAAAACAAGATAAAAGGCTGATAGGACGGTAGTTTGTTACATCATTTTTACTGTCAGATTTATGGATCGGAATGACGTGGGCAACCTTCCACAGTCCGGAAATACTCCATCTTTCAGACTTTTGATGAATATTTTGTGTAATGGTACTGCAAGCTGATCTGTACAATTTCGAATAAATAGTGGAGGAATTCCATCTGGACCGGAGCCCTTATTGATATCAAGAGTATTCAATTTCTCTTTGACCTCGTCTAAAGTTATTTTGATTTGAGACAGTGGGTAATTATAGAGTGGGGAAGAAAGTTTAGAGTCACTTTTAGAATTGGATGGTGAGTCTTGGCGGCTCCTCTCAAAAATCTCCCTCACCCACCCTCCTGATCCGACCCGCCTCGCAGTTGGTGGGTTTGGACAAACTTCACTAATAATTATAATAACGTTATATTTTGTATAACGCAGTTTTGTGGCATTTCACCCACTAACGCGGGCACCCCCGCCAAGTCATCATACGCAGCGAACCGCTTTGGGTGACTAGGGCAAAGGTGTTGTTAGGCAAATTAAATGCAGGTGTGCCGAATTGTTACCGGTGTAATGAAAATGTAGGTATTTATAATTAATATACATATTTTTTTATAATAATACGATAAGCGTTAGTTTTCCGTAACTGTAGCTTTTATTTTAATAGGGCGCCACTGGTCATTGGACCAGGCTAACATCGGAGAGCAAAATCTTCATTAACAGAACCTTGGTAAGAACATACTTTATAGTCAATAAGGTTTTAAAATGATAAAGCCGTATTCGTATTGAATATCAAATTACATATAGATATTTACAAGTCAAATAATAGTTAAAGAGAGAAACCATTTACGTAATAGGCTTTTATACTGCTAGTTATCAGTTAAAGTTAGAATATACTCGGGACCGACTGGTTTAAGAAATAACTTGCGAACCCCAAAATTAAAAACACTACTCTTGATCGAGAGCGACGAGGATTGATGCAGGATGAGGGGCCCTCCGCCCTAGAGGAAACCGATGACCTACCGCCCAGGGTGCTGTTGTCCAACATTCCGTGGGTATTCTGCGAAAAAGCACTAAGTCAAAATTTTGCTGATCTGACTTAATGATGCAGTTATATTATTCGGTGGTCACTCTTTAGTCTACGAAGACGCACTTTGTCCTACCTATAATCAGGGCCGGATCTACGAAATCTGGCGCCCTGTGCAGTAGGTACCGATGGCGTCCCCCCCCCCTACATTTTTATTAAAAATTCGTTCACCCCAATTTTTTTAATTTTTTTATTTAATAATTTTTTTTTACACTAATTTATCAAATAAAATCAAGACATATAAAGGGTGTAACTTTTCCAAGTGACCTGGCGGTAGCTCTCACACTCGTTTTTTTTACAAGAGAGGATCGCCAGGAGCCCTATACTCTCTGAATCTATTGGGTAAACATAAAATTATGGTGCTATTTTAATTCTTTTAGGAAAAACTTTTTTTGCAAGTTATGTTTTAAAATAATACAACGAATTGTTTGTTTGTGCCCGTACCATGATTTAAAATATAGGTTACGAGACAATGCGGGTGGTTTCGCTGAACTAGGTCCATTAGACATTCTTGAGATTTACTGCGTTTATGTATATACCCAACGCGAATATTAGAAAAAGCAAATACAAATACGTTCTCATGGCAACGTACAACACAAGAATAGCATCTACAGCTTCTGACTAGCAACAGGCAGTCCCGACGAGAGACAGTGAGCGAGTGAGCAGTGATAATAAGAATATAACCTCAAATTTGTACCTTGCATTTCCCCTGTGTTGAGCGAACAAACACAATAACCCATAAATATACAATCCACCCACCCATAACCATACAAACACTAAAGACTGACGTATGGTATCAACGGCTTACGGGCAAAAATACCGCGCTGTGATTGGTTATTGAATTTGGATCGCACCCATTCGTCGTAAAAGACGGTAAAAGATATATGGAAAAATAGATCTTACGTTTAAACTAAATATATGGAATTTGTAAAAAAATTCTGTACTGACTATAAATTCGTAAGCCGTTGATACCAACCTGATGCGTGCGCATTCTGTGTCTTTGGAAAGTGTTGCTAGAGCGTAATAATTATTTCGTACTATGGGTAATTTTTAAACGATTCAGGGAATATTATAACTAAATTATAATACAATATTTATTTTCTCACGGCGCCCCTTCGGAGTTGGTGCCAGGTTTTTGCACGTTTTTGAACGTATGGCAGATCCGGCGCTGCCTATAATACTTTTCGAGTTATTATCTGAACTAAGTCAATTATGCATAAATCTTTTCCGCGAATGACCACTTCGTGCATATTCCTTGACTATATTGATACCTTACCTTGACATATAATTATAATTGTGTCCTGTGAAATAGCTTAAAGTCAGACTTAATGCTATTTCGTTGAAAGATTTTTCTTGATCTGCGGTTAATAGCATTAAGTAAGACTTAACGCAATTTCGTTGAAAGATGTTTTGTTGATCTGCGATAATAATAATAATAATAATTGTTGGATAGCCCCGTTTATGTGAAAAATCACCTCAAGGCGCAGTTGTGTTTAAAGTAAGTTTCTCGCTGCCTAAATTACAAAAATGTTGTCAAGAGCGGAAAAAATATTACAAAAGTAGATAATATTCATTTCTCTTAATTGAAGTCCGTAATATACGTAAGGGTAGGCGACAAGAAGTCATTTATCAGAATTGTGTGATATCAAAATTATACAACAAAAAATCACATTCCAAGAAAAAATATTTGACGGTTTAATGTGATAAAAAAATTATACCATTTGAGCTTCAAACTTCTTGTGTCGACGACAGCGAAATAAATTATAAATGTATTAATGTGGCGAATGAAAATCATATTTCATAAAAACATCTATTTTGTAAAAAAATACCTGTGTATTATTAAAATAAAAATGTGACACCACCAAACTATTTTTACTTCGGTGCTTGCAAAATTGTATCAGAAAAAAAGCATTAAGTCATGAAATACTCTTCTATTTTTTTATACACAAAACCTGGAAAGGACATGCAATAAACAAGCCGGCGGCTAGCTCTACACAGCCGGCGCGAGCAAGGTCCCTCTTAAACCCAGGGCGAGTGTTTGTGGTTCGCTTGTAAATTCCTACTCCCCTTCCTTTCCTCAAAATCTCCAGGTCTCCTTCCTCAATCAGAACACAGTAGTTATGCACGAAAAAGGGTTTTATTCATTTAAAGGTGAACAGGGTTCTACAAAAGGCCAGCATCGGCACTACACACACGAGTATTTGGCTATCTCTAATTAATTCTATCATAACGGGGGAGCTTCTCTCAACTCTCTCTACACGTGTTTAGTGAATTTAAATGTCAGTTCTTAGCACACAGAGGGGTAGCAAGGTTCATTGGTACTCACAAGCAGGAGATAGGCGGTCGGCAGACAGGTACTGAGGAGGCGGGAGCCTCTGGAGCACAATGCACAATTAAAGTAGACATCGCGAGCGTGTACGGAGAGCGCAATCACGGGGACACAGTTGTTATGCCGAAGGTCGGCCGAGGAATGAATGCCGGGAGCCGCTCGGCGCTTGGCTACTTGTGTCGAGCGGTGCGGGGAAAGGGGGGCGGAGGGCCTGTGTAAGGGGTCAATTCGCTATTAGCTCGCACGGGAATCAATTCCGTAACGTAACACTTCCCCC
The DNA here is from genome assembly GCA_917880885.1 of Limnephilus marmoratus. Classification (NCBI taxonomy): domain Eukaryota; kingdom Metazoa; phylum Arthropoda; class Insecta; order Trichoptera; family Limnephilidae; genus Limnephilus; species Limnephilus marmoratus. Next base: position 52,290,003 of record OU862907.1, on the reverse strand, counting down.
CTCGCCGCAAAAAAGGCGACGTGGTAATGGAGCAGTAGGGCTAAGAAATCCTCTTACCCTTCTAGCACTTGTGCCAAAAAAAAAACATTTTTAGAGAAAAATGAGAGAGAGAGAGAAAAAGAAAGAGAAAAAGTTGCTAGCTACAAAATAGTAGAAACAAAAACAAGAGAGAAAAAAAAGCATGGTGAACAAAGAATTATACATGAATGTACATGAAAGAGCAGTGGCATACATAAATATAAACAAGGACCTGCTGGAGAAAGGTACAAGGGTTATGCAGTGATAGAAAAAAAAAATGACTCTAAATTGTATCATTGGTCTGTGAGCTAAGTTTGCGTAGCGTGGTTTGCGTAGGATGTTTGGGGTGTTTGAACGTTGCACTGAAGTTACAAGGTTACTTTGTCACAGTAACCTGGCCCGTTTGAGATTACACTCAAGGAACACTAGGGCCTTAAAGAAAACACGAAGACGAGAACGCAGGAGGAGGCTTCTTGGTGGTGGAGAGGGTTCTACCTGTCACAGAGGTCAAAAAGGTAGCTGCTTCCGGATCCTGTGGGTGGACCAGTATGACATCATTGAGGTACTGGAGGGTGGAATTGTAATTGGTGGTTGGTCCTTTATAGAGGAGGTGGTTTGTGTGCATGACAGCCGTTGTTGTGATGGTGGTTGGTACACTGGTTTGTATACAGTGGGATTGTTGTATGAACAATCGTTGGTATTGTTATTTGCGCAAGGGCACAGGAGCATTGGCATGATGGCAACAGAGCAATTTGCAAGGTGCAGCTGGAACATTTGCAAGATGCAGCAGGAACATTTGTACAATGGCAACAGGAACATTTGCGAGATGCCGCAGGAACATTTGTACAATGGCAACAGGAACATTTGCGCGATGCCGCAGGAACATTTGTACAATGGCAACAGGAACATTTGCGAGATGCCGCAGGAACATTTGCACGATGGCAACAGGGACATTTGCAAGGTGCCGCAGGAACATTTGTACAATGGCAACAGGAACATTTGCGAGATGCCGCAGGAACATTTGCACGATGGCAACAGGAACGTGAACCAACTTAGAGCTGACGTGCTCGGGTTTGTTTGAGTGATGGTTTTGTGATGATACAATTCGCAACTACACGCACGACTCACACTAGGTTATGTTAGGTGTGGTCGGGTGCTTTTGGTACGTAGGATTTGAAGGCATGGGACCTCCGTGATGGTAGTGAATGCAGCATGAAGAGAGGCGCAGGTGTAGATGGGGTGAAGAGCTGCTGGTCTTCTTATTAATCCGGCGAAAAAATTATTATTAGAACAAAATTCTTGAAGTTTACCTGCCTGGTAGACCAATGATGAAAAGGTTTGGAGAGAAACAAGGTGTGCATGTTGAGAAAGATTGGATTTGTTTGACGTGTAGAGAGAGAGAGAGAGACGGAGAGAGAGTTAACTAAATGCAACTACAGACTTATACATATTACAAAGGTACGTATTCAAGGAAGGTTCTGTTTAACCCATTTAGTTTTTTTTTAACTAAATACATTTCCAAGAACACGTGGGTAAGGGTTTGTACGTATGACAAAATGCCCCGTTCGAAAGAAGTTGGTCTTCCATGACCTATGCTCACGTCTATACGGTAGCATTTTTTCTACTTTCGAAGAACAAAAACATTGAGTACAAATAAGTTATGAAAAGTGAGAAAGGAGTAGGAAGTTGAAAGGATCCGTGTATGAAGGTTGTCCCATTTGACAAACGAAACGCCAAGTGCGTAACGCATATATCCCCATTCACGGATAATTTCGAGGAAGGGAAAGGGTGACAATTGGGAACATTTGAACGAAGAAAACTGCTGAGGACTCGGCTATTTCCGAAATTCGACCTCTGAGTGGAAGGTGAAACAAGGTCTACAGCAGTTATCCTGGCACATTACAATACCATTTGGTAGTGTGGGACAAAAGGAATACACTGACATAAAAGAGTCTAATCCTCCACGTGTATTGGGTAGAAGATTAGAGGGTCGTTTTATTCTCCTACTTGTTTGCGAGAAATGACAGACCCTTGCTCAAATCTCACAAACCTGGGGGGTTTTCTTGTTCGTCTCCCAGACAACGAGTTAGGTGTTTTTTGTGTCCATCAACTTAACTCCTACGACACGATGCCCCATAATCATGAGTGAAGCGTATGATTAGTCCTTTTGAGATAGTGGATAGTTCCTGGGTTCTTGTGACAGGAAGTCCACGGGCATGTTAATGAGTACTCTGCTGCAAAAGCAATAATTTTCTGATAACAAAAAATAAAAGGCGTGTGATCTACACTTGGTAGGTCACACAAACATGGGGTAGATATTATTTCGTTCGCACGACTCATGGTGAGTATTGTAACGTCTTCACGTTTGGTGCACAGATTATATAAGTACACAGTTATAACAAAGCGGTTCTCATGCCAAAAGACACACGACCAAAAAGGGGCGGTTCTCATGCCAAATAAATGACACACGACCAACAAGGGGCGGTTCTCATGCCAAAAGACACACGACCAACTCAATAACATTTAGTTAAGAGTATAAAGTAATTATAACGAACTTCTCGTATCATGGCGGATGTTTTGAGGATCTCTCCTATGATGGTAGATATTGTCACGTTTTCACGTCTCACGTGACAGGAATGAACGATTTACAACAAATTTTGCCCAGTATTGAAAGACAGTAACCCAATAGGTATTTAAAACAATTTAATGAGATAAATCACCCTCTCGATCAACAACCCTGTGTTGACGAGCAAACAATGAGTAGTTATGACGGACTCCCCGTGACGTGTAAAAACACAAAGATATTATGAGATTCGCATCTATAGCAGTGGATATTGTAAGGTTCACACCTATAATAGTAGATATTGTAAGGCTCGCGCCTATAATGTTACAAAAGTTTACGTTCAAAAAAGGTGGGTCCCCATTCAATACAGACGGCGGTTTGCAATGATGTAATTAATACGGCACTGCTGTAGCTTAATAATTTCATATTAGCATACGTTACAAGACTTGCCAAAAGGCGATAAACACAAATTTTATTGAAGATCTGGCCAAGATTTTAAACTTCAAACAAGAATAATGGTACAATAAAGGACAAAAGAAACTGATGTCATGATAAAATATTGTACCTCATAATGAAGTTGTATATGTACAAAGAACAATGTTAATGAAGGGACGAAATGTATTGTCACTTTTATAACAAATATTTTTCTCAGAATCCGACAAAATACGATTCTGGAAAAAAAAATAGAGCAATTGGGTTGAGCGCCATTCTAATTTTTGGAAAAAGAAGAAAAAACCACAAGTAGCAACAAGGTTGCCCTTGAATTGTTTCGAATCCAGCGAATGTGACCTGATAGGTGTGTACATTTGGTGTATTCGAAACGATCCCCAATATACAACATTACTATGAATGTGTTAGGATGGGGTGAAGAGTAAAAAGAAAAAAGAAAAAACGGGAGGATTTCCTATGTTAGCATTGCCACTACTTGCGGCCATTTGCTAAACCCTACACCTGTAAAGGACACGCAATACACGGCCGACGACTAGCTCAGAGTCGGCGCAAGCAAGGTTCCTCCTAAAAACAGGGCGAGTGCCTGTGGTTCGCTTGGCAATTCCTCCTCCGCCTCCTTTCCTCACAATCCCAGGGTCTCCTTCCTCAATCAGAACATAGTTTTAGCACTTAAAGGGTTTATTCGTAAAAACAGAACAGGGTGGTACACAAAGCCAGCTTCGGCACGAAACACATGGTTAACTACACTGCTAGCCTAACGAGAATTTTCTCCTCTCTCTCTACACGTTTAGTGAAGTTAGAAGTAGTTCATAGCACACGGTGTGGGAGGTGAGTAGATTGGTACTCACATTACGGGAGATGCGGAGTCAGCCGTCTGGCTAGGTACTGGGCACAAAGCACAATTCAAATAATACATCGTGAAGTTAGTTCACTGAGAGCGACTAGCGCGAATCACGGGGAACACAGTTGTTCTGCCGAAGGCCGGCGAAGGAATGGAAGCGGGGAGCCGCTCGGCGCTTGGCACGGGCGCCGCGCGGTGCAGGGAGAGGGGGGCGGAGGGCCTGTGCAAGGGGTCAATTCGCTATTAGCTCGCACGGGAAACAATTCCGTAACGTAACACCTATTATAACAGAAATCGTCGCGACATTCTTACAATATGGTGCTGTGACCATAGTAGTGAGCTGCGGCAATGGTCTGAAACCAATGGTTATTATACAGACTTGCACTTATGATTTTATATTTACAACATTAGGGTCAGGGGCGGATCCAGGGGGGGGGTCATGGGGTCATGACCCCCCCCCCTGGGCTGGGTCCTGGACCTAGGCGGACCTACTTTTTACTTGTATATATTATTATAAAAAATAAATTTTAACTTCTAGTGACTTGACCACGACTATGTGACCCCCCCTGGTGCTTTGTGACCCCCCCCTGGCGCCAAAGCTGGATCCGCCCTTGATTAGGGTAGGGACGTACTGGTACGACAAAAACCCGACACAAAACAATTAAAAAAGGGTGATATGACAAGATGAGGCGATGAGGTGAGAAAAAAAACGCGCGGATGCTGCTAGAATTGTGAAAAGGAAAGCGACGTCTTGGAGCAAGAGTTTTCCGGAACCGTTGATGGAAGAAGGAAAAGGAGGCCCTTTCCCGAAGTGATCAATTTCAGGAAGAGGATGCATACAAGTATGAAAACGGTGCCCCAAGAGGTGCTCTTGTGGTACAGCAGGCAAGGCACGCAGGATGTACAAGAACATATAAAATTATGCAAAAAGAGAAAGAATGTACAGGAGTTAGGCTACCGTTGACATTAATGTGCTTTCGGGTGTAGGGATTACCTTACGAATGCCCATATGGGTGATTATTTACATTTAATATTTACAAGTAACTCACGTCATTTATGACAAGAATAATAAGACTTTTAAAGAGACCGCATCGCACTGATTGACGACTGGCCAAGTGAGGTCAGGGGCGTAATGATGATCAGGGTTAACAAGATGCTAATTTGATAACGCCTGAGAACTTGATGTGATGGAATTTACTGATTCCGTATTCCCAATTTTTACAATGTCTTTCACATGGTAATTTCCGATGTGTTTACCAGAGATGTCAGACAATCGATAAACGAGGTCTGAGATCTTTTTTAGAACTTTCGTTTTTACAAAGCGAGGTGCCAATTTGGCAGAGAAGTACAGCGCACCTTGCGACAAAGTGTTGTTTCTTCTCCAAACGATGTCTTCTTCCTTGAACGTGACGTGCTTTCTGCGAAGGCTATACCTGTCGGCGCTCTTTTGGTGGGCCAATAGTAGAGCGTCTGTTACTTCACTATAGATTACGGAGAGTTCTTCCAAGCGGTGGGCGTAATTTGCTGCGGGGTCTGCTGTGGAGGAAGGGGTGGGTGGAAGGCAAATGTCAGGGTGTAATGAACCGTGAACTACTTGCTCCATGCCGTGTTTGAGAAAAAATGGTGTATAGCCTGTAGCGAGGTTCACCGTGTTGTTCATGGCTGGTTGTATTTTGTCTAATTTTTTGCACCATGTACGTTGGTCCTTGCCAACCAGAATTGCCAGAGCCGTGTTTATGGTCTGGTTGTATCGTTCGACGGTGTTGTTCTGTGGGGTGTAAAGGGTATTGTAGAATACATCCTTTATACTTAGACAAAAACTCTTTAAATTCTAGAGCTATAAATTGTTTGCCATTGTCGCATATTATAGTACGAGGAATACCGTAGGGTATGAAAATATGCTTCTCTAATAGATTGGTTATTGCTGCTGCGGTCGCCCTTTTCAGAGGAAACAACCAGCAATATTTGGAAAAGACATCCACCACACTGAGTATATGCATGTAACCAGCGTAGCTTCTAGGGAAAGGTCCGATGAGGTCCATTGAGAAGGATTGAAGTGGTCTATCGGCACGTTTGGGGTTGCCCATTAGACCAGACGGTGGTGCCGTACTGTGTTTGTATGCCTTACAGATGTCGCATTTGGAGATGTATGAACGAACTTGTTTGAATAGACCAGGCCAATAATATCTTAGAGATATTTTTTTATATGTTTTAAAGGTTCCAGGGTGTATGGAATCTACGGCACTGTGGTTATTGATAATAACCTGTTCTCTATTTTCGAGAGGGACTACCATTTTCCAGGCATAATCCTCTAAGATTGACAGTGGTGGCTTGCAGTTGCGGTATAATTGTCCGTTTTTAATTGTAAAATTCGGAAACTTTTGTGGGTTGTTACTGCATCCTTGGAAGATTTTTTGATACCATATATCTTTTGTGGGGAGACTAGAATTGGATAATTCGGCATTTAGTATTGCAATCTCGATTCTAGAAAGGGCATCCGGGACGATATTATCTGCACCTTTACGGTGGATGACGTCGAAGGTATATTGGGATAGGCCGGACGACCAGCGAGCCAATCTTCCAGAGGGATTGTCTAGCGAGATCAGCCACTTTAGGCTGCTATGGTCTGTAACCACGGTAAACTTACTGCCCTCAATGTATCCGCGGAAATGTTGAATGGATTCCATGACTGCTAATAATTCTCTCTCGGTGATTCCGTAGTTTTTTTCGTGCTTGTTTAGGGTGCGAGAGAAATATGCCACGGGGTGTTCGCCGTCCGTAAAATTCTGAGTGAGGACTCCTCCGATTCCGACGTTTGATGCGTCCGAGTGGATCGTAAAGGGGAGGTTGAAGTCAGGACAATTCAGTACCGGGGCTGATTGAAGGGCTTCCTTCAGGGAGTTGAATGCTGACTCGGTCTCTGCGGACCAGGCAAAGTTACTGGTACCTTTACGGACGCCCGTGATTTTGTTGAGCGGCGCCGCGAGTGTTGAGAAATTTTTTATGAATCTTCGGTAATAACCGGTGAGTCCGAGGAAAGCTTTTACCTCTTTTGCATTCGTGGGCCGGGGAAAATTTGTCATAGCCGCAACTTTTGCGGGGTCGGTTCTTAGGCCTTCTTCATCTACTATGAAGCCCAAGTATCGTAGGCGATGTTTGCAGAATTCCGATTTCTTTAGGTTGATAGTCAAACCGGCTTATTTGAGTTGTTGAAAAACCTTTTCTAGTATGAGTATATGTTTTTCAAAAGTATCGCTGATGATGATCAAGTCATCCAGGTAGCAAAATAAGTTGTTATCGAACTCTGGGCCAAACAATTTATCCATGAGCCTTTGTAGCTCCGCTGGGCTGTTTTTTAAACCGAAGGGTAGCCTTTTAAAGTGAAACATACCCCTGCCAGTCACTACGAAGGCAGTTTTTTCGCAGGAGCTGGGATCCAAGGGTATTTGCCAGAAAGCTTTGCTCAAATCTATAGATGAGATGTATTTAGCGTTTCGAAGTCTGTCGAGGATGGAGTTGACCAAGGGGAGGGGGTAGGCGTCTGACACTGTACATGCGTTGAGGCGTCTGCTATCGAGGCAGAAACGGGCCGAGCCGTCTTTCTTTGAAACTATTAAGGTGGGGTTGGTCCATGCACTGCGGCTGGGTACCACCACTCCCATTCTTAACATATCGTCCAATTCTTTTTCTAGAATTTTTAATTTTTGTGGAGCGAGGTTATAATACCTTTGTTTGATTGGGGGGCCTGTTGTTTTTATGTGGTGTTCTACTAAGTTGGTTAAGCCTAAACCGCACCTTTCGAAGGAGATTGATTCAAACTTGTTGATCATCTGATCCAACTGATTTGTTTGTAGGGGGTTCAAATTTTCGTACGGTATTACTGTACGGATTTCGTTCACTTGAGGAGGGACGGAGGGGTTGTTAAACAACTGTGGAGCAATTTTGAAAGCCATCCAAAAGTCCACTCCCAGGATAAATTCTTGTGAGATTGTAGGTACAACCAGAAATTTGATCCGAACTGTTTTTGTGTCGCAATTGATCGGCAGGGTAAGAGAACCAATGACACGTTGTGAAGCGTTGTCTGCCGTGGTGACATGTGAAGAATGTTCTTCCATTTTAAAACCACAGTTTGTGAATAAGGTGTGAGCGTTGTCGCCCAGACAGCTGACAGACGCACCGCTGTCGAGGAGACCAGAAAAAACCACATTGTTTATAGAAAAATGCGCGAAGGGTCTACCGTCTATTGCCTGTTTGCAGCAAACTGTAGAGAGGGGTAAGGCCTGTTTGAAGAATTTGACGTGTTCCAACCATTCCGACCATTCCTTCGGCCTATGGGGAGGATGGCCCGGGTGGTTGGGTTCTAGTTTTTTGACCTCTTGGCTGTCCAATTGGGCGGAGGTCTGGAGAAGTCTGTAGGGGGTTTGATGAATCTGAGGTCCGGGATGGGTGTCTCAGTATTGTCTTGGCGTGGTCTTTTACCAAACTTCCTCCCTTCGTCTCTTCTTGGAGAACGATCAACGGATCGTCTTTTGTTAGAATGGGGGTCTCTTGAAGATAAAAGTTTAGCTTGCTTGAAGCAGGAGGCTTGGGAGTGACCAACCTTGTGGCAAAAAGAGCAGGATTTCTTTTCGTTGTGCTCTGGTTTTATGCCGGACGAAGTGCTGGGGTGAAAGTTTTCCTTGGGGAACCTTTCGTCCCTCTGTCGATCCTGGTATGCCTCCAGTAGCTGGCAGACATCTTTAAGTTGCTCCAGCGTGGAAATTTTCTGGGAAGTTATGATATTTTCGTATCTGGGCAGGAGACCGTCGATCAAAACTGGGAGGAGTTCCACTTCAGGAACGGGTTGGGCAAGCTTAATATTGATGGCCTCTGCCCTCTGCGTGAATCTAGCGACAGGCTCTCCGGAGTGCTGCTTGATAGCGAGTAAGGATAGCCTGATTCTATGTTGGGCCTTTTTTTTTCCGAAACTTGTTAAAAGTGCCGCCCTGAGTTCCTTCCATGAGTTTGTTTTTCTCTTATGTATCCTGTGCCAGCTAAGCATTTCAGGAGCGATGAGGTCTATGAAATTTCTGTGTAGGATATTTTCGGGAATTCCTCTGACTTGAGCTGTTTCTTCTATTCTGTTGATGAAATCCTCCACATCCGTGAGTCCGTTGTGTTTCGTTTTCCAGGATGTCAGATCGTATATTTTTGTTGGTTCCTGGGCTTGCACCACCAAGGGTTTTGCTTCGGAGACTGTGAGGGGGGTAGTGATGATTTCCGAGGTGACTTCCGGTTGAAATTGCAACCTCCTGATGTATTTTTTGTTGTAGAAAGAAGCATATAGAGTAAGGCATTTTTTGGATTTATTCCTAGGAGAAATCTTTCTATTTCTCAGGGCCTGTAGTAGTTCTTCATTTCTTGAAGTAAAGACGTGCGGGATTATACCCAGCGTGACTTGAGGAACTTCCATGGTGTATAAGATCGTATCAGAGTGACCTTATGTTGGAAAAAGTGAGAACTAGACTCGCAATTGGAAAGAAATTGGGCAGAGATTGACCACTGGGGACGTATTTTTTACAAAAAGTTTTTGAAAAAAAAACACGTTTTTTATAAGTGTTTGGTTTATTTGAAAATTTGGGCAGGGGTTTGCCTCAAATAACGTGATTTTGTGAAAAAATCCAGATGTTTTGAAAATTTGTTGAAAATTTTCAAAGTCCGAAAACGAGAAAAAATTGGGCAGCGGTTTCCCTTAAAAAACGTGATTTTGTAAAAAAAACCAGATGTTTTGAAAATTTGTTGAAAATTTTCAAAGTCCGAAAACGAGAAAAAATTGGGCCGGGATTCACCTTAATGGAACACGTTTTTAGAATTTATTCCGATGTTTTTGAAAAAGGTTTGCAAATTTGCAAAAGTCCGGAAAATAAAAAATAAAAAAACGGAAACGAGGTTCGCCTCAAACGAACATGTTTTTGAATATTTCCATTAGCTTTCCAAAGGGGAATTCTTAAGAAAGGAAAGAAATATTTTTCTTTTATACGAGTTTTCGTGGAAGTATTTGTTTGAAAATTCAACAATGTCTTGGGGAATAGTTTTTTATTTACGTGGCTAGGCTGTAGCCTGATTTGAGCATCACCAATTATTGGTATTTACCCGCCGACTTCCTTTTGTCATAACAAGTTATATGCAGAAATGTGCATACGGATATAATGCCTGACTCGAGGAATCGACGTCAACGCGAACTAGGCATTTTTCGAATTATGTCGTCTGTTTCTTTATGAAAGATGATAGGTGCGCAAGAAAAAGGGAGAAACGGACGACAGAAGTACAAAAAAAATGCCCAATTATCAAAAGGTAGAAAGAATTTAATCCACTTGTTTCCCTTAAGCTGCAAAATATGCCGTTATATATACAGGCCAGTACTTTGCGAAATAGTCCCCTACCCGCAGAATATGTCGATATCAAATACAGACCAGCACTCTGTATTTGATATCGACAAGTTTATTAATAAAAACTGGTTAATTAACTTTCGGGAAACGAAGCGGGTAATTGGTTTATCATATACAGGATTTTAATTGTTGAATAACTTTGTTTTAAATATTTGTGTACATTTCCACTATTAATCTTGTATTTGAAACTAGCAAATTTAGTCGGTCGACACTTGTAAACACTATATTATTCACGACGGCAACTTTCTTGGTTGAGCACTTTACGTAGGAATACCGGTGATAATGTTTTGTCGAGTGACGACTCGAAAATGAAGGAATCGTGCCCGTGATAATTTAAATTGCAATTCGAAGTTACAATCGCGCCGGGGTTCTTGATGGAAATGCTAGACAAATTGGGGATAACGAGACAAAACATTATACATTATAAAGATTAAACAATTGCTGATTGAAGAACGAGACTGTGGGACCGTGAAGAGGGAGGGAAAAAAATTGCCCCTAAGTTGGAAACCAGTGTTGGCATTGGGGAGGTGAGGAAAAAAAATTGCCACACGTTGGGCGACAGTGTTAGCATCGGCGCTACTTGCGGCCAACGCCAAACCCAAAACCTGGAAAGGACATGCAATAAACAAGCCGGCGGCTAGCTCTGCACAGCCGGCGCGAGCAAGGTTCCTCTTAAACCCAGGGCGAGTGTTTGTGGTTCGCTTGTAAATTCCTACTCCCCTTCCTTTCCTCAAAATCTCCAGGTCTCCTTCCTCAATCAGAACACAGTAGTTATGCACGAAAAAGGGTTTTATGCATTTAAAGGTGAACAGGGTTCTACAAAAGGCCAGCATCGGCACTACACACATGAGTATTTGGCTATCTCTAATTAATTCTATCATAACGGGGGAGCTTCTCTCGACTCTCTCTACACGTGTTTAGTGAATTTAAATGTCAGTTCTGAGCACACAGAGGGGTAGCAAGGTTCATTGGTACTCACAAGCAGGAGATAGGCGGTCGGCAGACAGGTACTGAGGAGGCGGGAGCCTCTGGAGCACAATGCACAATTAAAGTAGACATCGCGAGCGTGTACGGAGAGCGCAATCACGGGGACACAGTTGTTATGCCGAAGGTCGGCCGAGGAATGAATGCCGGGAGCCGCTCGGCGCTTGGCTACTTGTGTCGAGCGGTGCGGGGAAAGGGGGGCGGAGGGCCTGTGTAAGGGGTCAATTCGCTATTAGCTCGCACGGGAATCAATTCCGTAACGTAACAAAATAGAATGAATTTTTCTATTATTTTTAAATAATAAGTACAGGCATAAGTAGACAATAAAGCAATATGTTTTACTCTATTCGTCACTATAATGACTTCTTTATTTTTTTTAAAAGTTAACGTTGCCTAAACTTTCAAATTCAATTATCTCGAAACTAGTATTTTTGACTAAGTGCTTTTCCGCAGTAAGCCCACGATCGTCTTCCGGGGATGGGCCGGGTGCGAAGGGTGTCAGAGCAGGTTCAGTTCCTCTGACAGGGTAGCCGCGTTCCATGTAAAGAAACATTCCGGCAGACGGCAATATCGAGGGATTTTCAAGTTAGACGTTAAAATATTATATTACCCACTCGCCGCGGTACGATACAGCCAAAGATATTCAAATACAGAAGAGATATGCTATGGTGTCCGCGCAACTGTCGCCGGACTACGCGCTAATTAGCGTAGTTTCCATACAAAAAGAATTTGTTCATTTCGTTGATTTTTTTAAAATGTGCATTAATATTGGTTAACAATATATTTTGAATAAGAAAAGAATTCGTTCATTTAGTTTAACGTTCGTTCGGTTTATTCTTTAATTATTTAAAATAACTAAGTGTGTAAAAGCAAATTCTAAATAACTAAGTGTGTAAAAGCAAATTCTTAAAATTCTCCAGACTTCAAAAAAAAAAATATGAACTCAACTTTGGCATTAATCTTCTGTTAAATATAAATATAAATGTAAAACTCATGCAATGTCCAGTGTTTTGAATATAATGTCCTCCACGTGCAAAGTCGTATCTTCCCCATAGCATAAGCATAAACTTTCTAATAAAGTGTGTTTTGTCGGAAGTGCCCTGCAGGTAAGTATGATTCTGTATCTATTTGAAAATAATAAAATTAGATAGAGCCTAGGATTCATAATAAATTGTAAAGCGCCCTTGAGGTGATTTTTTACAAAAACGGCGCTATACAAATTATCCAATTATTATTATTATTATTATTTGTTCTTTTAGATTATTTGTTAATTGGTAAACAATATCGGCGACACCCGGAATCGCAGACCCACATAGTAAAAACAGCAGATAGCACATCTACTTATATTTCAATATCTTTGGATACAGCTAAGTCGCTAACCCGGACAGTTATTTAGCTTAAGGGTTCGACGGTATAAACCCCGATCCATATCCACGGTACACGCGATCGACAATGAATGATCCATTTAGGTCGAGAGAAAAATACTCGACAACGAGTTTCGTAACACAAATAATTATTAGGTCAATTCGCTTATGGTTTCACGCCATTTTAAATACCATATTTGCGGAACACGCGTGAAAAAACACTTAATGTTACGTAACAATTTAACATAACTTAAATAGCAAAATCGATCATGAATTTTAAATTTTTCTACATTTAATTTTGAAAACGCGAAAAATCACGTATGACCGTCGAAGAGCTGTCTGCTCCATTGCTCCTTAGGCCTCTTGTCAACCAGTGAATTGCTTTTGCTTTCCAAACATTTAATATGTATAATTTTTTAAGTCTTCGAAAAATAAGTGAAACGCTTAGTTTTTCACGTTCATAAAAGGTAGACTGGCGTTTCACCTAGACAATTATTTAATAAAAAGTAGACTGACGTTTCACCTAACAATTATTTAAAAAAAATAGACTGATATTTCACCTAGACAATTATTTTTAAAAAAGTAGACTGACGTTTCACCTAGACAATTTATAAAAAAAAGTAGACTGATGTTTCACGTAGACAATTATTTAAAAAATGAGGTACTTGTCTAGACTTATTGTAATAAAATAACATTGGATTAATTTTATCATAACAGTGTTGGTTATCCAATAAATGGTTTCAGGAGCGGGGGTACCCATACCCGCCTACCATTTTTTTTTTATTCTGTCATAAGCGTAACAGTTGTACAAAGAGTATTTTAAGTTATAACGAATTCGATTCATAAATATGCCATTTTGGGCCACTTTGTATCGTTTAAAAATTTTTAACACAAATAATATAATAAATAATGACATTGACCTGATATTGACTTTGGACTCCTCGAATGTTTCCAGCGAAGTAATAAAATGATTCCTGATAAGCTGTGATAATCCTTTCTCTGATAACATGATGTGTATTTAGCATTAGTTGTAATCCGTTGGTTTTCCCGGTGCATTATTAATCCTATGCGCGGCGTTATTTTTTACAAGTAAGGTTTATTAATATGCATACCATAGATTATTTTAAATAAATAATAATGTATTTTTGCACGCTGGAATTTGAACCCGGATCTTAACCACTTCACCACCGAGGTCATCATTATTAAATTTGTATTCTTTCTAAATAAATGTTTAATTTTTTGACTGCTTCTTATTTTTTTTCTATTAGAAACAACTATCCTTGTTTTTTAATCCAAAAAAAATAAGATTAATAATATTTTAAGTAATTTTTGTAACCGGGAAGAAATCAATAAAACTTTGATGGTGGGGGGGGGGTATGTTAGCTGTAGATCTAGACTAGGTTTTCCAAATCCCTCACCTCTTACAAATCCCGCAGAATAGCGGTATAGAATATAGTCATGCCGCGGGATTGGTGGGAATTTGTTAAAGGGATATTGTTAACCACTGGAGTGACAGCGCATTTTAAAACTTTTTTCTCCGCTTGCTCAAGATTTTCAGAATATCATTTTTTAAATTTTTCGCCAATGTTAAAAAAATTATACCTTCGAATCTTAACATAACATAAACACTTATCACAGTGCTATATAGCCAATGAATTAATCAATATTTTACCGTTTATCTCATATTTGTAGAATTTATAAAAAAACTAGCTGATCCGGCGAACTTCGTACCGCCTCAGAATCAAAAACTGTTGTCAACTTATTAGCTGAATTGATCTAAATTGTTTCTCCCTGCGTATACCATACCTTGATCTAAATTGTTTCTCCCTGCGTATCCTTTCCCCTCTCGCGTTCCCTCTCCCTCTCCCCACTCCACTTCTCCCCTTCCCCCGTCCCGCTAACCCCCCTTCCTGAGTTCCTTTCCCCCCTCCCCCCTCCCCCCTCCACCGGTTCACAGTTCAATATTATACCCCTTACAATATTGCTGCAGTTCTTTCAAAATAGGAGAATTCATTCCATACAAAATGTATGGGGAAAATAATTTTCTTCGGAGTGGAACACCCTTTACTTTTAGGGGTATGAAAAATAGATGTTGGTCGATTCTCAGACCTACCAGATAAGCACACAAAATTTCATCAAAATTGGTACAGCCGTTTCGGAGGAGTATGGCAACAAACACCGTGACACGAGAATTTTATATATCGTCGTTGCGCCTGCAAAATCCGACAAACGTTTTTTTTGCAAAATCGGTTTTTTACGCTTTGTGATAGAACGAGACATGGCGGATAGGCCTGTAAAACACGTTTTCTAATATTATAGCTAGTTTAGAAAACTGCAAAATCAGCTATGTATTTTCGCTTAAAAATGGCTTTCAAAATACTCTATGAAGATTCCTTCACATATCGCATTTTGAACTAAAGTAAAACACTTAATATTGCGCCAGTTAATGACACATGGCGGATTTTGCACTGGATTTTGCACATCTTGGTTCAGAACGCACATATTACAAGTCACGTGACTGGACAGTGGACAGTTGGGCAGTCTATGGGCAGTCTTGTTATGATATTCAGTCTTGGTGCACGTGCCAGCGGATTATTTACGTTCATCAAAAAATAATATTTAAGCTTTTAAAACAGTGTGTAATTACATTACAGTGCACGTGCACTCAGCGCACAATAATTTATACATTTGGACATTTCTGAAACAGTTTTGGAGAAAGACGTGGGGAATGTATCCCCAGTTGTTATCTTGACCATGAATAATGATACTGACGCACACTCAACCCTGAAACGGGACTGTTTGAACGAGTTGCACTTTCAAATTCTAACGAAAAATGTGATGAGGATCAACTGGGCACAAATAATCATAGGTTTATTTTGAATCGAATTCGAATTCGATTCAAAATAAGGGAAAGGGCTCAAAGAAAAATAAAAGATACACCATGCAATCATCATGGCTTGAATTTATCCAATAGATCTTTTCTATGCGGATTGGTTAATGAACAAGCTCGTCTAGACGTGTTTAACTATTTCTGGAGCTTGTCAACATGGGAAGCTGAGAAAGCCTATATTTTCGGACTTGTAAATATCCGAAGAGTACTCAAGAGGCGACAACGGTGACAGCAATTAAAAGGTAGAAGTGCTTGGAGCGCAAAATTGGGGTCGACTGCTCCTTACCAAAGCTTATTGGTGAAAAAGTTAGAGTTTGCAGAGAGTTTTTCAACGCCACATTATGTATTACGAAAGATAAGTTTGCTCAATGGATATCATCAACACAGATTGATAACGAAGATGAGACTCAAACAGCTGGGAAACAAAATACCAGAGTTCCTCAGTCTTTGAGGTCAGATTCCGTTAAAAAACGGTTGGACCTATTGCCTAAAGTTTTGAGTCATTATTGCCGCTCGACTAGTTTAAGAACATACGTGGAGGATTCTTTTAAATCTAATACAGAAATGCATAAAATTTACAAGTCGTGGTGTTCAGAAAACGGCATAACTTGCGTCCAAAGAAAGAAATTCTGTGATATTTTAGAAAGTAACAAAATATCTATATTTAAACCACGCAAGGATCAATGCGACACATGCGTGTCCCACAAACAGGGAAATCTAAGTGAAGAAGAATACCAAATTCACATTAATAAGAAAAATGAGGCAAGAGATGCAAAGAAGCTGGCTATTGCATCCTGCTCTGATCAACATTTAGTAGTAACAATGGACCTTCAAAGCACACAGCTTTGTCGGAAACTTTTAGTATCCTCTCAATATTATAAGCCAAAACTTCAGTTACACGACTTTACATTTATAAAAACAACACGAAAGATGTTTATCTGTACTTTTGGTATGAAGGCGATGGAGGTATTTCAGCAAATGAGTTTGTTTTTTGTATTATCGATTTTATAGAAGGAGAAATTAGAAAGGGATTCAAAAAAATTACTTTGATATCAGACGGCTGCGCTCACCAAAAACAAAAATAAATTCCTCAGCAGTGCTCTGGCAGATATATCGAAGAATATGAATATAGAAATAGAGCAACTCATATTAGAAAAAGGACACACATAGATGAAGGTGATTGGTCCCCAACGGATTATGTGGACCGAATGAGGAAAGCTAGACCTTCCAAACCTTACGTTATTAAGTATCTTGATTAAAGTTTTTTTAATTATTACTATCATACCTTCTATTTTTATAATATTTTAAAGATCTCAATAGTTATTAGACTAATATTCAGTTTACTAGCAGGCGTTATCATTGTTTATTTACATAACTGAGAAGTTATTTGTTTTGTTTAAAAGTTGTAATTATTGTGATTGTTTTATTGTTCAATAATGTTTGGTTTGTAATAAGTATAATACTAGTTACTATACACTTGATTTTATTCTTCCAATAAATAAATTGTAATAATCTCGAACAGTGGTTTGATAGATTACATTATGTACCTTATATTTTTATAAAATTTTACAGATCTCAATAGTTATTAGTAATTAGACCAGCAGGAGTTATTATTGTTTATTTACATAACTGATATGTTATTTGTTTTGTTAAAATGTAATTATTATGATTGTATTAATGTTGAATAAAGTTTGGTTTGTAATAGATATAATACAAGTTACTACAATCTACTTGATTTTATTCTTTCAATAAATAAAATGTAATAATCTCGAAGAGTGCTTTGGTAGATTACTTACGTAGTTTCTGCTTTTTATAAAATTTTAAAGATTTAAATAGTTATTAGACCAGCAGGCGTTATCATCGTTTATTTATATAACTGAGATGTTATTTATTTTGTTTAAAGTTGTATTTATTATGATTGTATTATTGCTAAATATTGTTTGGTTTGTAATAAGTAGGTATAATACTAATGACTATCTACTTGTTTATCTTCTTTTGATAAAAAAAAAATAATAATCTCAAATACCGATTTTGTTAATAACTTAGGTACTTAGATATAAAAGATATAAAATTAACTAGATATAAAATTTTAACGATCTCAATAGTTATTAGACAAATGTTTAATTTGCTAGCAGGGGTTATCATTGTTTATTTATGCAACTAAAATGTTAATTTGTTTTGTTAAAATGTTGAGATTAATTTAAAATGATTGTATTATTGCTCAATAATGTTTAGTTTGTAATAGGTATAGTACTACTATCTACTTGATTTTATTCTTTCAATAACTAAAATTTAACGTGTAATAAACTTGTTTTTCCATCTTACTCAAAATATTTTTAGTTCACCTTCACTCGATAATTACTAATTTAAAAGTAAACTTTCAGCTGGGAAAGATAAAGATTCGTTAGAAATAGGCTATTGGTTTGTTAAAAATGCTTTACTCATACGTTAGTACATTTAAATTATACGCAATTAAAGAATTAATATCATTTCTAACTAAATGCAAAATCCGTTATGTCTAAAATATACGTACATAAAAATCCGCTATATGCTGCCTCTAACACAAAGCGGATTTAAAGACCCATACAAAATCAGCTATGTGTCATTTATTCACAAAAACAAATATTTCTACTAAAGTATTAAATATTTAATTGTAAAATATCATTTATACAAAATCCGACGTAAAGATCTAATTTTCTGTTTATTTGGATTGTAAAAAATGCGAGCCATTGTTAAATAAATCAGTTTTTTCCTTCTCCTGAAAAGTTACGTTTTTTAACATAGCGGATTTTGCATGCACAGCGACGATATTAGAAGATATATTAAAAAATCGCAAAGTTTATAACCAAGCAAATCCTGCATGGTCGTTACTTCGAAACTGCCGTAAGAGGTACTTATTCGAGTCAAAATAGAATATTTTCGATTGCTATATATTTTCGGTGGTATCAGGCCCGGACTGGCCAGGTCCGCAGGTCCGCGATAGCGGAGGGCCCCCGGCGCGAGGGGGCCCCGAAGGGGCCCCACAAAACGTACAAAAAAAGTTTTTGTCTTGTTAGTAGTTATTTTGTGTTCTTGGTTTGTTTACATTTTCAAAACCATCAAGCTCTACCCACAGAAGCTCTGCACAGTGTTTCTAAACTGCGTAAAATTGAAAGAAGTCGGCTGTTGACAGAGCTGCGACAGTTTGCACAACAATACAGCAACTTCATAGCGGCAGAGTCCACTGAGAACTACGGAGATAGATGCAGTGACGAAGAAGACGATTTGGACCCAACGGCAGCGGAAACAAATGCTGACATTTACTGCTCTGAAAATAGACAATGTTTCCAGTGTTTGACATGTGCTTTTTCTGTTCTGTTTGAACTTACTCAATCTGGACTATTTACCAACCTGTACATTGTATATAAATCTGTTCTTACTATACCTTGTACCTAAGTCACCGGTGAATAAGTTTTTTCTAAACTTGTTCACATGTGACTTGTTCTTCGGTCGTCCTTAGGCCAAGACCTTATGTCCAGTCTGCTTTTTATTAATGTTGAGAGGGGTTTATTTTATAATTTGGACAAAAATAAAATAATTGATGAATTAGCTTTAACAAATGAGTTGCTTACAAAGAAACTGTTACTTTAGGGCTAGGGGAGCAAAACGTCGAATCATTTCAGTTAAGTTAAGCCCCTTCTATTCTAGTATACAACATTGTAAACACACTGGATTTTTTTTTTAAATGTTACTATTATTTTTCTAATCCCTAAAATCCGTTTGTCATTATTTTTACTACACAAATAATTTTGACATAATTCATTAATGCTTTGGTGTGAATAAAATCCTGCCCTTTATTTTGAACTCCGTTATAATTATTGGCAGTTCTACACCATGTGTTTAGTAGTGTTGTTGTATCCTAAAAATACTGTGCATTTCTTATTTCAATAAATAATAAAGTCAACAAAAGTCGAAAATCATAATATTCGTATAAAAACCTATCTGAATTTTTTCTTCTTTATAGGTGTCAATATAGCGTAGAAACGTGTTTTCATTGTTTTCAAGCACCTAATTTTCAAAAATTATCCGGGGGAGGCCCCCGGACCCCCCGTTTTCTGAAGCCCCCCCCCCCACCCCACGTTAGGGGGCCCCTTTACAGGTTTTAGCGGAGGGCCCCAAATGGTCCCAGTCCGGGCCTGGGTGGTATACTTGATAATGAAAGGTGCATATGTATGGAAAAAGGACTTAATTTTAACCGTAAACAGCTGATCAATAATTCTGCGTGAAATTTTTTTTATTTTTAACATCGTTATAAAATAGTCTACGAAGTTATGATTTGCGACATCTATGTTAATAATAGATATAGAATTGCAATGGCTTCGTTATTAGTCCAAATTAACAAACGTGGGAGCTACAAATATTTAAAAAAGAAATTTCGAATCACGGAGATTATTGCCTTTTTTATCCGAAAAGCAATCGGAGACACATAAAATGGCGCCAATATATGACAAAAATCGCTCCACTGGTTAAGATGAAGCCATACTAAATAATGCATAATCATAAGTTTTTGTTTTGAAAATTTGATGGCTTAAAAGTATTATAGATGCTTCAATTAAATACTGCATATAGAACATACCTTGGCCCTTAAAAATATCGATCATTTTTTTAAATAAGTGTTTTGATAAGCCTAGCAAAAAAATTAAGCATTAGGTCTCTAAAAAACACTTTCAAGTGCAAACTCTCCTACTTATAAACCTCCTATCGGATATGGTTTTGTTGTATAATATGGAAAATTCAGTTTCTTTTATAATAATCTCAAAAAAATGATATTTACGCCCTAACTTCACAAAATAAAATAAAATATGCATTTTCTCGTTGTTATTTTTGACATCAATCAATACGGCCCGCACTCTGCGAGTTTGGATTCTTGAAGTGACCCTTATGGCATGGGCCACAAGAACCATGCACTGGCACACCTATTTCGTATCAGTCACGCCCCGGCCGGAGCGGGAATAGACGTGTGACTCCGCGTCGCTTAGTTTCGTGAAATCAATTTTAAATTTTTGTCTTATTACAATTAACAATGCGTAAAAAAGGAATTAATATTTTGTACAGGCCTTTACGAAATCAACCTGCAAAAAAATCTCAAATACCTTTTCCAACCTTTCCAAAAACTTTTTCTCAAGTATTTTTTAACTCCTCCCATAAAGGGCGTGAATTCCGGTTTCAATTTTTTCCTCGACTATTGGATCGCCTTAAGGCATATTGGTGCATCTAATTATTATTTACCTACTCTTACAATATTGTCAGCTCTTCCATTCTCATATCAATGTTAGAATCAACTCTATGCAGCCTGCAGGGCCTTACCACCTACCTATTATGCAAAGTTAATAATTTATTTTTACCACATCCATATTCTTTCTTTTATTTATCGTATTAAATATCTAATTTATTAACTGCTATGTTATTCAAGTTTGTTATGTTTATTATTATATATAAGTTTATTTACTTCTTACTTCAAATGATATAATCTCTTTCCAATATTGTTTTATCTATTAGGTCCCTACATATGAAATTTGCATTTTGTATGGGAGGAACATAAAGTCGATTTTTTTATATAATATATTTATATCAAAGTATGTACCATTGCTATCTATGCACTTTTGCCATCTCATAGGTAGTTCATCGATCCCTTTACTAAAAAAACCATTCGGACGGGAATCAATAAAATCTTTGAAGGCCGTTTGGACTGCCCCATCGGCGTTGAATTTTTTCCCTTGCAAAAAGTTATACAAATTTCGAAAAAAATTGTAATCTGTTGGGGCAAGGTCTGGAGAGTACGGTGGATGTCTTAGACATTCCAATCCAATCCAATACATTCGAAGCTCCTCTAATTTGGTAGCCGTCTGTTGTGCAGTGTGTGGTCTAGCGGTCAACGCGCGTTTGTTGATTTGCTTCACTCAATTCGTGAGGTACCCACCTTTGAAGCTTTTTCACCTCCCCAATTCGCTTCAAGTGGATTAAAACAGTTTTATCACTAACACCGCAGCCTACAGCTAACTCGGACGTAGTTTGCGATGGATCCGCTTCCACAATAGCCTTCAATTCTTCATTATCAACTTTGGTCTCCGGCCGTCCACGGGGCTTGTTATGCAGGTCGAAATTTCCAGAACGAAAACGTTGGAAACCAAAAACGCACTGTATTTTCTTTTGCGGCACCGTCGCCATACACATAATTAATCCTTCGAGCCGTTTCTGCAGCACTGGTGCCACGGTGGAACTCGTACTCGTAAATAACGCGATATTTCAAGTTTTCCATTTTGTAAACTAAGTGACGCAAAGAAAAAAAAACAACTAGAAAAAACAAATGAATTATAATTTTAGAAACACAAATATATGAGTAAATAGCTGAATAAATTTGAATTTGGAATTCCTAACCAAAGAGAAGATATTTGAGATCGAAATTGCCAGTACCGCAAAACGCCAATTTCATATGTAAGGACCTAATATTAAGTTGGGTAGAAATTGCTTTAATATAATTTGCTTTTAGACCCGTATACTTTTGTTAATCTTACCTTCATAATAATGCTTGAATTTAAAAAAAAAAATTTTTTTTAAGGTAAATGTATTTACTGGCGGAAAATGAAATATTAGAAAACGTAATTTTACATACAATAACTATTAATAAGACACGTTTTTATTGCTATTTATTGATTTCAACTAAATTATTTATTATTTTACTCACTATTAACTGATTTGTATTCATCGAAGAAGTAAAACAATACTTTTAGCAGTAACGTTGTGGTTTGACATACTAATTTAGTTGATTTTAATATAATACTGATGCTTGAACAATGCGAAACCGTTCGGTTATTAAAAATAAAATTAGTGTTTCACAATAATTTTTTATTTTGTTCAATTGTTCTCACAAGAGTTCATAAACTCATATTCTTGTTGGAAAGAGAAATATTTGAAACAGGCGCTTTTCCCGCCCAGTTTACTACTCATTGATCTATATGTTATTAAATAAAGCCAACATTTCATATTCTTTTTTCATTATTTGGGATCAATTATTTTTGAAATTGAAAGTGTAAAATTGTAAGTACTCGTATTTAAGACTATCGAGGGTTTTCGATTTCTCGCTTGAAAAGTGGCGCAGGGCCGCACTAGGAATTAACTTTCGCCATCTATTCCAATCAGTATATTTTTCCCGCACGTTTCTCGGAAGGTCAAATGCCTGACCTGATTTTAATAAGAGGAGGGTAAGTGCAAAGATCACACAAAAGCGAATGTATGCCATATTTAATTTTGTTTATAATGCTCCAAGTCGAAGGGCAAACAAGTAGAAAATAATGTAATAAAATATTAGTAGTTCATCCCCATGACATTACAGTGATTTTTTATTTCATTGGAAAATAATAAAACACTAATAATCTAAACGAAAATATGAAAGAGAATAAGACAACGGTCAACGGACAAATATAAAAAGATAACGGCTGCAACCGGGACTCTAACCCAAAACCTCTCGTCTTACCGGGACGAACGCCTTATCCAATTTGGCCACTGCCACCTCTTATTAAACCGTCATTCTCATATTTCAAATTTCAGAATTAATAATAATAATAATATTTGGATAATTTGTATAGCGCCGTTTTTGTGAAAAATCACCTCAATGGCGCTGCAAAAACCTATAAATACATTTATAAAATCGAGAAAGATACAAGCTAGACAAACAATGATTAAAAAAAATTTATGGCTAAAAACTGCATCCACCGGTTCATTGATCATCGTTATGAAAATATATGTACAATGTTCTGACCAATGAACGCGATGTTGCCCAAAAGTGAATGAATACAGGACCATACTTACCTGGGAGGTCGCTAGAAATTATCACTGTTGATCGTCTATTTAAAGAAATTTAGATAGAGTTCGCACACACAGAGGACATAATTATGAACAGATGTTATTTAATAAGAAAAATATTTTAATATTAACTCTGTAATATATATTCTTTAATAAGTGTATTTTGGAAAGTAAAAGCAATATTTTATGGTGGGCGGCCCTAGTGGGCGGTACCCAGAGTAGTACAAGGTTTTGATCGTCCTAAATGTGATAAACAGATTGATGTGTTTGTTAGGATTCGAGTAATGATAAAAATCATATATGCTGTTAGCATTGCCGCTTATACGGCCATTTGCTAAACCAAAACCTGGAAAGGACACGCAATACATAGGCCAACAGAACTAGCTCAGAGCCGACAGCAAGCAAGGTTCCTCTTAAAACCAAGGCGAGTGTTGTGGTTCGCTTGTGAATTCCTCCTCCTTCTTTCCTCACAATCTCCAGGTCTCTTTCCTCAATCAGAACACAGTTTTGCACGTAAAGGGTTTATTCATTTAGAAGGAGACAGGGTTTTACAATTGCCAGCCTCGGCAAACTACACATGGGTACTTGCTAGGTATAGAATTCTGACATGGCGGGGAACTTCTCTCTACTCAACTCTCAATACGTATTAGTGAATTTAAACGCAGGATGTAGCACACAAAAGGAGGCAAAGGTTCATTTTACTCACAAAGCAGGAAATGAGGTAGCCGTCCGACAGGCTACCGTTGGGCTGGAGCCTTCTCGTACACAATACACATTATAGAAACAATCACGAGTTTTTAGGTTCTCGAACAGCGCACGAGCGCAATCACTGTTGTCAAGCCCGCGACCAGCCGGGGAATGAATGCCGGGTGCCGTTCGGCACTGGGGCCACGGACCTCCGCGTGCGGAGAGGGGGGCGGAGAGGGGGCGGTACGGCGAGCTGTGCACTGGGGGCCAATTCACTAGCTCCTCGCAACAGGAATAAGGGGGTCTATTCTTTATCTTTTGTAACGTAACAATGGTAATCACGGTTAGTAGATTGTTCCCCGGTAGTCTCCATGATAAGGACGTCAGCATTATCGGTGGCCCGAAGAGTCTGAATCCCATTCTCCCGAAGTTTTGTCTGTAGTAAGGAGATGAAGATACTTTGGTGATAGGATTGGATAAAAAATCTTCTTGTTTAAAAGGGATCGATGTGTTTCATGTCAAATTGATGTCAGCTGACCTTCTCAGTCTGTATCGTCACATCGGTTCTTGTGATGTCCTACTGTTGGCTGGGTTTGCGTACCCATCAAATACCACCGTGCGAGTTATTCACAAATTGTGGCAAAGCATCGATTTGCCAAAATACTCTGTAGAGTAAAATTCTCCATCCACTACTATGTTCATCTGAGAAAGTAGAACAGCTTTTTTAGTAGGTTCGAACAAGCTATACAGGACAAATTTAGTTGTCTTTCGCGTCCCATTTTTATTGAACAGTGCTAAGGAAAGTGGAGACACTTCATACTCAAGAATTTCATTAAATCCTCATCTGATCATTTGCTTATATATATCCGCTGAAACTGCAACCTTATCATCGTGAATTTTTATCGAAGAGCTGACAGAAGACATTGGGAATGCCTGGTTTTTATGGGACAACTTGATTTCTGAGAATGTCAAGTCTTCGTATCAAGTTTTTATTTATTTATTTTTAATTTTTTTTATTTAGAAGAAAAGTAAATGTTTACAATAATAATATGTTACATTATGTTACACTATAAGGTTTTGTGGTTACCCAATTAGTAGAGAAATATTCTCGGGTCTAATTGGGGAGCTAGTCTAAGTACTTATATTTAGAACTGCTTATAGATGTTGGGGTTTTACAAGGTACCTACCCGCAAAGCGGAAGAAAGGAAAAGTGAGGAATGCCGACTTATCTGCAGATTTTCTTCTACTTCAGATCCGCTGGTTCTTTTTTCACCATTGAACTCGCGAGCTCACGATGGACACATATATTTCGACACGGTCGACTAAAGGCTCCATATTCAACATAAGTGTTGACAGGATGGTTTGTAATTTTCAACTGAACAATGTGATGCTTGATTGTATCTGGTCGGCATGGTGGGTAGGAGAAAATAAGATTTAATGAAATAATTAAAAACACTTTCTTTTTACCACAATAAACTTTATTTAAAAGTCAACATGTTTCAAGAACGATGTTCTCTTCATCAGGACATAGAATGTACTAAAAACTAAATGATCGAACATAGAACGGCGTGGGGAGAAATGGAAGTAGTGGGGGAGGAGAGAGGTGGAAAGGGGAGTTGCTTAGAAGATCAACAAGGGGGAGGGGGTGGGGTGGAAAGGGGGTGCTTAGAAGAACAAAGACAAAAAATTACAATGGAAATATGTTTAAGATAGGGTGACTCACAAAATTAATTTGATTGTTAATAATATTTAAATTTCTATTGACATTTTTCCTAATTTCTAATATTTCTAAAAGATCTAAGTGAAATCCACTAACGTTAGTGTGTAAAATTTTAAAACCAGTTTTTATATCAAATGAATGGTTAAATTCAATTAGATGGTTAGCGAATTCCGAATAATTATTGCTTATTAGACATCTCAAATGTTTCTTAATCCTCGTTTCAAAATTTCTGCAAGTTTTACCTACGTAAAAATGATTGCAGTCATTACAATTCAATTGGTAAACTCCAGATTTTTTACATTTTTTGGTCTTTGTCTTTGTTATTTAAAATATAATTTTTAAATTTATTATTCGTATAAAAAGCAGGCTGTATTGTATTAGGAATTTTTTTCATGATTAATAAATATTCCAATTTAATAAAATGGTGCCACAAAGTGAATTTGCAAAATTTGAAGAAAAAAAATAGGATTTGTTGGGTAGGAATAATTATGATTTGTTGGGTAGGAATTAGAAGGATTGGTAGGTAGAAATTAAAAGTTGGAAAAAATAAAGGTAAAGGAACAATGCTAGGCACCAACAGATAATATGTTACAAAAATGAAAATAATATACTTTAAGATATTACAAAAAATTTTACAATTTGAAAAATACATATAATTATTGAAATAGAATATCAACAAAATATTGGCAACAGATTACATAGGTATATCTGAAAATCATCGATACAAATAAGATAATCTCTTGCTTATCTGTAAAAATACAATGCGAATTTTTTTTTTATTTAAGATAGTTTTTCTCACTTTTTATTGCATTGGGTAATTCGTTATATAGCTTTGGGCCTAAATATTCATAATGGTGTTGTGCAGCTGTCGTGTTGCATCTAGGTACATATACGTTCCCAGATGTTCTAGGTCTTATACTTCGTGTTGAGGACACTTCAGATTCTTTAAAAACAGTTAAAATAGCGCTTTTTTAATTAGTTTTGAAACCGGTAGGACCTTAAATTTTTCAAAAAGTTCGCTATTTTGGAAAATTCTTGGTTTTTTAATAATAACTTTGATGATCATTTTTTGAGTTGTTACTATCGGATAAAGATTATTCTTATAGATGCTTCCCCATACGATTATGCCGTGCTGCAATACCGACTGCGAAAAAGCAAAGTAAACCATTTTAATATGTGAATGACTTAGGATATTTCTCAAACGTATAAAAATGTATATAAGTTTTCTAATTCTTTTGACACAATTTTCGACATGTTTCTTAAATTTCATGTTACTTTCTATAGTGATCTCTAGATATTTGACATCTATGGTTTTCTTAAGGATTTTACAATTATCGTTACATTCTCCTCCTTTACACGAACGACTATGCACTATCACTCTAAAATTGAAGTCAGTTACAGGATCAGTAAGGTAAAAAGGTATATATGATGTTTTTTCTACATTAAGACCGAGTAAGTTATCATCAAACCATTCCTTCAATATGATAATGTCAGCATTCGCAGCTGTATTCACTCCTGTCCATGTTATTCCTTCGATTATGATGACTGTGTCATCCGCATATGAGATGACATTTCCATTAAGAGGGAGACTGAGCATGTCATTGACATATATAAGGAAAAGTAAAGGCCCGATTACCGTGCATTGTGGAATTCCATATTCAGAAGTCAAGGGTTCACTTAATGAATTATTTAGTTTGATGTATTGTTCTCTATTTTTTAAGTAACTCTGGAACCAAGATAAAGCTTTGTCTTCCAGTCCAATTTTCTCTAGCTTAGCGATCAGCCTAGAATGCGACACACTATCAAAAGCCTTTTTTAGATCGATAAATATTCCCAGACACTTCCGACGTCTATCTAAATTCCCCATAATTAGATAAGTTAATTTTGCAATGGCATCATGAGTTCCTAGTTTAGGTCTTTGGTTAGAATGCAGATTTTTTTTCTTCTAGAAATAGGAAGTCTCTTTTTAACTATTTTTTCAATTATTTTAGAAATGTTAGATGTCAGAGATATTGACCGGTAGTTCTAGTTATTGACCTCTCAGTGAACTAATTACATTTAAAACTTCCGGTTCCGAGGTGGGTTCAAGAAATTGCATTTTATTTAAATCTATTAAATTTCTATCATTAACCTCAGTGGTTTTGTTAGCATCGAAAGGGTTAATTTGTTGTGCTAAATTTTTTCCAACATTTGCAAAAAAATTATTGAACAAGTTCGCACATTGAGTCGGCTCATCTTTTACGTCTATAGAATTACCATTGTACGTCAGTTTATGAATTTCCGACCCTTTCCGTTTTTTATCAATAATTTCATTGATTGTTGACCACATTTTTTTTATCACTTGTGACATTTTTATTTTATAATATTGTTCTTTAGTAGTTTAAATTTGTAAGCATATTTCGATATTTTACAAAGGTATTTTTTAATATATTATAATTGAAAGGATTTTTTTTATAAAGTATGAATAAACGTTGTTTTTCACGCACAGATTTCACCAATCCAGGACTAATCCATGGTTTTATTGGGCGGTATTTAGAAACTAACTTCTGTAACTTGGAAACGGTGCATGCCTTTATCAGTGGTGCTCAAACGGTCAATCGTGATCGACCGGTCGATCGCGAGAGCTTTTTGAGTCGATCTCGATAATAATTTGCCGATATAAATAGATCTATTCACAGTTTTTGTTTTACTTGATCCTCAATTAGGCCTCAACAAGACCGCCCATTTTCATGCCTTTTTGTATATTATTTATTTTTAGCTTATATTGTCAATGATTGCGCATTTTTATTATTTGTTTACTCTTTCCTCATCTTGCGCCCCTGAGGTGATTTTCTCACGAAAATGGCGCTATAAAAATCATCCAACAATTTATTATTATTATGGTATATGAAGTCACAAGTCCACATAGAAAAAAATCATCTAATTATTGAATATTCGTGATGAAATATTGTCAAAAATTGCTCCCTTCAAAAGCCCGAAGTTATCGATCTAGTTTCTAGTGTGTGGTGGGTGGTTTTGTATATTTATGAGTGTGTGGTTCGGTTTATTTATGAGTCAGTCAGTCCGAGTTGTAACTTGAAGGCGATATGAAGTTTATTAATAAATAAAACAAAATGAGTGCGGTGAATAAAAGTAAAACGTATCATTTTAATAACGATTGTTACGAAGAATTCCTATTTTGTATGGTGAAGGATAAGAGCATTTGTCTCATTTGCCGTGCGTCAGTTGCAATATCAATGCATGTGAACTTAGAGAGGCATTATAAAACCATTCATAAAAACTATGAAAAGCATTTCCCGCCACAGAGTGAATTAGGAAAACGAAAAGTATTTGATTTGATGATTTGTTTAAAAAAAAAAACCTTGTTCATAAGACCAGCCAAACAATCAAACGCTGCAACGTCGCGTCATTTAAAATATCTCATATATTAGCGAAACACAATAAACTATTTGAAGATTGAATGGTTATGAAAGGAGCATTTATTGAAGCGGGTGAAACTTTATTTGGAAATTACCATGTAATAAACCGTCCATGAGTTCCGAGTACAAAAATAGCAGGAAACCCATTTTCGTGTTTTAAGTAGACATGGGCAAAATTGAATGACCGAATTAAATGAATAAATTCAATCTTGTGACACACTTGATCTGATTTTCAATTTCGAAAGGAATTGATTCTTCATTCCTTACCTTTGGCCTTGTATTGTACGATTTTTAACGGCAACATAAATGTTTAATTTCCATTTATTTTACTGTTAAATTATTTCAATGAATAATGTGTTCCGTAAACGATTTAAATATTATAATGTTTCATGGGTATTTTTAAAATATATTAAATACCGTATTTAAATATTATTCAATGGGCGGCGCGCCGCGAAGTTGTCGACGGTATTGTGAACGACTCGTATCCCGCTATCGCCGGCCGCCGTTCTAAAAACCCGTAGATCAAAACGCGGCCGCGATTCAGCCGAATTGTCCGAGCGTCCCTTTCACGCAAGGAATTAATCATTTGTCGTAGTCAATGTCCTGAGATTGTCCTAAGGTCCCCGCGCGTCCCGTCCCGTCCGCGTCCCAGGTACTCGTAGCTAGTCTGTCGCTATCGGAAATTGTCCGAAGCGCTTTATTCACGAATTAAAACTAAAAAGTCTTTTTCACTTGTGACGTTGTTGTCTCTAGTTAATCTCAGACCTAGAAATGACGTCAGATGTCATCGTCTTACATCGCCATCGTTTCACGTCAATCTCGGCTCGCGAGTTGATCAAGTCTCTGCGGGGTAAGACACAAGACACTAGTCAAAAGTTACTCTTTCATTCCTCAATGCCGGCCCTTAATCCGTCCGAGCGCAGCGGTTCACCAATTCCTCGGCGGGCCAAGCCTTCAATTTCATTACATAGTTAGCCGAAAACTTTCGACATTGAATCCGAACATCGCGGCATCGCGGTAATCGTTTTTTTGGCACGTATGAAAGATAGTGGAATACAAATACCTACCTACTTTTAGACGTGGATCTTGGGTAGATGTAAAATGTAAATTTGCATATATTATAAGGCCAATCAGCTGTTGTCAGCTGTTGTCAGCTGTCATAAAATACTTTTAAGTTTAATAAATAAAATACTTTAAGGGTGAAACAAAAAACTGTAAAATTTAAAGATTTAATTGCTAGCTATAAATACATTTTACATACGAAAAATAACGATACTAAAAATAGACAAACATATACATCCAAGTATAGGATTTAGCCTGCGAGATAATGAGATAGAATAATCGGTCCTCTCTTTGTGTGATGCTTCGTAGCCTCCCCACTTATTGTGATTTAAAATGAAACGAAAAAGCGACACTAAAAAAGAGACAAACACATTAATCTATAGGTTTTAGCCTGCGAGTTAGTGAGATAGAATAATCGGTCTCCTCTTTGTGCGGTGCTTGGTAGCCTATCAGTCTCCTCTTTGTGCGGTGCTGCGGTGTTTCACAGTCTACCAATTCACTTTTTTTTTTTTTTTTTTTCTTTTTTTTTTTTTTTGGAATTAATTGAATTAAAGGAATGAAAAGAAGAAATCAATTTCGAAAGAAAATCATTAATCTTATTAGAAGCGCAGTTATAAAATTCAAGTTGCAGACTATTCATGTACTGCCAGAATCAATGAAAAACCATTTTCGTGTTCTGAGTGTTGTTTTAATTCACCGGATACAGATTTAATTTAAACCAGTTTTTTGTTTACAAAATAGCGATAAATTAAATAACAAGTTGCCGATTCTTCGTGTACCGAGTAAAGCTTTGAATTTGAGTTGCATGTCATGTGCTGCAAAATTCTGAGAAATTGAGTGATCCGTGTGTAATTTCGGGACTCTTAGGCAGAAGCAATCTGAAGATAAAACCTGCCTTGTGTTAACATGTTGTATTGTAAGAATACTCGTCACGTGTGATGTAAAAATCAAAAAAATATGATTTCTACACCCCCCCCCCCCCCCCCCCCCCCCCCCCCCCCGGCACTTAAAAATCTGTGGAGAGTCGATCAATCGGAGTCTAATAATATTGAGGTAGATCGCCAGCAGTTCAAGTATGAGCACCCCTGCTCTATATGTTTTGTTAAAATTTCCTCAAAGAGGCGAGAACTCTCTAAAATATCCCGGCTATCTAATTCAGTTATTGTGGTATGGCACGAAACAACTTAAAATTGCTGTAAATGTTGTCTGATTGGAGAAATTTGCATATTTATATATATATATATATATATTGACCTCTTCCCGTAGTATCCTGATCCAGTAAGAAGTAGCTTGACAATGTTGATCCACCTTTAACACCGTATAACTTGGCTTTGGTGGAATACATCTGTATGAATTGGCAACAACGTTACTACAAATACCAAGGTTGCCAGTTTCTCGGTAAAAGTTTTTGATATATTGCACATAAAATTTTCGAACTTTGTATGGAAATCATACGCAACTTTTTTGTTGATCTGTTCAAATTCCCATACGTTGCGGATCCAGCCAATTCCCCGTACGCATTTGATCCGCTCGTTGATAATCAAAGATGGCTGAAAAAGGAAGCCTTCTGATTGGTCGTGTTGGGCGTGGTGTGTTGTGAACGAAGCCTTCTCATTGGTTGGCAGATATGGAAGGCACCTACTAAAAAAAGGTATCCAATTGTTTTTTTCCAACGGTTGTGAAGATTATATACTCTTCTACATTCTCCACAAAATATTATTGACATTTCTTGTTCACGCCCCCCTACATGGAGAAAAATGATTTGAGAATTTATTCGGAATTCTTGTCTTTTTATTCGGAATTACCTAAATAGTTAGGTACTTTTATTTAACCCAGAGATGTTGACAGTTTAGTTGGAATTTGGTCAATTTTGTAGCTGTCATCCGTCACCAAGGAACGAAATATTGTTTGAAGAGAAAATAGTTGAAAAAATGTCTGACAATCCGGGTTTTGATAATCGATTGATTTTAGAATGTGTGGGAAATAGAAAGAAGAAACAATTTAAACCACGAACCGATCATTTCCTGTGGGAAGAAATGGATTTTATCGCCAGATTTCGGATGTCGAAAAGTATGGTTAGGCAATTAACATCACTCATTGCCAATGACATCACAACGTCTACAAACAAGTAAGTTTAATTAAACTAATGTATCTACAATTCTATTGACAATATATTAGCATAATTATTAATTATGCCTTAAACCGCTTACTCGTTAATACGGCATATTTTTTATTCAAACAGTTATATTTAGCTTTATTATTACGAAAAGTGAGTATTTATTTCGGGGGAGGCCAAAACATGGAAAGAAATGTATTAAAATAATTTCACAAACCCGCTAGACCAACCCTGCGTAGCCAAACAAACCATTCAAAAACGTAGGCTGTTTTTTAAAGTAAAGATTACATACCTACACAAGCCCGCTAGACAAACCCTGCTTTATTGTCTATTAGTTAAAAAAGGAACATTCCGTATTATCCGTGCATCAAATTTTGACAACACGAACGTTCCGTATTATCCGTGAGGTGGCTAACTACATATTTACCGCATAATTATATTGTATGTAACTGCCAAAATAATATTTTAATAAATGCAATAGCACTGAAAAATTTTTTTTTTCATCATTTCAGAAATTACCTACGCTGTTTGTGCTGCGGACCAGATTCTAATAACATTGCACTTTTATGCAACAGGAACGATGTACAGGAGACATCTCTGGGGTGCATAAAAGTACTGTCTCGCGTATAGTAGACAGGGTTAGCAGAGCAATAGCCCGCCTTCGGCCACAATATATTGTATTTCCACAAACAGAGAATGAAATACAGCAGTGTGCTAATGAGTTTTACAGCATTGCTCGATTTCCTAATACTGCCATCGACTGCACCCATGTAGGAATTCTCTCTCCTGGAGGGAACAATGCTGAGTATTACCGTAACCGTAAAGATTACTTTTTAACAAATCCTCTTTCTGACGCTGAACTTTTACACAATGAAAGCCAAATCAGGACCAGAAATGTGGTAGAAAGGACTTTCGGGAGATGGAAAAGGCGTTTTCCCGCAGTGGGGATGAAACTAAGAATCGATGCCACAAGAGTGGAAGCCGTGATCGTTGCCACAGCGGTCTTGCATAACATATGCACTGACAACAACCACCAGACTTTGCTATCATTCTCCAAGAAATTGACGGAGGACATTTTCCTGAAAATGTTGGGCAGGGTAATAATGACATAAGACAAAATCTTGTCAACAGTTATTTTGCTAATTTATTGTAATTTTTTTGTATAAAATAAAGTATTTATTAATTTAAAAGTAAAATGTATTTATAATTATTATAGTATTTATTAATTAATGTAAAAAAAAATTACAAGCTTAAAGAAAATTCTTTATGAACAAGAATATAAGCGCTGTGAAGCTATATTCTTTCATTCTATTATAACGGGGAAATCATTATCCCTTCGGTTTTCCTCTTCGATTTTTTAAACTTTCAATTCGTGCAAATGTTGCATATGTTTAATCTTTAATTCAAATATAGTTCACGGTGCCTATATTCCTGTTCATGAAGAATTTTTTTTGTGTTCTAGATCTAGGTAGTTCTGTAGTTAAATCTACAGATTTTTTTTGGACTTCCGCCAGTTCCATGAAATTTCTGCGGACATCATTTGGTGTAGACGTTTTTCTTTTCCTTGACAGACCTAAAAAAATATTACATTACATTAAAAACATTAGAAAGTAAGTAGGTAGTTTATGCAAATATATTGAAACATTTTGCTGGATGCTGTTAAGATATTAAGTTTCTATAATACTTATAACTAAGTATAACTATCATGCTGTTCCGCAGGGGTAGGCAGGGAGGACAGGCCGCCAAACAACTCGGTCTTGGCCCACACTCTTTGCTACATTCCTACATCGTCTCATACATACTCTCCTATTATTCCGACTCTTGACATGGCCCGTCTCAAGTATCTGATTCACTTGATCATGCCATGTCTTCCTCAGGTGTCCCAACTTCTTCTACCATTCACATTTGCGTAATATATTCTTCTTGCACTACTTTTTTCGTTCATTCGCTCTACATACCCAAACCACCTGAGGGCAGGGCCGCTGACAGCCAATCTGGAACCCCAGGTCTAGTAGACTATACCGGGCCCCCTCCCCCCAACTTAGAGGGGGGGGGGGAGAGAGAGAAAACAATTAAAAGTGTCATGCTAACCTGCTACTGCTAGAAATACTATTTCATTACCTTTTCTTATTTTCTAGTATCTTATACCATTATACCAATCATTCTAATTTAGGGAGGAATGCAGATCCCGCCAATGTCAGGGAATTTAATAAAAATGCACTTTCTAGATGAGAAAAGTGTGGAGAAGTTGAATAAAAAAGAAATTAAGGTGTGCTCGGTAAAATTGAGGGAGATACAGCCGTTTAAAGTATGAATAAAATGTCACTTCCTGAACCGATACTACGCCATTGCCAATGTTTGGTTTATGCCGAAAATGATGTTTTTACGGCGTTTTAAGTGGAGAACTTTAATCTGGAAGGTGAAAGAAAGCGCGGAAAGCAATAGAAATTGAATAAGTAATTAATTTGTAATTGCGTTAAGTAAAATTTCACTTCGCCAATCAACACTATTGACAGCCCACCCGCCATCTATAATGTTGGTATCCCTGACCTGATGCAAACAACAGCTAGACTGTAGCCGACTTCTTGAGATACATGAGGCGCGTAATTATGAAATTTGTCTAGCGGGCTTTTTTTCAACGATTTTTTAAACTGTCTTTCACCTTCCAAATTAAAGTAACCTAACCTAAGACTACGCTAAACATGGTTTGTGCCCCTTTATAACGCCTACTCGCGTCAACGCAAGAAAAAACATCCCAGTTTTCAAATAGTTTAGTGGCTACGCTAGGTTTGTGTAACATGGTTTGTGATTCTGGCGTACAATCTCACAAGACGAAAGCTAATTTTAATTTTACGTAATCGAAATTTAGAATGAAATATTTTCCACTGTGCATATTAACCGTTGCCAGCGATCTCCAAAAATTACCATTATTAATTCTGTTTTTCATAATTACGCGCCTTATTATATATCCCACGAAGTCGGCTACAATCGTATTCATTTATATCAAGTCTGAGATATCAACATTACAACAGTAACAAAATGGCGTAGTATCAGTTCACGAAGTGTCATTTTATTCATTCTTTAAACGGCTGTATCTGCCTCAATTTTGTCGAGCGCACCTTAATTTCTTTTTTATTCAACTTCTCCACACTTTTCTCATCTAGAAAGTGCATTTTTATTAAATTCCCTGACATTGGCGGGATCTGCATTTTAGCCCTAATTTAGCATAATTATTCAATGGAAATGTTTAAAAAGTTATGGTGAATACTCAAAATAAAATGCTTGTGTTATTGTTTTAGGCTACTATGTGTGTGTATTTACATATTCTTCCTTGTTCATTATATCTTAAGGCTAAATTATTATAATATCAACACAGATACGTTAGTAATGGAATACTAAATTGGAATAGGGACGTTCCGATACTAGTAAATACGAGTAGGTACTCGATACTTTTGATTCGATACCAAGTACTAATAGCATCGAATCAATCTTGCGATACTTACTCGGTATCGAAACAAAAGTACTTAGTATCGAATTATCGCGTGTGACGTGTCTCGCATCTTTCGGTCTCGGCTCGGGTGAAGTCGGACGGGTTCCGACTTCACCCGAGCCGAGACCGGGGGAGCCGCCATTTCACGCTAGAGATGTTCCGATACCATCAAAGTATCGATACCTACTCATATCATAGTACTCAAATCAAAATGAAAAAAAAATGAAAAAAATGTATTAAAAAATGATGAAAATGATGAGACGATGTATGAATGTGAGTGAGGCAAAGAGTGTGTGCCAAGACCGAGTTGTTTGGCGGTCCGTCCTCTCTGCCTACCCCTGCGGGAAACGGCGTGATGGTTGGTTAGTTAACATTTGTTCCAAGCGAGTGCTTATTTTCCAAAGCCGGAGCAACAATGTCGCAAACAAGGAACAGATTGTCTCCAAAATACCTGGAGCAGTTACTGTTTTGGGCAAGATTGATGCTAAAGAGTTTTTTGCTGAATGTACTTTCAAATAAAAGATAATTTTTGTTAATTAAATAAAAAAATTGTTAATTAATGACTTTACTTTTAATTTTTGCCCTTACTGTCCTTTAACATTTGCCTCGTTATTTCCTTCATTAAAAAAAATCTAAAAGTATCGATATCAGTAAGTATCGATACATTATGAGTATTTGTATGAGTAAGTATCGAAAAATGATTTGAGTACTATGATATGAGTAGGTATCGATACTTTGATGGTATCGGAACATCCCTAAATTGGAATATTTTTAAAATTATAGTAAAAACCCAACAAACTATAAAATAATAATATAGGCAAATAAAAAATGTCATCTACAATATTGCTATTCTACTTTACTTGTTTGCAAAGCTATTTATGACATCATCAAAGTCCAAGTTTCTGGCCAGACCATTTTCTACGGGCCTACGAGTGTCATTGGCTTTTATTAGTCAAAAATCCGGATCCCGTGAGTCCGTCCCGGGCCCCAAGTTTCAGACTTGACCAACGTGCCCTCTCGGCGGCCCTGCCTGAGGGTCCATTTCTTAATCTACTTATTACGCTTTCATCAGTCATACATGGTCATACAACACGCATGGTTCTCGAGTCTTGTATTCTTTGCGGATACCCACATTTCTCACACAATCATACATGGTTTTACAACACGCACGCCTCAGGGGTCTCATTTCAACAGCATTCAGTTCCGTGCCTCACTGACACATCAGGGTAGGTACCAGCACTCTATTATAATACTGATGGCACACTAAACTCACTTTTCAGGGATGGTGTCATTGATAAGCGTTTAGTCGCTACACCTTGAAATTCCGATTCACAAGGAAGTGGGGGGTCTTCCACCGTCACCTATAAAGATATAATTATTCCATATTATTGTGGGAAGAATAATTGGCTAACAGTTGGGGGGGTCAAGTTCCATACTCATAGCGGGTAAATGATTTCTCCGCTTTCAACACGAATTGTGCTTATAGAATAAGCCTTTTAAAAGGAGTGCCTATTTTTAATAATTAATCATAAATAAATAGAATCTGCATCCTTGGACCTCAAAAGGTGTGGAATGGGTATCATTCTCAGTTCGAAGAATCATATCCAACTTAATATTTATGTTTAAAATTGTAAATGAACATTTTTGAATTTCATATAGGTACTTAATTAACAATGATTTTGTGACATGTAATAAGTGATTATGGTATATTTATACTGTTGCTATTAAATAAATAATAAAACCTACTTACTTTGTGATTTTATCCATTTTTATTTCGTTTTTCACTGCAACTCAAATAACCTGAACTCAAAACTTGCTTTTAAAGACGTCAAAGTGGTTTATTTATTTATGCGTTGACAATGAGGATGCGCGTGCGCGCGGAACTGTATAGTGTTGACATGCAGTGTGACCAGATTTCATTTTACGAATCTACTGCTTGTGTAGGTTAAAAACTACTAAATTCTACCAAAAGAGAACTAAAAAAAACTAAAAATCTATTACATTTTTTCGCTGTTGTGTTACAGCGAAGAAGCATATTTGTTCTCTTCATTATAACGATAAAACAATAAAATGAACAAAGAAAACAGCATAAATTGGAGAAATCAATGTTTATTACCTACTTAAATTTAAAATCTACAGAAATATAGGTTTTTTAAGAACTGTGATCGAGTTATGGTTTTTCTTCTTTGTGTTGGGTACTAATGCGTAACTCGAAAGTATTCAAAAAATCTTAACAAGAGTAATCATTAAATTAACTAGAAATTACATAGCCCATATTAACGTAAGTAAGGGAACGTACATATACTACGTGACTTGTTCGGGGGGGGGGGGGGGTCTTCAAAATACCACGCTTCGTACAAATGAGCGGCGGGTTGCTTAGGTTTTTGGTCACCGGGGGGGGGGGGGGGTTAAAAATTGGTCACGTAGTATGGGTACGTTCCCTAACTTGCATACCGTCACCTCCTTTCATATTTTTTATATGCTTTGATGTAGCCATGTGTTCCTTCAAAGACGCCACTCGACTTAGTACTTCACAGTTGCATGCTTTAATTTAGATTTACATAACTAATTTTTGAATGAGAGATCTTGCTCCCATTCATTACGATATCCTTGTGTATATTTACGTTTCTTTATAAAAACTTTCAAAAAAGGAATTCCCACTAATCCATCACACTCTATGCTCACGGCACGAATGGTTACGAAAATAATGAAAATTAAAGACAAACCTACCTAATCAATTTTCTTCAATACATGTAGGATTCCGCCAACAGCTTTCTCTCTCGAATAATTAATATTAGAAAGAGATTGTTACAATCCATTCGATGAAAAGGGGAATACAGGGGTTTTTTCGATAGGTTTGCCATATGAAGGCAAAAAAGTACAAGAATAGTTGAAAAGCGTGAATTCTACCAAAATATACCAAATAATTTTTACCTACTAGATACTGTTACCGGTACCTCGAAATCTACAAAAAAAGTAGAAATCTACTAAATCTGGTCACACTGTTGACATGCGTAAAAATAATGGTGTGTTTGTTTTTATCAACATACATCAAATACAAGAAAAATTCGAAGCCATTTCGGTGGCAACACTGGGTGTCCAGGAGTGATTTGGGAGATGGGTATGGGTACCGCCGCCCCGGTAACCGTTTTTTGGATAACCAATACCTCTGTCATAGGTCACCCCAAGTGGTTCGATACGTTTGGTGACTTAGCAGGGGTGCCCAGGTTCATGGGGTGAGGAATGTCCGGGTATTGGCGGCGGATGCATCAGCCCACCAGCTGCATGGCAGGCCGGATTGGAAGAGAGTGTTGAGGAGTCCCTTTGACTTTTTCCAGCCGTACTCTCTCGGAACATAGCCTTGCACCGCAGTGGAAGTGATAGATTCCTGGACACACCGACCTCCAGATTCCTACCCACCCTTTATTCCTTTTCCTTTGGGGTCGTCTAATAATCACGTGATGTTTTTTAGCAACTTTTTAACCCCCTCCCCCCCGGTGATATGTGGTGAGGTTTAAGACTACCCCCCCTCCCATACCCAAAATCACGTGTATTTTTTTAGTACAAAGTATTTTGAAATTTTCAGAATATTATCACGAAAAATAAATACACGTGATATCTCATTATCCCCCCCCCCCACGTGATATTTCGTGTTTTTTTCCGAACCCCCCCCCCCCCCTTTCGAGCCTCATGTGATTAATAGATGACCCCCAAGATGAAACTGTTAATCCTCTTAAAGTAAAAATTAATCTTCATGCTACGTACAGATGCTAACCCGCGACCTCCGGATTCTTAGTCGAAGTTCGTAATGGCGTACATATAAGTAATAAAAACAGTTTTCGAAGATTAAGTACATCCGTTCAAACTGTTCATCCTCTTAAGTAGAAATGAATATACATACTACGCACAGATGCTAACCCGCGACCTCTGGATTCGTAGTCAAAGTTCGTAGTCTCATTACTCAAGCCGTCTCTAATACGTGTGCTAACGGTCAAATTCAAAATCAAAATCAAATTCAAAACCAAAATCCAAATTAAATCTAAAACAAAAATACATTAAAAAAAACGAACTATAAGAACGTACCTACAAGTACCTACAAAAAGTTCGACAGACCGGCACCTTTGTTGGCGGTCTTTGTTGTTTGCATTGCGCACAGTTCGCGGTCAAAACGTGGCAAATAAGAACGTACCTACGATTACCTACTAAAAGGAGCAGAAAAGTTCGACAGACCGGCACCATCCATATATACATATATGGAGATCAACAAATAAAAACGTGTAAAATGTATATGTCACCGAAAAATGGGCGTGGCTTAGAGGTAAATCTCGATGACAAAAGTAGATCCACATGGATCAGGATTTGTATGCCAGCTTCGGTAACGGATCTAAAAATCCGGCCAGATCAACAAACCCAAACGGATCAATAAAAAACTGGTGTACCGTCGCGCAAAATCAACATAGTACGAGAGGGGATAAATATATATATATATATATAAACACGAAATATCACGTGGGGGGGGGGGTATAATGAGATATCACGTGTATTTATTTTTCGTGATAATATTCTGAAAATTTCAAAATACTTTGTACTAAAAAAAATACACGTGATTTTGGGTATGGGGGGGGGGGGGGGTAGTCTTAAACCTTACCACATATCACCGGGGGGAGGGGGTTAAAAAGTTGCTAAAAAACATCTATGTCATTCATTCTCTTGCAGGTTTAATCCTATAGATGTATAACATATTGTTTGTCTATTTTTAGTGTCGCTTTTTTTCGTTTCATCCAGTTTCAAATCACAACGGTCCTAAAGAAGTTTTCACTTGAATAATTTTATAGAATCTGTGTGCAGTTCACTCACATGCGAGAAAAGTGAAAACTAAAGTAGACGAGAGTGATAGATACGAAGCATCGCACAAAGAGGAGACCGATAGGCTGGCTACGAAGCAACGCACAAAGAGGAAAGCGATTAGTCTATGTCATTCATTCTCTTGCAGGTTTAATCCTATAGATGTATAACAGATTGTTTGTCTATTTTTAGTGTTGCTTTTTTTCGTTTCATCCAGTTTCAAATCACAACGGTCCTAAAGAAGTTTTCACTTGAATAATTTTATAGAATCTGTGTGCAGTTCACTCACATGCGAGAAAAGTGAAAACTAAAGTAGACGAGAGTGATAGATACGAAGCATCGCACAAAGAGGAGACCGATAGGCTGGCTACGAAGCAACGCACAAAGAGGAAAGCGATTAGTCTATGTCATTCATTCTCTTGCAGGTTTAATCCTATAGATGTATAACATATTGTTTGTCTATTTTTAGTGTCGCTTTTTTTCGTTTCATCCAGTTTCAAATCACAACGGTCCTAAAGAAGTTTTCACTTGAATAATTTTATAGAATCTGTGTGCAGTTCACTCACATGCGAGAAAAGTGAAAACTAAAGTAGACGAGAGTGATAGATACGAAGCATCGCACAAAGAGGAGACCGATAGGCTGGCTACGAAGCAACGCACAAAGAGGAAAGCGATTAGTCTATGTCATTCATTCTCTTGCAGGTTTAATCCTATAGATGTATAACAGATTGTTTGTCTATTTTTAGTGTCGCTTTTTTCGTTTCATCCAGTTTCAAATCACAACGGTCCTAAAGAAGTTTTCACTTTAATAATTTTATAGAATCTGTGTGCAGTTCACTCACATGCGAGAAAAGTGAAAACTAAAGTAGACGAGAGTGATAGATACGAAGCATCGCACAAAGAGGAGACCGATAGGCTGGCTACGAAGCAACGCACAAAGAGGAAAGCGATTAGTCTATGTCATTCATTCTCTTGCAGGTTTAATCCTATAGATGTATAACAGATTGTTTGTCTATTTTTAGTGTCGCTTTTTTTCGTTTCATCCAGTTTCAAATCACAACGGTCCTAAAGAAGTTTTCACTTTAATAATTTTATAGAATCTGTGTGCAGTTCACTCACATGCGAGAAAAGTGAAAACTAAAGTAGACGAGAGTGATAGATACGAAGCATCGCACAAAGAGGAGACCGATAGGCTGGCTACGAAGCAACGCACAAAGAGGAAAGCGATTAGTCTATGTCATTCATTCTCTTGAAGGTTTAATCCTATAGATGTATAACAGATTGTTTGTCTATTTTTAGTGTCGCTTTTTTCGTTTCATCCAGTTTCAAATCACAACGGTCCTAAAGAAGTTTTCACTTGAATAATTTTATAGAATCTGTGTGCAGTTCACTCACATGCGAGAAAAGTGAAAACTAAAGTAGACGAGAGTGATAGATACGAAGCATCGCACAAAGAGGAGACCGATAGGCTGGCTACGAAGCAACGCACAAAGAGGAAAGCGATTAGTCTATGTCATTCATTCTCTTGCAGG
The DNA here is from genome assembly GCA_917880885.1 of Limnephilus marmoratus. Classification (NCBI taxonomy): domain Eukaryota; kingdom Metazoa; phylum Arthropoda; class Insecta; order Trichoptera; family Limnephilidae; genus Limnephilus; species Limnephilus marmoratus. The sequence goes on along the minus strand of OU862907.1, from coordinate 52,247,752 downwards.
TTTAATCCTATAGATGTATAACAGATTGTTTGTTTATTTTTAGTGTCGCTTTTTTTCGTTTCATCCAGTTTCAAATCACAACGGTCCTAAAGAAGTTTTCACTTGAATAATTTTATAGAATCTGTGTGCAGTTCACTCACATGCGAGAAAAGTGAAAACTAAAGTAGACGAGAGTGATAGATACGAAGCATCGCACAAGGAGGAGACCGATAGGCTGGCTACGAAGCAACGCACAAAGAGGAAAGCGATTAGTCTATGTCATTCATTCTCTTGCAGGTTTAATCCTATAGATGTATAACAGATTGTTTGTCTATTTTTAGTGTCGCTTTTTTTCGTTTCATCCAGTTTCAAATCACAACGGTCCTAAAGAAGTTTTCACTTGAATAATTTTATAGAATCTGTGTGCAGTTCACTCACATGCGAGAAAAGTGAAAACTAAAGTAGACGAGAGTGATAGATACGAAGCATCGCACAAAGAGGAGACCGATAGGCTGGCTACGAAGCAACGCACAAAGAGGAAAGCGATTAGTCTATGTCATTCATTCTCTTGCAGGTTTAATCCTATAGATGTATAACATATTGTTTGTCTATTTTTAGTGTCGCTTTTTTTCGTTTCATCCAGTTTCAAATCACAACGGTCCTAAAGAAGTTTTCACTTGAATAATTTTATAGAATCTGTGTGCAGTTCACTCACATGCGAGAAAAGTGAAAACTAAAGTAGACGAGAGTGATAGATACGAAGCATCGCACAAAGAGGAGACCGATAGGCTGGCTACGAAGCAACGCACAAAGAGGAAAGCGATTAGTCTATGTCATTCATTCTCTTGCAGGTTTAATCCTATAGATGTATAACAGATTGTTTGTCTACTTTTAGTGTCGCTTTTTTTCGTTTCATCCAGTTTCAAATCACAACGGTCCTAAAGAAGTTTTCACTTGAATAATTTTATAGAATCTGTGTGCAGTTCACTCACATGCGAGAAAAGTGAAAACTAAAGTAGACGAGAGTGATAGATACGAAGCATCGCACAAAGAGGAGACCGATAGGCTGGCTACGAAGCAACGCACAAAGAGGAAAGCGATTAGTCTATGTCATTCATTCTCTTGCAGGTTTAATCCTATAGATGTATAACAGATTGTTTGTCTATTTTTAGTGTCGCTTTTTTTCGTTTCATCCAGTTTCAAATCACAACGGTCCTAAAGAAGTTTTCACTTGAATAATTTTATAGAATCTGTGTGCAGTTCACTCACATGCGAGAAAAGTGAAAACTAAAGTAGACGAGAGTGATAGATACGAAGCATCGCACAAAGAGGAGACCGATAGGCTGGCTACGAAGCAACGCACAAAGAGGAAAGCGATTAGTCTATGTCATTCATTCTCTTGAAGGTTTAATCCTATAGATGTATAACAGATTGTTTGTCTATTTTTAGTGTCGCTTTTTTCGTTTCATCCAGTTTCAAATCACAACGGTCCTAAAGAAGTTTTCACTTGAATAATTTTATAGGATCTGTGTGCATTTCACTCACATGCGAGAAAAGTGAAAACTAAAGTAGACGAGAGTGATAGATACGAAGCATCGCACAAAGAGGAGACCGATAGGCTGGCTACGAAGCAACGCACAAAGAGGAAAGCGATTAGTCTATGTCATTCATTCTCTTGAAGGTTTAATCCTATAGATGTATAACAGATTGTTTGTCTATTTTTAGTGTCGCTTTTTTCGTTTCATCCAGTTTCAAATCACAACGGTCCTAAAGAAGTTTTCACTTGAATAATTTTATAGAATCTGTGTGCAGTTCACTCACATGCGAGAAAAGTGAAAACTAAAGTAGACGAGAGTGATAGATACGAAGCATCGCACAAAGAGGAGACCGATAGGCTGGCTACGAAGCAACGCACAAAGAGGAAAGCGATTAGTCTATGTCATTCATTCTCTTGCAGGTTTAATCCTATAGATGTATAACAGATTGTTTGTCTATTTTTAGTGTCGCTTTTTTTCGTTTCATCCAGTTTCAAATCACAACGGTCCTAAAGAAGTTTTCACTTTAATAATTTTAAAGAATCTGTGTGCAGTTCACTCACATGCGAGAAAAGTGAAAACTAAAGTAGACGAGAGTGATAGATACGAAGCATCGCACAAAGAGGAGACCGATAGGCTGGCTACGAAGCAACGCACAAAGAGGAAAGCGATTAGTCTATGTCATTCATTCTCTTGAAGGTTTAATCCTATAGATGTATAACAGATTGTTTGTCTATTTTTAGTGTCGCTTTTTTCGTTTCATCCAGTTTCAAATCACAACGGTCCTAAAGAAGTTTTCACTTGAATAATTTTATAGAATCTGTGTGCAGTTCACTCACATGCGAGAAAAGTGAAAACTAAAGTAGACGAGAGTGATAGATACGAAGCATCGCACAAAGAGGAGACCGATACGCTGGCTACGAAGCAACGCACAAAGAGGAAAGTGATTAGTCTATGTCATTCATTCTCTTGCAGGTTTAATCCTATAGATGTATAACAGATTGTTTGTCTATTTTTAGTGTCGCTTTTTTTCGTTTCATCCAGTTTCAAATCACAACGGTCCTAAAGAAGTTTTCACTTTAATAATTTTATAGAATCTGTGTGCAGTTCACTCACATGCGAGAAAAGTGAAAACTAAAGTAGACGAGAGTGATAGATACGAAGCATCGCACAAAGAGGAGACCGATAGGCTGGCTACGAAGCAACGCACAAAGAGGAAAGCGATTAGTCTATGTCATTCATTCTCTTGAAGGTTTAATCCTATAGATGTATAACAGATTGTTTGTCTATTTTTAGTGTCGCTTTTTTCGTTTCATCCAGTTTCAAATCACAACGGTCCTAAAGAAGTTTTCACTTGAATAATTTTATAGAATCTGTGTGCAGTTCACTCACATGCGAGAAAAGTGAAAACTAAAGTAGACGAGAGTGATAGATACGAAGCATCGCACAAAGAGGAGACCGATAGGCTGGTTACGAAGCAACGCACAAAGAGGAAAGCGATTAGTCTATGTCATTCATTCTCTTGCAGGTTTAATCCTATAGATGTATAACAGATTGTTTGTCTATTTTTAGTGTCGCTTTTTTTCGTTTCATCCAGTTTCAAATCACAACGGTCCTAAAGAAGTTTTCACTTTAATAATTTTATAGAATCTGTGTGCAGTTCACTCACATGCGAGAAAAGTGAAAACTAAAGTAGACGAGAGTGATAGATACGAAGCATCGCACAAAGAGGAGACCGATAGGCTGGCTACGAAGCAACGCACAAAGAGGAAAGCGATTAGTCTATGTCATTCATTCTCTTGCAGGTTTAATCCTATAGATGTATAACAGATTGTTTGTCTATTTTTAGTGTCGCTTTTTTTCGTTTCATCCAGTTTCAAATCACAACGGTCCTAAAGAAGTTTTCACTTGAATAATTTTATAGAATCTGTGTGCAGTTCACTCACATGCGAGAAAAGTGAAAACTAAAGTAGACGAGAGTGATAGATACGAAGCATCGCACAAAGAGGAGACCGATAGGCTGGCTACGAAGCAACGCACAAAGAGGAAAGCGATTAGTCTATGTCATTCATTCTCTTGCAGGTTTAATCCTATAGATGTATAACAGATTGTTTGTCTATTTTTAGTGTCGCTTTTTTTCGTTTCATCCAGTTTCAAATCACAACGGTCCTAAAGAAGTTTTCACTTGAATAATTTTATAGAATCTGTGTGCAGTTCACTCACATGCGAGAAAAGTGAAAACTAAAGTAGACGAGAGTGATAGATACGAAGCATCGCACAAAGAGGAGACCGATAGGCTGGCTACGAAGCAACGCACAAAGAGGAAAGCGATTAGTCTATGTCATTCATTCTCTTGCAGGTTTAATCCTATAGATGTATAACATATTGTTTGTCTATTTTTAGTGTTGCTTTTTTTCGTTTCATCCAGTTTCAAATCACAACGGTCCTAAAGAAGTTTTCACTTGAATAATTTTATAGAATCTGTGTGCAGTTCACTCACATGCGAGAAAAGTGAAAACTAAAGTAGACGAGAGTGATAGATACGAAGCATCGCACAAAGAGGAGACCGATAGGCTGGCTACGAAGCAACGCACAAAGAGAAAAGCATAGCGAACCACTTGGGGTGACCTATGACAGAGGTATTGGTTATCCAAAAAACGGTTCCCTGGGCGGCGGTACCCATACCCACCTCCCAAATCTTAATCTTGAAGGCGACCTTTTGATATCTCCAGCTGGATTTTCTCGGAATAACGCCATGCACCGCAGTGGGAGGGATGGATTCATCCGTCCATCACTCCTGGACACACTGACCCCCAGATTCCTACCCACCCTTCATACCCCTTTCCTTACCCGGGCTTCCTTTTCTTCTTTTCATAAAAAGAAGGCCTCCACACAGCATCCCCAAATATGATAAAGGTAGGTACTGAGAGATTTTTTCTCAGGTGGACATCCGTGGAAGTAATGGCACGATCAAGTGAATCAGATACTTGAGTCGGGCCGTGTCAAAAGTCAGAATAATAGAAGATAATGTATGATACGATGTATGAATGTGAGTGAGGCAAAGAGTGTGTGCCAAGACCGAGTTGTTTGGCGGTCCGTCCTCTCTGCCTACCCCTGCAGAGAAAAAGCGTTATGGTTAGTTAGAATTTTATAAAATACATTAAGCAAAATGTTAGAAAACTAACACGAGACTGCATACTGATCCAATCACGATGAGATGGGTTTGATCAAACTAGCGCTGTCTCGTTTGTTTAAAGTGCCGCTATAATGCTGCTAGAGCGAGATGCAACGCCTGTCGAATGACCGCGGGCAGCAAATTGAATATTTTGTGGAGAATTTACAAAAATATATATTCTTCATAAACGTTGAAAAAATTTAGCTGAACAATTGGATACCTTTTTTTAGTAGGTGCCTTCCATATCTGGTCAACCAATGAGAAGGCTTCGTTCACAACACACCACGCCCAACACGACCAATCAGAAGGCTTCCTTTTTCAGCCATCTTTGATTATACACAAGCGGATCAAATGCGTACGGATATTTGGGCGGATCCGCAACGTATGGGAATTTGGACAGATCAACAAAAAAGATGCGTATGATTTCCATACAAAGTTCGAAAATTTTATGTGCAATATATCAAATACTTTTACCGAGAAACTGGCAACCTTGGTATTTGTAGTAACGTTGTTGCCAATTCATACAGATATATTCCACCAAAGCCAAGTTATACGGTGTTAAAGGTGGATCATCATTGTCAAGCTACTTCTTACTGGATCAGGATACTACGGGAAGAGGTCAATATATATATATATATATATATATATTATAAAAGGAAAATTTAATTCTGTACAACTTCTCGCAAACAAACTTCTGTCTTTGGTGAATATTTTAGACGATATGAAGGAATGATTGATGAAAAATTTGAGGTAAAAAGATTTTATTCAAAAATGTCTACTTTGGTGGAGCGTGTTCCTAACTCAAAAACGGTTAGAAACTCGCAAATTACGTACAAAACAAAAGTTGTAGACACTTTTATTAGCTTTCATTTGTTTTTAAAAAATTTTCTCTGCGACGCTCCGTTTTTGAGATATACCCAAGTGGAAGCCCGAAAATTGGGACCTTTACCTCCCCACCCCCCCCCCCCCCTAGCTCACCACCTAGACGTCAGGACTTTTGGTAGGTTTAAGTTTCTGAAGGAATCGCTTAAGTCCCTGCTCACGCACTCTACAATTCATTTTGGACCATTCATTGGCTGGACTATACGTAGGTACTATAGGTACTACACGAATATTACAGGTAAAATTGAAAAAATAATATATAAGTAAAAAATAAATACCTTCTACAATGATTTCACAATATTATGCGAAAAAAACAAAGGCATTATGCGAAAAATATATTTATAAAGTGTAAATAAGTTTTATATTATTTGTTTTATTATAATATATTTATTTATAAAAAAAATAATTAAGTACATCTTACTAGGACATTCCTGTATCGAGATGTGCAAAACAGAGTGATTTATTTATAAGATTATTTATTTATGGTCCTGTTATCAGTACGGTGATAAGCAAGATAAATGTTAAATGGATTGACAGGGCACTGCGAGCTTCACTTCAGCTTTAACAGTCCGTCATATTAGACTGGTCTACATTTCTCATAAGTACTTATTTGGACAAATTAATCACTAATTTATATTGTTTTGTAATTGAATTCTAATCCAGTGATTTCCTGTGCTTTTCTAAGACTATCCTGCGAGACGTCATTTCAGGTGACTAAAACATTTCTTTATTTTTTGTTAATTCACTTGTATTAAATATAAACACAATTGATATTAGATTAATATTGCACGTGTAAAATAAAAATTATTTCATTTTGTTTTTTAAATGTTTAATTTTTTACAAATGTATTTTTTTTAAAGAAATTTTCAGTATATTTATTTATTGTCTGATTTATTATTTATAACGCATATTTTATTATAATTTAACCTTTTATTAATATAAAATAACAAACAATTAAATAATAAATATTACAAATTAATTATTTATTGATATAATAGTATAAATAATTAATTAATAAATACATTATATTACATTATTTTTTTATTTCTAATAACAATCAATTTAATTTATAATATACTCATATCATAGATTAATTAATTAATAATATTATTTGGCTTTTAATGGAAGGGTAGTAAAAAAAAATTATGAATTGTTTGTTCTTTTACATTATATAAAAAAATGATTTTTTTAATAATATATTTTACCTGAGATGGAAAATATGATAATTTTACATCTCAGGTAAAACATATTATTAAAAAAAAACGTTTTTTATATAATATAAAAGAACAAACAATTAATTAAAATATACAACGTGTCCGGAAACTCGTAGTACAAGCGGGAAACTGGTGAATCTACATCACGTAGAACCCAAAAAACTTATTTTTTTCGATCTGAGCATTTCGATTTTAATATTATTTGTTTTTACATTTTTTCGGCAACTAAAGGGTTAAAAAATTTTTTGAGCCCGGTTTACCCTTCGTTGCATTTTATAAGATATTACAGAGCTGAAATCAACCCCCTAGTAAATTTTTTTTTCAAATTTAACCAAAAATATTCCAACTTCGGACCCGATTTACTCGAAAACGAAAGCTCAAATCAAGAAAAGTTAAATCACAAAATCGACTCCAAATGTGATGTGGATTCTCCAGTTTCCCGCTTGTAATACGAGTTTCCGGACACCTTGTATATTATATATATATATATATATATATATTTTTTAAATATAAAAGAAATAACCATTACTTAATATATATATATTAGTTTATGTATTATTATATATTATTTATTTAGTTTAGTTAGTACATATTGTATTAATTAACAAACAATTAATTAGAATATATTACATTATGTATTAATATATCCTAATGAAATCTAAAGAATTAAAAAAATATACTGAAAATTTCAACTAAAAAAAATAATTATACTTTTATTAAAAATTAATTACATTATAGTATTTTTACATTCATTCGCCTATCTGGGGCCTGTGAGTCAAAACGTCTTAAAGTAATTTGGTGATGTAAGTTTTTTTTGTTAATTTTAGAAAAAATAGTAGATAATATGAGTAGGGATTTCCTGTTGAGTGTACTGGAGTATGGATTAAGTAAGATAAGCAAGGCAGCTAATCGATGACGCATGTTTTCAAGGAGTGCTCCGATTGATACACATACTTGTAGCTAAGTCAGCGTTTGTCCAAAATAGTATATTTTTTAAAATTATTATTTTGTTCATACCAAATACTTTTATATACGAGTGCCACGGTATTAGAGAAAGACTCAGTTTTTAATGGTAAAATTTGCTGAAATATAAACGTTTGTAGACATTGACACCTCAACCTAAACGTGGTTTTAATTAGTTGCTTTCAAGTTTAATTTTCAAATTCAATTTAAGTTATGAGTTTTTATATTCAATAATACCTGCATTCTTTTAGTTTTTAAAAATTAAATAAGAAGCTTTCAACCCTGATATTGCCACTAGATTCCTTTTACCACGTTCGCGGACACTAACTAAATGCTTGTGACAGTCCTGGATCATAAATATCTAAGTGATTAAATTGATAAACAATTAAATAGATAAAATCAAGAAACATATTTATGATACAATTTTTATTTCGTATTATTATTTTATATTTATTTTTAATTTTTTAAACTTTATGAGTAAAATCTTAAATTATAATATTTAATTAAATGAAGACAATATTAGCGAAACTCAATCGACATCTGGAGACAGAAAAATCAGAAAAGATATTGGCTCCGCTGGGACTCGAACCAAGAACCCTTTGCATACATGGCAACAGCTCTACCGACTAAGCTACGGAACCCATATTTATTCGGTCACTTTTAACTGTATCATACTTCGACTAAGAACTACCAACATTATCTTCATTTACTTAACGCACATATTATTGGCTGCTATCTTTATATATCATTGCAAGATTCAACTCGAAATAAATGCAATCTAGATAGTGTCTGGATAAATTTTTACCCATTTTATTTGTAAAACGCGACATCTATTGACTTTTCTGCAAGTCTAGGATGAATATTTATTTTTAATTTTTTAAACTTTATGAGTAAAATCTTAAATTATAATATTTAATTAAATGAAGACAATATTAGCGAAACTCAATCGAAATCTGGAGACAGAAAAATCAGAAAAGATATTGGCTCCGCTGGGACTCGAACCCAGAATTGTGCCCAGAAACTCAATCGAACCCAGAACCCAGAATTAATATGTGCGTTAATTAAATGAAGATAATGATGGTAGTTCTTAGTCGAAGTATGATACAGTTAAAAGTGACCGAATAAATATGGGTTCCGTAGCTTAATCGGTAGAGCTGTTGCCATGTAAGCAAAGGGTTCTGGGTTCGAGTCCCAGCGGAGCCAATATCTTTTCTGATATTTCTGTCTCCAGATTTCGATTGAGTTTCGCTAATATTGTCTTCATTTAATTAAATATTATTTTATATGTTCTATAAAATTTCAAGTATTTAAATACCTATTGATTTAAAGTACTAATAAAATTGTTTAATTTTTGAGAAACAATAAAATTTAAATTTTTAATTGAGTTTAACATAATACTAGCGCAGATCCGTGAAAAATCAGTTCCAATTTTGAAAACGAATTTTAATTATTTTCTGTTTAAATATTATATAATAGGTAGGTCTACTTCACACAAACAGTTCAAATTTTGAAAATGACACTTAAATTCAAAGCAAATCCGAGTTCTAGAGTGACAGACACAATCGAAATTTTGTATTTTATTTTTTACATAAGATGGATTTTAGAGAATGTCAATGTTTGTAAAATTTAAGATTTTTTTTTTTTTTTGCATTTTTAAACTTTTCATCATCAGAAGACCTTGTTTTTACGTAAAATAAGTAATTAATTAGGGAAATTTAAATCTTTTAAAATTCTTTTATTTTTTATAACGTTATTAAAATATATTTGTGATTAGATACCTAAACTTTAAAAAAATCAAATTACGTTTTTTTTTTTTAATATGCCTTCCTTAAATATGACAGTATTTTAATAAATAAAATAGAATTCGGAGGATTAAATCTATTAAATGTTATTTTTGAAAAGTTAGAATATAATTCATTATTTTGGAATTATGTATTTAATTAATAAAAAATATTCAATTTTTATTAGAACAACCCTCTTTTTATAACTTATGAAGGTTATTTCCATCAATTTAATATATCATTGAAGAAGAAGATAACTATTATAATCTAAATGAAAATATGATAAAGAACAAGACAAAGAAAAATAGGATAAGTGAGTTAAAGATAAAATTTGTTAATTCTGAAATTTGAAATATGGGGTTGACAAAAATGATGTTTAAATAAGAGGTCAAGCTATTCTAAACAAGATCTAATAAATACGACATTAATTTAGCATAGTTTTTTTGTAATTATAATAAATAAGTACGTAATTAATTAAATGAAAAGATTGAGAACCTCTGAATTCTATTTGGAATTAATTAATTTTGAAGTGTATTTTTTTTGTTTCAGAAAAACTTTCGAAAAATAAAATTATAAGTTTGAGAACATGATGTTTTATCAGAAAATTATTTCATATGTTATTTCCAAAATTGAAACTTATTTGTCAAGAATTCAGACTGATCCGTGATTTTTCACGAGCATTTAATTATAATATCAAATGAATATATTAATAAGTCAAATTTAATTTAATAATTTATTTTATTTGTCAGTCAAATTTATAAAATACTAATGCAACCAGATAAGAAATTTAAAAAAAAGTATTGCTTCTCAAAAAATTAAACAATTTTTAGAGTACCTATCTATTTTCCTTATGAAAAAACTTACTTTAAAATATACGCATGCTGGTATGTAATGTTGCAGACGTGTCCGTGAACGTATTAACTAAGTTTGGCGTAATATTTAGCTCAAATAGGATAAAAGCAAATCAGGATGTTTTATTTTTCACAATTAATAATTAATTTATTGTTTCTTTAGGTGAAGCCCTGAGAAAGTATCCGGTTACAACCGCAAACCGCTAAAATTTCCAGTCAACAAAGGTAACTAAATTTAATTTTTTATTGATTACCAAAATTGCGCCTAAATAAGAACCCTCTGCTACCTCTGTTAGCTATCAATTGGTCGGAAAGGAACGAATTAATTTTAGCTAATGGAACTCTACCGGATAGACAGGTAGTTTGCAAACCAGTCCAATAGTTTTCCATAAATACAGAGATTACATAGTAACTAGGATAATTTTATGGCATACTTTGTCAAAGGCCTTACTTAATAAAGTCCTGTATAATATGTGGAATCAACTTGAATTCTGTTAGCAAATGCCTTTGATATATAGTTTTCAGAAAACGAGAGATTTGATCTGCCTGACAAAAATCCACGTTGATTCGGAGAAATGAAATGGTTAATATATGGAGAAATTTTATCTAGTAGTTATACTTTTTAAGAAAGTTTCGGTACTACGGATAGTTTATAATTATTATCTGGGATAACTTCAATACTTAAGAAATAATCAGCAAAATGGTAAACCTTTACTTTCATATCAGTACTACTCTTTTCTCTGAAGTGCATTGAGATGGGTTAGCCTTGTTTGTTTTTTCTTAGACAGTTAACACGATTGAAAATGTTATGTATGTTAGAAGGTATAGAATTTTGACACGAAGATTTAGGTACATAAATAAAATACGATTTTAAAATTGAAGTAAAACATTTTTAAAAATTAAAACATCATAATTCAATTTTTAAACACAGTTTTAAAATTGAATTCTATAGTAGTCGTTAAGGGAGTTCGATTCGATTTGGTATTGTAGACTTGATTGACTTGATGTAGAGAGAGTAAGTTTGTCACTCGTATTACTTTGCTGATATTTTCTGGCAGACTTAAGTTGTTATAAGAGTCCTTATTCAATCAGTCATTTATAGAGAGATTGTTAATCAGCTTAAATTAATTTATTTTTTATAAAATTATCACAAAATATTTTGTCGTTAGATATGTCTATGAGAAATCAAATTATTAGTCTTAAATTTTCGCCATCCTTAAATAGAACAGTGTTGTAATAAATAAAATAAAATTCGGAGGTTTAAATCTATTTAATGTTATTGTTCTGAGATTAGAATATATATACTTAGTTTATTATTTTGGAATTATTTTTTGAATTTATAAAAATAATCAATTTTTATAAGAACCACTCTCTTTTTATAACTTTTGAAGGTTATTTCCATGTTTATAATATTTCATTGACGAAGACGATAACTTTTATAATCCAAATGAAAATATGAAAAAACCAGAAAAATGGAAAAAATTGGTTGAATATTATATTGTTATTTTTTTATTTTGAAATATGAGATTGACAAAAATGATGTTTGCAAAAAAGGCCTCATTAGCTGAATTGGTAAGGCGTTTATCCCAGTAAGACGAGCGATTCTGGGTTCGAGCTCCGGTAGCAATCTTTTTATTTTTTGACGTTTAAGTAAGATGTCTCAGTAGCTGAATTGGTAAAGCGTTTATCACAGTAACATGAAAGGATCTGGGTTCGAGTCCCAGTTGCAATATTTTTATTTTTCTGTATATTGTTCTTTGTCATATTTTCCTTTAGATTATTAGTGTTAGTTATAATAATAATCATTGAATAATTTTTAAAATAACTTTTTAGTGAAAAAGATGGTGCTCTATAAATATGGCAGAAAGTTTAAAATGTGTTTAAATTGACATTAAAATGTGTTCAATTGTGCGGTTGACATTTGTCACATGAGAACGGGTCGTTTCTTCGTCTCGTTCTTCTGTTCAACAGCTCGGCTGTGAAATGATTTGCCGGCCTCTGTGTTTCCTCCTTCCTACAACATGGGTCTCTTCAAGACCAATGTTTATTCCTTCCTTTCCTCAAAAAGACCCTCCACACAGCATCCCAGATGATATACGCCCTGAGGGGAATTATTTTCCTCAGGACCTCCTGTGTGGAGATAATGTAAAAAAAAAACACTAAGGATATAATAGAAATAGAGGTAGATCCACTATTCTAAACAAGGTTAAATAAATGGGACATATGTTTTTTTTTGTAATTACAATATTTCAGTACGTAATTAATTATATGATAAAATTTTTTTTAAACGAGAACCTCTGAATTCCATTGGCAATTAATTAATTTCGATGTGTATTTTTTTTATTTAAAAAAACTTTTGAAAAATAAAATAAAAATTTTACGAACTGATTTCTATAAAAATAAAACGAAATAAAAACTATTACAACTAACGACATCTGGAGACAGAAAAATCAGAAAAGATATTGGCTCCGCTGGGACTCGAACCCAGAACCCTTTGCATACATGGCAACAGCTCTACCGACTAAGCTACGGAACCCATATTTAATTAAATGAAGATAATGATGGTAGTTCTTAGTCGAAGTATGATACAGTTAAAAGTGACCGAATAAATATGGGTTCCGTAGCTTAATCGGTAGAGCTGTTGCCATGTAAGCAAAGGGTTCTGGGTTCGAGTCCCAGCGGAGCCAATATCTTTTCTGATATTTCTGTCTCCAGATTTCGATTGAGTTTCGCTAATATTGTCTTCATTTAATTAAATATTATTTTATATGTTCTATAAAATTTCAAGTATTTAAATACCTATTGATTTAAAGTACTAATAAAATTGTTTAATTTTTGAGAAACAATAAAATTTAAATTTTTAATTGAGTTTAACATAATACTAGCGCAGATCCGTGAAAAATCAGTTCCAATTTTGAAAACGAATTTTAATTATTTTCTGTTTAAATATTATATAATAGGTAGGTCTACTTCACACAAACAGTTCAAATTTTGAAAATGACACTTAAATTCAAAGCAAATCCGAGTTCTAGAGTGACAGACACAATCGAAATTTTGTATTTTATTTTTTACATAAGATGGATTTTAGAGAATGTCAATGTTTGTAAAATTTAAGAATTTTTTTTTTTTTTGCATTTTTAAACTTTTCATCATCAGAAGACCTTGTTTTTACGTAAAATAAGTAATTAATTAGGGAAATTTAAATCTTTTAAAATTCTTTTATTTTTTATAACGTTATTAAAATATATTTGTGATTAGATACCTAAACTTTAAAAAAATCAAATTACGTTTTTTTTTTTTAATATGCCTTCCTTAAATATGACAGTATTTTAATAAATAAAATAGAATTCGGAGGATTAAATCTATTAAATGTTATTTTTGAAAAGTTAGAATATAATTCATTATTTTGGAATTATGTATTTAATTAATAAAAAATATTCAATTTTTATTAGAACAACCCTCTTTTTATAACTTATGAAGGTTATTTCCATCAATTTAATATATCATTGAAGAAGAAGATAACTATTATAATCTAAATGAAAATATGATAAAGAACAAGACAAAGAAAAATAGGATAAGTGAGTTAAAGATAAAATTTGTTAATTCTGAAATTTGAAATATGGGGTTGACAAAAATGATGTTTAAATAAGAGGTCAAGCTATTCTAAACAAGATCTAATAAATACGACATTAATTTAGCATAGTTTTTTTGTAATTATAATAAATAAGTACGTAATTAATTAAATGAAAAGATTGAGAACCTCTGAATTCTATTTGGAATTAATTAATTTTGAAGTGTATTTTTTTTGTTTCAGAAAAACTTTCGAAAAATAAAATTATAAGTTTGAGAACATGATGTTTTATCAGAAAATTATTTCATATGTTATTTCCAAAATTGAAACTTATTTGTCAAGAATTCAGACTGATCCGTGATTTTTCACGAGCATTTAATTATAATATCAAATGAATATATTAATAAGTCAAATTTAATTTAATAATTTATTTTATTTGTCAGTCAAATTTATAAAATACTAATGCAACCAGATAAGAAATTTAAAAAAAAGTATTGCTTCTCAAAAAATTAAACAATTTTTAGAGTACCTATCTATTTTCCTTATGAAAAAACTTACTTTAAAATATACGCATGCTGGTATGTAATGTTGCAGACGTGTCCGTGAACGTATTAACTAAGTTTGGCGTAATATTTAGCTCAAATAGGATAAAAGCAAATCAGGATGTTTTATTTTTCACAATTAATAATTAATTTATTGTTTCTTTAGGTGAAGCCCTGAGAAAGTATCCGGTTACAACCGCAAACCGCTAAAATTTCCAGTCAACAAAGGTAACTAAATTTAATTTTTTATTGATTACCAAAATTGCGCCTAAATAAGAACCCTCTGCTACCTCTGTTAGCTATCAATTGGTCGGAAAGGAACGAATTAATTTTAGCTAATGGAACTCTACCGGATAGACAGGTAGTTTGCAAACCAGTCCAATAGTTTTCCATAAATACAGAGATTACATAGTAACTAGGATAATTTTATGGCATACTTTGTCAAAGGCCTTACTTAATAAAGTCCTGTATAATATGTGGAATCAACTTGAATTCTGTTAGCAAATGCCTTTGATATATAGTTTTCAGAAAACGAGAGATTTGATCTGCCTGACAAAAATCCACGTTGATTCGGAGAAATGAAATGGTTAATATATGGAGAAATTTTATCTAGTAGTTATACTTTTTAAGAAAGTTTCGGTACTACGGATAGTTTATAATTATTATCTGGGATAACTTCAATACTTAAGAAATAATCAGCAAAATGGTAAACCTTTACTTTCATATCAGTACTACTCTTTTCTCTGAAGTGCATTGAGATGGGTTAGCCTTGTTTGTTTTTTCTTAGACAGTTAACACGATTGAAAATGTTATGTATGTTAGAAGGTATAGAATTTTGACACGAAGATTTAGGTACATAAATAAAATACGATTTTAAAATTGAAGTAAAACATTTTTAAAAATTAAAACATCATAATTCAATTTTTAAACACAGTTTTAAAATTGAATTCTATAGTAGTCGTTAAGGGAGTTCGATTCGATTTGGTATTGTAGACTTGATTGACTTGATGTAGAGAGAGTAAGTTTGTCACTCGTATTACTTTGCTGATATTTTCTGGCAGACTTAAGTTGTTATAAGAGTCCTTATTCAATCAGTCATTTATAGAGAGATTGTTAATCAGCTTAAATTAATTTATTTTTTATAAAATTATCACAAAATATTTTGTCGTTAGATATGTCTATGAGAAATCAAATTATTAGTCTTAAATTTTCGCCATCCTTAAATAGAACAGTGTTGTAATAAATAAAATAAAATTCGGAGGTTTAAATCTATTTAATGTTATTGTTCTGAGATTAGAATATATATACTTAGTTTATTATTTTGGAATTATTTTTTGAATTTATAAAAATAATCAATTTTTATAAGAACCACTCTCTTTTTATAACTTTTGAAGGTTATTTCCATGTTTATAATATTTCATTGACGAAGACGATAACTTTTATAATCCAAATGAAAATATGAAAAAAACCAGAAAAATGGAAAAAATTGGTTGAATATTATATTGTTATTTTTTTATTTTGAAATATGAGATTGACAAAAATGATGTTTGCAAAAAAGGCCTCATTAGCTGAATTGGTAAAGCGTTTATCCCAGTAAGACGAGCGATTCTGGGTTCGAGCTCCGGTAGCAATCTTTTTATTTTTTGACGTTTAAGTAAGATGTCTCAGTAGCTGAATTGGTAAAGCGTTTATCACAGTAACATGAAAGGATCTGGGTTCGAGTCCCAGTTGCAATATTTTTATTTTTCTGTATATTGTTCTTTGTCATATTTTCCTTTAGATTATTAGTGTTAGTTATAATAATAATCATTGAATAATTTTTAAAATAACTTTTTAGTGAAAAAGATGGTGCTCTATAAATATGGCAGAAAGTTTAAAATGTGTTTAAATTGACATTAAAATGTGTTCAATTGTGCGGTTGACATTTGTCACATGAGAACGGGTCGTTTCTTCGTCTCGTTCTTCTGTTCAACAGCTCGGCTGTGAAATGATTTGCCGGCCTCTGTGTTTCCTCCTTCCTACAACATGGGTCTCTTCAAGACCAATGTTTATTCCTTCCTTTCCTCAAAAAGACCCTCCACACAGCATCCCAGATGATATACGCCCTGAGGGGAATTATTTTCCTCAGGACCTCCTGTGTGGAGATAATGTAAAAAAAAAACACTAAGGATATAATAGAAATAGAGGTAGATCCACTATTCTAAACAAGGTTAAATAAATGGGACATATGTTTTTTTTTGTAATTACAATATTTCAGTACGTAATTAATTATATGATAAAATTTTTTTTAAACGAGAACCTCTGAATTCCATTGGCAATTAATTAATTTCGATGTGTATTTTTTTTTATTTAAAAAAACTTTTGAAAAATAAAATAAAAATTTTACGAACTGATTTCTATAAAAATAAAACGAAATAAAAACTATTTCAGAAACGCAATAAAATACCTACCTATAATATATGACATATATTATAGGTAAGTATTTTATTGCGTTTCTGAACGCAATAAAATACCTATTGACATGTTAATGACTCGGACATGTTAATGACTCGGACGTGTCGAAACCGGTCGCAAAAAAATTTAAAATTAAAGTAACAAATGTACATCGAAAATTAAAACTTTTCAAAACAAAAATGTCTAGAAATTGTTACATAGTCAGTGCCCAAGAAATACAAATAATTTATACATGTTTAATTTACCTTACTGAGAAACCAATTATAGATTTCCTCATTATATTATTACATTGTGTATCTAGAAATTAATAATTAACTCAAACTGACATCTTACAACAACTAAAACATTACATCGATATCGTGCGTACATAGTTATCATAATAATTTAATGGCATACTTTCTTTAAGGCCTTAATAAAATCCTGTGTAAAATGTGGAATCGACTTGATTTCTGTTAACTAATGCCTTCGATATATTGTTTTCATATAACGAGAGATTTGTCAAAGTTGGTCTGCACGATAAAAATCCATGTTGATTCGAAATAGTGGAGTGGTATATATGTGAAGAAATATTATCTAGTAAGAGTTTAAAAAAAGCGGTACTACGGATAGCTTACATATCAGTCAATATAACAACTTTTCTAAAGGTTCGGGAAGCAACCTGTGTCAAGGGATTGATTAAACAGTAAGAAAATTGGCTCAGCCAGTGAAGCGATATAATTTGTAAAGATATTTGGAATGCACATTATCGGGTCCGGCCTTTTTGTTTATGGCAGGGATAAGTATGCTCTTGTTTAGGGACGAAGGTGGCATAATATAATTATTGTCTGGGATATTTTTAATAGTTAACCTTCACTTTCATTTTTAATATAAATTTCATAACGCCAGAGCTTTACCATTATACAGGTTGTAACAGGACGTACCCGAGGGATTTTAACCATCGATTCCTGAGCATATTTTGAGAAAAAAATGTAAATGAAAGTTTGGTCTCCGGTGATACATTTGTTGCTTTTTTAATTTATTTTTTCTACAAAAACATTAAAAAATGGTAGGTGTTAGACAGTTGGAGGCGGGTCGAGGGGTTGGCCGGTTACTCGGCTGAGTTACCAATGACAACAAGCGGAAGAATTTTATTTTGTTTGAATTTGAAGAAAAGAAATTTAAAAAAAAACATGCCATAAAAAAAGTCACCGGAGACCAAAATAACATTTACATTTTTTACTCCAAATATGCTCGGGAATCGCTGGTTAAAATCCCTCGAGCGTGTCCTGTTACACTCTGTATAGTGAAATACGATTCTGCTGAAATGCATTGTTCTTTAAAAATTTTGAGTCAATAAATCGATTACTTTCCGAGATTTTTGGACCCAAACATTCTGAACCTACGTTTTAATTTTTTTATACAAATTTAATAACGCCAGGGCTTAAATTGTAAACAGAAACACTATTTTGCTGAAAAGCAATATGCCGCGATTTGCGAACGCAAACATATGGAACCTAAATTTTTATATATATAGATAAAAATGTTACAAAATATTTTGTCGTTAGATAAAAGTTTATGAGAAATTAAATTATAAGTTCTAAAAATTTGCCTTCCCTAACATAACAGTGTTTTAATAAATAAAGTAGAATTTGGGGGCTTAAATCTATTTAACGTTATTGTTCTGAAATTGGAATATACTTGGTTTTTTATTTCGGAATTATTTTTTGAATTAATAAAAATAGTCAATTTTTATTAGAACAACTCTCTTTTTGTAACTTTTGAAGGTTATTTCCTTGTATTTTATTTTTCATTGAAGAAGAAGACAACTCTTATAATCTAAATGAAAATATGTAAAAGAACAAGACACAGAAAAATGGGAAAAAAATGGTTGCAGATAATATTGTTAATTGTTTAATTTGAAATATGATATTGACAAAAATGACGTTTAAATTTTTTGACGTTTAAATAAGAGGTCTCAGTAGTTGAATTGGTACGGCGTTTGTCCCAGTAACATGAAAGTTTCTGGGTTCAAGTCTTAGTGGAAATCTTTTTATTTTTCTCTATATTGTTCTATTTTACATTTTCCTTTAGATTATCAGTGTTAATAATAATAATAATCATTGAATAATTTTTAAGTAACATTTTAGTGAAAAAGATGGCGCTCTATAAATATGACAGAAAGTTTAAAATGTATTCAAACACTTAAGTTATAATAGAGGAAGGGGTAGATCCACTATTCTAAACAAGATTAAACAAATGGAACATGTGTTTTTTTCTTAATTACAATAATTAATTAAATGATTTGAATGAAAAAATTGGTCAACTCTGAAGTCGATTTGGAATTAATTAATTTTGTTTTTATAAAAACTTTTTGGTAATTAAAATAAAAGTTGTACAACTTCTGATTTCTATTACATATAATATTTTTCAGAAAAGCAATAAAGTTCCTGCCTATTTCGTGATGTTTTATCAAAAAATTATTTTATTTGTTATTTTCAAAATTGGAACTTATTTGTCAAGAATTCAGACTGTTCCGTGATTGTTAACAGGTCTGCGTATTTAATTATAATGCTTTCAAATTTATAAAGTACTGATGCAACCAGATAAGAAATTAAAAAAATGTTTTTTTCTGAAAAAATTAAACAATTTTTAAAATATATATTTTCTTTCGAAAAAACTAACACTAGAAAATACACATAATATGCTTGTATATAATGTTGTAGACGTGTCCGTGAACGTGTTCTAAGTTTAGCCTAGTAGGTATTTAGCTCAAATATTCAAGATGTTCTATTTTCCACATTTAATAAATTAATTATTTTCATTCCAGGAGAAGCCCTGCAGAAGCATCCGGGTCCCAGTTCCAGTAAAGTAATTCCCAGTCCCAGTAAAGGTAACTAATTTAATTTAGAAAAATGAAACAATTCAACTTTGTATAAACCACTTTAATATTGCGTAAATCCGACCGGTTTCAGAACAATCGTTCCTTCTTCAGGGAAAGCTTATACTAATTTGACAGTTTCGAACAATGTTTTATTATGGTAGGAGTGGAGCCGTTGCTAGTTAATGTAGAATGGGTGGGTAGGTATTAATGTAGAGTGGGTGGAAAGGGGAACAAATCTTGAGAGGTATTGAGAAAGTTTGTACGTCGGTGCACCAATAGCACTGACGATCGGTCTCATCGGGATATCCTTTTTATGAATTTTTGGAAGACCGTACAGGGCAGGAGTTCTGGAGGCTTTTACAAAAAGCCCAGATCGATCCTCTTTCCTGATACTGGAAGCTTTTACTAACTCCCTTGTCTTCAGGTCAATTTTGTTAGTGGGATTGTTTTTAATTTTCTCATAAGTGCCGGCATCGCACAAGAGGTCTTCCATCTTTTCAATGTAGTCCACCATATTAATCACGACAGTGGCGTTTCCTTTGTCGGCTGGCAGAACCAAGATATCCTCATAACCAAGATAGCCGCAAACTCTCCCTTTGTTATATTTGGGCGGGGTATTACACATCTGCCCTGATGATGGACACTGCAACGCTGTCCGAAACGTTGGCTAAAGAAGGAGGTAGCGCAACACGGCATAATACCCCAAAAACTAATAACAAGATATTATTTCATGTATAAAAAGCTGGTTTAATATTAGAAGGGAGATTTTTGCAACATTGATCTGAAAAATTATTAATATACGCCATACGAAATTTTACGCCATTCTTTATCATTAATATTATTAGAACTGTATAGATATTTATTTTTTGAAAGTTTTTTTTATTTAGGACATTATAAATTAATTTTGGTTCATATCCGTTATTTATATTTACTTCTTTAAATACAGCAAATTTATTTTGTGGCACCATTTTAATTCAAAATTAAAAGATTTCTTTGTTTCGACCACTTATGATTATTTTGATTATCTGATAAAAATCAAAAAATATTTTTTAATGACCCACTATTGAACATGATCCTTTTGTAAATTGTGCCTTCAATTACCCCCCTTCCCTCCCCTACCACTCCATTGACACCATTAAGATTATTTCCATTGACACCATTAGGTTTTAGTAAGCCCTGAGGAAGAGAGCATCGCCCTCGAAAGATGTCGGTTTTATAGATATTAAATGTTATCAGAACAAAGAAACCCTTTAATTTTTATTACCCATAATATCTATTCCCTTTTTGATTTCTGAGTAAAAAGACGTATATATTAATTAAACGTAAGTATTTTTGTGGTTTCTTATATTTGAAATTGGCTAATCCGAATGATGATTAAAATTTTTATTCATAAACAATTTTATAAGATGTCGATCCGACAAATTTCAGGCATCCAAATTTATCATTCGTTTTATTATATAATCGCTTGGTATATAAGTGAGGGTTTTTTGTGTTTTAAATGAATTATTAATAAATTAAATGTTTTCATATCTTCAAATAAGAACAACGAAAAGACAAATGTCTAAAATCTTTTTTCGAAAATTCCGAACCTTTTTTCGACCAATTTTCCGGAAAGAATTTTTTGAAAAAAATAAAAATTTCTCAAAACATTAATTTCAATATTTCAACCATAATTTTTTTTGTGCATCCTTAGTTTGAAATCAAGTCGAATAAAACTTCTCGATCTGGTCCCCCATTTTAAAATACATTCTGATTTGATTGAAAAGATTCAAGATACATTCATTTTTAACTCAGTATTTCTTTTTGTTACTCAGGAAAAAGTGCAGGAATTTTCATAAAACCTTTAGGACACTCATATTTTTGTTTTTGTTATTTGAAGTTTGGAAAAAATTTTAAATTGAGAAAATTTTGAACCTGGAAAATTTTATTTTTCTGAAAAAATTTCTTTCCAATAAAATTAGAGAAATTTGCAGAAAAAAATCGGGAATTTTTAAAAGAAAAGCATTTTTATGTCATTTGAGGTTCGGAACTTTTCCACGTTTCAAAAGTATTATTTCTTGAAAAAATATTTCTGAAAAATTATAAAATCGGATATTTTATCTCGGAAATTTTTTGGAAAAATATGCCTAATATTACAGCTTTTGATCCTGGAAATGTTATTTTTCAGAAAAAATATTATTTAATACTTATTTTCTAAAAATCTTTAGATAAATTTAGCTTATTATTATCTGGGATAACTTCAATACTTTAGACATAATCAGCAAAATAGTAAACCTTTACTTTCATAACAGTACTACTCTTTTTCTCTGAAGTGTATTGAGATGGGTAAGCGTTGTTTGTTTTTTCTTAGACAGTTAAAATAAGTAAAAATGTTATGTATGTTAGAAGGTATAGAATTTTGACACGAAGATTTAGGAACATAAATAAAATACGATTTGTACACAGTTTTAAAATAGAATTCTATAGTAGTCGTTAAGGGAGTTCGATTAGATTTGGTATTGTAGACTTGATTGACTTGATGTAGAGAGAGTAAGTTTGTCACTCGCATTACTTTGCTGATATTTTCTGGCAGACTTCATTTGTTATAAGAGTCCTTATTCATCCAATGAAAGCTAGGGGTATCCAGCCTTGATAGAATCGTGCATTGGACACAATATTAGCTCAGTTGGTAGAGCTCCACCCCGGCTAGGAGTAAGTCCTGGGTTCGTGTCTTAGATATGACCGTATCTTTTCATGATTTTTCTTTTTCAGATTTTCGATTGAGTTTCGCTAATATTGTCTTAATTAATTAAAATATTACACTGGTAAGGCGTTTACCCCAGTAAGACAAATGGTTTTAAGTTCAAGCCCCGGTTGCATTCTTTTTATTTTTGACGTTTAAATAAGAGGTCTCAGTAGCTGAATTGGTAAGGCGTTTATCCCAGCAAAATGAAAGGTTCTGGGTTCTAGTCTCAGTTGCAATCCTTTTTTTTCTGCTTGTATTGTCCTTGTTTTACATTTTCCTTTAGATTACTAGTGTTAATAAAAACAGTCATTGTTTTAAAATTATATTTTTCTGAAAAAAATTATTTCCAACAATCTGAAAAATTTGTCGGAAAAAAATTGGGAATTAAAAAAAAAATGCATTTTTTGTTTCATTTATTATTTTTCGAAATGTTGAAAACTTATTTTCTGGAATGCGCTTGATTTAGTCTGTCCTGAATTTTTTTAAGTTGCTTTTGAGCAAGTGTTGAATGGTTAAAATGATTTGAAATTTTCTTACATTTTTATGTTTTCCTGCGATTGCAATCCATGGCGAATAACAATTTGCTTCTTGTGAATGGTATAATCTAAAACATTTAACAAGGCCTTCGTTTCGTATCACGCACTTTTTCGGTTGAATTAATCCATTCAGCAAGCATTGTGTTAAATATTTCTGCGATGATGTCACCTGTCACCAGTCTTGCATTTTAACCCTTTCTCATCCAAATTAATTCCTGCAGATATAAAAAATAGAGAACTTATGATTACGTGTATTTGAAAAGTACACATAATCATTTTTTATTTTTTTTAATTAATTTATTTATCTATATAAGATATGCTTACATTACATTATTCGATGTCTGTCTCACTAGGGTATACCTGCGTTGAGACAAATCATATGTTCTTTATTTTTGTTACTTGTACTTATTACGTACTCGAAATTTTTTTTTACGGATAGTTTAGGAAATATTCATTGGTTCTGAGAGGTAAATAATAAATTACTATAAAAATGAACCATTTTCTAAGATGAATATTAATAAAAA
This sequence comes from Limnephilus marmoratus, assembly GCA_917880885.1. Taxonomy (NCBI): domain Eukaryota; kingdom Metazoa; phylum Arthropoda; class Insecta; order Trichoptera; family Limnephilidae; genus Limnephilus; species Limnephilus marmoratus. The sequence goes on along the minus strand of OU862907.1, from coordinate 52,224,160 downwards.
AAAATACCTACATCAATTAAAGACAATATCTTGTCTACTTATCGTTTGATAGTATTATTGATATGTTCTTATCATCAAAACACATATAACACTTAATAAATATATACCTATATGTTTCAGATTAAATAGTCACTTAAAATAGTCAAATAGTATTCCCTCAAACGACTAGTGTCGTTTTGAAATGACACGATACTTTAGGACGCTACAAATAAATATTTTATCAATGTTTTTGTTGTATTTTCATTATAATATGAAAGTACATTTTACTGTAAATAAAAACGGAAAAATATATGAAAAAACATAGATACCTTTTCCGTTTTAATACCGCAATTCCCTCGGATCGTAGCTTTTCATAAATTGTGATCAACGATTCTTTTTACTAAATGAAGTGTGTACGCAATGTAGCCAACGCATTGAAAAAAATCAATGTTATTAGGAAAGATTCCCTTACTTATTTGTAAAAAACCGCAAATAAATTGGTTCAGTAGTTACTTAGTAAAAAATTTCAAATTTCACGTCATTTTAAAATGACTGGTTGAGAAAGGTTTCATCCAATTGACTCTCGTTCAAAGTTTTCTGATAATCCGTGGCAAGTCAGGCTAAGCAAAGAAACCTTGAGCTGGGATCTGTCCTAATATCAGAACTAAACTTTTCCGTACATTGCAAACGATTTTTTTTTGCACACGAAATCTGTAAAAAGGTTGCTTCCTTTAAAATTATATTTCGGTGCTAACTCTTGTATAACACGGCGAAATCCAAGTCCCTCCACAAAGTTAAACGGTAAATTTTGTAGCGCTCTCATTTATCTCAAATGAGTTTGTCAAACTTTTTTGAATTAGTATCTATTGTTAGTATCCCGCTTATTTTCTTTTTGTTGTACTTCTTCTAAAGAAACCTGTTTCTTGGCTTCTTGTGATAAAGTTACAATTGTCTACAAAAAAACACAATGTGTTAGAACAATCGACTTCAATCCGAACATCAAAGACTGCAAAATAAGGATATTAATTGACAGTTTTCTCAAAAAGCACTAAACTAATTTTGATAAAATTATTTGAAACACTAGGTAGGCAGGGCCGGATCTATGAAATCTAGCGCCCTGTGCAGTAGGTACCAATGGCGCCCCCCCCCTACATTTTTATTTTGATTAAAAATTCGTTTACCCCAATTTTTATTTTTATTTAATTTTTTTTTTTTTACACTAATTTATCAAATAAAATCAAGACATATAAAGGGTGTAACCCTATCTAAAGTTTTCGAATAAATAAGCCACGATCTATGTAATTCTTCTCCATTAGGCAGTTTCTTGTAATAATACTTAGTATTAAATTTACGCTTGTTCGTAATAGGAAAATGAAAACCTTTCAATTGTACAGGACCTTCCTGAACTAATAAACTAATGGAATTTTGAGATAACTTTGGCCAGTATCCGGGATCTCTCAATTCAAGCTCTGAAAACAGAATTAAATTTAAACTGCTATCAGTGACGTTATTTTTATCTTCTAATAATTCGACCGGAGGAATTTGTGCGATAGATATCTGTTTAGATGTGCTCGGGACCATTGTAACGTCATTGCGCGGGACATCACTTTTTATCGGTGCTGGAGAAATTGGAATTAAAAAATTCCCAATGGAAACGAGTTTTTTTATGTCATTATGCTCTTTAATTCTAAGTTTTAGATTCTGCGAGCCTGAAAGTTTTTTTTATTATTATTGTTCTATTCATTGTAATCCACAATCCACAACCTCTAACAACCAATAGAAATGTAGTTATAAATTAAAAAATCTAATAATAATAATAATATAATAATATAACCTCAAATTTGTACCTTGCATTTCCATTTCCCCTGTGTTCTGTGTTGAGCGAACAAACACGAACGTATCTATGGTATCAACGGCTTACGAAAGACGCTTACACTGATTATTACTGACTGTAAAATAACAAATCTAATAGAAATTAATTGTAGGTACATTTAACGAACTTCAACTGTCAAATCAATGATGAAACTGTTCTGTTGCAAACCGTGCGATGTTTATGCTAATGGAATTTACTGAAGATTTCATAAGAAAATGGTCTTTAAGTCCCTTCTCCTAGAGACTTAATTCGTACAAAAGCATTTTGAAAGGCGCCGACGGTTGGTTTGTTCTCTTGAATAAAAGTACGGCGCTGTGATTGGTTAATGAATTTGGATCGCACTCATTCGTCGTAAAAGACAGTAAAAGATATATGGAAAAATAGATCTTACGTTTAAACTAAATATATGGAATTTGTAAAAAAATTCTGTAACTGACTATAAATTCGTAAATCGTTGAATTTCGTTGAATTCAAACCAGATGCGTGCGCAGTCTGTATCTTTGGAAAGTGTTGCTAGAGCGTAATAATTATTTCGTACTATGGGAAATTTTTAAACGATTCAGGGAATATTATAACAAATTTTTAATACAATATTTATTTTTTCACGGCGCCCCTTCGGAGTTGGCGCCAGGTTTTTTGCACGTTTTTGAACTATGGCAGATCCGGCGCTGTAGGTAGGTACCTTTAAGATACACAAACCATCTACACAATAAAAAAATATTAAAATTGGATGTAAAATTAAATGATATATTTGAATAATTGACTCAATATTTGACTTTTATCAAACAAATTTATCATGGTTACAAAACAGAAAACTGTTTATTAAATTAAATCAATTTTTATAAAAAAATAAGCGCTGTCAATAAAAAAATATATTAATATTTATCGTATACAACCGTAACAAAGTTCATACCTAAAACAAGATTGTATATCCGATAAATACATACCTGTATCATCTTTTTTTCATCAACTGATTTTCATTCTTCACGCTTTCGATCTAACAGAACTCCTCTGGGTGCATAGATTTCAGGTGATTTTTCAAAGAAGTGGTAGTATGTCCTTTCCGCGAGTAACTTTTATACATTTTTAGGTAAATTTTTGAGATCGCTGGCAATACGCACTTTTTTTGAAAAATCTTTTGATTCACCTTAATTACATTGAAAGACAACTATTTGCATTGGGGGAAGTGAAAAATATTTCATTCTAAATTTCGATTACGTAAAATTAAAATTAGCTTTCATTCTGTGAAACGAGACCGTCTATTTTCAAACATTATTTTCAAATGTCATTTTGTTATGTTGGTATTCTTATTACTGTACGAAAAGATGCTAGAGCAAAGAGCAAAGCGTAGCAGACTTCATGGGAACTCTAGGTTTGTGTAACATGGTTTGTGATACAAAAGAAAGTGCCCCTTTATAACGCCTACTCGCGTCAAGGCAAGAAAAACATCCCAGTTTTCAAGTAGTTTAGCGGCTACGCTAGGTTTGTGTAACATGGTTTGTGATTCAAAAGAAAGTGCCCCGTACCTTCAAAATCTTCTAGCCGTTCGTTATACATTCAAGTGTATCAGGAATACCAACATACCAAAGTGACAGCGAATGAGTTAATAGCTAATGGCGTACAATCTCACAAGACGAAAGGTAATTTTAATTTTACGTAATCGAAATTTAGAATGAAATATTTTCCACTTCCCCCAATGCAAATAGTTGCCTTTTAATGTAATTTAGGTGAATCAAAAAGTTTTTTAAAAAAAAGTGCATATAAACATTGCCAGCGATCTCCAAAAATTACTCATTTTTAACACTCGGACTTCTCCGGATCATTTTTGTCTAATATAAAGTGAAGATACTGATTTTTAATGATGGCGTCATTTTTATTTACTTTTTCACTTAATATTTACATAGAAATATTCATCTCATCAACAACGCAAAAAACTTGGCTAAAAACAGTAAACAAACACTGCCATTGATTCTCATTGGGAATCACGACGATAACAAAACCTGTCAGATCTTATCGCCAATGTGTGCCTTCTTATTGGTCGGTTAGCGAACGAAGATAGTAACAAGTAAACACGCGCACTAGCAGGCACCCGGTACTATGGCCCCGCCCACTACACGCTTTCATTTGCGGTACTATGGCCCCGCCCACTATACGCATTCATTTGCGGTACTATGGCCCCGCCCACTATACGCATTCTATTGCGGTACTATGGCCCCGCCCACTATACGCATTCATTTTCGGTACTATGGCCCCGCCCACTATACGCATTCTATTGCGGTAATATGGCCCCGCCCACTATACGCATTCATTTTCGGGACTATGGCCCCGCCCACTATACGCTTTCATTTGCGGTACTATGGCACCGCCCACTATACGCATTCATTTGCGGTACTATGGCCCCGCCCACTATACGCATTCATTTTCGGTACTATGGCCCCGCCCATTATACGCATTCATTTGCGGCACTATACTAATAATAACTTAATAACATTAATAATTTATCAGTTATTAACGAATTCACACAAAATTGATTTTGGCTAATTTCTCCCGCCTGGGTGGGAGACTTTACCCTCCAAGTAGGGAGACATTACCTGGACTTAGAGGTAGGTGAAATAATAAATAAAAAATCGTTAAATGTAATTTTTAAGATAAGGCACTTGGTATTACATAATACAATGAGAAACTTTGAGTATTTTAATAATTTTAATTTGACAATAGCCGCCAAATAATGATATCACAAATATTTTGACATAATTAGTATGACCCCAATAAGTATTCAAATCCTTATAACTACGTGTAAGACAATCAACATTTATTATTTAAATTATTATAAACTTAATCAATTTCCTTAGAGATTACCCTGGGTAAAGTCTCCTTCCAACGCGTGACTAATGACTCCCACCCCACGCCAATCGGTTTATTATTTAATTTTTATAAAAAATATGCCACATCCGTAAAAGCTATCTACTGTAGGTGTTACTAGGATAAATACACATGCCATTTAAATAGATAACTTTATTGAATCAATTAATATAAGACGACACCGATGATATATCTGAAATTGAAATAAATCACTTTCCGGACACGAAAACACGTTATCACTTCGCAATTTTAAACCACACTGACGAAAGGAATGACAACGCGTTAAAGGGACGGGGGGAGCGCGCGGAATTTAAGAAGTAAGGCAACGTCGCACATACGTAGTCTCAGACAAGGGCGGATCCAGGGGGGGGGGGTCATGGGGGTCATGACCCCCCCCCTGGGCTGGGTCCAGGACCTAGGTGGACCTACTTTTTACTTGTATCTATTATTATCAAAATTAAATTATGACTTCTAGTGACTTGACCACGACTCTGTGACCCCCCCCCCCTGGAGCTATTTGACCCCCCCCCTGGCGCCAAAGCTGGATCCGCCCTTGGTCTCAGACAGATTATTTGAGCAGTAGCTATTGTCTCCTCCCTGCTAAACTCTCCCGGACTCCCCCTACAACAGCAATTATTGGAAGGTACCTAATCATTTTTCTGATGAGTTGTTCTTAAAAGCGAACAAATGAGTCTGTGGAGCTATAACACCCCTAGCATTCATTGGGAGAATAAGGACTCTTATAACAACAGAAAATGTTTGGCTTCTTTCTTAAAAATTCCATAGGCTTTAGGAATATTTTAACTTTAAAAAAAATGTGTGTATCCTTAGTTCGAAATCAAGTGGAATATAACACCTTGATCTGGTCCCCTCATTTTAAAATACATTCAGATTTGATCGAAAAAATTCAATATAAATTCCGAAAATTAAAATAACTCAGTATTTCTTTCCGTTACTGAAGAAAATTGGAAAATTAGTGGAAAAATTTTCTTAAAACATTAAAGACATTTAACTTAGTGTTTTTGTTATTTGAAATTTTGAAAAATTTTATGGTGAGAAAGTTTTGATTCTGGAATATTTTCTTTTTCTGAAAAAAATTCTTTCCAACAATCAGAGAAATTTGTCGGAAAAAGATACAGAATTTTTTTATAGACATTCATTTTCTACAAATCGTGAGAAGTTTGAAATTTTTCCATGTAGGGAAATTTCTATTTTTCGAAAAAATTCTTCCGAAAAATTAGGAAATCGGAGATTTTATCTCGCAAAACTAACTGGTCGCTAAATATGTTGGGAATTATTTTTTTACAAATATTAAGACATTTATCTTTTTGATTTTATTATTTGAAACTTTAGAACCATTTCTTGTTGGGAAAGCTTTGGAAATGTTTTAGAAAAAAATCGGAAAATTTTTTCGGAAAGCAAATCGTAGGTCATGATTTGTTTTAAAGATTTTTAAGGAAAAAATTATTTATTTTGATTAGTGTACAAGACAACGTTTTGTTTTGTCCTTATTTGATCAATATATATATTTTTTTAGTTTTGATAAAACTGAAACTTAATTTGATCCACTATAAGTTCTGTAATTTATTGCTGTTATATATTGATAGAATGTTTTAATAATTGAAAAATAAATTAATGATAATATTATTTTTCTTTAGGTGCAGCCCCGAAGAAGTATCCGGCCTTCTAATTTCCAGTCAACTTTAAAGGTAATTAATTTAACTTAATTTATTATTTATTGACACTTTTTTGGGCTCACAAATTTATTTATAAATGGATCACAAATACAATATTGGATTGAGTCACCGATATAATATTGTATTTGTAAGCCTTTCATGAAAGTTTTGATTTTTTTAATGAACAATCTATTTATCAATATTAATATTGCGTATGTATGTACGGGCACAAACATTTTTTTCTTTATTTTTACCAATTTTCACATTTGATAACAAAAATATTATGAAAATCGTAAGAGTAATGGGAAACCACTAAGACGCAGTCTGTGCGTTGGTAATACCTATACCAATAAACGTTTTATTATCGTACTTAGAAAGAAACCAACAGTAGGCGTATAAAGAAAAACAATTAAAATTTGTCTAAACTAAAGTTTGTACAAAAAGTGTATACAATAGTGCAATAATAAGTGTATATAGTGTAATAATGTGTAGTTGGTGAGAAACATAAAGTGACATAAATTAAATAAATGTAGTTTCAACATCTGCATTGTTAAGCCATAATTTAAACATTTAATTTTAGTATGTTTTTTCAGTTTTTAATTTTTACAATATTTATCTTACAAATCTTACAAAACTGATGAATCAGTTTGATTGCGTTTAAGTATTACTCTTTTTAGTATTGAGGTAGTTTACTTGTCACTTGATTTTTTTTCGGTGAAAGATTGAAAGTACGAGGACCAATAAAACTGCTGTGAGTTTGCATTTGTTTGGTAATCGTTTGGGAGGTATAAACCATATTATTATTTCTAAAGTTGATTCTGTTTTAATTTTTTTACAATTTGTTTTATTTTTTAAAGATATATTTCCAGTATAAATATTAGAGTTTAAATTCTTTGTATAATGCATCCGTAGAAAATGTAATATTTTTATTATGCATAACTTGGACAATATAATTTTGAGTTATTTGTAAAGGTAAATATATTTGATTATTTTTTTTACGATTAGATTGTGATTTACCGTATTAATTCTTCTTAATATTTTAATGAATCGATTTTCTTTCCTTTAAAGAATTTCGCTATCGCCATCTGTGAGAGAGCAGTTTTTGAATTCCTTTATGTATCACCGCTATGTCTTTGATTAAGATATTAATAATATCGTTTACAAAATGTGAAAATGAAATTGGACCTATATGAGAACTTTGTGGAACACTTATAGTAGCTGTAAATTGGTTAGAAAGGAACGAATTAAGTTTTGCTAGTAGAACACTACGGGATAGATAGTTAGTTTTCAAAATATTCCAATAGATTTCCATCCATATCGAGCTTCAGTCCTGCATTTTTCAATAGGCCGCTTAGGCCGACGCCTAGGGGTGGCGGCAAGCTCACAGGTGAGTTATTATGATAGGTGACGTGACAACTTCTAAGAAGGAGGAAGTGGCATATACTTATGAAAAGTATAAATCCGCCAATGCCAAGCTTATATAGTAACAAGGAGAATTTGATGGCTTACTTAGTTAAAGGCCTTTTTTACATTAGCTCCACATAGGAGGCCCTGATACGATGCGATACGATTGAACTACCCCAGCCAGAAGCACTCCTGTCCCAGTGAGACCAGTATACCAGGGGGCACTGATTTGTTAGGACTAGGAACATGTGCTCTCAGGGTAGGAAGGAGGCTGGAATTTAATTGACCGGTATATACGGCAACCTAATAATGGAATTTAAAATGGCCAGGAAGAAAGGAAATGATTGAGCGTTAATTTTTTTTTTCATTCTTCATGCCTTCCTTTCGGCTCTTCTTGGATACTCCTGTCTGTTCTCGATTCTTCTTGTCTCTTGTTCTCCTTTACTCTTCTTGCTTCTTCTTGTATCATGTCATCTCTTCTCGGCTCTTCTTACCTCTTCGTGGATTTTCTTGTCTCTTCTTGTGTTTTCTAGAATCTTACCAACTCTTCCTGGATCTTGTTGTCTATTTCTGTCAGTTCTTGCTCCCACTTCGATCTTCTCGTCCCTTCTTTACTTTTTTTGTCTATTGTCTCTCCTTGGCTCTTCTTGCAACCAGTTGAATCTTCTTCTCTCTCCTTGCCTCTTGATGTATCTTCTCGTTTCTTCTCGGCTCTTCACGGTTTTTCTTGCCTCTTCGTGGCTTTTTATACCACTTCTTGTTTTTTCTCGCTTCTTGCTTCTTCTTGTCTCTTCCGGGATCTTCTGATCTCCTTTTGGATCTAGTCTATTTCTGGCAGTTTTGGCTTTTCTTGTACCATTTTGGTATTTTTATCCTTGAATCTTCTTGTCTCTTCTTCTTGGATCTCCTCGTCTCTTCTTGGCTCTTTTCTCTCCTTGCCTCTTCTTGGATCTTCTCGCATCTTCATGGCTCTTTTTGTTTCGCCTTGGCTCTTCTTGAATCTTCCCCTATCTTCGCAACTCTTCATGGCTCTTCTTGCTGCTTCGGGTCTCTTATTATCTCTTCTTTTCTATTACGGCCTCTTCTTGGCGGTTCTCTCTTTTTCTTGGATATTCTTGCCTTTTGTCTCTTCTTGGTTCTTCTTGCTTTTTCTTATCTCTTCGTGGATTTTCTTATCCTTCTTGTCTCTTCTTGCCTCTTTTTGGCTCTTCCTGTCTCTTTATACCTCTTTTTGAATCTACTCGTCTCTTCTCAGTTCTTTTTGCTACTTCGTTTCTCTTACTGCCTTTTCTTGACTATTATTGTCTCTTCTTGACTCTCTTCTTGCCTCTTCTTGTCTTTTTTTGTCTTTCCATGTCTTTCTTCGCTCTATTGCTTCTTCTTGGATTTTATGATCTATTCTTGAATATTCTCGTCTCCCTCTTCTCATTTTTTTTGGCTCCTCTTGGCTTATCTTGCAGCTTTTTGTCTCTTATAGGATTTTATCGTCTCTTCTCGGCTCTTCTTGCTTCTTCTTGATATTCTCGTTTCTTTTCGGCTCTTCTTGCCTCTTCGTGGATTATCTTGTCTCTTCTCGTTTCTTCTTATGTTTTTAAGGATCTTATCATCTCTTCCTGGATCTTGATGTCTACTCCTGTCAGTTCTGGCTTTTTTTGCTCCCACTTCAATCTTCTCATCCCTTCTTGACTTATCTTGTCTATTGTCTCTCATTGGCTCTTCTTGCTACCACTAAAATCTTCTTCTCTCTCCTCGCTTCTTCTTGGATCTTCTCGTTTCTTCTCGGCTCTTCTTGGTTCTTCTTGCCTCTTCGTGATTTTCATATCGTTTCTTATCCTTTCGCGCTTCATCTGGTTTCTTCTTGCTTCTTCTTGCCTCTTCTAGGATCTTCTCATTTCTTTCTAGATCTTGTCTATTTCTGGCAATTTTTACTCTTCTTATCCACACTTTGATCTATTTGGTCCTTCTTGACTCTTCATGTTTCTTGTCTCTTCTTTATTTCTCTTGGATCTCCTCGTCTCTTCTTGGCTATTGTCTCTCCTTGCTTCTTCTTGGATCTTCTCAGAACTTCATGGCTCTTCTTGTCTCGTCTTGGCTTCTTTTGAATCTTCCCGTCTTTCTAAATTCTTCTTGGCTCTTCTTGCTGCTTCGTGTCTCTTATTATTTATTCTTTTTTATTATTGTCTCTTCTTGTTGCGTCTCTCTTTTTCTTGGGAGTTCTCGCCTTTTGTCTCTTCTTGGCTCTTCTTTCATCTTTTTGGCTCTTCTAATACTTCATTGCTTCGCCTTGTTTCTTCTTGCTTCTCCTTGTCTCATCTGGGATCTTCTCATTTCCTTCTGGATCTTATCTATTTCGGGCAGTTTTAGCACATCTCGTCCCCACTTTGATCTTTTTTTCCCTTCCTGACTCTTCTTGTCTCTTGTCACTTCTTTCTTTCCCTTGGATCTCCTTGTCTCTTCTTGGCTCTTGTCTCTCCTTGCCTCTTCTTGGATCTTCTCGCATGTTCATGGCTCTTTTTTCCCGTCTTGGCTCTTTGGTTGTAAAATATCTTATAGTCGTTAAGGGAGTTTGTTTCGATTTGGTATTGTAGACTTGATTGACTTGATGTAGAGAGTAAATTTGTTACATCTATTTTTTCACTTGTAATTTCTGGCAGGCGTAAGTAGAGGTAGGGTTTTGTCGCTTTATATGTACATTGGCAATTATTGGAATATGCGCAAAAATGAACTAAGAGTTTGGTGTGGCCGTATCCAGCCTCAATAGAACCTTGGATTGGATATATTAGCTCAGTTGATAGAGTTCGGCCCCCGCAAGGAGTAGGTCCTGGGTTCGAGTCCTAGATATGACCGTAACTTTTTATGATTTTTCTTTTTCAGATTTTTGATTGAGTTTCACTAATACTGTCTTCATTTAATTAAAATATTACCATTTGAGGTTAACTTAGAAATACAAATTGTTTAGTGTTTGAAAACTTTTTATTCTAATTAAATTAATTTTTTTTTTATCAAATTATTACAAAATTTTCTAACATTAGATAATTTTTTATTAGAAATTAAATCATCGGTTTAAAAAAATGCTTTCCTTTAATAAAACAGTGTTAATTTTAAAATAGAATTTAATTTTAATAAATAAAATAGAATTCGTGGGTTTACACCTTTTTAATGGGATTGTTCTGAAATTACATCATTAGAGAAGAAGATTACTCTAATAATCTATACGAAAATATGAAAAAGAACAAGACACAGAAAAATGGAAAAATATTGGTTGAAGATAATATTGTTAGTTATGAAATGTGAGACAAAATGACGTTTATATAAGAGGTCTCGGTAACCGAATTGGTTAGGCGTTTGTCCCAGTAAGACGAGAGGTTCTGGATTCTAGTCCCAGTTCCATCTTTTTTTTTATTTTTTGACGTTTTAATAAGATATCTTGGTAGAAGAATTGGTAAGGCGTTTGTCCCGGTAAGACGAGAGGTTCTGTGTTCGAGCCCCAGTTAATGATAGCACTGCAGTAGTTATATAAAGTAGAATTTGGTTATAATGACCACGGCAAAGCGAGGTAACGGCTATGCGAGCAATCACTAAATGAAATTTTTAAGACTTATTTTCATACTAGCTGACCCGACCACGCGTTGATGTGGCTAGCGAAATACAACGCCATCTACTGGTAATAACCAAGTGTTTTATTCGATAAGTTTACTCACACCGCCATCTGTTAATTTGCATACAAATAAAATCCATACCGCTCGCTTGCTAGCCCCCTCGTCCAACACATACAGACTCCACTCCTTTAATTATATATTTCAACCATTTTACACAAAACCTTAACAAATTATATAACTAAACCTTCCTCATAAATCACTATATCAATTGGTGAAAACCGCATAAAAATCCGCTGAGTAGCTTTTGAGTTTATCGCGAACAGACAGAGAGACGCGGCGGAGGACTTTAAATTTATGATATGTAGAGATAATTGTTTGTGTTATAACGAGGAGTTGGCTGTTGGAGTTGACGGCCGACACGGTCGAGGGGAAAGGTTCTCGACTCCCAATCCGAAGATCACAGGTTCGAATCATGCATGCGCAATTGCTTTTTTTCGATTGATTTGTGGTATTTCACAATTAAATAAAATTCCAAAAAAATTATATTAGTAACAAGGATGTTTCCAATAAATTTGGAACAAAAAGGGATATACACTTTGGAATGTAGGAATGACTACTAGAAATTTTATAACTAGAATTCGGGAACATGAACTTTGTCACATATGAACATAACTATTCCGAGTTTGCTAACCATTTAATAGAGGCAGGCTACAGCTTCAACAAAGAAAAAACCAAGTTTAAACATCACAATTTAATTTCATATTTTAATTTGTGCGCTTTAAAATCCTTCTATATAAATAAAAAAAATTATATCAATTTTTTTTTAATAAAATTATAGCACCTTGTAAATCACCATGTAATGTTGATTCCTCCCACTGTTTTTCGTCTCCCCAAAATCACCCCTTCCGCTACACCAATAATTCAATCTAATAATTTTTTTAATTGTATAGAATTTTTTGGTTGTTTTAAGTTTGCTGGTGAATGACACGTTTGTGTCGAAACCGGTAGTACAAAAATTAAAAATATAAAGTAACAAAAAGACACTAAAAATTAAAATTCTCAATTGTGTTTAAATAAAAGATCTCAGTAGCCGAATTGGTCAGGCATTTGTCCCAGCAAGACGAGAGATTCTGGGTTCGAGCCCCAGTTGCAATCTTTTTTATTTTTTTTTACGTTTAAATAAGAGGTCTCTGTAGCCCAGTGGCGTAGTGTGGGTTTCGGCCGCCCGGGGCGGAGGAAAATTTTGCCGCCCCCCCTCTATTCAAGCGCTGACCGGGGGGGGTGGAAGATATCCTATGTTTTATGCCGATTTTTATAATCCCATGTGCCGAGTACTCTTACAATAAAATCATGCTTGTAAATTCTACTACAAATTTATAAATAACTGCTATCAGAATTCGAGAATCGTATGTCTGTAATAGAATTTCGCATGTTCATCACGCATACGTATGGAATGCAACTCAAATGCAAAGCTTCACTAGGTACGCGATGAATCGGCAACTTATTCTTATATTGATAATACAAAACTGGTTTAAATTAAGCTAAATATGCGGTGTATCAAAACTGCAATCAGAACATAACAATGGTTTTTCTCTGATTCTAGCGGCACTTATATTCTGAACAGACAACTGGTTTTAATTACATCTGTATGTGGTGAATTAAAATAACACTCAGAACATGAACAGGGTTTTTCTTTAATTCTGCCGGCACTTCCATTCTGAACACAAAACTGGTTTTAATTAAATCTGTACGTGGTGAATTAAAACTACACTCAGAACATGAAAAGGGTTTTCTTTGATTCTGCCGGCACTTACGTTCTGAACACAAAATGGTTTTAATTAAATTTGTATGTGGTGAATAAAAAGTACACTCAGAACATCGGAGCGGAGGAAAATTTCGCCGCCCCCTTATTTGGGTACTTCAAGCGGTGGGGGGGGTTTGTATATGGAAATCCAATTTTTTTATTACGACTTATTTATATACTGTAGTGTTGGTAATATGTGTATCTGTCGGGTAGGTTCGGGAATACCAAACCTAGCCGAAGCGACCGGACATCGGCACAATATAATAGCGAGCACAGAGCTCGTGCGGCGTCTTTCTCGTTAGGCGGCTTACAGCCAACACTGTAAACATTATATTTCAATAAACAGTCTCCGTGTATCAAAGATACTACGTGTTTCAATAAGTAACCTTGAAAACATCCAAGAGCGATACTGGAGATTAAGGGCCCAGTATTACCTGCAGTACAGGACATCACATATACGAACCGAATTTTTTTAATAATCACATTTGACGAGTATTCTTTCAATGAAAATCATGTTTATAAATTCTACTCCAAAGTTGATTGATTGATACTGCGTTAGAGTCTCCAAATAATAGTTACACACGCAACAATCAATTTCTCAGAAGTTTACAGCATTATGTAACTCAAATGTAAAGCTTCGCTCGATGCAGGATGAATCTGCAACTCATTATTTAATTTATCGTTGTATTCTGAACACAAAACCAGTTTGTATGCGGTGAATTAAAACTACACTCAGAACATGAAAATGGTTTTTCTTTGATTCTGGCATTAAATAGTCTGCAACTAGAATTTTATAACTGCACATTGAATAACAGAATATTTTACTTCGAAATGTGTCAGCAGATGAATCCAACTGGAATTTTACATTCTGTACTGGTTTAAATTAAATCTGTACCTGGCGAATTAAAACTGCACTCGGAATATGAAAATGGCTTTTTCTTTGATTCTGACAGCACATACATAGTCTGCAAATAGAATATTATATATGAACTTCGAATAAGATGTTTTCCTTTGAATTGTGTTAGCAGATGAATTCTCAAATGGAATTTTACATTCTGAAAACTGGTTTAACCCTTCGAATAATAAGAAAAAAATACCTATAAACTATTGCCTGTCAATGTTTGCACACAAAATTTCCGGTTTTAAATGTTTCTTTTTATTAAAACAAAACTATTCTAAAATCTAGATAAATGAATTTTTCCGGCGTGCTTGTTAGAACATTATTGTTTCTAAATATTAAAATTTTGATATTGGAAATGTGAATTGGCTCAAAAATACACGCCTGCGAATATTTGACTTAAAGTACCTAAAATAGAATAAACCTGACATTTTAAATACAGATTCCGTTTCTTAAAAAGTATTAAACTGTATCTAAACTTTTTATCGCAATCACAAATTTATTTTAAAATAAAATGTGTGGGACATACCTAATTTCACAATTTTATTTTAAAATTAAATGTATGGGATAATTTGCGTCTCCTGTGATTAGACGGGTTAAATTCAATCTGTATTTGCCGAATTAAAATTACACTCAGAATACGAAAATGGTTTCTTTTTAATTCGGGCAGCACATAGTACCGGATTATTCCTAAGGCAGAGTAGGCAACTGCCTAGGGGCCCCGCATCGGCTAGGGGCCGAGAAAAAATGACTTGCTTCAATTAGTGAGCAACGAAGCTTCGGAAAAAAGTCAGCTTTCAAGATGTTTTATTTTTTTTTATTTGGAACATTTACACGTTAATAACATTAGGTTCACGCATTAAAGAAAACAACAAAGTTAAATAATTAGGTTATAACCCAATAAATAACTAATGTTCACATCATGCACAAATAATAAATAAAAAGTATATAATTAAAACAAGTATATAAACATAGTTGTATTTTACTTTTGTTTCCTTCTATTTGTTGCAACATTAGGTACTTAGTATCTGAAGTGATTGAATGTGCCGTGTATTGGCATTTGTTTTATTTTATTTCTAATTATATGTTTAAAATATAAATGTTGTACAAGCTTCAGTATACGCAATACCGCCAAGCCAATACCTATCTGTTAAAATTCTTTGGGAAAGGTTGTTTGGAAGAGATCACTTTAGTGACAAGACAGCTCATTGTACTGTTTTTTTAAAAAAAATATATATTTTTGTTTCTAAGTATGTGTCCTTTTAGATGCAATAAAGGGTTATTGTATTTTATTGTTTTATATTCGTTTTTTTTATTGAAAGGGGTGATGGCGTACCTTTCGTTGTAGTAAAAGAACCGATTAATTATGAATAAAACGTTTTAGTAAAAAAAATATATATTTTGGAAGTAAGAAAAGGGTAAAGTGCAGTGGCGGACTAAGTCCGTCAGAAGCCATGATGCATTTTTAATAAATGCATCTTTCAAAAAATTAAATAAATTAAAAAATATACCAAAGTATTTTTTAAAACGTCCTGGTGGTTAAGAGGAGAGTAAGGTTTTAAAGGCGAAAAAAAGGCATATTGTCATGATTTTTTTGTTGAGATATGAATAATGTTGGTTTTATTTATTTCATACACACTTCATAGTATACAGTGGCGTAGCTAGCATGGGTGGCACCCGGGGCGGAAAACACAGTGTCACCCCCCCCATTAAATTTTTTTTTTGAGAAATTCAAAACACAAATTTTGACTTCCTAAAATATAAAAAACATTTCTAGCTAGTCAAATATGTAAAAAAAAATGTTATCCTCAAAATTAAAACACCTTTAAAAACACTAACAGAATAACAGCTTTTTCAACAATCGATAGTTGAGTTTAGATTGTACAAAATCACAATGTACGAAAGAAATGCGAATGACAAGTGGAAAGGCGAGGAATATTTCACGGGAATCCCCAATAAATCAATAGTAAGAGCTAGGAACGAAAATAAAATAACAGAATTTTTGGGGAATGCTGACCGACCGAGCCATATAGCTACAAATAACAAAGTTCCGTGTGGAGTCTTCAATTCTAATATGCTGCAAAAATCTGAAGAAAATCATTTGCTGTCATGAAAACATAATAACCAATACTTAGGTTAAAACCAGTTTTGTGTTCAGAGTGTAACGATAAAATTTCAATCGTGAAATAGTAAAGGGGGCGTTCATTCACATTACGCAATTATTGAAAAATTTTGACCCTCTCTCCCCCCATGCAACGCGCCGTAATATTTTTCTGCACCTCCCTCCCCCTAAACGTTACGTAACACCCAAGTGACTATTTTTACCTAAAAGTCTCAATTAAACTTGCGCAAATTACTGGAAAGGCGCTTAAATACCTTTTTCTTATTTTAATCGCGTTTGCGGTAAAAATAAAACAAGAGATTTCAAACTCGCAATAGGTCCATGCGTATATTGTTTATTTTATTGTTTTAAATTGTAATTCATAAACAAATTGGGAAAAAATTATTATTTTTATCGGCCTTTCATTCCTTCCGGATCTCCACAATTCAATACTGTCTTACCTTTAATATACCTACATGGTTTTACAACACATATTTTGTTTTACATTAGCTACACTGAGGAGGCCCTGAAGAAAGTAATTTTACAAAGGTTTCCATATGGAGCAACACTTTACTCCACTATGATTCATAAGTTTACTCAGAGTGGAGTAAAACCTTTTTCATGATCTGAATGCAGTTATAAAAGTCCTCAAAACGAAGATTTAAAAGTCCACAGTATGATTTACATAAGAGGAAAACCTTTTTTATGCCTTGATTGTAACTATTCGTGTTCACAAAAGGGTTACATAAGAAGTCAGTTGCTGACTCGGTGTAGAGAAAAACCTTTTTCATGTTCCAACTGCAACTATTCATGTACTATGAAGCGAAATCTAAAAATCACACGGTTACCGACAGTGGAATAAAACCTATTTCATGACCTGACTGCAACTACTCTTATTCTCGAAAAAAAGAACTAAAACGGCACTTGATAACTCACAGTGATAAAAAACCTTTTTCTTGTCCCGACTGTAACTATTCATCCGCTACAAAACGGTATCTAAAAATTCACATGCTTACCCATACTGGACAAAAACCTTCTTCATGTCCCGACTGCAGTAATTCCAGTTTTCAAAGGGAAGATTTAAAAATCCGCAGAACGATTCACAGAAGAGAAAAACCTTTTTCATGTCTTGGTTGTAACTATTCGTGTTCTCAAAAGGGATACATAAGAAGTCAGTTGCTGACTCAGTGCGGAGAGAAACCTTTTTCATGTTCCAACTGCAACTATTCATGTACTATGAAGAGAAATCTAAAAATCACACGTTTACCGACAGTGGAAAAGAAACAATTTCTTGTCCTGACTGCAACTCTTCTTATTCTCGAAAAATATAACTAAAACGGCACTTGCTAACTGACAGTGATGAAAAACCTTTTTTTGTCCCGACTGTAACTTTTCATGCGCTGCAAAACGGTATCTAAAAATTCACACCTACCTACCTTGTTTTACAAACTGGTCTTTCAGCACTAATAAACACGCTAACACAATAATAACTTCTTCACTAATTCACGTCAGTCCATCGATAACAATTCACTTCACCAGTACCTAATAATTAATCACAACATACGAACGAAATTAGAATGACACAAGGAATATTTCAGGGAAATCCCCGACTGAGCTAGGAACAAAAAAAATAACGTTTTTCGGGAATCCTCGACCAACCAAGCCATAGAGCTAAATAACAGCCTGTGTTAACGTGTAAAATATTTTTTACGGCAATTTTGCACTTTCGTAAGTTTTTCTCCACGTTCGAGTGTCACCCCCTCCTCGGGTGGCACCCGGGGCGGTCCGCCCCCCCCGCCCCCCCCTTGCTACGCTACTGATAGTATAACATTTGAAGTATCTTTGAAAAAATTTTCAATTAAAAATATCAATAAATAAGTACGTGAGGGCGAATCTCCGGAGGCGCCTCGAAAAAAGTTGTTATGCTGTGAACTCCATAACTCGTCACCCGATCATTTGAAACAAAAAAATCGAAATACGTTTAAAAGATAATACGTTTTCCTAGGTAGTCAGAAGGAGTTTATTCCGATTTTTTTTTCTTTAGGCAGCATTTTGAAGTGAAAAACGCGATTTTTGCTAAAAAATATCGGAGAATTTGTAATTTTAAAATGGTAAAAAAACGCCCTCTGACTGCTTGTTGATTTATATGTAGAAATAGTATAATTTCAAAAGCATCGGCCGAGTCAAGTCAAGATTTTGAGTTATGATGTTCACGAACTTCAGAAATGTTGTTTGCGAGAAAACCGATTTAAATTTTTTTATACTCGAAATATACTTGAATCGAGCATGAGGGCCGGTCGCTTGAAACGCTGTACCTTCGTTAGTTTTGCTCCGATTTATTTGAAATTTTGACACAATACTCAATATACTGACATGTTTTATATTCAAAAAAAAGTTTTAAAACCTTTACTCCCCCCCAAGGGAACAAGGCCTTCAACCCCCCCCCCCCCGTTAGTCCGCCATTGGTAAAGGGGCCCCGAGACGTGCATTGCCTAGGGATCCCGACATGGTTAATCCGGCCCTGGCAGCACATGCATCGTTTGCAACTAGAATTTTATAACTGCACTTCGAATAAAATAATGGTCTCTTTCGAAATGTATCAGCAGATGAATACACAACTGAAATTAATTCGTAAATTTGCAGCTTAACCCCCCCCCCCCCACGCTACGCCACTGCTGTAGCCGAATTAGTAAGGCGTATGTCCCAATGAGACGAGAGGTTTGGGGATCGAGTCCTCTGTAGCCGAATTGGTAAAGTTCCAGTAAGACGAGAAGTTCTGGGTTCGAGTCCCAGTTGCAATATTTATATATGTTTTGTATTTCTTCAGTATTAACTGTGTAACAATTTGTAGACATTTTGTTTTGAAGAATTCAAATGAACATTCATCATTTTTTTTTTAATTTTCTGCTAACGGTTTCGACACATCCGTGTCATTAAAACTGAACATAAAAATTCTATGCAAGTACAAAACGATTAGATTTAATTGGGTGGGGGTAGTGGGATGGTTAATTTTGGGGGAGCGGAAGACAGGAGTGAGAAGTTGACATTACATGGAAACATTATTAATAAGGGCGATTTACATGGTGCTATTATTTTATTCATTAAATTAATTTTGGATTCAATTTATTTGTTTATTTCCATATATTGTTTCTAAAGCGAACGGATGATAATACTTATTTTATTGGAATGTTTAAACATATTTTGTTCTTCGTTGAAGCTATGACCTGTCTCTATTAAATGGTTAGCAAACTCTAAATAATTATTATTTGGTAAACAAAGCTCATGTTCTTTGATTGTAATTTTAAAATTTCTAGTAGTCATGCCTACGTACTGTGGGTTACAATTATTACATTCCAAAGTGTATATCACGTTTTTATCGAATTTATTAAAAAAATATCCTTGTTATTAATTAATTTTTTTTTATTAGTAATTTGTATAGAAAGCTGGAGAAATATGATTTGGTAATATGCGGGATATTTTTAAAGATAAGTCGCCTGCGTAAAGAAGTTTTTTTTCATATATGTTTGTTATTAGGTTTGCTGCTATTATTACCACTAACTCCTGTTACGGATCTGAATATAATCCTTAGTAAAATGGTAGTCATTCGAATTTTAGGTTTGCAATTTTGTTTTTTACATCTTCTAATAAGAGTGTGTATATTCTATACAAGTGTGTACTTCTATTCTCCGTCCAAAATAAGAACAACCTGTGACCGCGCATGTCTCCACCCCTCCCCCCGTCTGCTGCTTGAATGCGCGTTAACCCATTAGATTCCCGTGTTTAAATAAATTAACTAAATTATTTAATTATTATTTTCCACCCACCTGCAATCAAAAGTTTTAACAATTTATTCATTTAAATAATTATTGTAATGGTTCTCCAATAAACGCACTGCATTTTATCAATTTTTGAAAATATGCTCAATGAAATCACCGATTTTGGTCTGATGTTTTCGAAATATCATGTTCTCCAGATATTTTTTTTTTACAAATAATAATTAATCAATAATAATAATTGAGAGTTGAGGTTTGTGTACGGCCTATAAAAAAATAAAATTGATTAACACCAACATTCAGTAATTTTATAGTACAGTACGTAACACCATTGTTTTATAAATATGCATTGTTCATATTGTTGCAATTCGAATATAAGGACATAATTATTAATGTCATACTTTCCTATTTTGTTATTTGCAATTAGTGACAGTGATATCTAATGAATTAGGACTTGGCTGAAACATTGATGTTTAAATAATCGACCACCATAACACGGGCATTTGCCGTAAAATGTCATTGTCGTAAAATCCGCAAAGTGTGTTACTATAAAAAGCAATGAATAAATAAAAATTAGTAATAATAAATATCCATTTTATCACAGGGTCTGAAAGGGTTAAAATTTCAAGAACGTGCACACAGCGCGACAGCCGACGAACGACTGATCTATGGGCGGAGTAACACAGCGGTGGTGAAGGGACCGAAGAAGGGGGCGGGGTATGCGCAATACGAACCAAATTTCGTAGTCTCCCAAGTTGATCTAAAGGTGGACGGAGAATATATTTAGTGATGTTTTTCTTGTTTGTCTCGAACCAGTTAGTTGTTGTAATGCTTTCATTGTTTTGTGAAGGAAATTGAGAACTTTAGAAAGCGAAATCTTTAAAACAATCATTGACTATAGGTTATTATTTATTACATTTTATTAAAAACATAAATTTAAATATGTAAATACCAACTCATATTTTGAAAATATATCTACTGTACATTTGTGAATATATTGATATAAGCAATATTAGAGGCAGATAGATAGGTGCATAGGGAGTCAATTGGGAGGCGGGTATGGGTACCGCCGCCCCAGGAACCATTTATTGGATAAACAACAGCTCTGCTGTAGGTCATCCCGAGTGGTTCGCTACGTTTGATGACTTTACCCGTGGGTGAGGTTTGTCCAGATCTTTACGGCTGATGCGTCTGCCCACCAACTGTGTGGTAGGCCGGATCGGGAGAGACTGGTTGAGGGAGATCTTTTGACCTCTACAGCAGGACTCTCTCGGAACATTGCCTTGCACCGCAGTAATAAGAATAGATTCATACGTCCGTCACTCTTGGATACACTAACACCTGATTCCTACCCACCCCTCATACTATTTTTCCTTCCCGAAAATTCCTCTCCTTCCTTTTCCTAAAAAGACCCTCCACACAGCATCCTCAAATACGACATAGGCCCCGAAGGGAAATATTTTCCTCGGGCCTCCTGTGTGCAGATATTGTAAAAAAAACTTTTTTTTGTTATTACCAATTTTTTTTTTTTTTTAAAAGCGGAGACGGTTTACCATTGGTTCCCGTGAGTACTTAGGCCATGGGCCCATTGTACTTTCTCCCATTTTACCTCAATCCTTTAACAATAACCCAGTCCCTTTAATAAAGTTCACCAGAGTTGTTATCGGATATGTATATGTGGCTAGGTCTTCTGGTTCTACAACATGTCTCCCCAGGTATCTGAGCCTAATTCCCACCAGGGCAGGACATTGGCACCATAAGTGAATTGGAGTCTCTTCATCCTCTTCACATTTTCTACATCTACTGGTGCTTTCCACTCCCAATTGCTGCATGTGTTTCCTGAGATGGCAGTGTCCCGTTAGTAGGCCTACCAGTTCCCTCAGCGAGTTTCTGTCCATATCGAGTAGTTTCCTGGTCCGTCTGGGGTCGGGTCCGTTTATGAGTACTTTGGATTGTCTCATTCCGGGTGCCCTCTCCCATTCCTTCCAGTGCTGGGATTTGACCCACCTCTCGATATGTAATTTGGTGTGGCAAGCTGCTACTCCTACGGCCGGCTCAGATCCCGCAAGTGGTGCTTTCGCCCCTTTCCTTGCTAGTTCGTCAGCCCGCTCGTTGCCCTCAATACCCTTATGTCCTGGTACCCATATCAGGGTTATTTTATTGATGGTAGCGAGTGTTATTACCAATAGTAAGTCCATTTCTTGATCTTAATGTTTTTTAAAGATAAAAGTTCCATTTGATGGCGTTTATTAAACGTTAACTTTAAATACAAATATCTAATAAACCTTAACACACTTTGTTCCAGGAATAGGACGCACCATGGAAGTTGACAGGAGTTTGTTGTTGGGAGATTACCAATTACAACAACTAGTAACTTACCTTCTCGAGTCCTCGGAGCAGTGTCCGGAGAACCTGCTGCATGCGGAGCCGCACCCAAACGACCGGAAATTGGTAACTTTTGCCGATAGGATCTACATCAAGAAGAATTCCGGAGAAAGCGATGAGGCCTACGGAGAAAGGACACTGTCAGGTGAGCTACTCAAAGATGGCTGGAGATGTTTGATCACCTACAACAATAAAGGCTTGTGGAATGGGTACTTCGGTGCTGCCTTCTATCACAGCGAGCAGCAGCAGGTGGTAGTGGCGCATCGCGGTACTGTCCCTACATGCCCTGGAGCTGTGTATACAGACATCGCAGGAATCTACGGAACTATTTACACATCGTGTATGAACTCCGCTGTAACGTTCGTAGATTACATACGCCAAGTAATTCATGCAGCAAACACTCGACACAATAGGCACTACACACTCACAATTACGGGTCACTCTTTAGGGGCGTGGCTTGCTCAGATAACTGCTTTCTCTGTTAAATATTTAGCCATTAAGCGTTTAGATAACCCAATTCTCTTTAAAAACAACCCCGAGGTTGGCATACACGCAAAGACTGTTGGATTTGATAGTCCGGGTGCCAGGAACATGTTGAATCGAGTACTGGATAACCATTACTACAGGTATGAGAGGAATGCGCCACGCCTAGACGGGCTGGACATTACTTTATACCTGTCGGCCCCCAATCATATCAACACCTGCGGCGTGCACATAGGTAGGATTTATCGCATTCGTATCGATGTATCCACCTTCACGTGGATTGATAAGGAGATCACATATACTTTTAAGACTCATGCAATGAAGAATTTTATCGATGCCTTTAAAAATAATAATTGTATTTTTGGTGAAGTGTCGGATTGGGCCAGAAACACAATAGAATTTTACAAATTATTTGAAATCTTACGGTGGGATAATAATTATCATGCACAACCAAGACCTGATAATATCAAAATTCAAAAAATAATCGAACGGTATCAGGTGGCGGAACGTGAATCCCCAGAGAACGTAGACAATGTAGGTTCTTTTAGAGTTTTTTCAGAAGTCGAATTGCATATGCTTTTCAGAATGCATATAGTACAGGAACAGGAAAGCGAATGGAAAACTCTAAATGAATTCATCGAAAACTATAATCTTAATGTGGAGAATAGCAAACTGCTTCCCAAATTTGATTTGGATTATGAAAAGCGAACAATAACATGTGAGACGGGAGAATCATTGGTGGAACTCTGCAAGCGCTTGAAGCAGTTAATGCGGTGGCTGAAGCTGCAATTCACGCAGGCAGTGGAGGAACAGATTAAAGTCTTTAACCGACCTGCAGACCTTATCTACTACGCGGAGGGTCAGAGCTACATTGATTCCTTGCCCAGGTGTTGGCTGGATTTTTCGGGTTCTGACGGTTTCAAGAAATTTCTGGTTTCCGATAAGGAACAAGTTCTCTGCCTAGTCACAAGTAGTGAAGACGTTGTATTCCAAATGAGCCGACTTCGGAATATCCTTCATCAGATGGTAAGAAGCAACGACTCCTCCAATAGTTCCATCAAATATATATGTCAAAATCACTACACATTTCTTAGTCAGTCCCAGCTGCAAAATCACATTAAAATTTTTGGTTGGCCCGTTGAGAAAGAATTCTTAATGGTGGTAGACTGCACATCATCCTCTCATACATCCATCTTCCAATTGCTTAAAGACGTAAATTACGTAAATAAGAAAGATATAAAATCCCTAAAACTTGTATTGATTGTTTCGCAGTCAATAGACATACCCGAATCCTATAAATTATGTAAAACTGTAAACTTTAACAGTGATGTTTATTTCTCGGACCTAACTCCTGACTCACAGAATATAATGTTTAATCGAGGTCGTGTTATAATTACTGCGGATAAAGCTTATAGCTTTCGAGAGTTCTTGGGAGACGACTGTTCCCTTCGCGAGATCAGTCAGATCCTAAGTTCAGAAAGCTTGAAAAATTTCGCGACAATCCAAGACTATGCGATCAACATAAAGGACACGCGTCCCACCCTCAGTGATATACAAATGCCATTCATTAAATTAAATATTAAAACTAGTATGGAATTCTTTGCGAGTTGTGTAAAGTCAGCCAACACTAACATCCTTGTGATGAGCGGGTTGAATCGCGAGGATCTGGAGACTGGGGCCGACTGGCACCAGCTCAAGGAGATGGACATCATCCTCGCCGAGGGAGATGCACAAATCTCCTTTAGAGATACCTGCAACAAGAACCAGGATAAGTGCATTTATTTGTTTGAAGTGTTAGGCCAAGATGTATACTGTAAAGAAATATTTAATAGGAATTTTTATTTAGACAGGAAATTTCTTCACAGAGCATGTATTGACGTGCAGAAGTTTGCGGAAACTGAACATGCTGATGATCTGTTTGTTATTAACAGTGAGTCAAATGAGAAGTTATTCTTTAAATTAATAGAGAATTGCAGAAAAAAACAAGCGTTCACAGATAATATACTTATTGCGTCCACACAAGAGGAGGTGAAAGTTATTCAAAAATATAGTAATAAACGTATCCATTTTGTACAAATTCATCAAAGCGCGGAAAGCTGTAAAATAGAATGGCGATATTCCCACGGCTCTGTGGAGAGTCTGCTCACTTTTATATCCTACGAGCCAATAAATGAAACAGATTTAAGTAAAACACAAAGAAACCTGATTACAATAACAGACGAGCCCGGGATGGGGAAGACAACTACCCTGTCGAGCTTGTCAAGACTCATGGATTCACCATGGGTCATTTATATAGGATTAAGACACTTCCAAGGGCATATAGGAGATAAATTATCAGGTACGCTCACTTATAAAAGAGTAGCAAATTTTCTGTTAAGTGAGTGTGGTTCTCAGGCTAACGGGATGTTAGAATATTTGCTAGAGAGTAAGATAAATTTCAAGCGAGTCGTACTAATGTTGGATGGGTTTGATGAGTTGGATGATTATGTTAAAGATAAAGACAAGGAGAGTGCCAAACAGAATATTATCAAGCTCATTATATTCCTTAAAAATATACCAACAATCCAAATATTCTTGACCGCTCGCAATTACTTGAAAACATCGTTAGAAAAGGAATTATGCAATTTATGTACGTCATTTGTACCATTTAACGAAGAAGAGCAACTGAACTTCTTGGTTGTGATTTGGCGATCCTGCCTCTCCCTTGAGCTGGGAGATTACGTAGAGGAAGAAGAGGGACGCCTCAAGAATTATGCCGGAGAGGTACTACGACAAGCAAAGAAAGTACTGGGGCCAGACACGGAGTGCATCATGGGGGTTCCCCTGCAACTGAGAATGCTGGCCGAAGTCTTCAGGCCGACAAGTGATCTGTTGCTCTATTCTCCTGAAGTTTTATTAAAACAAATCAATATTGAAAGTACATCAAATCTGTACAAGAAGTTTATTGCGTTAAAATATGAAATTTACCTTGAGGATAAAACATCTCTAGGAGCTGCGGCAGATGAACTAATAACAATACTTGTTACAGAAAGTATAAACATAATGCACTGTAAACTTGGTTTTAAAACATTCTTTCATAATTTTTATGTTGAGCACTTTGACGCCATTGAAGATAGGTGGCTAAATAAATTAAATCGAATTGGTTTGGTTCAAACAAACGGAGACGGCGATTTTCAATTTATCCACCGCACATACGCAGAATATTGCTGTGCAGAAATGATTGTCCACTGGCTCAATCAACCTAAAAGCTTTTTCAGGTATGAATTGTTCAAAGAAATACTTGTTCCTCAAATCCTGCTTCATCCTAACAGTAAGATCATCCGGATGTTTTTGAATGTGCTATTAAATGAAAGAAAAATGTCAGATACTGCTCTAGAATTAAATGGTAAATGCATTTGTCAACTGTGGAATGAAGACAGTTCCATATTCAGGAATCAAGAGCACCAAACTGTTCTTCATATTGCCGTCTTAGATAATAATGCACATATCGCCACACTGCTCTTCAGTGGATTTAGTGCACAAGAAGCCTTTGTCTATTTAATACATCAATATGACCTTAATAACAACTTAGCAATAAATTTCTTGAATAAACCTAAACTACATAACGTCAATAAAAATGCATTAGTATTGGACACAATGACTACAAATATTTTACAACGTATCGAAGTATGTTCAGATGAAAATAAGGCAAATATTTTTTTTGCAATTTTATTTAACTGGAAAGTTTCAAATTTTGAAAGATTATTTAATCAACATTCCACTCAAGTAGAAGAAGAAGCTATTATTTCGAGTATTATTAATAATTATATTAGTTGTACCTCGAGAATATTTGATAGAGTAAACGAAGTTGAATTAGTAATTAAAACATTTATAGAGGCTGTTCAAAATAATAATGTCAAAAATGTTCAAAATATATTATTTGAAAAATTAAAAAATAATGTTGAGCGATATTGCTTTGTATTAATGAAACATAAAGATCAGTGTATGCAAACAGTCCTTCACCTTGCTATAAGGGCGGGCCACCTCGATATAGTTAGAGAACTCGTGGAGCAAACTGCTGTTCCCTTCACTGTATTAATGGCACAGAGGGATGAGGGGGATGTGACTCCTTTATATACAGCTACTGCTAGGGAGGGTGAACTGGATATTTTCAAGTACTTGGTGGAGCGCGGTGCTGACATTAATTCACGCCGTGGGCATGGCAGCTCTGTTCTGATGACTGCGGTCCTGAGTGGAGAGTTACCAACTGTCAAGTATCTTATTGAAAGAGGTGCTGACATCCATGCTACAGATGGTGTGTTTGGCCAGACTGTACTACATTACGCGACACTAGCGGGACATCTCCCGGTAGTAGAATACTTCCTGCAGCAGGGGGTGGACCCTGACCGGGTAGACAGGGAGGGAAGGACCGTACTGACTCTGGCATCAGGGTGTAAGAAGTGGGATGTGGTGTGGCTGTTGCTGGAGAGGGGAGTGGATGTTAATGCGGGTAGAGGATTAGCTCTTATATTTGCTATAAAGGGGGGCGAATGGTCGATAGTGGAGGCTTTAATAAATAAAGGAGCAGCCATTGAAGAATGTCAAATAAATGATAATTTATCCGAATTTAAAGTAAAATATCCGAATTATGAATTTAAAAAAGAATAATAATCAGTTTAACCCCTCAAGTCTAGACACTGTAACATCTTATCAGTTACAAAATCAGTCAGATTTTTTATTTTATTTTTATGTGAAAACTGCACAAGAGTCCTAACTATTCCCATTTGGAGGTGATGAGAATATATCATCTTCAAATTGGGGTATGGGAAGGGGAAGAGGAAGATGGGAAAGTACCTGGCTATCTAGTTACCAAACATTGCTAAAGCCATTTAAAGCGATGTTTCAATTCTGAAGGGTGGTCCTACACCAGGGCGATACTGAGAGTATCATCCGCAAATACACCTTATATTCTTTTAAATTATTAAATTGTTAAAACGCAAATAAATCTAATAAAATTTATCTGAGCACGCCGGGATTTGAACCCGCGACCTCCGGATTGCTAATCGAGGGCCTCGACCACGGAAGCCGTAAAAAGTTGAAAGGTTAAAGCTGGGAAAGTACCTGGATATTTAGTTCTGTTCACCAAACACGGCTAAAGCCATTTCAAGGAATGCTTCTATTTTGAACGGTGGTCTTCACCAGGGTGATACTGAAAGTATAATTTGTATTATTTTAAATTAATTAATTGTGAGTTGAATCAATTGTTATGCAAAGAGAAAACTTGGTGTTGTCTCTTTCTAATATAATATTAACTTGTCACTTGGTGCCATATATGGTACAAAGTGTCTCTGCTGATATTGATGTTTGGTGCTGAATACGTCACTTTGTGATCCGAGGGGTTCTGTAGCCTGAAATTGGACAACTTCTGCAAATAGAAAACACTAAGAAAATATCTTTACAGTCGGGAGCGTCGCTACAATAGATATTGTGTACAGTGTATCCTTCTTGACTAGATCTCAATAGCCGGGTACTTCCCCTCCCTAACATAAAGTATCCTGTCTGGAGCGTAGTGGAGTGGAGCAAACCGGCGACATTAGTTTTGTTTGCTCTGGAAATAGATCTCCCTTCTAGGCATTATCCCCTCAGTGCTTTAAACCAAATCTGTCTAAACTCCCAACAGGACTGGCTTCAATTAAACTAACTATTTATTTAAAGCACTGAATAGACAACACACACTAGAAATGCCTTCCATGGAGATTTGAATGTCGCCCCTGACTTACTACTTGATACACTGGCCTGACATTGTGTATAGTGTCATCCCATTTGAATTTTATCATTTTGATATTCCACTGTTCCATTTTTGACATAAGGCGGGAACGTTTTTAGAATGGTTTTTGAGCAATTGTGAATTTATTACTTTTGAAAATCTCATATCTCTGAAATAAACATAAATATTTTATTAAAATAATCATTAATAGTATTAAACACATTACGGCTGTTAACCTAAGCTAATAACATTTCATTAATAATCATTAATAGTATTAAACACATTACGGCTGTTAACCTAAGCTAATAACATTTCTCTTATTACACATTCTCGTACATGCCTTCAGAATTATATTGCATAGGGTGTTTATTCTTTTTTTTTTACTTTAAACGAAAGACATACATTTACGGGTCACGAATAATATGACTATATTTGACAATCTCCTAATACCATCACTTTAAGCAGAAAATGTTTTTTTGTTAACCCGTCTAATCACAGGAGACCCAAGTTGTCCCAAAACATCAAATGCCCTTATAATAACAGGAGACCCAGATTGTCCCAGAGCGACAGTGCATTATTAAAAGTTAGATTTCTCTCTTCCTGTAATGCGAATATTTGTGATTTCTTTTATGTTGGAAACGGAATGAAATAATACTTCTCATTGTCTTAGAATTATATGTGCTAGGTTTTTCAGATATTTTACAAACCCGATCAAAAGTGACAGTTTAATTTTTCGCCTATTTGTGACGTATCACACATTTAATTTTAAAATAAAATTGTACGAAAGTGATAAAAAGTGAGGTGACAGTTTTATTACAAATTTTATTTAGAAAAGGAGTCTATATTTTAAATTTTAAGTTTATTCTATTTTATTTACTTTAATTCGAATATTCGCAGGAATACATTTTTTAGCCAATTTAAATTTCCAATATTAAAATTATAATATTTAGAAACAAAAATGTTGATTTCTAATAAACACACCGGAAAGATTATTTTATCTAGATTTTAGAACAATTTTTTTTTTTGCAAAAACGTTAAAAAAACTCAATAAATAGGAACATTTAAAATGCATGAGGAGAACCAGGAATTTTGCGCGCAAACCTTGATAGGCAAAAGTTGACAGAAAATTATTTTCTTATTATTTGAAGGGTTAAGGAATTGAACTCGCGGCGCCCGGGCGGGAACCAGACACGATGCCAACTCAGTCACTAACCAGTCTATCCATGTTGTTTCTTTTTTTAGAAAATGTATGTGTAACTTCAGCTAGCGCGTACTGGTATAAATCACGGGATATTAAAATTCCAATATTGTAAAAACAAATTAAAATAATTATCTGCTAAGAGCGTTTAACCAGCCAGCGGCCGAAAATCCACATTTCGTCGAAAGTTGTTCATACGATCGTGCAGAGCGTTTACAATGAGGAAGATTAATTATTCTCCGTACCAGCTTTTTAAAATTATAACTAAATATCGATTTTATTCCAATCCAAATTTGCTTTAATTTATACCTACATCCAAAAATGCTGAAAGGCGTGATGATAAAACTATTAAAATAATGTACTTTTTGTAATTATTTTTTTATTATAAGTATTTATCATTTTTCAAAAATGTCTAAGTTAAATAAGAATGTTAAAAAATATATGAAACATATTAGTTTCTAAGTGCGCAAATAAATACACAAACGGACCAATTTACGTCAAGAGACACATATATATTTTAATGATTTTATTTAAACTAAAATTAAAATTCTAAAACATGGGATACCTAGACAATGCATTGATTTATTTTACTGCATGTTTATATGATTTGAAATGCGTGTGGTATAATACCAAACCTTTTTTGAAACTTTAACAAATCTGCCAACGACCTATGGTATAAACTTATTATACTAAAAATAAACATATTTTCTCAAAATTTAAAAATGCGAATGCTAGGTAAAAGAACAATCTTTCGAAATCCATTTATAATTTTTTTGTGGAAAAGAGTCAATACGTCTAAAATCTGATTTATTAATGACATATTTCTGGTTTTCTCTGGTAATGCCCTGTTAAAATAAAATATAATATTTAAAAACCTACCTACTTTATCACTGGTCTGAATTACTCACATAATGAGCTCCAATTTTGAAACTTAAATTCATAGTTAATCTGAGTTGTAGATTTCACTAAACAAGAGTTACAGACAGACCCACAACCAGAATTAGTATTTAAAAAAATAATCATTTATTGACAATTAGAAATGTATAAAAAATAATTATGTGATAAGATACGAGTATCATTCATTTACAGTTTTATTTTACCCAGTTAATAGAGAATTAATCTTATTAATAAGTATATCAGTATTATTTTATTTTACCCAGCTAGTAGAGAATTAATCTCGGGTCTAACTGGGGAGCGAGTCTGTTGGTATATTATTATGCTATATATTTGTAAAAAATAAAGTGTATTTGGGAATAATACTTATTATAAGTAGTATGTACAGTTACAAAAATAGAAAAAAGATACTTTCAAAAATACTACAAAATTTACAAAATATTGGACAAAAACTAAAAAAAAAACATATAATAATAGTAACAGAATATCAGCGGAATAAAAAAATAAAAAGTTTTGTAAAATTCCACACTGATTTCTTTTTTATATGGCATCACTTTGATTTCAGGCGAATTTTTGAATTCGTTCACTAGATTTATTGTTTGTTCTCTGCGAACTTATCATTTGGTTTCACTTTTTGACAGATGTTCTGAAGATGATGTCGGTACGTGTTTTAGAGGTATAATGATTATGGTGGTGATTTTAACAAAATTAAATTTTATAATATTCTTATTATTATTATAATTTACAAGTACAAGTATATTACATTGAATTTAGTAATATAGACGCTATAGGTACATTATAATGATTTATGATCAATAAGATGGATCAAGGAAAAAAATATTTATGAGATGTAATATTTTTGGTATGCCTCGTTATTCTCCTGTGCCATTAGTGCGGAAAACTTTCTTTTTTTTTTAAAATGATTTTCGGCTACGTAATTATCGTTTTTTCACACCTATAAAATTATGTCCCGTCTTTCCGGTTTATAAAAAATGGTCTGATTTTTCGGATTGAAATTTTCAAAAAATCCCCAGGGTTTCAAAAATACGATAAAAAAAAATACAGAATGTCTTAGAATATTTGCCTAAACCGGAAAAAAAATTAAAAAAATTAGATGCAAGTGGCCTATTCATAATGGTGTTGGGCAGCTGTCGTATTATCTAGGGACTTATGTGTTCCCAGATGTTTTAGCTCTTAAACTTCGTATTGAGGACACTTCAGAATCTTTAAAACTTTTAGAATAGCATTTTTTTTTTCAAATAGTTTTAAAACCTTTAGGACCTAAATTTATCAAAAAGTTTGCTCGTTGGAAAAACTTTTTGTTATTACTATCGGACAAAAAATTGTCTTATAGATGCTTCCCCATGCTCTGCGATACTGACTGTATAAGAGCAAAGTAAACCATTTTCGAATTTCAAAGTATTAGGATATTTCTAAATTGAATAAATATGTAAGTATGTTTGCTGATATAAGTTTAACTAACATAGTGCCCAACGACCATACATAATTTTGAATTGATTCATTCACTTCATCAAGTACAGTATTGTCAAGTACAGTACTTTCTAGTAAAGTGGTTCCCAAAGCCTTTTGGCCCATTAACCCCCTTTTCACTTTATTTTGTCAATGTCTAATATGTTACTTTAAATTACATTCTTGAGTTTATATGATTGTCAAATTTATAAACAAACTAAGATTCTCCCTACTCTTGGAGATGCCGCTAAATAAACAAAAACTTCTTTAGCACTGTTGTGTTGAAACTCGATGAAATGAAAAGTTGCGACGCTGAAAAGAGACACATACGTACATCCATAGGATTTAGCCTGCGATAGAATGAGATAGTTTAATCGGTCTCCTCTTTGTGCGGTGCTTCGTAGCGTCCCCACTCTTGTCTACTTTAGTTTTCTGAAGGTTTCACTTGTACCGTGTGAATTGCACACTCTGTTTTTTTTTTTAAATTGTCGCTCTTTTAAACCTATTTCATTAAATTAATCACATGTTTTAATAGAAACTAAAACAAGTTTTCATGTTTCCTGATTCTAGTGCAGTAATAGCAGTTTAATAACAATGAATAGTTTGACGGTAGGTAGTGTCGCGAATGTTAAAATATACTCCGTCCCAGAAGGACGGCACACCAAGTTTCTTCCCGACCCCTTCAGGTTAAAAAGTAGATAATTGTAAGATTGCATACAGTGTTAATAAGTTTATAAACAAATCATTGTTTAAAACAATAACGCTGGTTATATGGACGCATAGATCAAACAATCGGATACATAATTGAAACACTAACAGAAGTAAAAATCCCCTCGGCACTCGGCACTCGGCACTCGGCACTCGGCACTCGGCACTCGGCACTCGGTAATCGGAACTCGGCACTCGACACTTGGTATATATCGGCACTCTCTTAATATTCAGTTTTGTTTTATCTGCTCGGTAATATCTAACTAACTAACTAACTAACCATCACGCCGTTTCCCCGCAGGGGTAGGCAGAGAGGACGGACCGCCAAACAACTCGGTCTTGGCACACACTCTTTGCCTCACTCACATTCATACATCGTCTCATACATTCTCTTCTATTGTTCTGACTTTTGACATGGCCCGACTCAAGTATTTGATTCACTTGATCGTGCCACGTCTTCCTCGGGCGTCCCCGACTTCTTCTACCATTCACATTCGCGTCGTATATTCTTCTTACACTACTTTCTCATTATTATTCTCGGTAATATCTCATTTTGTTTAATTGAATATTGTCCAAAAACAATTATTTAGAGTTATTTATCAATAGTTAAAATATGGATGTGTTATTTGAGCAAGCTTTGCAAGGAATGATATTGTGAAATATGTTTAACTACACTTTAAAAAGGTATTATTGGTAGGCGAGACATACATACATACTCACATACATACATACATTTGAACACAGCCCAAAGGTGAATAAATTTCCGACACCTGTAACCGAAATTAATAACATATTCACTTTGAAGAAAGACATAACTTATCAAACACAATACATGTAGGTGAACCACAGACGTAAAGTGTTGTAACAACTGCTAACATATTAAGAATTAAAACATATTATATTTGTCTTTAATTTAATATAACTCTTTATTAAGATTATTTTTCTGTTTCTAATGAATTATATGTATGTGCCTGTTATTACTATTGAGACATGAAAACACACTTCTTTTATTTACTACATTTTTATTAATTCATTGTCAAGTGATGTGTCCATAGACAGTTATTTATTTTCCTCGTTTTTATGTTTTCTACTTATTACTGCTCAATACACGAATGTAATACCTACCCTACATCGGATAATAATATATATTATTGAGACACGAATACTGTTATTTTTATTTAATAATGTTGACTTTTGTTTAATTCAATGTACAGTAATCCGTAATCCGAACCCATTATAATCCGAATCACCGGGTGACAGAGCCTTATGCCCAGTATATATTATTGGTAGCTGCATATCCTAGCTAAGTGCGGGATTCCTCGCTCAAATTTAAGCCGGCCAATCCTTGATAAGCCGAAAACTAGTTACTTTTTTAGACACCGAGGCGCATGTTAAATTTGACCGTTGCTTAAATTGTAAAAAAACTGTAAAAATCATTTTCCTTAATCTTTTCCATTTCGTATTGGAAAGTTTATAATTTGGCTTGACTTGATTGAAATAAAATTGTTATTGTAGTACCTAGTTTGGTAGTTTTTTATGTCCCAAAATGAGATAAATTAACATCATTCGATTGCTGAAAGAGCCAAGGAATTGTTAAGTTATATTCTGAACATCTCCATGGATATCAAAATTTTATATAAAATATAAATATTGTTAGTGTCTCTAACTAGAAGCCTCCTAGAATATAATTCTCCAATATCTGTATCCTTATGGTAACCATAATAATTAGTCTTGAAAGAGTTGATTCCAAATTTATAATTCTATTGAAATTATCATAATTTTGTAAGGTTTTGCTACGATGAGATTGTTTTAAAAAAGGTAGAAGAATATGAATTGATATTGCATGTTTATTTAAAAGTGTAAATAATCTGTTGTAGGTACTGAAATTCTAATTTCAATGTTGTTTTTCTGTTGTACTGAAATTCTAATGTCAATGTTGTTTTATTACATCAACTAGGAATTGTTGTCTATATTATAGTGACAATAATACAAGCTTGTGTCTTGTGAGATACAATTCTGCTATAAATAGATGACACTGTTGGTGCAGCATATGCTAATATAGTCAACACGTCCTTGTTCGGGGCTGTGTTGAAATAACATAAGGTTTTACTCCTAAAGCACAGGAGCAGTTTTGAAGACATAACTTTAGCATTACTTCTGTTACTCTTCCCGTTGTTCTTTATATTATTAATAACAATTCAACTAAAGTTTTCTTTCAACCACTTCTATAAGCACATCATTATTGATGTTTATAATAATTTGTTAACTGCTATTATGTTTTATTTTATATAATTTGTCTGATCTATTTACTTTGGAGTTGTTTACATTGTGTTACTTTCCTTTGTTATTATTACATATTTGTTCTTATTCTACTGTTCTGTATTGCTGTTATTTTGCTGTTGTAATATCTGTAACAATATTGAACTAACTGAACACATTTTTGATAGTTATTTAGAATATCACAGGCTTAGGTTAGCTGCCATTTCTCTTAAATCAAATATGATATTAGCGATGAGGTACTAAATTATTATTTACCAGATGAAAGGGAGAAAGAATAACATTGTAAACAATTATTTGCAAATGTGTATTTAACACTGTAAAACAATAAATGTGTCTCTGGAAATATCTTGTTTTTTTATTATATTTTGTATTTGATGCAAGTTCTTCCTTTAATTTTATTTTTTTATTTTAGTTTATTAAGGAAACAAACAGTTATACATATTTCCATAGTAACATATTACATGGTTGCATTAACCAGCGAAGTTTCCGCTAATATTTATAATATAAATATATGTATATAAACATAGATTAAAACATAAAAGAAAACATAAAGTGGTAGAAAAAAAGAAAATGTATATATATGTACAACAGAAATGAAAAAAAAAATACACAAATTAAAGCATGTGGGATATGTAAATCATCTAAATATTATTATTATTATAAAAAGAAGGAAAACCAACATAATGAAAATGAAAAAAAAATAACATGCAGCAGGGCAGGGGTGGAGAGTTCGTAATTAACAATTTGTTTTAATTTTTTCTATTATGAATTTAATAAATTGGCCTGAGGACAAATGGAAAATATCAGCGTCGTAAAAGGTATCATTGTATTTTGTGCACGTCCTTCGGAGAAATGAATTTTGTGTGTAATTTGTTTTTGAGTGTGGGATGTGGAATAATTGGTTTTGAGTGTGGGATGTGGAATAATTGGTTTGACCTTGTGTTTCTTATTGGACTGTGGAAATTAATGTGTTCTAAAAAATAGTTGTTGTCAACAACGTTTTTAATGATTTTAAATAAAATTTTTTGGTCGGATATATTTCTTCTATCTTCTAAGGTTGGTAAATTATGGAATGTTAATGGGTCTTTTATGTTTTCTGATGTTCGAAAGGATTTAAAGTCTAGGTGTTTCAATATTTTCTTTTGAATTCTTTCTAACCTTTCAATATTAACTTTGTATTGGGGATTCCATATGACTGATCCGAATTCTAATATTGAGCAAATAAATGAGACATACAGTATTTTGATTACGTGTGGTGACCTGAATGGTTTGGTCACTCTAATGATGAATCCTAGAAGTTTGTATGCCCTGTCACAAATGGAATTTATATGTGTTCGGAAAGACATTTCGGAGTCCATTATTATTCCTACGTCCCTCACTTCACAACATCTTTTTATCTCTACGTCATTGATTTTATACGGGAATATTAGGGGATTTATGCTTTTGGTGAATGATATTGTGTTACATTTTTCCACGTTAAGGAACAGTTGGTTGTTCGCACAATATATTCCAAGCCTATTATATCATCTTATCGAGCCTATTAGGCCCGAGATGTGATCCTTGCGGGATTCCTGAAGGTATATTGTAAAAACGCGAGGAGAAACCCTTAGCTCTAACTGCTTGACTTTTGTTTGTTACATACGATTTGTTCCATCTGAGAAGGTCACCATTAATCCCGATTTTTAACAATTTCTTCAGAAGCAGTTCAATGTTAATTTTATCAAAGGCTTTTGAAAAATCCGTATAGATAGAGTCTACTTGATTTTTACCACCCATAGAATTCAAAATAAAATCTGTATATTCCAGAAGGTTTGTCTCGAACGACCGCTTTCTGAAAAAGCCGTGTCGATTTTTATATATTGTTTGTACTGCTGGAAAAAGTTGATCAAGAACTATGTTTTCCATGATCTTGCTGACAATTGGGAGTTTGGAGATGGGCCTGTAGTTGATGATGTTATTTTTGTCCCCGCTTTTGTGGATTGGTGTAATGAGTGCTTGTTTCCAGACGTTGGGGAAGTTGCCTTCTTCAAATGACATTTTGAATAGCAAGGAGAGAGGATACGCCAATTGGTCCCGGCATTTTACATAAAATATGGATGGAATTAAATCAGATCCCGCACTGTTATATGGATCAAGTTTTTTTAAAATAATTAAGTATACATGATTGATTGAAGTTAATAGTGTGTATATGTAGATTAGAGTTGTCGTTATCATTCTCAGTAAGATTGAGGCGAGGGTTAGAATTTTCTACAAAAACTGATCTAAAATAATCACTAAAATGGTCGCATATGGATTGTCCATCATTGCAGGAAATATCACCAAGATACATTTGCTTAGGTAGATCGGAAGAGGATTGCTTTGATTTAACAAGTGACCAGAACTGTTTGCTACACTTTTTTATTGAATCTTCTGCGGTCATAATGAAGTTTTCATAACATTCTAGCGAGATCTTCTTCTGACGATTTCTCAGTACTGAAAATGATTGGTAGTCAGCCAAGTTCTTGTACTTTTTCCATTTCTTGTGATATTTTAATTTCTCTTTTACAATTTTAATAAGTGGTAAAGTGTACCAGGGGGGAAACCTTTCTAAATTACCGTTAATTTTTTTTTCAGGGATGTATTTGCGAACAAAGTCATTTATGATATTGTAAAAATCTAATACAGCTTTTTCGGTATCCTTACTTTGAAATTCGAGTTTCCAATTTATTTTGGATAATTCATCAGTGATTTTACCGTCATCACCTCGGTGAAACATTTAAACTGTCCTAGACGAGCCGGAGAGAGACGGTACAATGACAGGTGATAACTCTAATGCTCTGTGATATGAATCTTCAGGCGTCAGAGTTTCGGAACAGTGGGTTATACTACATTTTGAAATATTTGTCACGATTAAATCAAGGATTCGTTTGTTTGTATTGATTACAGAATTGAATTCGTGTAGTTGGGTGAATGAAAGGAAGTCTACCAAGGCACGGCTAGCAGTGTCTTCTGGAAAATTTGGTTCTAACTGGTTTTGCCCTTCGGTTGTCTTCCAGTTTAGTTTGGGTATATTGTAGTCTCCAGCTATTAAAAACAATCCTTCCGGGTGATTTGTGTGCAGGTCTGATGTGGTGTTGAAGTGCTGAATTAGATTGTGGATGTAGTTTGTGTTTTGTGGGTGATATGTGCAGCAGATATATAAATTTTTGAGTTTATTATTGTTACCTAATATTGGCACTGATATCTAGATCTCCTCAGTACAAGTAGACCAGGGTAATCTCTGTGCTTTGAGAGATTTCGCAACAAGGCTATCTTTCATATAACATACTATGGGTTCCATCGAAGCCAGAGCCAAGCTTAGAGTATATTGTTACTCTAAGGAGCCAAGTTAGCCTCTCAGAACCTGGGTAAACTGTACGTGTACAGGACCCACAGATACACAGCATTGTACCCACAATAGAGTGTGTCAATTATTTAAACTTTTCAATTCAGAAACGCCCGGGGTCTCAAAAGCTGCGTCTTACAAAGAAAATGAGAACTGTATTTAAATATTTGTTTGAAATGGTTATTAGCCCGTTAAAATGCATTAAAAATCAGATAAAAAAAATCAATTTTTTTTTTGAAATGATACGTATTTTTATTAATAATAAACCTTTTAATGTTTGTTTGTTGTTTAAAAATGTGTAACGATGACAAAAATGAAAAAAAAAAACAGTTTGTGAATACATTGCGTTTGTATTGAAAAAAATTGCGTTCTATGTACTACAGTTATGAAATAAAAATTAGGTTTGGTACAAAATAAAAAAATGAACCCTTTTGTTTATTTATTTTTCTAAATCTCGAAATCTATTTTTTTTCAAAACTTCCGGCCATTTTAGCGAGCTAATTGTGAATCGCAATCTCATTTATTTAACGTTTTTGAATAGCTACAGATCATACGGAATTTTTGAGATCCCGGGCGTTTAAAAATAAGGCCATTTTTTCCTCTCTATGGAGAGTGATAGCTATATAGCTACCACACAACTGTTCACCCTGTTCAGCAAATATAGCAATTGAACCCCCACTGTAGGCTGATAGGCATAGGCAGCCACTTCTGGTCTGCAGCCCTAATATACCGGACATACCTTTGGCACTGTGCAAGAACGGGTGATCTGTTTGATATGGTGTATCTAATCAAACAGATTGCAATCTTTGGAGCACAGACTTCAGGAGCGATAGTACCTTGACCCTCCTTACAGCATCCCCAAAGGCAAAATAAGTATATTATTGAGTTAAGTTATTTTAAATGCAAGGTGAGTACGCAATATTTCAAGCTTGGAAATGTTGATTGTGCAACGGTGGAGGACTGGAGCTAGAACAGAGGATTGAACCGTGACACCACACTGGGAACCAGAACTTTTGCCAACTTGGCTACTAACTATATATATTGTTATATACTAACTATATATATATATATATGTGTGTAATTTTTTTCTAATAATCACAAATACACTTTGTGGCGTGATTTTAATTAAGTGAAAACAAATCACTTTTTGCATACACCACTTATGTAATCAAAAGTGCCAGCATGTTTCGAATCCAACGGTTTCTTTGTGAGGATAACATTTTTTTTAAAACCGCACGAAAATATTCATGAAAATGGGTGATACGTGTGCTAATGTTTATATAGAGTTGCCTTAGGACAATAGGCAGCCGTGCATTTCATTTTTTTACTCTTGAGGCCCGCCCATTTGAACTGTTTAGCAACATATCAAATAATAAAAGTTTATACAATCCAACAAATATTACAAATTATTGCTAGGAATAATTTGAAAAACTTGGTGAAATGTGTAATATTATTTGATATTTTAATGCGAAAAATGTAAAGTGCGCGAGACTTAATACCTATTTGGAATGTTCCCGACTGTGAATAGGGCGTGGTTTAGTGACGTAAGAAAGTACCTAGGCCTCTAAAAATGAATTTTTAATAGATTTATTTGCTTTTAATATCCCCGTAGTACTTGTATTGATGTATAAATACATCTACATTTAATAATTTCTAATATTACAGTGAGATGCTAATTTCATATTATTATTATGCGGGTAATTTAAAAATGTCGCTAGAAGAAAGGCATTTTTCGCTCGAACAATCGCGTAGATCACAAGGTTCTCCTCGGCCGAATTTTGGCCGAACGATATATTCGTAAACAGGGAATTTTTATCTAAATTCTTTATTTATTTGAGACCCAAACAGGATATTTATAAAACATTTTTGTGGGTTAAATATAATAAATTAAAATACAAATATAAATATCCCTAGACTAATGTGTCTGCAGTAATCACATTTGAATTTTTACAGAAGCAAACACATGAAAAACAATGCAAGTATTATTTATACATAGCTATAAAAACAAAAAAATAAATACAAAATTGAAATACATTATAAGTATACAATATTTATGAAGTATTTCCTGAGATGTAATAAAACAACAAAAAAATTTAAAAAATTTAAGTGCACAAATCGTGGAGATATTTTTTGAAACATGTTACATTATTTAGAAAAATATCTATGAAAGTGTGTATTTTAACAAGATCGTTGTATGATCGACATATTCTGGACATAGGATTAAAATATCCAGTATTATTGGTAAAAATTTCAGTCCAGAATATGTTTAGGTTTCTCGTATATTTGGGCCTGGCGTATAACTTGATTTGGTTGACTAAGTTACTGTCTACACGATTATTCACAATTTTATATAGCATTAAGAGGTCATTTATGTTTCGTCTTTTAACCAGACTTTCTAATTTGAAATGTCTAAGTCTTTGTTCGTACCCGTCTAGAAGATGATAGACACCTGATCGGTAAGACAAAATCCGTGTAAATTTTCTTTGGACTGATTCGAGTCTAGATATCTGAGTAATATAATGTGGATTCCAGACTGTTGACCCGTACTCAAGAACACTTCGGATTAAGGAATTGAATAGAATTATTAGACTGTTTGAATTCTTAAACAGTTTGGTTGATCTTACAATAAAACCAAGTAATTTATTTGATTTACACACAATGTATTCAATGTGTTGATTGAATGTTAGTTTGTTGTCAAATTTAATTCCTAAATCTTTTATTGATTCAACTGTTTCTAGATTGTGACCACATATGCTATATGAATACAGAGTTTTGTTGGTGTTATTCGTGAAATTAATAACTTTGCACTTAGCTATATTCAGTTCCATTTCATTGTCAACACACCAATTAGATATTGTGTTAAGGTCTTGTTGTAAGAGTTCACAATCTTTCATACCCACCATGTTACTTATCTGGATGTATTTTTTTGTTTTTGGCTTTCAAACCTGTTGTTGCTTTGAGTAGCTGGAGTTAAAGAGGTGCGGGTTACGCTCCAGTACTGGAGCGTAACGGTTACCCAGCAAGGCAGACAAGGCAAATCATAAGAGCCAAATCTGCACCAAACGAAGACAGAATTGATTAAGAGTCAAAGGGCTGCGCTTTCCTGCCTTACATTCACAATGTGACAGACAGAATTGCCAGGCTATTGAAAAAAGAAAGCATCAAGACTGTCTTCGGAACCACGACAAAAATACGAGACTTTTTGAGGCCTGCAAAGACCAAGTTTCCTCTGGAAACAGATGGAGTATATAAACTCAGCTGTTCCGGATGTGATAAGGTCTATGTGGGCCAGACAGAGCGGACGATCTCCAAAAGGATATCGGAACAATTTCGAGCATGTAAACTTGGCCACCCTGACAAATCGGCAATCGCCGAGCATTTAATTGAAACCGGCCATTACTTTGGATTTGTTCCTGAAGTCCTGGGAAGACCGAAAACTCATAGAGCACGCCTGATTACGGATGCAATTCAAATTCACAAAAATCCTATAAATATTAATAGAGATGACGGAGCTAAACTCAGTAGTTCTTGGTATCCGGTAATTGACGGTTACATCAAGGCTAAACGCAAAAAACATGTTGAAGTATATTGTAGCGCCAGCTCGTAGAGGAATGGAGCTGGCGACACGGTATCGCTCCTAAGTAGATAAGTACTAACATCACCCCTAACTATAACACATCTGCCCTGATGATGGATACTGCAACGCGGTCCGAAACGTTGGCTAAAGAAGGAGGTAGCGCAACACGGCATAATGCCCCTAAAACTAATAATAAAAAAACTAATATAATATTATCATTTTTTTTTAAATATAACTAGTAATTGTGTAAACAGTAGTCATCGCGTCCAACAATGCTTATAAATCAAAACCAAAATTTTCTTTTAAATCACAAGATTGAAAGTTTAGGTATTCAAATACTTACCTACTTCAAAAAATCATCCATAATTTAAGTAACTTTTGGATTTTAATATAAAAATAATAACAGATGTACAAAAACTACTAAACCACTCTTGTCAGAACATGAATAATTGCAGTAGGAACACAGAAAAGGTTTTCACTACAGTAAGTCCGAATGTGCGTCGTCAAATGACCCTTGCGGGTAGATGCATAACTGCAGTCGGGATATGAAAAAGGTTTTATTCCACTGTGAGTTCGCATGCGTCTCATTGAAACTCCCTATCGAGAATATGAATATTTGCAGCCGGAACACGGAAAAGGCTTTTCTTCACTGTGGGTCATCGCATGACCCATCAAATGACCCTTTTAGAACATGAATAACTGCAGTCGGGACAAGAAAAAGATTTTTCTCCACTGTGAGTAACGATGTGTTTCGTCAAACTACTTTGTGAGAACACGAATAATGGGAACACGAAAAAGGTTTCCATCTACTGTGGGTAAGCATGTGTTTTGTCAAACTACTCTTGTGATAACATGAATAACTTCAATCTAAACAAGAAAAAGGTTTTTCTTCACTGTGAGTTCGCTTGTGTTTTGTCAATTTACTCTTGTCAGAACATGAATAATTACAGTCCAAACATGAAAAACATTTTTCTTTACGGTGAATCCGCATATGCGCTGTCATACGACCCTTATGAGAACACGTATAACTGCAGTCGGAACATGAAAAAGGTTTTTCTCTACTGTGAGTCCACATGTGTGCCCTTAAAAGACCCTTGTGAGAACATGAATAACTGCAGGCGGAGCATGAAAAGGGTTTTTCCATACTGTGAGTTCGCATGTGTATCATCAAATGACCTTTTTGAGAACATGTATAACTGCATTCGGAACATGCAAAAGGTTTTTCTCCGCTGTGAGTCCGCATGTGTTCCGTCAAATAATTCTTACGAGAACATGTATAACTGCAGTCGGAACATGCAAAAGGTTTTTCTCCACTGTGAGTCCGCATGTGTACCGTTAAAAGACCCTTCTGAGCACACGAATAACTGCAGTCAGAACATGCAAAAGGTCTTTTTCCACTGTGAGTCAGCATGTGTCTAGTCAAACTTCCCTTCACAGAACATGAATAACTGCAGTTAGAACATGAAAAAGGTTTTTCTCCCGTATGGGTGCGTAAGTGAAGTTCTAACTTGGACTTTAACTTGCAGGAGTAGGTACAATGGAGACAAGAGAATGGTTTTTCCACGAAAGTCGTCTTCAGATCTGTCAATGAGTCTGAAAAAGATTATGAATAAAGTTATAAACGTAATTTTTCTACATTTAAAAATAAAATATCATATTTTATAAAAACACACAAAAAGATGTATTAAATGGAAGTTGTATCAGGCTGAAAACGATAGTAAAATAGTATCAACAGTTATAAATTAAATAATTAACAAGAGAAAATACCAGAACAACGAAACCATTGCTATTATTCATAAGTCGAAAAAAATTGGAAAAAAAATAATTTAAGAGCTGCAAGTATATTTAACATATTGCAAACACGGGGGAAAATCCTGTGTATTTCATAAACTTTGAACCACAGAGCGCAAAATTGTATCTATTATGCAAAACGATTTGCAAGGAGTTTCCACCCCGGGTTTTGATGGGATGACAGTTACTTTTTTTTTAATATTACGAATCCGATTTGTCAACTATTAATGCATATAATAAATATAAATTTCAAAATTACTTTAATTTAAAATAGTGTACTATGAAATTGTTTAATCTTTTTTTACCATATGATCTTTTTATCATTAAAAAATCTTTAAATATTTTTTACCATGATCGCCAAAATATAGTAACCGATAAAAACAAATTTAACAGGAGACGTACAGTACTTATGGTACCCAAAATAATTACAGAGAATGTTTTATTTATTGATGCTGTTTGCCATACATTATGGAAATAGTTAAATTTTCGCTGCTTTGGGGATAAATGGTGACCACAATGTTTTGCCCAGCTATTACGCAATACATCTGTTAATCTTTGTCGCTTCCGATGTTGTATCATCCAAAACGGACCTCTTTTTAAACATACTTAAATGTTTTTTAGAATTATTAATGGGTACGTTTTGTTTACAATAAAACGATGGAAACATTACTTTACACATTCTGTATTATTATTTGACTACAACACAAACACAAAAATAGGCGGTAGATATAAAACAATAAATCAAATTGTTTGGAACAAAATCTTTCATCGAAAAACTTTGCATTTTAACCAAAGAACAGTACCCATAAAAGACTTTAGGTAACAGTACCCAGGAGTACTGGAGTAC
Source organism: Limnephilus marmoratus (assembly GCA_917880885.1). Taxonomy (NCBI): domain Eukaryota; kingdom Metazoa; phylum Arthropoda; class Insecta; order Trichoptera; family Limnephilidae; genus Limnephilus; species Limnephilus marmoratus. The sequence continues at coordinate 52,179,448 of OU862907.1, read as the reverse complement.
CCTGGTAAATAAGGCATCTTTTTTTACATAGTAATAAACATTTAATAATAATCAACTTACATAGACTTTTATGACACGTATTTCAGTCTCACATAATACAATTAGGAATAAATAAAATAAAATTACTTAGTTTTTTTGCAAATTTTTTTTGGTGCCCTAAACATAAGAAACTTTTTAATTTTTCACATCTAATGCGTAATTTGTGGTCTTTTGACCTGGGACAAAACAAACATGTTCTAGATTTTGATTCTGAAGGGGCTGGAGCATCAGAATACCGCTTTTTTCCTATTAAAATCATGGTATAGGGCCACAAAACCGATTTGAGCCTTGATTTTTAAATCTCATTATCTATTGTTGATACATCATGTGTTTTTTTACTTGTTTTGTTGTTACTTATATAATTGAGTTAGAATTTCACAAGAGCCTTGTTACCTTATAGTGAGGATTGGCTACTTTTATTTTCCTGTATAACATGTAAAAGTGCTATATTTATTGTAAAAAAATACATATATTAAATTAAATAAATAAAATTACCGTCAAGTGAAAAAAATTTAAAATATGGAAAGAAAGAATCGTTATTTACCTGTTGTCTGGGTAATTTCTTGAAATCGTTTTAGGCATTCCTTTTTAACATCCGGCAGCTCTTTGTCAATTTCCATATAAGGCATTCCCTCTCCACCTTCTTCTCTGGGTCCTGGTTCTACCTTGAAGTCAACAGTCTCTGCTTTAATGCTACCTAAAAAAACCAAACAACAATACGTTCATCGATATATCGAGATGAAGAGCGTGTTACGTTTGAAATTAAAGTCGTATCTCTTCAAGAGAATACTATAAAAACTTTTAATTGAAATATGTAGGTATGATTGAAGTAAACATTGAATAGTGATAATATCGAAATTTTTTAGTTCTATCAATGTAATGTTGGTTGTGCTCTGCTCGGGTCGTATGGTGTGGGTTACGACATGTGCCGAACATAGTCGATCAGCCTAGCGATTCCGTATTTTTTGTTAGATCGTTATTGGATAACGGACGTTATTTTCTGTCAGATTTGTGTGATTTTTACGTTACATATTTTAGTTTAGATCGATTTGACCATGAATTCCTGCAAGTACGCATGATTATTTACACATTTAATGTACGTTGTACATAGAAAACGTTAATATTAGTCGTAAAAATCAGACGAATCTGACAGGAGATTACGTCCGTTATCCAATAACGATCTCACAAAAAATACGGAATCGCTAGGCAGAGAGGGGTAAGTCATTCCTTTTTGCGTGAGCTCGCCAGATAAAACGTAACTAGCGAGTCATAAGGACGTGTGTTCTCTTAAACCATATTTGTGTTGTGCGTTATAACGATAAACAGTTACCGTGATTTCAAAGAACAGAAGTCTTTTAATCCAACAACATAGTACTGAGGTACGGTCCAATACTGATAATAAAGGCAAAAAACTTCCTCTACACGTAGACAGATTTATCTGCAGATGTCGTCTGCGGACGCGTCCGCCGACGTGTAGAGGGGGTGATTTGCTCGTCTGTGGTAGGTATTTGACGTCGGCAGATGCGTCCGGCACTAATCCGTTAGGCTACGTCCGCATAGGCAGGCGGCTAGCTTAACGCCTAGAGCCTAGATAGGTAGTAGATAGCCGCTTAGCGTGTATCCAGGTAAACCAACGTGTTGGTTTTTTGCCACTAGGCTCTAGGCGCTAAGCCAGCCACCTGCCTGTGCGTTCGTAGTTGTCGGTTTTTGTAGCGCGGATCAAAGGGTTTCGGCAGCGAGCGGTCTGTCCGGTCTCAATATCCATTTTGCGTGCGTACGTGTGCGTCTGTCGAGAACCAACACAGACTGATCCACCTAAAGATGTGTGGGCGGCTCGTGGAGATCCTTCTGCGGATGCATCTGTCGACGTCTGCGGACACATCTGCTGGCGTGTAGAGGGGGCATAAAAGATTATAGAGAAAGAGAGTTTACAATTAGCCATGTAGAAGCGGGAGTTTGGACAAAGGCTTTAAGGTTAATTTAGGAAATAAGGACTCCAGATGTCCGCTTCAGGATCGATGCATCAAGAACATAAATACTATTTACTCGTGAGCACATTCTGTGCCAAATTGTGTATAGCCAGAGAATAAATGTTTTAAATTCTTCATTTTTAACATGTACTACGCAACTTACTGGCTTTACGAGTGCTCTCCGCATACTGTAAACATTCCTTCTTTACATCTTGTAGGTCAAAATCTATATCCGTATACGTCATTTCATTTCCGCCTCCACCTTCTTCCTGGGAGCCTGGTTCCGTCTTGATGGAAACACATTCTGTATTTAGTAGATCCATGACAAGACCGTGGAAGGGTTTATAGAGCAGGTTCAATCCCAAAACTGTTCCTGAAACTGCGTGAAATAAAACGTTGTATTAACTTCACAACTCTAATTTATATGAGCTATGATTTTTTAAGTCCCTTGAAATATTCTGTAAGAACAATAATGTGTGTGCAGAATATGTAAATAAATATTTGGAAAAAATAATATAATTTTGACTGAATAGACCTTTAACCCATTCAGACCCCTTGAGCATAATTATGCACACTAATTTCAAAGCATAATATAAGGTGTAATTTTATGTTTTTTTAAATGTTTCCCCTTTTTTTATTAGACTAGCATTATTATTATTGCCAAAAAATATGACTAGTGGAGACATTTACCCGTGAAAGTTATAAATATTGGTTCTTTCAAATAGTGCGACTGAACCATTTGACAGGAGTGCTGGTAAGTACATTTTGTTTTCATTGTTTTTACTAAAATTTCATAAATATTTGACAAAAGGAGTACGCAGGTGCAATTTTAAAATGTTAATAATAATAACGAACGAATTGAAGAAGTAAATAGTGAAATACATAAGCGTATGGACGTTTTTGAAATTTGATGTGCAGAATTGTGCACAATCAGTCTCTGTGGCACCTTTCCACGATGTATACAAAATGTTGAACATCTTTGTTTATGATTTAGAAAACATATTTTTTCTGGTTAATTTTAAGAAAAAATTATAATCCTGTGAATAAAGAAGACTTGGAGGTGATTTTGAGATTGTTGGAGAATGGTTCTGACGCAGACCTGAGTGACGATGATAACTTTGACGTAAAAACTGTACATTTGGAGGACAATTCTTTGGAATGTGAACCTTCGACTTCTACAAAACAAGTTAGAATAGGTGCAGATAAAATTTCTCCAGATACTATCATCAACGAAGATGTATACTAATATAGAAAAAACTACTTTTGTAGTTGTGTAACTCTAAGTGACCAGCTCAGATATGGGAGCCGCATCGAAGCCAGAGTAAAGTTAGCCTCTCAAAAACTGAGTGTACTGTACAACAGGGCACGCAGATACTTTAATAGTACACAACTGCTAACCCTGTACAAATCACAAGTGCGCCCCACGGTTGAATTTAGCAGCCACCTCTGGTCTGGGGCTCTAAAATACCTGAAAAATACCCTCGTCGTCCGTTTCATAGATTCTCCCATCTTAAAAGACGGATTGCAATCTTTAGAGCACAGGCGTCGGGTGGGAATGTTATCCTTGTTCTACCGGTATTACAATGGAAGATGTTCCAAGGAACTAGCGTCATTGACCCCTAAGGCACCGGTGCATAGTCGGGAAACACACAAAATGCGTGCCCAATATATGTACATGGTTGACATTTGTCACATGAGAACGGGTCGCTTCTTCGACTCGTTCTTCTTGTATTCAACAGCTCGGCTGTGGAACGATTTGCCTGCCTCCGTGTTTCCTCCTTCCTACAACATGGGTCTCTTCAAGACCATTGGAGGACCCACCACTTACCCGCCCTGGTATAGGTAACAGATGGTTACCCCTTCAAGGCTCTTGCAAGGACTCTAATTTTTTTGTATATAAATGGTTCTACATTTAATTAAACGATACTAGACCTCCATTGCCCTCGCATACGTTGTTAGGCAGCAGTATGCAGGTGCTACTATGTACAATGGTTAGTTAGTGTGAATAAAATCTTACCTGGATTTTAGATAAAGGAATGAAAACAGTGTAAGAAAACAAAATGTAGGCAGTATGCTTACCCTGACATATTTATGTACATAATGCATCAAGCAAGATTCAAAACATAATGATAATACCAAGGTAGACGAGAGGCCGCAAACAGAGAGACCAGTGTTCATTCTTTCCTCTCCTGAAAAAGACCCTCCACACAGCATCTCAGATGACATAGGCCGTGAGGGAAAATATTTTCCTCAGGGCCTCCTGTGTGGAGTTAATGTAGAAAAAATAATAAAAAAACAATAATACACTTACACTGAAATTTTTTTATTAAAATATATATTAAAAACATATTAATAACCTATTCAACAACATTCCTTTTTCCGTTTTCTGCGTACGTTGAGACCTATTGGGCATAATTATGCACATTTTCAATTTCCTAATAAACAATACAAAAAAAAAATTAAAAAATATTTTTGTTTTATTAAAACCCCAATGAAGCCTAATCCACTCTTAAATATTTTTTTTCTCGCTCAACAATAATTCAGGTCTGAACGGGTTAAGTTAAGACAAATGTAATTGAAAAAAATTGTATAGAGGAAAATTTGTGTCACTCCATAAAAGATTTCAAATTAATTTGTCCTAATAAAGGATTTAGCCTATTTCATGTAAATATTAGAAGCATAGAAAGGAACATGGATGAATTAATAATATCATTAAAAGAATTAAATGATTTCCCGGGCTGCATAGTTTTAACAGAAACGCACTCAGCCGGTGAATTAAATTTCACTATCCCGGGGTACTCTTACTACACAACAACAACAAAGTTAAACAAAAACTCTGGTATTGGAACATTTGTATCTAACCAATACAATGTACTTAATATTAAAGCGATTCACAGTATTAGTAATGTTAACATATTAAATATTGAATTTAAAGACAAAAATAAACATTATAACATTATAGATATGATTTTAGATTTTCACGGCCAAAAATTTTATGGTTATTTCCTTTTGGGGTATTATGCCGTGTTGCGCTACCTCCTCCTTTAGCCAACGTTTCGCCCAACACATCTGCCCTGATGATGGACACTGTAACGCTGTCCGAAACGTTGGCTAAAGGAGGAGGTAGCGCAACACGGCATAATACCCCAAAAGGAAATAACCATTATAACATTATTGCTATTTATCGAACGCATAGGTCGATAGTGTCACACTTACGCAAAGTATTTCCATCAATTTACAAACAAACTACTATTACCCCAACATTTAAGTCAGGTAATCCAGAAGAAGTAAACAATTACCGTCCCATATCAGTAATCTCAAATATAGCAAAAAATTTTGAAAAACTAGTTAAAAAAAGAATGAGCTAATTTATAAAATGCAATGGTATAATTAATGAAAACCAGTTTGGCTTTATGGAAGTTAGAAGCACACAAGATGCAATTGCAAAATTAAGTAGCCTTGTACATAATTCATTAGATAAATCATTTAAATGCCTGGGAATTTTTATAGATCTCAAAAAAGCATTTGACAGTATGACAAACTTATAAGTAAATTAAGAAACATTGGATTAAATGGTTCAGCTCTAGAATGGATAAAAAGCTACCTTTTCAAACGTCCCCAAGTTGTAAAAATTAATGGTGTGCTAAATAAAGTTCACCAAAAATGAGTAATTTCGGCATACCTCAAGGTACAGTCCTGGGACCGTTACTGTTTATTATCTATGTTAATGACATATTCATACAAAAACTAAACGGAAAAATAATATCTTATGCTGACGATACTGTCATAATAATTGAAGGTACCGATTGGAATACTGTTAATAACCTAGCGAATATTGATATTATAATATTGAAAAATTGGTTCGATAAAAATCTCCTCTCTCTAAACACTGAAGAAACAAAATTTATCCCAATTATTTTAAGCAATAATTATCAGCCTGAAACACCTTCCACATTGAAAAATCTTGAAGGTGTTTCAGAAAAGGTACATGACGCCAACGGGACTTGAACCCGTGCCCTTCTGATTGCCGGTCAGCTGCTCTCCCAATTGAGCTATGGCGGCTTATCTTATACCCGCCAAATGATTCAATATATACTAGTGTTTCATTCAACAATTACTGCTTATTATAAAATTTATCACATTCTCTATCAATAAATTCAAATTAGAACCAAATTTAAACATCATAATACACCAAAGTAAATGTAATAAAACTAACTGCAATCAAGATTGTGCTATACTTAGTCCAACTCCCAAAATCAAATATCTTGGTGTATATATATCATTTTAAAAGGAAAACACATATTTGTGAACTCGTCAAAAGGATTAGGAAATGTATTTATATATTTATTAGACTTAGAAATATTCTTAGCTTAGAAAAACTAAAAATAGTGTACTATGCAACTGTTCAATCTATATTGCAATATGGTATTATTGGCTGGGGAGGAACAAATGACAATATTTTAAATCCCCTCAAAATAGTTCAAAGGTTGATAATTAAGGTAATCTTGAGAAAACCGTCTAAATTTCCTACCGAAATTCTTTTTTCAATATTCAATGTGCCTACAATAGACATAATCTATAAAAAATATTCAATACTTCAAATTTACAAAGAAATACAGTCAAATACTCGTAACTTCCAATTCAATACATCAGCAAGATACCAGAAAACTATTAAAATCCCTAAATTTAATACTAAGCACATTCAAAATTCCTATCTTTATCTAGGCATAATCTATTATAACAACCTCCCATTAAAATTAAAAACCATCGAAAATATGCAGGAATTTAAGCCCAAATTAAAAAATTACCTTAAACTGCTATAAAAGTCCCAAATATGTTTACTTTGTATCTTAAAGTCTCCTATTTTATAAATCACTCATTCCTTCTTTTTCTTTCATTTCTTAGTTTCTATATCTCTGAGTCTACTATTATTGTATAAATCTTGCGTTCTTCCTTTCGTATCCTTTACTTACTTATTACAAAAAAATTTACTAACTTACATGATTCTTTCATTTATAATGATTTTTTTTATTTTATATTATGTTTTTTTTTAAACTCTTCAGGATATTTATTTTTAAATTTATACATGATTTTTTAACCTACTTATTGTATACAATAGCCGTTATTACTAACTTACACGATCTTTTGGTTTACTAATTGAGCCAGAACTCCCTCACCAAACACAAGAGCATTGTCTCTTTATGGTGAGGAAAGGCAATTTTTTATTTTTTTGTTAACCTTATGTAACTATGTAACTGGAGTAACTTTATATGTATTTTTAATAGGCATTGCCAATAAAAAAAAATAAAAAAAAATAAAAAAAAAAATAAAATTGAAAACGTTTGACAAAACCGGCATAAATAGTTAGATTACAGTAATCTAGAGCTGTCTTCCTCTATATATCTAAATAAAGTGACTTGCTCATATACTCGATTTACCATTTCGATTTCGACAAAACATCGGTATACCCAATTATATATTATTGCATTTAAGTGATTATTTTAATCTATGCCTTCGAAATAAGTGAGTGCTTCAAAGTACCTGGCCGTCCAATTTTGAAAGCATTTATCAAAAAAATTACTGGGATTGAAATAAGTGATTAAATTTAAAAAGAAATTCAGAGGGTATGTCCACTTCAAAAACTGGTGTTTTGTTAGTGACGATTTCACGAGTGTATTTAAAGATTTGACATATTGTTTTGAGGAAATAACACACGAGAAGTATACATACATACTGTTAACTGATATAATAAAGGATATGTAAGTGTTAACTACATATAATAACGTATTATTTTAAATTTGGATAGAGAAAGAGTTGCGCAAGCTATACCTTTGGCATCTGCAGTAGGTAGTTTACGCTGCCGTGATTTCACCTCATATATATATAAATATACGGTGATCAGGCTAGCAATTTCATCAAGGCGTAGGTACCTATAATAGCACTATGATGAAGGTTGAAACGACGAACAGTTAAACAAACCCTTCGATTAGACAACGACCGCACATCCATAAATATACCAAAGCACCCACCGCACATCTGAACCATTCAAATTGCAAATGTCACTGACAGATGCTTTCATGATTGTGATCTATGGTAATGTTCAAGGTATTGCCATTTATTATTTATCCCAAAATATTATTTCTTCTGTAATGGAAACTATTTTTTACATCGTAAACATGAAAATAATGACCGCGTTTTGTATTATACCTTGTGTCCCGATGTGAAGAAAATTATCGTTTCAAACCAAAAGCTCCTATATTACTGTAATATTGGTAAACGTGTGGTGTTTGGTCTGTTAAATAAACCAAATAAATGAGCACATATTTAACTTCACAACATATTTGTTTATTAATAGAAAATTCTTGAATTATTACATGAAACCGTTACAATCTTGTGTTCGCCATTTTATCTACAACAAAATCTTTTCTTCCTTTCAGTGTTGCCAACTATCTCCACAAAAACTAGAAAATCACTTTTCTCAACACACCTCCTTGATTTTGCAATAGTTTTTCACAGCACATATTAAATCATTTTTAATCCCAACAGTTCGCGGAAGTTTACAAACTTTGTTTTGCCTAATGACTTCTTTGAATTCTCAATTTGATACTGTTTTGCAAGACTCTCAATATATTTTTCTTGACATAGGAATAATTCTTTCTCATCTGAATCGTACTCAATTTCAATACCCACATAATGTTGCACTTGACCCAAGTCTTTCATACGAAATCTTCTTTTCAATAGTGCTTTTAGTTCAGATATTTCTCCTTCGTTAGAGCCACAGATCAACAAATCATCAACATACAATATCACGTACAATTTGTTGCCATTCATAACACCTGTATATTATAAACAATAATAGTATTTAGATCTCTCAAATTTTTATTCTGTCATATATTCATTGAAACATTCACACCAATTACGTGGACTCTCCCTTAAACCGTACAAAGCTTTTCTCAATAAGCAAACTCGATTATTACTGATCTGATACCCTTCTGGTGGGTGAATAAAAACTTCTGACTTGATTTGTCCATTGAGGAAGGCTGTTTGCACGTCCATCTGCTGAATTTTCACAAGCAATTGAAAGAAAAATCTTTAACGTGTTCATTTCATATTTGCAACGGGTGAGTAAATTTCCTCATTTTCTTGAAACACTTGTTGAAAACCCTTTGCTACGACCCGCGCTTTATATTTCCCATTAGACTTAATCGTATAAATCCATTTAACTTCGATAATTGGTTTATCTTCAGGAAATTCAACTACAGACCAGGTCTGATTTATCTTGAGACTCTCCAATTCTTCATTCATTGCATTAACCCATTTCTTAGATTCAGGACTGTTAATTGCTTCTTCATAATTTTCTGGTACATTAGCATTAGTATAATTTACGTACACTACATGATCATCAAACTTTTTTGGCATCTGAATAGTTCTATGTGGTCTTTTTGAGATTTCGGTAATTTCTGATTCATCATTTGGCCCAGTCACCTCCTCAATCTCATCATTGATTTTAATTTCATTTTCTCTGCCCAACGCAATATCCTCATTTATTTCACTCTTATTATCAAGGTCATCCACGTTTTTTAATCTAATACTTATACTCAGTGTCTTTCTCAATGAACTGTACATTTCGACAAATAATTATTCTTTTGTCTACCAATATTTTGTAACCCGTATCTGTGTATCCAATCAAAATACCTTTTACTGCTTTCGGGTTTAATTTAGATTTTCTACATTGCTCTGGTACCCTTACAAATGCTTTACTTCCATAAATATGAAGATTACTTACATCGGGTCTCTTATTAAAAAATATTTCATAAGGACACTTATCAATCGTTGTGTTTGCAATGAGTCTATTTCCCAGATATGCTGCCGTATACACGCATTCAGGCCAATAACACTTATCAATCCCTGCCTCTACTAATAAACATCGTGCCCTGTCCATTATAGTACGATGATATCTCTCCGCTACACCATTCAATTGGTGAGTGTAGGGAGGACATGGTCTTATATAAATGCCTTGTTTCTTTGTCAACTCAATCAATTCTTTATTAATAAATTCACCTCCATTGTCGCAACGCAATTCTTTAATTCTTTTGCCCGTTTGATTATGCATCATATTCATGTAATCAAAAAAACGATCAGTAACATCACTTTTTTTTTCTATACAATAAACAATTGCAAGCTTACTGAAATCGTCGATAAAAGAAACAAAATATTTCTCGCCATTGACACCTGTTTGAGTTATCGGTCCATTCACGTCTGTGTGGACAATTTCTAACAAATCATTTGCTCTTGATCGTTCATTCTTAAATTTCAAATTTGTCATTTTACTTGTCAAGCAAATTTCGCATTTCAAAAAGTCATCTTCAACTTCTTTTAGGACCCCTTTCAATAATTGTGACTCACATATATGTTTTAAATCTTTAAAATTAGTGTGACCCAAAATTCTATGCCATTTCTCTTTGTTTGTCATTTTTATTGCACTGCTGTATGTATTTACTCTCTCAACCTTTTGCTAACTTTCCTTCTAGTTCAAAAAGTTTACCCTTTCTATTAGCAACAGCAATTAATTGATTTCTCCCATTAAAAATATCAGCATTGTCATTATTAAATACTACGACATTTCCCTGTTTAACAATACTCGATACACTCAACAGATTTTTATTCATATTAGACACATAGAAAATATTCTTTATTTCTGTCTCGACCCATTTACCATTTACGTTGAATTTCATATTAATATTACCAATCTTTTCAGCCTTTAATGAAAAACCATCACCTACTTTTATGTCAACAGGATTCTTCAATTTTTCGCTTTTGTAAAAGTATTTATCCGAATTAATTATGTGATCGGAACAACCACTGTCCAATAGCCATGTCACTAATTCTGCATTGTTACTTTCTCTCGATATATCTCTGCTTGTTGTCATCACTTCAATGTTGAATGAATTCTTCGCAGTTGTGTCCTCTTCGGCAATGTTCCCAGTTGCACTCGGCAAACTCTGGCTGTGCTGGTAGTTCCTCTGATAATTATTTCCCATGTTGTAGTTACTGCGGCAAAAACGTTGGATATGTCCAATACCATTACACTTGAAACATCTGATCTTTGGCATATCTCTTCTTTGAGAGTCCATGGGTTTCTCATGACTTATTTGTTGACGTTGACCATTACTATTACCTCTACTCAGACCTCGAGATACACCTCGTCCACCTCTGAAACTTCGTGGTCCGTTGGAATTGAACGTTTGAGTTTCATTTCGCCTGTCTATATTTGCCGTCTCTCTTTTCTGGAATTCCACTATTAACTTTGATTTGACAAATTCCACCGTTCTGTCCTTTTCTGGTAATGCATCAATTAAATCCACCATACGTGAGAGACTTTCTGGTAACGCAAGCTGCAGATAATTCACTTTGTCCTCCTCTGTTATTACTTCTCATGCATTTCTTAATTCATTTACACACTTTTCAAACTGATTGAAAAACACCAATGGATCGTCACCTTCTCTGAATTTCAAGTCCAACAACCTTCTTTTCTTCAACAACTTAATTGTACTGCTCTTCACCGAGTACGTCTGATCCAATTTTTCTACCATCTTTGCCGTAGGTTCAGCAATAATCAAATCCAACTGTGTGTTAGTGACGCCGTTCACAATGTAATTTTTAGCCTTCAATTCTTTCTCTTTCCAATGTTTCTCCATTATCTCACTCGGTCTAACCTCAGCATCAAGAACTTCCTCACAATTTTTCAATTCAAGAAACAGTTTCAACTTGAATCTCCACTTGGCGTACTCTTCGCCATCAAAAACTTGTAAATAAATATCGTCTCTCTTTGCAGCCGCCATGTTTTTCAGTTACCCTACTTTTTAATGCTTTTTACACTTTTTTCACTTAAAATAACCACGTTCTGCTACCATGTTAAATAAACCAAATAAATTAGCACATATTTAACTTCACAACATATTTGTTTATTAATAGAAAATTCTTGAATTATTACATGAAACCGTTACAATCTTGTGTTCGCCATTTTATCTACAACAAAATCTTTTCTTCCTTTCAGTGTTGCCAACTATCTCCACAAAAACTAGAAAATCACTTTTCTCAACAGGTCGTGCTTATGCTTTGTGCTATGGTTTTGGTAAAATCTTCATAAAACACAGCGCCGTTCTTCATTTGAGTGTGCAAATACTCCGGGAGAAAATATGGTAATTGTTCGGAACAAACGTCAACGGTTAATACGCACTTTTTTTATAAAACTTTTAGATTCTTCTTAATTTCCATAAAAGACAACTATTTGCATTGGGGGAGGTTGAAAATGTTACATTTTTAATTTTATTTACGTAAATTGAATCCAAGAAGTCAACAAATCCGAAAATGACTAGATATTAAAAAATAAATGCTAATTTCAATAGTATGTGGTTTCATTTTGGAGGTAAAGGAGCTTTTGGGGAATTTGGAAATCTATTGGGGGTATTTTAGTGACCTTATGTTCCAAATATATTCGTGATTACTAGGTCAATGCGTGATTCCCGTAATAAATCACGGAAAACGACGTTTTTCCGTCTCACCAGCGGGCTATTTTGACATTTTTGCAAAGGATGCGCAGATGCGAAACTGAAAAAAAATCCGAACTGAAATCGGATTGACATGAGCATGCTCATAAGCTAGCCTGTACACACTTGCTTAGAGGCTTCCTCTTCCACCCGATAATCCAATGAGCATGCTCATTACTCAAACTGCTGTTGATTTGTGAGCAAGCTCATTCGGCTTGAAATGAGCATGCTCATTACTAGCAATGTCACTGACACACATGCTACAAGGTAGCAATTGCTACTAGGTAGCATGCTCTTTGGCTTCAAATGAGCATGCTACCTAGTAGCATAAGCGCTCGCGGTTCAACAGATACCTGCTAGCGGTTATATTAGATGTCTGAACACCCCTTAAGGACTAGCTGATATACCGGGCCTATGTTGCCATTAGAGAAGAAATAATATATTGGAACAATGTTACCACAAAATTTTCAAAAAATGGCAACACCACAAACATAACCATAGATCACAACTGATCACAACCATGAAAGGGTCTGTCAGTCTCGGATGTTATCTAATCAAAGTTTTGTTTAAATTTTTGTAATTCTGACAAAGTATTTGTGCCTATGCCTTGGTAAAATTGCCTGCTTATTAATTCACGGCAGCACAAACTATCTACCGCAGATACCAAAGGTTAGCTGGCACAACGCCCAATCCAATATCTAAATTAATTAAAAATATTTTACAATACGAAATTAACACACACAGATATTTATTTTACGCGTTAACCACTCCCACCAATATTTTTATACCAATAGTTTTCACGATAATATAACATTACCAGACATAAGTATGACGTATGAGGCGTGCCCGTCTTATTTTACCTCTGTAAAGTTCTCGTGTATTATTTCGTCAAAAACAGAATGTCAAATCGTCTCCTTATAAATACACGTTCACAATAAGTAATCAATTGGAAGGAATGCAGATCCCGCCAATGTCTGGAAATTAAATAAAAAGGCACTTTCTAGATGAGAAAAGTGTGGAAAAGCTGAATAAAAAAATAAATTAAGGCGCGCTTGGCAAAATTGAGGGAGATACAATCGTTCAAAGTATTTAAAATTTCACTTCGCAAACTGATATTGACAGTCCGCCCGCCATTTTTTTTATAACCTAATACGCTAAAAATGGTTTGTGATACAAAAAGTGCCCCTTTATAACGCCTACTCGCGTCAAGGCAAGAAAAACATCCCAGTTTTCAAGTGGTTTAGCGGCTTCGCTAGGTTTGAGTAACATGGTTTGTGATTCTGGCGTACTATTAATTCTGTATTAGGTCTGGGATCCAACATAAGCAGTGAAAAAATGGCGAACGAACTGTCAATATCAGATCGCGAAGTGAAATTTTAAATACTTTGAACGGTTGTATCTCCCTCAATTTTGCCGAGCGCGCCTTAATTTATTTTTTATTCATCTTCTCCACACTTTTCTCATCTAAAAAGTGCCTTTTTATTAGATTCCCAGACATTGGCGGGATCTGCATTTCACCCAATCAATTTTAGCATTTTATTTCTATTTTAAATACAAAATTTAAAAAAAAAACATGGAACATTTCCAAATACCTTAGTAACGTAAATCATTGAGAGATGACAGATGTCAAATAAAGATGTAAAAATTAAGAAAAAACTTAAACCGTTGATATACCAAAACTGTGCGAAAGTCGTTTTATTCATCGCGAGTTCTTAAGATAAAAAAATGTATAAAAAAAACATCGTCTAACTTAAATCCCCATAATGCGATCTAGCCTTTGATTATATTAATGTACATTTATATAATCAAAGGATCTAGCTTAACTTGCGTCAATTGGTACACCAAGTTAGAGAATCAATTATTTGACGTCTGGTTTGAGAACCGTTTTATGGATGTGTATTTCAAAGGCATTGATTAAAATAATCTCAAATTATGGAATTATGGTTAAGCTGGATATATCGATATTTTGGCTTATGCGGCATGGCAGATCAAACATACGATTAACTCACTTTATAGAGATATAGGGGATATGGAGAAAGACAACGTCTGGTTCCTGACTAACCAATGATGACGATTCGGTCAACCGCCTTCAGTTGTCTTATCTCAAAGTTTCAGTCAAAATGACCCTATTTTCAAGTATTTATTACGCATTGTTTTTAAAGAATAATCCAGCCGAAATAAAATAGACAGTGCTGTTTCAAAAATATTATGTCCCTTTCTTAATAGGACGGCCTGTTTTTTGCAATTTTATTTCTGGGCTTGAACAAATTTCAAAACCCACCCACGGTCTTGCCATGGATCTACTAAGCCCAGAGAGTGTTTCCATCAAGACGGAACCAGGGCCCCAGGAAGAAGGTGAAGGTGAAATGCCTTATACGGATATGGATTTTGACCTCCCGGATATAAAGAAGGAATGTCTACAGTATGTGGGGAGTACTCGAAAAGCCAGTAAGTTGCATTATTTATTATTGCAGTATTGCGTGTGTTTAAAATGTGGACTGAAAAATTTTGATGTTCGTAAACCTTGTCTGTGTAGAAATTTTGCTCATGCTGGACATAATTGTTTGTCTATAAAGTCCCCTCTTGCCGTACTTGGGTATTTATCTTAAAATGTTTATTTTCGGGAAAATACCAAACTACCGCAAATTTTAAACTTATCCTGTTTAGGATGTAAAATAAGTTACACTTTTATGCATTAAAAAAATCATATAAAAACAATATTCCCTGCCTATACAAAACTTGTTCAATACAGAATGTGCTCAAGAATAAAATTGTTTTTCCTTCTTGAAGCATCTTTCCAGAAGCGGACATCTGGAGTCCTTCATGTTTTATAAATAAATCTTAAAGCCTGTTAACTAAATTTCCAACTTTACATAGTGACGTTTTCCTTATTCGTAATTTTTTTTTTATTATTAACGTTTTTTTTTAAATCAAAACAAGTTATTTTGTGGAACTCTCTCGGAAAAGAACGACTGTAATTTCAAATGTTACACGCTCATCTGGGCATGTCATGAACGTATTTTTTTTATGTAGCCTTTTATACTGTTATCTTAAAGATAGAACTGGGACCCCGAGATTAAGATGCTGAGGAAATTCCTTTTATGATTAACATAGAGCTGCCCGATGTTTAAAACGATAGCCTCAAACGCTTTCAAAGAATTCCTCAGATAAATAACGATTCGTACTTCTTTTTATATTTTTTGAATTTATGGTGCTTTTTAAAGCTTTATTCGTGTTATTTTTCAGATTCATTAACGGATCTGAAGACGCATTATACTGAAGCAAACCTTTTTCCATGCTCCGACTGCAAATATTCATCTTCTCGGAAGGGAGATTTGACGAAACACATGCTGACTCACAGTGGAGAAAAACCTTATTCATGTCCCGACTGCAGCTATGCATCTACTTGGAAGGGTTGTTTGACGATTCACATGCGGACTCACAGTGGTGAAAAACCTTTTTCATGTTCCGACTGTGATTATTCGTGTTCTGAAAAAGGCAGCTTGACGAAGCACAAACGGACTCACAGTGGAGAAAAACCTTTTTCGTGTTCCGGTTGCAGTTATTCGTCTTCTGATAGGGGACATTTGAGAAGACACATGCTGACTCACAGTGGTGAAAAAACTTTTTCGTGTTCCGACTGTGATTATTCGTGTTCTGAAAAGGGCAGTTTGACGAAGCACAAACGGACTCACAGTGGAGAAAAACATTTTTCGTGTTCCGATTGCAGTTATTCATTTTCTGTGATGGGAACTTTGAGGAAACATATGCTGACTCACAGTGGAGAAAAACCTTTTTCGTGTTCCGATTGCAGTTATTCGTGTTCTCAAAAGTGTAGTTTGACGAAACACATGCTTACTCATAGTGGAGAAAAACCTTTTTCGTGTTCCGACTGCAGTTATTCATGTTCTGACAAGAGTAATTTGATGAGACACAAACAGACTCACAGTGGAGAAAAACCTTTTTGTTGTTCCGATTGCAGTTATGCGTGTTCTCGCAAGAATGGTTTGACGATGCACATGCTGACTCACAGTGGAGAAAAACCTTTTTCGTGTATCGATTGCAGTTATTCGTGTTCTAACAAGAGTAGTTTGACGAACCACATGTTTACTCACAGTGGTGAAAAACCTTTTTCGTGTTCCAACTGCAGTTGTTCATATTTTCAAAAGAAAAATTTGATAACTCACATAATGACTCACAGTGGAGAAAAACCTTTTTCGTGTTCCGGCTGCAAAAAATCATATTCTCGAAAGTATGAATTGGCGAGGCACATGCTGACTCACAGTGGAGAAAAACCTTTTTCATGTCCCTACTGCAGTTATGCATCTTCTCACAAATATGCAAATTCGATTATTGCATCAAAAATGATATATTGTCAAAAGTAAAATCCATCAACGACCTTGGGGTAGTCTTTGATCCCAAACTTACGTTTTCGGACCATATATTGCAGTTGACGACATCATGCTACAAGCTTCTCGGATTTGTCATAAGACTCTGCAAACAATTTTCCAATCCCGAGGCAATGATGACTTTGTACAACTGCATTATAAGGTCTAAAATTGAATACGCCTCTGCTGTATGGGCCCCATACCAACAAAAATATATTGAAAAACTAGAACAGATTCAAAAAAAGTTTTTGAGATACATGTATTTGAGAATGCACGGAGAGTACCCGCGATTCATGCATCACGAAGATTTGCTTGCCGAAACGCGCTACCAAAGTCTCCACTCGAGGAGGAGTGGGGCCCTTGCAGTAACGGCGTACAAAATTATTAATAATTTAATAGATAGCCCATACCTTCTGGAATGCTATAAGTTGTTCGTACCGAATAACTACAGCCAGGGACGTCACCATGATCTGCTTTGTATCCCACGTGGCAGAACGGACGTACTGGCTCGGCATAGCATGACACGAGGTATGGTGCTGTTAAACAACGCCTCCAAGACTATCGATATTTTTAATAGTAGCCTTGAAGAATTCAAGAGGCATGTTAATGCTAAAAATCTATAACTTGTTATTTGTATCATATATATGTAGTTAATGTTACATGTGTATTGTAAATGGACACAGTCTGTAATACACAAAAAAAAAAAAAAAAAAAAAAAAAAAAAAAGTGTAATTTGACGACACACATGCGGATTCACAGTGGTGAAAAACCTTTTTCATGTTCCTACTGTATTTATTCATGTTCTGACAAGAGTAGTTTGACGAGACACGTACTTACTCATAGTAGGGAAAAACCTTTTTCCTGTTCCGAATGTAAGTTTTCAACTGCACTTAAGCCTAAATTAATAAGACACATTCAGATCCATTTTAAGAACGTTCTTGCTCGAAATTAGCGATAATGAATCTTATATCTGACCTAACATCAGGGTGTCTTTGGTTTAAAATTAGTATCATTAAATAAAAGTTATAGTTCTTTTTTCTGTTGTCAAATTATTTCTGTTTAGATGTGTGTTCGATTTTTAGGTTTTCCATTACTTTGTACATCTTTATTATTTTTATATTGATGCCTGTTGAAATGGTATAATTCTTCAAACGATGTAAGTAAACAGGTACTTAAAATGTGGATGGCTTTTACAAAGTATGTAAGTATTTAAATACCTAACTATCAATTTTATGATTTGAAAGAAAATGTTGGTTTTGATTTAAAATAAGAGTAAATTATAAACATGTTTTGTTGGACGCGATGTCAACTGTTTACAGAACTACTAGTTATATGCAGAGGAAATAATTATATTATATTAGTTTATTGAATAATGGACTGGACTCACCTGAGCTTACCACTGTTATTACAATCCACAATATGAAAACCTTATTTTAAATTTGAATTATGCCTTACAATTCTTTACAAAAAACATTTAACAACTAAGGTTTCAAAGTTTTCCTGGCTGTTTTTTGTGTTAAAAATCTTAAAACTTATCTCATCAACTACCGATACAACAGTGGTACAGTTTTTAAATCAAATCAGTTTCTTAATCAAACACATTCTGGTTTCTTTCAAAGTCGCCAACAGAACTTTTCCAAACAAAAAAAAACCAAAACTAATTTCTCTGAGCTTAATTTGTTGGGACAGACCTAAATAGATGATGCATAGATAAACCATATACCATACAAATTACACGCCGTAACCGTTACTCATTATTTTTTTATACTTATGCGATCCCTTCTCCGCAGTGGCGTGGCGTGGGTTTCAGCCGGCGTGGGTTTCAGCCGCCCGGGGCGGAGGTAAATGGTAAATGCCGCCTCCCTATTTAGGTCCTTCAGCAGATTTCAAGCACCGGGGTGGGGGGAGGGGGGGGGGAGGGCTTGGAGGTAGAAATCTTTTGTTTATAAAGACCTCGTTTTATGCTGATTTTTATATCACATTACCAGTATTCTTCCAATAAAAGTCATGTTATAAATTCTACTACAAATTTATAACTGCTCTCGGAAATCGAGTATGGTATACATGTAATAGGATTTCGCATCTCGAATTTTTACACTGTGTTTAGAACACAAGGCAGGTCTTGACTTAAGATTGATTGTGCGCATGAGTCCCAAAATAATACACACGGAACACTCAATTTCTCAAAATTTTGCAGCATATAGCATGCACCTCAAATGTTAAGCTTCACTCGGTACACGATGAATCTGCAACTTGTCATTTCACTTATCGTTATATTCTGAACACAATACTGGTTTAAATTAAATCTGTATGGGGTGATTAAGCTACACTCAGAACGTGAACATTGTTTTTCTTTGATTCTGGCAGCACACACATAGTCTGCAAATAGAATTATATCACTGCACTTCGAATAAGAGAATGTTTTTCTTCGAAATGTGTCAGCACATGAATCCAGTAGCGTAGCGAGGGAGGGGGGCGGACCGCCCCGGGTGCCACCCGAGGAGGGGGTGACACTCGAACGTGGAGAAAAACCTTAAGAAAGTGCAAAATTGCCGTAAAAAATATTTTACACGTTAACACTGACTCTTATTTTGCTCTATGGCTTGGTTGGTCGGGGATTCCCGAAAAATGTTTTTTTTTGTTCCTAGCTCAGTCGGGGATTTCCCTGAAATATTCCTTGCGTCATTCTAATTTCGTTCGTATATTGTCATTAGGGTAGACTCGTGAAGTGAATTGTTATGAAAAAGTCAGTTTGAAAAACAAGGTAGGTAGGTGTGAATTTTTAGATACCATTTTGTAGCGCATGAATAGTTACAGTCGGGACAAGAAAAAGGTTTTTCATATCTGTGAGTTAGCAAGTGCCGTTTTAGTTATTTTTTTTCGAGAATAAGAATAGTTGCAGTCAGGACATGAAATAGGTTTTTTTCCACTGTCGGTAAACGTGTGATTTTTAGATTTCTCTTCATAGTACATGAATAGTTGCAGTTGAAACATGAAAAAGGTTTTTCTCCACACTGAGTCAGCAACTGACTTCATATGTATCCCTTTTGAGAACACGAATAGTTACAATCAGGACATGAAAAAGGTTTTTCTCTTCTGTGAAACGTACTGCGGATTTTTAAATCTTTTCTTTGAAAACTTGTATTACTGCAGTCGGGACATGAAAAAGATTTTTGTTCAATATGGGTAAGCATGTGAATTTTTAGATACCGTTTTGTAGTGCATGAATAGTTACAGTCGGGACAAGAAAAAGGTTTTTCATCACTGTGAGTTAGCAAGTGCCGTTTTAGTTATTTTTTTCGAGAATAAGAATAATTGCAGTCAGGACATGAAATAGGTTTTTTTCCACTGTCGGTAAACGTGTGACTTTTAGATTTCTCTTCATAGTACATGAATAGTTGCAGTTGGAACATGAAAAAGGTTTTTCTCCACACTGAGTCAGCAACTACTTCTTATGTACCTATCCCTTTTGAGAACACGAATAGTTACAATCAGGACATGAAAAAGGTTTTTCTCTTCTGTGAATCATACTGTGGACTTTTAAATCTTCGTTTTGAGGACTTGAATAACTGCATTCAGATCATGAAAAAGGTTTTACTCCACTCTGAGTGAGCTTATGAATCATAGTGGAGTAAAGTGTTGCTCCATATGGCAACCTTTGTAAAATTACTTTCTTCAGGGCCTCCTCAGTGTAGCTAATGTAAAACGAAATATGTGTTGTAAAACAATGTAGGTGTATTAAAGGTAAGACAGTATAGAATTGTGGAGATCCGGAAGGAATGAAAGGCCAATAAAAATAATAATATTTTCCCAATTTGTTTATGAATTACAATTTAAAACAATAAAATAAACAATATACGCATGGACCTATTGCGAGTTTGAAATCTGTTGTTTTATTTTTACCACAAACGCGATTAAAACAAGAAAAAGGTATTTAAGCGACTTTCCAGTACTTTGCGAAATTTAATTGAGACTTTTAGGTAAAAATAGTCACTTGGGTGTTACGTAATGTTTAGGGGGAGGGAGGTGCAGAAAAATGTTACGGCGCGTTGCGTGGGGGGAGAGAGGGTAAAAAATTTCAAAAATTGCGTTACGTTATACTTGAACGCCCCCTTTACTATTTCACGATTGAAATTTTATCGTTACACTCTGAACACAAAACTGGTTTTAACCTAAGTATTGGTTATTATGTTTTCATGACAGCAAATGATTTTCTTCAGATTTTTGCAAGATATTAGAATTGAAGACTCCACACGGAACTCTGTTATTTGTAGCTATATGGCTCGGTCGGTCAGCATTCCCCAAAAATTCTGTTTTTTATTTTCGTTCCTAGCTCTTGCTATTGATTTATTGGGGATTCCCGTGAAATATTCCTCGCTTTTCCCCTGTGTCTTTCTCATTTCTTTCGTACATTGTGATTGACGGGAACTCGCGAAGGATATTATCACCTATCGATTGTTGAAAAAGCTTTTATTCTGTTAGTGTTTTTAAAAGTGTTTTAATTTTAAGGATAACAATTTTTTTTTACATATTTGACTAGCTAGAATTTTTTTTTTATATTTTAGGAAGTCAAAATTTGTATTTTAAATTTCTCAAAAAAAAAATTCAATGGGGGGGGGGGGTGACACCGCGTTTTCCGCCCCGGGTGCCACCCATGCTAGCTACGCTACTGATGTCCCTGATACACATTTTTTTAAATTTATTTTAAATTTTTTTATTTTTTTTTTATTGTACAACAAACAGGTTAGTCCAATTATGGTACAAAATTTAATTTTAACAACTAACAATACATGTATATAGTTTTTTAAAAGATGGTATGGTGATATCAAACACATCTATATCCGCTGGTAGGGCATTAAGCAATGCCATACCTCTTGTCATGCTGTGTTGAGCCATGACATCTGTCCGACCCTGCGGTATGTAGACTAGGTCGTGGCTACGAGTTCGACAGTATTTGTCAGGAACAAATAAGCCACAGCATGACAGGAGATATGGACAATCAATAAGGTTTTTTATTATCTTTAATTCGAATACCATGAGTCGGGCATTACGCCTGGTCTCCAGGCTTTGATAATTTGTCTCCTTTAGCAGTTCCACGTGATGCATGAATTTCGGATATATTCCGTATGATCGCATGTAAACATACCTTAGGAATTTTTTTTTAATTTGTTCAATCATATTTATATATTTAATTTGATAAGGTATCCAGACAGTACTAGCGTACTCCAGCTTGCTTCTGACCATTCCGTTGAACATGGCGGTCATTGCTTCTATTCATCATCACTTGTGTATAAATAATTGTACATTAAATAGTGAATAATAAACCAGTCATGTTCTGTTTATATAATTTTGATAGGTTTACTGATTAGGAATCTTGTTGTCATTAAAATCTGTTGTAATTTAAATAGTACATGGTGTAAGAAATTTATTTTTATAGCAGACTTTCATATTAACCTACATAGGAAAATAATTTCCCTCAGGGCCTACGTCATCTTTGGGGATGCTGTTTGGAGGGTCTTTATAAGGAAAGGAAGGAGATAAAGTTCTGGGAAGGAAAAGGATATGAGGGGTGGTTGAAATTTAGGGATCGGTGTGATCAGGAATGACAAGCACATCCGCCGTCAAGATCTGAAAACTCCTCACCCGATGAACCCGGGCACCCCTACTAAGTTACCAAAGGTAGCGAACCACTTGGGGTGACGTATGGTAGAGGTGTTGGTAATCCAATAAATGGTTCCTGGGGTGGCGGTACCCAGAGAGAGGTAGCGGTAATATTGTTGCAAGCAATAATACCATACAGAAATATTAGTAATGATTTATGTATATTGTACCTAAGGTTAGTTTGATTTTAAAAGATTTAAGGGTGCAGTGGAAAATGTCAATATCTCTTGGGGTATTATACGATTTACAAATAATCCAAAGCAAGGAGTTTTGTGCGTATTTCGATTTAAAGTGTTGTAGGTAAGTACCTCTATGAAATAAAGTATTCGGTGCTATTGCATTCATGGCAACGATATGTTGTAGGTCATCCTATCTTACAGGGCTGGGGAGTCAATGAGGCAGTTCACAATTTTGTACAGAAACAGTACATCAAAAAATTTCCTCCGTTTGTAAAGAGCAATAAGGTTACACTGATGATTTTCAAAACGATAGGACATGTGTTTCAAACATTTTTTTTATGTCTACAATTCAGTTAAAATAAGTGTAGTATTGAGGATTCCAAATGACAGATGCAAATTTGAGATGAGATCTTACATATGCCATATTTTTTTTATTTTTTTTTACATGAGCTCCACACAGGAGGCCCAGAGGAAAATAATTTCCCTCAAGGCCTATGTCATCTTTGGGGATACTGTGTGGAGTTTTTTTTTAAGGAAATGAAGGAGAGGAGAGTTCTGGGAAGGAAAGGGGTTTAAGGGGTGGGTGGGAATATGGGGTTCAGTTTGTCCAGGTCATCCGCCTCCAAGACCTAGACAAACCTCACCCCATGGACCCGGGCACCCCTGCTAAATCACCAAACGTAGCGAACCACTTGGGGTGACCTGTGGCAGAGGTGTTGGTTATCCAATAAAGGTTCCCGTGGCGGAGGTACCCATTCCCGCCTCCCAAATTGATACATAGTAGTTCAAGTGTAAAATGTTTATTGAATGGTTTTGTGATGCGAAGAATGAAGCCCAGTTGTTTGTTGGCTTTTTCTAAGATGTGTTCAATGTGATCTTGAAATTGTAATTTAGAGTCAAATAATACTCCAATGATTTTTTCTACTCGTTGAAGGGGAACATTGTTCAGATTGTAAGTAGGTACCTATGGCTGATGTGTGACCTTGACGTGAAAATGTTATCGCATTACATTAATTTATTTATGTTTAGAAATAATTGGGTTTCTTTGCAGTATTCGTTGATTCTATTCATGTATTCTTGTAATGTATTGCAATCATCTGCTGAGCTTATGCATTTGTATAAATTCATCAGCGTGGAGAATGAAATCAGAATGAGTGATGACATGTTTGATGTTATTGATACAGAGTAAAGAGCAGGGGCCCTAACTGAGAATCCTACCTTTATATGTAAAGTCCAAATTTCCACGAAAACTGGTGTACTCTATCAACTTCAAGACGTGCTCCAGTATCTCTACTGCATGCTATACATTATGCTATGATCCACTCTAACCAAGTTACATATCTAGTTAGAATCTGTGGCAATATTACTAAGAAACCAATATCTGAAATACAAGTCATTCAGAATAGAGCCATAAGGAATATAAACTATCTACCGTGTGATACACATGCAGAGATGTATATTTACTGACATAAATACTTCTCTTTACGATTCTGCAATAATACAGCATCACCACCGCCATACTACAAATAATTCAACACTCATCACTTCATCACACACCAACATTTACCCAGCCTTCAAGTTCGGTATATATCAGCACAAAACAGGATCACAAAGTCAAATACTTACACCTGTCGTCATTTACTCACAGTTTGGAAATTTGGAATTAACTTCTTACAATATGTCGCACATGCGCAATACAACGGATTACCTAATGATCTTAAACTTCCAGCATCAAACAAAAAACATTGGCAAAGGCTCTAAAATGATATTTTCTCAGCAGCTTTATTAACTAGTAACGTATTTAGCTATCATTTTTGTAACTCTTGTTGTATACCTTTCTAAATATAATTATCCACTGAAGCGACAGCGCAATTTAAAACTTTTTCCTCCGATTTCTCGAGATTTTTTGGTTGAATATTTTCCGCCCACATTAAAAAGAACATTCCTCCGAATTTCATTATGAAGACATACAAACTGATTATAGTTCTATATAGCCAATGAATTCATCTATATTTTGTCGATTATCATATATTTGTAGGATTTATAAAAAAAATAATTATAAAATCATACACTTTTACTCAATTTCTCACAAATAAGGAAAAAAAATGCCAAAATTGGCAGCAAAGCAATCCGAGGTATTTTTAATAGTGCCATATTGAGGCAAAAAGCACTCCAGTAGTTATGAAATATTCTTAACTAACTGTATCAAGTGTGTCTAGTCCGTTGTAAAATTTATCCATCAGTATTGTTGTAGTATAAGTACTGTAAATTGAACTCCCCTAAATTCGTGTTCTCGTGTAAAAATAAATTTCTTTTAATTGTATAATGTTGTCCTTCCCGAAATGAGTTTTACTAAACTCATTGGGAATAATGTATTATAGATAATATTTATGATTTTGTAATATATTATCATAGAATAAATAAATTAAATAAAAAATATGGTAATTTATACCCCATCCGATAACGCCATATTCAAATATTGATTGGCAAAGATCCACATAAAACTTGGTTATGTCTTTTGTAAATCAGGATATTCCTGATTTTTTTAAAGAAATTGCGTTTTTTTTTTTTTAATTTATGAAATTTATACAAATAGTTGGTCATAGATCATGTCGTGTCCCATCTCTCTTACTTCTATTATCTTCGATCTAAATAGTCCTTGTGGGTTTTGGCTGCTAAATTTAACAGAGATTCATCTAAAAGTAGACGGACCATTTTGAAGTTTGTCTTGGGGTGAATTTTCCTCTGCAGAGTTGTGTGAGCTTCTTTCTGGTTCCAGCATTCTGATAACTTCATAAAATTTTCGAAGAATCCAATTTCGAATTCCGATTTCCATCTCATCAAATGATGAGATTTCTGAAACAGAGAGATAAATCTAATTATGCTTCATGAAAACAATTGAAGTATGGGTTACTTATAGGTCAGGATCCGCAGCCATGAGGCAATAAGCACATAACCTAACATAATAAAAAAATAAAATTGATAAGCTAAATGTACCTACTAAGTATATTACACATTACACACTACCTTTGGAAAAAAGAAGCAATGATTTTTTTGGCTATGAAACTATAAAACAGACATGACTTTTCAAATCTGAATGTGGTACACCACTACCAGGGCGGTACTGAGAGTATCTTTCACTCTACAACCGCGGTATCTTTCATTATTGTGCCGCAAATTTAAATTTGAATTAATATCTAAATATTAAAATGGCACAGTAAAATAAAATATAATGTACTAGCACACGCTGGAATATAAAACTTTGGAATACTAGTCGAAATCCTCACCCCTCGACCAAAGAGGACGTCAATTAAATATATCAATAGTTTTGGTTGATTTATTAGCACTATTCCTCTTGTCATGATATGCTGAACTAGAAGCTCTGTTTTGCCATGTGATATCTTGAACAAGTCGTGGCGATGTTATGTTACCTGAGGTGGTTATGATAAATTAGGTTGTTATGTTAGATTTGATGAAGTCGTACTTACTTATGGCCACACGATCCTCTCAATCCAGTCGAGATACTGACTGACTCTAGTATACACGGCGGGAGTGGAGGAACCGCAGCCGATCCCAAAGGAGGTGATTCCAACCTGGTGATGGATACAGTCCGTCAGTCTTTTAGTTGGCAGGTTAATGGAGAGAGGTCCTCCGCTGTCTCCCTGAAAGAGCAAACAAATTACTTAATTAATAATGGTAAACCCCTACAATACCATAGGATAACATACCTTCCGCACCATAGACACTAACTTATGAAGTCACTCCTGGAATCCTGGCCATGGACAGAAACAATTACAGAGCTTACAACTTGCAATACACGAGCGCCCCTAGAGCCATTAGCGTAAAACAACACAATGTGATTCAATATCTAACTGAAACTAATGACACGCTTTATTTCGATAAGTATCTATGCAATAAGCAAACCTTCTAAATTTAAAAAAAAATGAATACTTATTCATAAATTTCAAATTTCATAATTTCCAAATGAACAAATTATTTGTATTTTTTTTAAATATTGTACTTTTCAGATATTTGAAATTTTATAATGACAATATTTTTCAAATAACATAATTTTTAAATTTTTCTTATCTTCTTCTTCATGTGCCCTATCAGGTCCCTCCGACATTGGCGATCACTCTGGTAAATGCTTCTCTATCTTTCGCTGGCCGAAATAGCTTCTCCACACTTCTAATACCGGTCCACTCTCGTACATTTCGCAGCCAAGAAATTTATCTCCTACCAGGCCCTCGGTGAAGAGGATCTCGCCTTTTAATATAAATTGGAACAAGTGATATGAAGCATGGAACCCACATATGAAATTTTTCTGACTTTCACCAATATGAGCAGTTCTCTATCTGTCCTAGCCCACCTAAGAATTTCTGTGTTGGTGATCATGTCGGTTCATGGGACCTTGAGCATTCGCCGGTGAAGCCACATTTCAAAAGCCTCTAACCTGTTCTTGGTATTTACTTTCAAAGTCGATGTCTCAAATCCATACAGCAAGACATAACGTTTTAACATTATCTGCCTTAGTTTTAAGTTGATATTATCATTGCAGAAGAGGGTTTTCTGAAAATTGCTGTTTCAATTCTACACCTAACCTCTACACCTTGGTCAAAGTCTCCGTGAGAATGCTGCCGAGATCTAAATCTTTCCACCTTTTCTATAAAAATTTCTATATTAGTCATAATTAGCTAGTTAAGGATAATCGTATGTCATAATACGAATGAAGCAGTATTGTATTAATACCATCTCGGTCATAAAAGTAAGCCTAGTTTGAAGTCACTAGTTATATTATAGGCACTAGTTATTGAACTTATGTAACTTAAAAGTCACTTGCAATATAATATACGAGTATTCCAAGTTGCTTATAACTACCTAAGTTTGGTTTATATAGGTTAAATGCAAAAATAAATTCGTAAAGCGGCCTTGATGTGATTTTCTCATGAAAATGACTGTAGAAATCGTGCAAACTATTATTATTATTACTCTCAATTTAAAATTGTTAAAATTTTAAAATTTCACATTTTCAAAAATTTAAAAATCTTATTGGTAAAGAAACAAAAAAGTAAAAATTTTGTAAAATCAACATTTTTGAAAAATTTCTATATTTTGAAATGTTTCAAAAACCGAATTTTTCAATTTTTATAATAACATTGTTGATTGGTAGGTAATTAGGTAACTAATTCACAATTGTATTGTATTGAAAATTTCAAATAAATCACAATTCCTTCAGCGGCCCGAAAAGCCGAAGGAATTGATTAGTTATTACAATTTGAGGTTTTACTTTTTTTTTAGAAAAGTCAATAGTTGAGTAGGCACCGCGTTTGGGTCCCACCCGGGCGTCCCGTGTTCGATTCCTCGGCTGGCTAAGTCCTCCATCACAATGCAAGCAACATTTTCGGCTTTCTGTGGTGGTAGTAGAAGATTTTCAAAAATTGTTGGGTTATTCGTAACCCGGGAATGTTTGTCTTTCTTAAAAAATAAAAAATATTTAAAAATTGATAAATTTATCCAAGACACATTCTAGGTAGCATTTAGATCAGATCGAATCTTGCAATCATACATAAAGATAGCAGCCAATAAGAATATGCGTTAAGAAAATGAAGATTATATTGGTACCTAGTTAGTCGAAGTATGATACAGTTAAAATTGACCGAATCGGACACATTAGCTCAGTTGGTAGAGTTACGGCCCGGAAAGGCGAAGGTCCTGGGTTCGAGTCCCAGATGTGACCGACGTGACCGTATCTTTTTCTGATATTTCTTTTTCAGATTTTCGACTGAGTTTCGCTAATATTGTCTTCATTAATTAAAAAAGTCTAAAAAATGTTTAAAAAATGGGACTTACGCTGCACGTGTCTTTTCCTCCATCAGAATTGCCGGCGCAGAGCTGTTGCGGGATAACTCCTTGCTTCATGGTCCTCGTCACTCCAAAGCTCTCCCGGCACTGCCGGTTGGTGAAGAAAGACAGATCCACCGACTGCAAGGTGACCGACCCACTGCCAACTAAAATAAGAAAAATATTACATCAGGTTCTCATTTTTACCGCCAGTGGCGAAAGCAGCACTACTGTATAATTTCATATAAACAACGAGACTGGAGGATAAGGAGGGGAAAATTATTTCACTCAGGGCCTATGTCATATTTGTGTTCAATCACATCAACTGTTCTGTACCTGTGAAGAGTCAGATGCCTGTGTTGGCGGCCTTGCGTGCAATTATTCTCGCATAGACTCCTCTTTCAGCCATGATGGAAGGGATCGTTAATAAGTCGTGCGGACGCTTATAAGCCATCCGCAGTAATGTGACATCCAAGAAAAACTTTTTTATTTTATTTTAGCGATTATATAAAATAATTGTACAAATAAAATATAATACTGAATTTAAATATTGTATTTCTTAGTCCTACTCACTAAGGGGTCCTGTGCCGAGGCAGATTAAAAAATATAGTTTATTTGTCTTCTAAGTCGTTTTTGGTGTCTTCATTAGGGTTTCATTGACCTCTTTCAGCCACATGTTTATTCTTGATTTGTTTTGATTAGTTTTTTTATTAGTTTTATGTCTTGGGGAAGGATGTTATGGAGTTTTGTTGCAAAGTATGATTAGTTGTTCTGTCCGAATGTGGTTTTCTAACTTAGAATATTTTTATATCATTTTTATTCGATCTAGTGTTATGCAAACACATACACGTTCTTGTAGAGGATTCAGTATTTTTGAAAAGCTTAAGTAATATATGTTTGGCATATATTTGCTATACATTTGTTATGTAAAAGCTATTGAAAATTTCAATTGGTACTTTCAAAATGGTCTTTATGATTAATTTTTTAATCATAATATTCAAGTTGTGCATGTACTTATGTGTAGCAGATCCCCATCCTATATTCCATATTCAATTCGAAAATAATATAATGCGTAGTAGACCTTATTAATATCCTTTTTATTTTCCACTTTTCTTAGATTTTTAAAGAAATATGTAAGGCTTGTGAGTTTTTCCGTGATGTGACCGTGACCTTTGATGTGTAGGTCCCATCTAGGATTTTCGTCAATTATTACCCCGAGATATTTTATCTTTTGTGTTTTTTCGACTAGTAGAACAAAAACAACAGATACTCAGGATTCCGATATAAATGCTGTTGGAAACAGCCATGGGTAACAACCAGTGCCGTAAATAGGGCGGTGCCAGCGGTGCCCAGGCACAGTGCGTAGACTCTGGGGGGCGCAAAAATGGCGTATAATAGGCGAAGGGTCCACTTAAATAGGGCGCAGTTATAGAAGCTTGCACAGGGCGCAGAAAAGGATATTTACGGCACTGGTAACAACCCACCTCTTTCGTGCAGAAATATCGTAATTTATTTTTATTTTTATTTTTTTTTCAGATACATAAAAAACCACGGTTATAAAACTCATGCAGAGGTGTTGTAAAAATTACTTTTAAATTTTTTCGATTTAAAATTATAACGGTATCCATAGGGCCTCACACCTGAGATCCACTCTCGAGAATGCTACGAAACCGCTACCCAACAACGAATGTGGCTGATTTCTCGGATGATCAATGTGATTGAACTGTTTATAATTGTAAATAGTTTTTTTTTAATGGAATCATAACAAACCTTGACTAGTTCTTCCCCATCCAATGGCCTTAGCAATTGTCTGCCTTATAGTTTCATTTTGCCACAGACAGACGGGTCGAACGAAATCTGTCAACCTGTTGAAAAATCAACTAAATCAATATGTGATGAAAATACTAATCAACTTGAAGAAAGATTGTTGTAATGAAAAATTTGTGATATACATTCTGAAGAAAACTATATTGTAATAAACTACGTATTTAATCTGAAGAAATACAATGAAAAATCTTTTCGAGTATCAATA
This sequence comes from Limnephilus marmoratus, assembly GCA_917880885.1. Lineage (NCBI taxonomy): Eukaryota > Metazoa > Arthropoda > Insecta > Trichoptera > Limnephilidae > Limnephilus > Limnephilus marmoratus. Next base: position 52,148,788 of record OU862907.1, on the reverse strand, counting down.
TGGTTGAAGATTAACACAAAGAAAGCCAGCGTTTAAAATTACTGCATTGGTGAAGTAATCAATATGGTGAAAAGTCGTGAGAGAAAAATAAATAATGCAAATGGTAATGTTCAAATCCTGGTCAATTTGTATTAAATTTATTTTCATCACACTAATGTCGTTTGGGAGCAATATAAAATAAGCAGATTACAATGAACGTTAAATTAAAGAATAATGTTAGAGAATGGTTTTTTGTGGTAGAAAGACTTCAATGAAAAACAGCTTCCTTCAATGGCGGAATTCTTCTAGTTTATTCACTTTATAAAAGCACATATTACAATAACTTTTTCCCGAACCGACAAGCAGTGATATTGTGGTCATCAGACCATTTGCTAGTTAAATCTAGCTGTGTTTCAAGATATCAGAAACATAAGAGAGAGCTCCATTACTTCAAAGCCATATTATTTTATAACAAAATTCCTAACACAAAACAAAACAACAAAACAAAAATGCTACGCTAGCTGTCAGTAACCTTCGCTTTTTAAACATACTGCCCGGCGGGGAATGAGGAAAAACAACAGGTTTTTTCGAAATTAAAACAAACCTAAAATATCCTAATTTTACATACAATAGACTACATAATATTTAAAAGATGTCTTAATTATCTACATTTGAAAATCATGCAAAAAATTCATAATAAATAATAAAATCCACAACATTAATAACAATCTGTAAAATTTAAAAAAAATAATAATGTCTCATTGTCTCCATGACTTCACTCGGCTAGCGGCGTCCAGCGGTGATCATCATAATTAGATTTGTACATCAGCATGTACCTCTGTATATCATCATTTGGGGTAGATCATCATAAATTAAGGGGCAGCCGTGCCCTGGGAAGCAGATAGTACCATTAGTTCTGCAGCGAGGATGATCAATTCGTGGTTGTTGACTTGAAGCCCCAGTGGCTTCAGGCTAGATACTGTAGTGTCAACAACACCAATACCGATGTTCCATGATTATTGATGCGGTTTGGTTGCATCGGATCAGTCCTAATTGCAGTTAGGCTGTAACCTTGGGAAGGTCCGTGGTTTGCCTGGTCGGGAAATTTAGATCCAAGTTTGATTTATTTATTTATTTATTGCTTCTTCACAATTTGTAAACATATATTTTTAGCATGTAATTATTAACCCCTCTAGGGTTCGCCTGTATCGGGGTTAATAATTTCACAATTTAATAAAAATAACACACGCAAATATCGGTCATGCAAAACAGTTAAGTAAAAGCAAAATAATAAAATTTAAAAATAAAATGATAATATAACAGAGAAAATAATAAGTGATAAAAATATATGAATTAACAACAAAGTGTTAAGAGATCAGACAAAATGTTATCATTCATTATACCATTAGTTCATACCATTTTCAACAATAGATAAAATTAAAAAAATATGTATCCTTAGGTTTTTTTTTTAAATATTTGTGTAAAAAAAAAAATAAAAAAAAAAAATAAATAAATAAAAAATAAAATAAAATTCTATTGGCATCAAACATATTTTTGTGATGGGTCTCACAAAAGTGCCTTGTGATGTTTTGAGGGTAACTACCCTCACTACTCCATCCGGGCCTGGATGAGTACCTAGTTAATATGCGCGCCATCTTCCATAATGCAGGAGGCAGATTGTCTTCCATCAGGATTACTAGATCGTCCTTTTTTATGGCCTTTTGGTTGCTGGCCTGCCATTTGGTCCGTTTTTGCAGCTCAACAAGGTAATCTCGTTTCCATCTGAACCAGAAAGACTGAATTAGAGCATTTAATTTTTGGTATTGGCTTAGTCTGTTCTCCGGGAGCTCGCGGACATCCACCTCGGGAATGACAGAAGCATCCGTGCCCATGAGGAAATGGTTGGGGGTTAGAGGGAGTAGGTCGTCTACGTCATCAGACAGGGAAGTTAAGGGACGGGAGTTCAAACAAGCTTCTATTTGACAAAGCAAAGTATATAATAATTCAAACTGCAATGGATTATTTTTAGTAATTCGATATAAATGAAACTTAGTGGACTTGACGGCGGCTTCCCACAGCCCCCCGTGGTTCGGTGCCCTAGGCGCTATAAAACTCCAAGATATTCCCTTATCAGCTAAAAACCTATGGATTTTGTCATTGTTCAGTCTTAGACTGGCATACAGTTCTTTGAGCTTATTGGAAGCTCCTTTGAAGGTGGTTGCATTGTCAGAAAATATTTTTTCCGGTTGACCCCTACGGGCAATGAACCTCTTTAAACAATTAAAAAAAGCGTCGCTTGACAAATCTGTTACGAGTTCCAAATGAACCGCTTTGGTAGAAAAACAAACAAATATGCAAAGATACGATTTAATGAGCGGAGATTTCCTCAGCGCTCCAGCCTTCGTGTCTGTCGGTCCGGCATAGTCGACCCCTGTGACAGAGAACGGTCGACTGGGAGTAATTCTCTCAACTGGAAGGTTTCCCATGATCTGCCGACAAACCTGAGGTCGGTATCTAAAACATACAACACACTTATGTAGAATACGCTTAACAGTGTTTCTCCCAAATATCGGCCAATATTTCAAGCGTATTTCTGATAACAGCTCTTGGGGACCTGCATGTAAATGTTCATAATGATAATTACGTATAATAAGTTCAGTTAGTTTATGTGCCGGTGACAATATTATAGGGTGTCTTTGATGATGCGATAAATAAGTAGCTAATTTTAATCGTCCACTTGCACAAATTAAACCTTCCATTAAACAGGGATTGAGAGCTTTCAATCTACTATTTTTTTTACTAACCCATGCTTCTTTAAGTCCTTCAATTCTCTTTTAAAGGAATGTTCTTGCGATGATTTCAGTAGACATTTTAAAGCTGCTTCCAGCTCGGAGACAGTTAAATTGCCATACGTTTTATCCTTAGGGTTACGACAATTATTTATAAATCTTAACGCCTGAGCGATTACTCTTTTTAATTTGGTTAGCGATGAGAATTTTTCGAAAATATCCCATTCTTGAGCATCAGCTACCAGTAGTACATTTTTACTCTTGATTTCCGGGGGATCCAAACATGACATCTTGGATACTGGCCAAGTGCTAACTTCTTCCGTCAACCAGCTTGGCCCCTTCCACCATATTGAAGCGTTGACTAACCTTTCAGCTGTGGTACCTCGGGACAGTATATCTGCTGCATTTTCTGACGATAATACGTGCTGCCACTGCGTTGTATCAAATGTGGAAGCTATGCACAATAATATTTGACGCTTACTCTTAGTTTTACCTGACGGCCTTGCAATTTCATAAGACAGGTAATCTAATTTATTATTTCCAATTAATCCAAGTATTTTTTCATTCTTGGAATTGTCAGTGATCATTTTTTCACAATTGCCCTGTTTGGCAATTTCACCTTGGCTCCGCCCAGATGACAAGTCCAAAATATTTGATCTCCACTTCCTCAGGGTCATCCCTGCGGACAGCAAGATATCACATATTTGTTTCTTCAACTTGAAACAAACTTCCAAGTCATCCCCTCCAGTCAATAGATCATCCATATAAAATTCATTTTCTATGACTTGACTTGCTACTGGGAAATTAACTTGATTATCGATACCAATTTGTCGAAGACATCTCGTTGCTAGGAAAGAGGAAGGTCCCAGCCCATAGATAACGGTCTTCAATTTGTAATGTCGGAGTTCCTCTTCTTGTGATTCGCGCCATACAATCTTCTGAAGGCTGCGATCTGCTGTGCATACGTTGATTTGACGGTACATTTTTTCTATGTCCGCAGTCATGACGTATCGATGTTTTCTGAAACGTAATAAATGGCTGTATAAGCCCTTTTGAATGACAGCTCCCACCATCAGAGCATCATTCAGAGATATTCCGGTCGACGACTTTGCCGAACCATCAAAAACTACACGCACCTTCGTCGTGGTGCTAGCTTCTTTAATGACCGCGTGATGCGGCAAAAAATAGGATTGCTCATCCCCTCTCCATTTATCACATAACCCCATATGACCTAGTTGCTCATATTCCCGCATAAATTGTACATATTGCAATTTCAATTCAGGATTTATTAAAAATTTATTTTCTAAGTTCTTAAACCTTTTTTCCGCTATGTTTAATGAGTCACCAAGTTGACTCATACATGGGCGGCGTGGCAGACTCACAACGTATCTACGGTATCTACCATCGCTCTCCTTAGAGTGCGTGGCGACGAAATATGCTTCACACGCCATCTCCTCATGATTTTGAAATCTTGCAGGATTCACCTCCTCCATTTTCCAAAATTTTTCTACTTGATTAGATAATGTGTTTATTGATAAACTACAAATTTCTTGTACTGGCCTTTTTTTATGGTGAATGTTAATCGGGCCGGATATGATCCACCCTAATTCAGTCCTGTGAAGAGTAGGTCCGGTGTCCAATCTCAGCCGATCATCCTTTAGTATCTCCCAAAAGCTCTCAGCGCCTAACAGGATATCAATAGGCGCCACAATGTTGAAATTTGGGTCCGCCATTTGTAATCCCGGCGGCAGCTTAAATTCTTTTCTGGCCACTGTTGCTTGAGGTAGGTTTGTGGTTATTTCCTGCAATATTCTCTCTCTCTGGTTTCAATCCTGGGATTGGTTTGCAGCAATTTCCTTTAGTTTCCTCTTCCATTCTTCCCTGTCTTGTGCGGCTCTTTTGAGGTCTGCATATGATAAGCAGCGCACGTCCACCAGCAGGTCCTCCAGGTACTCTCGGCGTGGGCGTCCCCTAGAGTTTGTCCCCTCGGTCATACCCTCCATTATGGAATGCAAGAGGCCTTCTTGTCGTATTACATGGCCGATCCATCTTGCACGCCTTTCGGACAAGGTCCTGAGCAGGTGCCTTCCTCCTTCGATTCTTTGGAGAACCTCCTCATTTGTAATGTGGTCTCTCCAGGAAATTCCTAATAGTTTTCTATAGGACCACATCTCAAAAGCCTCTAGTCTCCGTTTATCTCTTTTGGATAGGCACCATGTTTCGCAGCCGTACATCAAGATACTCCATACATAGGTCTTGATGAGGAGTATTCTCAGCTTTAGGTCTATATTATTTGATTCAATTATTTTCGACCTTTTATTGAAAGCAAGCCTAGCCTGGTGTATACGGCTGTCGACATCGCTCTTAGACCGACCGTCCCATGTTATTTTGCTCCCGAGATAGACAAACTCCTTGGCGTTCTTTAGTGGAACTCCTGACATCTCTATTCGCATCTGATGTTGCGTTCGGCCTACAGTCAGCAGCTTTGTTTTGTCTTTATTTATCTTCATGTTATAGTTATTTTGGAGAATGCTTTGCATGGTTGTTAAGGCCTCTTGCAGTTCTTCTTCGCTTTCAGCAACCAATGCAATATCGTCAGCAAACCTTATCATATCCACCTTTTGCCCGTGTATCTTAACACCTTTTCTGTGACTCATTCTCTCTCTCAAGTCGTCAATCGCACTTTGTATATAAGCGTTAAAAAGAACAGGTGACAGAGAGCATCCCTGTCTCACCCCTTGTCTTATACTGGCTTCTTTTGTATCATTGTCACATCTAATTATAGCGGCCTCATTCTTGTATAGCGCCTGGATTATTCGTCTATCTCTATATTTGATATCAATTCTCTTCAGAATCTCGAAGAGTCTTTTCCATTCTACTTTATCGAAAGCCTTTTCCAGGTCTATGAATGCGATGAATGTGTTTTGGTTTCTTTTTATTCTTTTTTCAAGTAGTATTCGTAGCGACAATATTGCTTCTCTGGTTCCTACACCTCTTCTAAAGCCATACTGATCTCCGGAAAGGATGTTCTCTACTTTTGGTTCGATTCTTTTTAGAATGATATTAGTCAATATTTTTGAGGCATGAGATATTAGGCTAAGAGTTCTGTGTTGTTCACATTTCGTCGTGCCTGCTTTCTTTGGTAATGTAACAATTAGGCATTTCTCGAAATCCTCTGGTATCTTTCCAGTCTTATACATTGTCTGTATCATTTTAAACATTGCAATATTAGACAAGTGATATTTTGGTTATAATTTGTCCTCAGAGATTTTATTTTAATCGCAACACGTTTCTTTATATGGGTAATATTGTTGTGTATGCCTAACACAGGCTTATTTATATTTTCACATCTTAAATTTAATTTCATTGCGAACTTTTCGCACATAAAATTGGCTTGGGCCCCAGAATCTATTAAGACCCGTGCCTCATGCACTTTATTATTGTGATCTACCACTCCAATGACAGCAGTCGACAATAAAATTGTTTTTTCTGCCTTAGCTAAGGCTGAATGGTTTGACGCTGAAACTCGTTCAGCATCCATTTGGCAGTCACCTCCGGGGTGATCTTCACCTTTATTCATGGATTCATCGCTCGGATGCATCTCCTTGTGCAATAATGTATTGTGGCTATTACTATCACAATGCTTGCATTTCAAATTAATTTTACAATATGGGGCCGTATGTCCTAACCTCAAACACTTGAAGCAGGCATGGTACCTCCTTATTGCGTTAGCTCTCTCTCCTGAATTTAATTTTAAAAACTTTTTACAATAATATATTTTATGACCTTTGTCATTACAACAAATACAATTATTGTGGGTAGCAGCTAAGAATACCGATTCCTTTTTAGGATTATTGTTGCTACCATTTTCTTTCGGGTGGGTAGGAAATTTTTTCGATTCTGTATTTAACATTAATTCCAAAACTTGCGCACGCGAGGTTAAACATTTAAGAAATTCCTGTAATGTTGGTAGCTCATCCTGCAATGGGGTTTGTTCCCAATGCTTTCTAGAACTTGCATCAAATTTATTAGAAATTACGTATATAATTAAAGCATCCCATTGTTCGATTTTCAAGCCTAAATTTTGCAACGCTTTGAGATTTACATTAGTTTCATCAATCAGGTAACGCATGGCTACTGGATCCTCATGTTTCATCTCTTTAAGTTGAAACAGAGCTTGGATGTGCCTTTGTACGGTAGTTCGTAAGTTTGCAAATCTCTGTTGCAATAAGTCTCGTATGCGGCCTCTGTGTGGGAGCACCGCCTAGAGAATGCACTCATACTCTCGGCTCTCAAGAGAGGCCAGCGAGTCCCCTTGCTGGCGCTTTCGGGTGCATACAGAACAGTCGCTTCGGACGCTTTGCCAGTTTTGGCCGGCGTTTTGCCTATCGATCTTGAAATTAGGGAGGTGTTAACAAAGAAGCTTCTAACAAGAGGAAGAACTGCCACACATCATGGTATTGAGCTAATACCAGGTGGAGCGGTTTCCCTCCCAGGACTTCTTAGAGAGATGCGAGAAAGAACTTTGAGAGAATGGCAGGAACGTTGGGATAGGTCAAATACGGGAAGGTGGACTTTCTCCTTCTTCCCGTCAGTTAAACTCAGAATGGAAGGGGCTTACATCACTAAGGATCATCATGTGACCCAACTTCTGTCCGGTCATGGGGAGTTCAGAGGGAGACTTCATAGTCTCTCTCTATCACCCCATTCTAACTGCGCTTGCGGTAATACTGATCAAACAGCCGAGCACATTCTGTGGCACTGCGAGATTTTGACGGATGCCCGAGAGGAAATGCTTGATGGCTTGCAAGTTACTACGAGACCAGCTTGGAACGCGGATCTCGTTTCGAATAAGGTGAACTTTGAGTGTTTGAGGAAATTTACGAAAGTCTGGGTCGAGAGATGGCCTGATCTTAGAGTCGCTGACTAGCTGTAAAATCATGTAGGTACCAGGTGTATCTGCTCTTGAATCCACGGACATTCTCTTTACTTTATTACATCTACTGCTAGAATTTTATGTTTTGTGCTTTATATCTATATACATATATATTTTTTTGTTATAATATCATCTCTATCTTAGGTATCTTTATCTTATTCTATTGTATAAATTTTGTTCCTATTTCTTTTATATTTCTGTGACTTACCTTTTTTTTGCTTATTTTATTTCTTTTCACATGGTTTATTTTAGATTTCACTAAGCTGTGCTACACGGTGTTTTATCGGTGTTTATTGTTTTCATTATTTTTCATCAATTTTTTTGGAATTTTCTCTTTTTTCCAGCTTCATATTCTAAGGAACACTATTGATTCAACTAAAATACTCGACTATGTTTTTTTTTTTTTTTTTTAGGTTTGTTTTGGTTTCTTTGTTCTCTTTTTCTTTTTAGTCTCGCAATGCTACTTTGCTTCGCTCAGAAGGCTGAACTGAACTGCATCTATTTATTTTGTTATGTCTCTTTTTCCCCTTCTGGGGGTGCGTTAGACCTCGTCCTTGCATCAACAGGAGTCGGTCGACGATGGCACGGTGCCCTCTAAAATTAATTGCGCCACCCCCAGCAACATGTGCAGGCTTTAGGTTTGGGGGGGCGACCTCGGCTCTCCTTCGCCTTGCCTCCGGCTACTCGACGCTGAATTCCTTAGGGTCTTCGGGTATTTCCCCCCAATCTCCCATTTACTTTTCTTTGAGGCATCACCGAGGAACCGGCTAAGGGGCGCGGAAGCTGAGTGTGGTTCACGACTAGACCGAATGTCATGCGCATTCTTGCTGGGACTGCCAATCGATTGAAGAGGACTCCCAACCGTTTGCCATTCCCTTATTACTTATCTATTGTGTCTTCTTCCCAAACAGGTGCTTGTAGGATACGCTGTATACAATCACCCAGCGCTTGCCACCTCGTGAACTTTCACCAATCTGTCCCATTGTCTTGTCTATATTTTGTCATACTAACACATATTGTATCTGTATTTCCCGCTAAGCACTTGCATACTGCTTACTAACAACGTATGCAGGGACATTGGAGGTCTAGTTTCGTTATCAAATGTAGAGTCGTTTTTACCCAAAAAATTAGAGTCCTTGCAAGAGCCTTGAAGGGGTAACCATCTGTTACCTATACCAGGGCGGGTAAGTGGTGGGTCCTCCAATGTTGCAATAATTCAAAAGCCGATATATAATTCCGGTCTGATACCTCGAAATTGGCGATTATCTTTGCTGCATTCCCCTTTAAACAGGATTGCAGATAATAAAACTTCTGTACATTGCTTAAGGCAGTTGTTATGAACCAGTGTCTTAAATGTTTCTAGAAAATTAATCCAATTTTTTGGGTCGCCGTTGAATTCTCGTAACTGAAGGTTGGGTAACTTGATTTCTAATTTGGGAGTCTCCACAGACTGAATTGCTGCCTTTGCTGTCGCTAAAATAGAATAATATTGATTTTCAAAATTCTCACTTGTTATGGGGGTATGCCACGACATCTTTTTTCATCGTTTTTGTAGATTCGGGCTGAAAAAGGAGGTGTGCTCTATTTTCGGTTGGTAATGCTGATTTTCGTACAGATTGGTGACGGTACTTTTGACATCTGTCAAACTCATCTGTCACTGTCATTTACGTGTTGTAACATTTTTAGGGATTGGTGTATTTATGCATTTTTATAAGACGGATAGAAACGAGGCTTTGAAAGCTATTGCTTTGGCATCTGCGGCAGTTTTACCGGCGCTGCAGTGATTTAAAAAAGGCGAGTGACTCACAAATTAGATCGGAAGTTGTAGAGAGAACCATGGCTTCTCCGGCGTAACGAACACGGCGCACTAAATATGCTCGAAACAATGAACTTCGTCAAAAAAATCGTCCGGTTTCTTTAAAAATATGTATTTGAGAATGCCAGACACGGTGTTCGCTGGAGATCACCAAAAAAAATCAATTAAAATTGAATTTCCCAAGCTCTAGATGGGAAGCACATTGTCTTCAGGGCCAAAAGATGTGATGGCTCTTACTTTTTAATAATAAAGGTCAACACAGCATTGTTTTAATGGCGCCTAGTAATTTAGTGACGCTATACCCCACCAACAGTCTTGCATTGGTGCAAGACTGTTGGTGAGGTATACCGTCAATGCTCACTGAATCTCGCTACAACAATTGTCTAACTATTATGAAACAACAGGCGCAGATGTGTTTGCCCCCTGAAAGTGGATTTTCAATTACCATCTAGGCGGACCAAGATGCGTGCTTGAAAATGCCTGGGATTGGGATTTTGGCAAACAGGTTAAGAATCTTAGCTCCAATAAACTTCGGCATGGGTAAAGTTGAATCCATTACGTGGACAGTGTGTGCGCTTCACAACTTTCTTGTTAGAAGAGAAAATAGCAGCATGCGTGGAAATTGATGGAGCGAGAGCACCAAACTAATTGGGATTCGTTGTTGAACGTTGGGCAGCAGGCAGCAACAGACTCCAGCAAGTGCTTCGCACTTGTGGGATCTTTTCATAGATTTCTTCACACTGTTCCCTAGCAGATGTTAAATAATGTCTATGTGCCTACAAGTCTAACTGTTAAAGCACTACTTATTTTAGTTGTAATCAATTTAGGAGGCAGATATGGGTACCGCTGCCCCGGGAACTATTTATTGGATAACAACACCTTTGCCATAGGTCACCCCAAGTGGTTATCTACGTTTGGTAACTTAGCAGGGGTGCCCAGGTTAGTCTGTGTCTTGGCAGTGAATGCATCTGCCCACTGGCTGCCTGGCAGGGCGGATTGAGAGAAAATGATTGAGGGAGTCCCTTTGACTTCTCCAACCATACTTTCTCGGAACATCACCTTGCACCGCAGTGGGAGGGATGAATTCACAAGTCTGTCACTCCTGGATACACTGACACCCAGATTCCTACCCACCCCTAATACCCTTTTCCTTCCCAGAACTTTCTCTCCTTCCTTTCCTAAAAAGACCCTCCATACAGCATCCCCAAAGATGACATAGGCCCTGAGGGCAATTATTTTCCTCGGGACCTCCAGTGTGGAGCTAATGTAAAAAAAGTATATGTTGTGGGTAAGATATAATAAGTTTCAATCCTTTGCCACATTAATCCAAATAGTTAGTCAGCGTCCTTGAGTAAAGTTATAGTATTGATTCAGGGATGGGATACTGTCAGGATTCACATTCCAGGTGTTAAAGGATAAATGGCTAAAGCGCCAAGCAGCTGGAAAGGAAGAGTGACTCAGGAAACCTATAGCTGTATGGCGCTTGAGCCATTTTTACCTATGCAACTATGCGACGCTTTAGCCTTTGTCCTTTCCAGCGTCAATATTATAAAATAAAGTCCTCCGCCGATATTTTTAAAACATTTTTCTTTGAACATAACAATTTTGTGAAATTCTTATTTTAATCCCCCGAATTCGCAAGCTCTCCTATGTTTTTCGAACTCTAAGAAATATCATTACTCCTACAATACTAAAAAGAGTTTACTATGCTCTCTGCCAATCCCTATTAGTATATGGCATCATAATTTGGGGCGGCTGTGCTCATAAATTTATTGATCCCCTACAAAAAGCTCAAAAAACGATAATACGTGTTATCAACAAGCGACCGACAAGATACCCCTCCACTCGACTCTTCACTGAATATAATGTTCTAAACATACGGCAACTCCATCTAAAATTTACTTTAACGCATTTCATGTTCAAATATAAGAAAAAAACTCTCTTACATCATAATTACACGACCAGAACAATAACCAACCGACACTACAATGTACCGACACTACATACCACGTCAGCTCGAAGACATTTCATATACCTAGCTCCTAAAATATTTAACCTTCTCCCTGAGAACTTAAAAACCGAAACCCAACCGCTCACCTTTAAAAAAAATTTATCACAATGGATCCTTACAACTAGAAATGATGATTAGAAACGGTGTTCCTTAATTCCTTAATTTAACAAATAATTAAATTACTATTTCTTATAATATGTATTATTATCAACTTATTATTAAAATATTTTTTTTTTTACGCACCAGATTTAAATGTCCGGGTTAAATTTTCCCCCCAAAAAAAAAAAAAAAAAAAAAAAAAAAAAAAAAAAAAAAAAAAAAAAAAAAAAAAAAAGAAGGAAAAACTAAACCCTTTCATACACTTCCCCAAATGATCATCTAGTGCAGTGTTTTTCAATCTTTTTGAATACGCGACCCCTTTACAGGTTGAAAAATTCTGGCGACCCCCTTTGGCCATAGATACAGACAAAAAGTGAGTTAAATACGTTTATTATTTTCTCTATTTTGGTACCTATATTCATTATTACGGCCTACACTCTGCAAGGAAGCCACGTGAGCTTTTAAAATAAGGACGATGTAAGTTGGTAAGGCTGCGTGCGACTTTGACTTGGACGCTCCAACTTGCGGGGGCCTAATTTTGCGGCATAGGTGGATTTTAAAACCCTTTCTTGGATAAATCAATAGAACTGGCTGATCTCACCACAAATATGAAAGAAAATCTTATAGATTTATCTGCCGATGGCATGCTTAAAATGGCATTTCATGCTCAAAGTGTTGGCGTGTTTTGGATGAAAAGAAAAGAAGAGTGTCCAGAGCTGGCAAGGGAAGCTCCAAAAATATTAGCGCCATTTACCACTTCACACTTATGTGAACTGGCATTCTCTTCAATGGTGGACAATTTAACAAAAATTATTATTAGTGCCATTTGCCACTTCATACTTATGTGAACTGACATTCTCTTCAATGGTAGACATTCTAACTAAAATTATTAGTGCCATTTACCACTTCATACTTATGTGAACTGACATTCTCTTCAATGGTGGACATTCTAACTAAAAGTATTAGTGCCATTTGCCACTTTATACTTCTGTGAACTGACATTCTCTTCAATGGTGGACATTCTAACTAAAATTATTAGTATTATTTGCCACTTCATACTTATGTGACCTAACATTCCCTTCAATGGCCATTCTAACAAAAATTATTAGTGCCATTTGCCACTTCATACTTATGTGAACTGACATTCTCTTCAATAGTGGACATTCTAACTAAAATTATTAGTGCCATTTGCCACTTCATACTTATGTGAACTGACATTCTCTTCAATAGTGGACATTCTAACTAAAATTATTAGTGCCATTTGCCACTTCATACTTATGTGAACTGACATTCTCTTCAATAGTGGACATTCTAACTAAAATTATTAGTGCCATTTGCCACTTCATACTTATGTGAACTGACATTCTCTTCAATGGTGGACATTCTAACTAAAAGTATTAGTGCCATTTGCCACTTTATACTTCTGTGAACTGACATTCTCTTCAATGGTGGACATTCTTACTAAAAGTATTAGTACCATTTGCCACTTCATACTTATGTGAACTGACATTTTTTTCATTGGTGGACATTCAAACTAAAAAGAGAAACAGACTTAGGACGGGTTGTTTAAAAAAAATTGACGAATTCATCAAATATTTGCAGTTAATTTTCACGTTCTGTGTAAGTCCTATTCGAGTTCTGTTACTGAAATTAAAACTGAAATAATCACAGAACTTGATTAGAGCTTACACAGAACGTGAAAATTAACTTCAAATATTTGATGAATTCGTTATTTTTTTTGGAAAAACCCATCCTTAACTTAGAAAATGATTTGATTATTAACATATTGTCTCCTTCTTCTTCTTGTGCCCTGTCCGTTCAACGGACGTTGGCTATCATGTTGGCTATGCGGACTTTGTTTACTGCGGCCCGGAACAGCTCCACGGTAGACTGGCCAAACCACTGTCTCAGGTTTTTCAGCCATGAGGTTCTCCTTCTTCCAGGGCCCCGTCTTCCGTCAATCTTTCCCTGCATTATGAGATGCGGGATCTCATACTTCTCTGGATGTCTCATCACATGTCCAAGATATTGATGTTTTCGGATTTTTATAGTTTTAATTACTTCCTTTTCTTTATTCATCCGAACCATGACATCTTCCTTTGTAACCCTGTCCATCCAGCTTATTTTAAGTATTCTTCTGTAGATCCACATATCGAATGCCTCAAGTCGCCTAATTAGTTCTTCGCCTAGTTGTTCGACGCACGGATCCGAATACTTTCTCCTTCACACGCATAGCGCCGTCTCGCTCGGCAACTTTCGCCTCGCCACCCGGACGCGAAGACACCCCATTGGCTGAGCTACCCCCTCCCCTCCATCGCCAGCCGGCACTACCCTGCCCTAAGGGGTTCATACCTAATACAGTGCAGGCCTATATGAAATCAGTCTAGCCGGACTCCTGGTTGAACTAAGCAATAGCATCCTAGAGGTCAGTGCTCAGTTAACAAAACCAGTACCAAGTCGGGAGAACCCTCTAAGTCCTCCTTGGGAATTAGAGTAGCCGGTCTCCTGGTTAAACTAAGCAACAGCATCCTACTGGTCAGTGCTCGGTTAACTAAACCAGCACAAGTCGAGAGAGCCCTCTGGGTCCTCCTTGGGAATTAGAGTAACCGGTCTCCTGGTTAAACTAAGCAACAGCATCCTAGTGTTCAGTGCTCGGTTAACTAAACCAGTACCAAATCGAGAGAGCCCTCTGAGTCCTCCTTGGGAATTCAAGTAACAGCGCCCTAGTCAAGGGCGGATCCAGGATTTTTTTCTGGGGGGGGGGGCACAAGGGACGGACGGGCAAAAAAATTAACAATTACCATTAGGATTTTTTTCTGGGGGGGGGGGGGGCACAATGGGCGGACGGGTAAAAAAATCAACAATTACTGTAAGCATTTTTACTGGGGGGGGGGGGGCACAAGGGGCGGAAGGGCAAAACAATCAACAATTACTGAAGTATTTTTGTACTGTTAGGCACGTGCCCCCCCCCCCTCCTAAATCCGCCCTTGGCCCTAGTGGACATTACTTGCCGGGAAACCTTAACCCAACTAAGAGACCACGGGTCCTATGTTGGGGGTATTACGCTAAGTGTTTAGCGAGGACAATAGTGAACATTGTTTAAACTGTAAGTAACTTTACTTTGTGCTAAAACGGTTCTGTACTCTTTTTTACTATTTATAAGCTGTGAACCCTATATAAGAGAAATAAACTGAACAACGCCTAAAGACTATTTTCTTATATAAATACCCTACCACAATATCAAATATATCACCACGATTTGAAATATTTTTGAAAAATAAACAAGCCCAGCCTTCTCACTGAAATAGTGTATTTATTGTAGTTAGAACCTCGCATTTTTTCCTTTTGCCCGCGACCCCCCGAGTAATGCTTCGCGACCCCCCTGGGGGTCGCGACCCACAGATTGAAAAACACTGACTAGTGAATCCACGTTATGCAATTGCACTATATAAGTATTATAAATACAAAACAATACAAGAACAACATGTCAACCCACTAGAGACCAAATGGGAATATAATTCACCGACTCCAGATATTTTCATATCAGAGGGTTCGGCTCTGTGGCATTTCTAATTGAACCTATAAATCCTACTGATCCCTCAATATAAATATTTAAAAAATCTTTTGTAATCCTACATGTATTTAAAATTACTGCTTTTTGCATTTTTATATACAAATTCTTTGACAAATCTAATATGCTTAAATTTTGAATCAGATTCCTAGGTATTATGCCAGTGGCCGAAATAACAAATGGTAATATTTTTATAGTCCGAGAATGCCAAATTCTTTTAATCTCATTTCCTAAATCTGTGTATTTTCTAATTTTTTCAGAAACAGTTTTTTGAATATTACAGGAATTTGGAATAGCTACATCAATGATATAAGTTATTTTTTTAATTTTGTCATGTAAAACTATATCAGGTCTATTATGACTAATTGTTCTGTCTGTTAGTATAGTTTTATCATAATATATTTTATAAAATTCATTTTCTATAAATGAATTTGGTTCATATTCATAATAAGGTACTACATTACGGCAATCAATCAAGTTATGTTTAATTACCAAACTTTGGTGAATTATTTTTAAAACCTGATTGTGCCTAAATGTATACTCGGAAGGCGCTAATATAGAACATCCCGATATAATATGTTCTATAGTTTCGGGAAAAGCCAAACATTTTCTACATAAATCATCAATTTGATTTATATCTTTGATTATATGCTTTCTATAATTTTTAGTATTAATGACTCTATCTTGAATGGCAAGCATAAATCCTTCTATTTCTGCGCTCAACTCTCCAATACTCAACCATTTGTTTGACGAAAGTTTGTCAACATACGTTTGGTTGAGATAATTGAAGTGTTTTGCGTGAATAATTTTATTTGACCAGGAATCTAATAATTCCTGGTTAGTATTTATAAGAATGTTGGCATTCTCGTCATATAAATTTAAAGGTGTAATATTTCTATCTGCCTTGCAAATTATTTTGTGCATTTCTGAGCTATTAGCTTTCCTATGGAAAAAATTTTTTCTAAGCATTTCTACCTGATTGTGTTTCAAAGATGTTATTTTGACTACACCTCTACCTCCTAAATTTCTAGGTAAATTAATTCGTTCTATAGCTGAATTTGGATGATGGCAATTAAATTTTGTTAACGTAGTTCTAATTAATCGTTCTAAACTATCTAAATCTGTATTGGACCACTTAATTATGCCAAATGAGTACGTTAGTAGAGGTATTGCCCAAGTATTTATTGCTTTTACTAAATTTTTTTAGCAGATAGATTGCATTTTAAAATTTTTCTGATCCTAGTTTGAAATTTAATCCTAATATCATTTTTAATACTAGTGTGATCTAATCTATTCGATTGCGGGTATCCTAAATATTTATAAACCTCATCCCCTTTCATACTTTGAATTTTGAAATTTCTAAATATACCCTCGTCTCCATCTACAATTTTGCCTTTCTCTAAATGAATAGTTTTACATTTATCTAAACCAAAAGTCATTTTAATATCATCTGAAAAAATTTTAACTACCTTAATCATTTTCTCTAAATTTGATTCAGAATTTGAAAATAATTTTATATCATCCATATATAATAGATGTGAAACTATACTACTCTCTCTTGTATTACCCTTAATTTTTATTCCAAACTTGCTTTTAATTAACATTTTAGAAAGGGGATTCAATGCTAAGCAAAACCAAAGAGGGCTCAATGAGTCTCCTTGAAAAATCCCTCTTTTTATTGAAATGCCCGGTACTACTATTTTCTTACCTTTTAAATTAACTAGCAAATCTGTATTCCAAAAGGACATAATATTTTTCAAAAAACTAATTATAATTGGGTTAACTTTATATATTTTTAATATTTTGATTAGCCACGAGTGCGGGACACTATCAAAAGCTTTTTGATAATCTATATAACAAGTATGTAAATTACGCTTTTGATTTTGAATTTGTTTTAAAATTACAGAATCAATAACTAACTGTTCTTTACATCCCATATGTTTTCTGCGACAACCTTTTTGTTGTTCAGATAAAATATTTTTTTCATCCAAATGAGTATATATTAAATCTGTCAAGCAAGAGGTTAAAATTTTGTATATTGTCGGTAGACATGTAATGGGTCTATATTGAGAGGGATTATTAATATGTTCGCTTTAAGGCAACATATAAGTAATGCCCTTAGTTAGAAAATTAGGAAAATTTTGAGGTTCTCTGACAAGTTTTGAAAGATTTTTTGCAAAAAGAGGATGTAAAGTAGTTAGACGTTTGTACCAAAAATTATGTATCCAATCGCAACCCGTGGCTTTCCAATTATGAGTATTTTTTATAATTTTGGCTAACAATTCAACCGATATATCAGAAAAACTCATTTGTTCAATGTCTGAACAATTGAGTTCTTCATTTTCTATCCAGGAACCTGCCTCATTATGTTTTATATCTTTACTCCAAATGTTTGTACAAAAATCGCGCATATCTGATTCAGATGGCAACGGAATATTATTATTCGAAATAATATTCTGTTTATCGTCAAGTTTGGAATAAAATATTTTCTCATTTTTCTGAAATAATCTATTATTATTTCTTTTATTATACGTATAATTATATCTTTTTAATCTACTAGCTTTTACACCTAATTTTTGTTTTAATAAATCTAATAAATCATTGATTATATTTTCATTATTATTACTACCAATGCTATAACCAAATTTTCTCCCAATTTCATCTACATATCTCAAAATATTCCTACTTCTATTTCCATTTTTATATTCAATTACTCTAGCTATACTACTTCTTAAAAATACTACATCATTTTCTATTCTAATCTGCCATTCTGGTTTACTATAACTATATGATCTATCATCAGAGGATATTAATTTAACTCCTAACTTATTACATATAGTGATAGCACTAGCGTACACTATTGTATGAAGATCTAAAAAACTAATATCGTCAAATATTATTTTTGGTAAAATTAAATTATTTAATTCAGAAATTAATTTAGATAATTTCTTTGACGTATGCAATTTTGGTCTAACTGTGGGCTCTATATCTATATATCTATTTATATTATTTTGAAGCAAGTTAGCTAATTCTATTACATTATCATCTAGTAAGTTTAAATTTGCAATATTGATTTCCCTAAGATTATGAATAATGTCTAAGTTATTTGAATCTACTCTAATATCATTGGATTCTTCTACTAGAATATTAGCTAAACTATCTTCATTCAATGCATCTAATATAACATTACTACTCGTATTAATTTGATCTAAATTATTCTCCAATTGCAATCTATCTGCTATTTCTTTTCTTATCTCATTTAATGTTACTACAGGAATTAAATTATTTTTGAAAATTGACCTTTTTTGGTCAGCTAATCTTTGTTCGTTTACTTGGGCAACCGGATAATTTTGTGAGAAAAGTAAATGTAATTTTTTCCTATACAATAACATATCTGTTTCTAGTTTAGTTACGTAAAAATATGAACGAACGATGAACATATTGACATCGTTCGTCCATTTCATACGCTGCCTAGGAATACCTGCTTTTGTTTTTTGGGGTCTCAGATTATCAATGTTCATCTGTATAGATGACATAATAAACCCATTTTCATTTCCGTTGGTTGAAAATGACATTGTGTCACCTTTCAAAACAACTTGGAAATGATTTATTAATTATTATTAATTCCTACATTCCAGTAACCAAGCAACTGTCGTCGTTACCTAGTGTCAACAAATAGTTTTCAATATCTCCAAATTAAATATTTTAATGTAAACTACCCTTCAATACTACAAATCTATAATATATATTATATTGTAGAATAATGTTATCAAAATAAAATATATAATTAAATTTACCTACAAAATATATTTCAACGTAATCTCAAAATATAGTTGTTTACCTTGGTTACTGAAGTCCTCACAAAAGGAAAAATTTATTTTGTATTTATTTACCTAAATATCCTACGGTCCACTGGCAGTTTATTTATTACGTTATCTAATATACTTATTTTCAAATATTTATATGTTTTGGGATCAAAGCTAATTCTTTTCTATCTGATACAATAAAAAAATCAGAGAGCTAAAATACAAGCAAACGTCAAGGCTTGCGTTGCTAAGCAACCTTTTTACTAATTTTTGTTATTATCATAATTATCATAATTATTATTTATTCATTATTATTAATTAATTAATTATTATTACTAAAAAAAATTTTGCAATTTAATTTAATCTGTACAACTTCTAATTTTATTTATCAACCATTACAAATGTATAATTTCAAATCTGTAAACTTCACCCGCCATAACACAGGGATATCCCTAGCATGGCGGATGAAACACCACAAAAAAACTATGCAATGTACAATATTCTTATAAATAAATAAATAAATAAAATTTATCATAATTTGGAAGGTATAACTGTTTTCATGAAATTCATAATGAATACCAACATACTTAATTTTTCTTTACTTTATCAATTATCAATATTAAACAATCAATATAAAAATACAATAAGTACATATATTATATATTTAAATACATATTAGGAATAGTCAACATTTTCAGAAGTCTTGCCAATGCAGTATTGATATGAAATCTTTAGGCAACTGTAGCGGCGAATCCTTCCTTCAGCTCCTCCACATATAATTTTCGACCTCCTTCCGGCCGGGCTGAGGGCATATCATCCGCCGGGCTGTTGTGGGGAATTCACACCCCCTCTCCCACAAATAATCTTTTAGCAACTATGAAATTCTGAAACAAAGAAGATGATACCCTTTATCTTTCACGCACTTAATGGCTGTATTAAAAGTATTTAAGTGTTTTTTCACAGGGAAGTTCGAGATTTCATTCCTGCCAGTGAAGTATAATTTTTTTTTACATTTAGTTAGAAAGATTATTCCATAATAACAATACTAGGTAGAAACCAGGTTATCCTTAAAGTTCCTGTCTTCCTGAACAGATTTTTTTAAAATGAGACTTCACTAGTAATTTATTTTTATTTTTTATTAGTTTTTATATACGTACACATGTAACTCATGAGTAATTAAACATTCAACGTTGATTAAAAAACTGTAAAAACACATACATGTATACGATATATAACCTTTACGAGAGTGCAATTACTCGTGTGTAAAGGCAAGAACAAAAAGGAGTTTTTTTTTTTTATTAAAAATAAAATAAAAAATTATAATACAAATATATGTATATGTGCATAAATAATAATGAAGTTACACATGCTCCTACTACATCACAATATAATGTTGCCTATGTCATCTTTGAGGATGCTGTGTGGAGGGTCTTTTTAGGAAAAGGAAGGAGAGGAAGTTCTGGGAAGGAAAGAAGGTATGAGGGGTGGGTAGGAATCTGGGGTCGATATATGCCAAGATTCGGACAAACCTTACCCCATGAACCCGGGCACCTCTGCCATATCACCAAATGTAGCGAACAACTTGGGTGACCCATGGCAGAGGTGTTGGTCATCCAACAAATGGGGCGGTACTCATACCCGCCTCCCAAATTGAATATAGAAAGAAACCATTCGTAGAAGCATGCACTCACTTGAAAAAATAAATGGTTACTTACTTTTGTGTCAAGAGTAAAGCGGTGATAGATTCCACTTAGTAATGTCTCATTCATGTCTCCGGCAACCACCTCAATCCTGATCCAGTCATCCTTTCCATATCTCACATCAAAGTAGACTGATCCATCCAAGACAAAATTGATCTCTTCATCCGTGTGCAAATGTTCTTTGAAGAATGACTTCTCCTCGTAATTTGGCAGACACTCCTTGGAGCAAGTTATATGATCCTCATATGTATACCCACGATCACTCTTATCTTTTATCAAGAACTCCATCAGTTTTGTAAGTATCGCAGTTGATCTGTGGAAAAAATATGGTTACAGCTTAAAATTGGAAAAGAATAATGTTAATAGGTATTATATTTTATGTACAAATTAATAAAGCTATTGTATTACCTTGAAATATTCAAGACCTGTCTGTAAACTTCATCAAGGTTTAGGAATTCAGGAGGGTTCCTCTGGTGATCCAACCGCTGGGAGTTTACAAAACTATCCGTCAACCAAGCGCGCACCATTTTTGCTTTTTATTATAACTCAATTGCCTCATTTGATCAAGTTTTAGAGCAAGACATTATGATAATGGTCCAAAAAACCAACGATTTACGATATAAAGACAACAAACTGCGCACAGAAACTGCAAATTATGGTGTTGTTTAATGCTGTCACAATATTTTGATTTTGACAGTGATGACATTTTTAAAAGGTGTTGCCATTTTTTGACGGTTTACCGTCTCAAAATATTATAACTTTTTCTCCAACGGCAACTAGCTGCATGATGAAAAAATGAACGAAAATTCGGCACTACCAACCACCGGTGGTTGGTAGTGCCGAATTTCGTAGTTTTTTCATCCCGAAGGCATAGACAAACTATGAATATCATAGAATTACTCAACCACCAATGGTTGCCACGTTGGTAGTGATGATTTTTCGTACTGTTTGGTATTTATATTTCGGCGGTATTTTTGAAATCTGATTCGTATTGTACTAACTTGTAACGCAATCTAAAATTATTCAAGGCAATAAAAAATGTTAATCATTGCCGTATATTGTCCAATAACTTGTTCAAACTTTTTACATGATGTCAAGATAAATTACTTACAATCCAACATAAACAAATGTCACATATGAGGTTTTGCTGAATAATGAATCCATTTTCATTATTCCATTAGTAATATTTCGTTTATTAGAGGAATGAGAGAGCACTGGACGTTTTAGAAAGGAAAATTTTGAGGCGTATCTTCGGACTTGGTTTAGAAAATGGATTTTGGCGCAGACGTTACAACAATGAGCTATATACTCTGTGGACCTAAACGTCTCAAAATTTATAAAACTAGGAAGACTTTGGTGGCTGGGTCATATGGAGAGAATGACCAAGCATCAAGCACCAAAGTCCCTGCTGAACTCTAGACCGATAAGGCGAAGGAGCCTGGGAAGACCAAGATTAAGATGGAGCGACAATGTCCTCAAAGATATATCTACCTTAGAGATTCTAAACTGGAGAGAGCTGGCACAAAACCGAGATGAGTGGAGGAAGACTCTTGAGGATGCCAAGACCCACCACGGGTTGTAGAGTCAAGAATGATGATGATGAATATTTCGATAGTTTCTGTATTGGAAATTAATGAGTTGGGCGTACGGTTTTATTTCAAAAATAGTTCAGATATACATTCAGTTCAACAATATTACAATACAAGCTGGCTTCTTTACGTTTTTGTAATCGAATACAGCTGATTTATATAGAGAAATTGTTTAACTCTGGATGTGCAAAAGAGCGTTGATAAAATATGATTAAAAGGCTGATAATTTTTTTTAAATTCTGTCAATCTTTCTCGTTATTTATATTTGTACGTATCTGCTGTAATGTAATGTATCTTTTCATACTTGATATACTGTTATTATACTTACATACTGTAAATGTGGAATTCCGTGTAAAAGCGTGATAGGGTGTTAATAAATTAATAAGTTTAATGATATATTACATTGATGGGAATAACCTTCAAATGTTATAAAGAGATTTTTTCTTATAATTTTGTTTTTATAAGTTTTAGATATAAAGATAAAGCACATTTTAAAGTTCCCTTGAGGTGATAAATGGCCCTATGGAATTTTATTTGTAATGTAAATAAATAAAAGAAAAAGTGTGTAATCAACCAGGCTATAATAATTAGCAAATTTGTAAAGATGCATAAATGTACAAAAGTAATATTTTGGTAGAAAGCAGTCACTTTGTGGTTTGACATATTAATTAAAGGAAAACAATCACTTTGTTTGTAACCACGATTTATTGATTTAATTTTTATTTACCGACCGGTTTCGCTTAATACAAGCATCTTCAGGGTATAAATTAAATCAGTTTTAATTTATACCCTGAAGATGCTTATATTAAGCGAAACCGGTCGGTAAATAAAAATTAAATCAATAAATCGTGGTTACAAACAAAGTGATTGTTTTCCTTTAACAAAAGTAATAACTTATTACGCTGCTGTGTTTGGCCGCAGCTGGTCTAGGATTATGTTATATGGCATCTGATAATCTACATTCCACCTGATTCCTAAAAAAAGATTACAAATTACAAACATTATAATGTTATGTGTATAAACCATAGTTGAAGAGGGCCTTAATAGGCTGAAACCGTTTACAGTCAGAAATAAATTAAGTGGAAAAAATTTTTAAATTGTTTTAATATAATATTATTGTGATAATAGTATGCAATTTAAGAATTCAATTTAAAATACCAGAATATGTACATATGTTGCTGTGTGGCTGCCTGGCTGCAGCTGGTTTAGGATTGTGATGGTCCATTGCAACCTATTGGTGATGGCTTAATGGCCTATGTTCCACTGAATCCTGAAAAAAATATGAAAAGTGTTGGCATGAATAAGAACGTTGTATCTAGTACACCCCAGAGTAACTAACCATCACCGTTTTGCCGAGAGGCAGAGAGGATGGACCGCCAAACAACTCGGTCTTGAAACACACTCCTTGCTTCACGGTAGTGCCATGTCTTCCTCGGGCATCCCCGACCTCTTCTACCATTCACATTTGCGCCATATATTCTTCTTAAACTCCTTACCTCGTTCATCGTTCATTCGCACTACATGCTATAATAATTATATATACTATACTATACTATACTTATAATCTTACTCATAATATTACAATAAAAACACATAAATTTGTTTAAGACCACTTTTATTTTTATCATAATATTACACTTACAGCAGCCTTGCATTCTTTGCGGATCTCCACGTTTCTTACACAATCATACATGGTTTTTACACACATTCGCAGGAATCTCATTTTTACAGCGTTCAGTCTACTTGCATCCTTCCTCTGCCAGTTCCATGCCTCTGCCAGGTACAGGTAATCTCCTCAGGGCAGGTACCAGCACTCCATTGTGGACTGCCAGCTTCGCTTCTTTGGAATTGTTTGTTAGCGCCAACGGTGTTCAGTCCTCCATTAATGGAGTTACCTGCATTTACCCATCTCCCGTAAACAAACTTCCCAGATGCACAAACTCATCCACCTACTATATTAAACACTGTTTTTTTACTCTCTCTTTCAAACACCATCACTTCAGACTTACATTCATCATTATTATTATCATTAACTCATTCTTCATACATGTTTGTTCATCCTAGACACGAGAGACTGTAGATCTTCCATACAAATCAGCAAGGCATCATCAGCATACGACGGGCAACATACTTTCAGATTACTCAATTAGAGTAGATCGTGACAATACTGTTTAACCAACTCAGCCCAAAGTAGATTGTGATAATATTGTTGAAATGCATGTAATTAATTTCATTAAATATATAATAATAATTTAAATTACCATTATTTTCCCAGATAATCTCACTATCAGCGTAAATCAAGCACTGCGAATTTGCCTGAATTTCCATTTCTATGTTGGAGGTAGTCGCCCTAAATTATATAGGTTTGAAGTAGAAGTTGGTAGCAGGTGTGACCACAGCCTCCTAAAAACAATAAAGATTTATGAAACAGTTTTTAAATTATGTAATTAAGTTCATACCTAGAATGTATTTCCAACATAATTGTTTATACGCAGTTAAAAGTGAGAATAGATGTTTAGGTACTGGTTTGTCTTCTAAATTTCTATTATAATTAATAAATATTGCACTCGAAATTAAAATATTTAATATTTTCACTCACGTTTGACGTGGAAGCTCTTGAATATTTTCTTTCAATGTTCTGTTGTGCAAACAGACCACAAATATTACATTTTTTCGTCACTTGAGCTGCGCATTGTATTTCCGATGTTATTTGAGCACTGTACAAATTTTTCATTGTCTGAGAACTGACGTGTCTCAAGTCTATTGCCTCAATTCAGCATGCATTCATCCATTCATCATTATGAGGGTTCAAATGCAAACGAACAACAACTGACAACATAAATAAACCAATTCCTCCCAATGGTTCGCGATATAAAATCCTCGTGACAGGTGACAGGTGACAGCTGATAATGTGTGTTGTTTGCAGTGATGCCAACTGTAATATTGATGAAAATAGAGATCGTGTATTGCGAAAAATTTGGTCCCTGGTCTCGGTAAGTACGGGAATCGGGCTGAAAAAAGATGTCGTGGCATACGCCCATTATCGTGTAGACAGTAACTTAGTCAACCAAATCAAGTTATACGCCAGGCCAAAATCTACCAGAAACCTAAACACATTCTGGACTGAAATCTTTACTAATAATACTGGATACTTTAATCCTATGTCCAGAATATGTCGATCATACAATGATCTTGTCAAGATACACACTTTTATAGATATTTTTCTAAACAATGTAACATGTTTCAAAAAATATCTCCACGATTTGTGCACCTAAAAAAAAAAAAAAAAATAATAATAATTTATTTGTTGTTTTATTACATCTCAGGAAATACTTCATAAATATTGTATACTTATAATGTATTTAGTTTTTTTTGTTTTTAAAGTTATGTATAAATAATACTTGCATTGTTTTTCATGTGTTTGCTTCTGTAAATATTCAAATGTGATTACTGCAGACACATTAGTCTAGGGATATTTATATTTGTATTTTAATTTATTATATTTAACCCACAAAAATGTTTATAAATATCCTCTTTGTGTCTCAAATAAATAAATAAATTATGAAACTATTTCATATTTTCCAACAATTGTGGTCAGGTACTGTGTTACCTTTAAGTTATGGTTGTTTATGGTCTGTTTGAACAGCCATACACACCGGCGGTGAAGGTAGTTTTGTTTTTTCGAGAAAACGAGAGGTCTCTTCCCGTTTGAGCCCGGCAGGGGCGACCGGACTCAAACGGGACGGCAGTGCTATTTTGAGGAGAATCAAATATTCAAATATTAAGCGGTAATTATTTTGGAGCGTAACGATCGTTACTTTAACGGATTCAAATGACAAAATAAAGTTCGTGATCGGTTCGCGGGTAAATTACGGAGGATGCGAGAAGCAAGTCCGGAGTTGTAATAAGAAACGCGAGACGGTGTAATCCGAAAGGTGAAATTAGATTCCGAAGAATCGATGCGAGAGAACGTGGATCCGCGCTCGTTCCGAACCTGTTGGTGGACATATTTGACGACAATCGTCGATATTATCGATCGGAGGTTATATTTGGGAGATTTACCGCGGGGCCGTTCAAGTATTACGTAACGCACTTGGGGGGGGAGGGGGGGTCTGGTGAAACGTTACGGCGCGTTACGGGGGGGGGGGGGGGGGGGGTTCGAAGGACGCGTTACGTAACATGTTTTTCTTTATTTAAATAAAAAAACTAAGGAATTGAAATCTTCCAAGTTGGCAAGCCTTTTAGTTTATGTTGTACGGGGAATTCCTCGACTGTATTGTGCTTCATTTTCATTTTATTTTCGTTGTCAGTATTCGTTAGTGTTTTAAACACGAAATATGCATAAACACAATTTGCTGTAGTCAGTGTTGTTAATGTGAGTTTTTAGCAATTATAATGTCCTCCAAACCGGGAGATTTACATCATCAGCTTTTATTGGCCTATAAAGGCTCTCATGCTGACTTGCCAGCGCAGCGCAACCGAAAAATGCCAACCAAATTTGGAAGACAGCAAAAGAAAAATTAAAAAAAAAAAAATATATGCAACATATTATGAATGATGTTACACGAGAGTTTTTAGTAAGAACAACAAGTTAGTTTACTGTTAAAATTTAATAATATTACCTTAAGCTAGGTTTCGTAGTAAATGCATAGTTACACTCAGAACATGAAAAAGGTTTTCTTCACTTTGAATCGTTCTGTGGATTTTTTAATCTCCCTTTCGAGAACTTGAAAAACCACGCTGGGACAAAAAAATAGTTTTGTCTGCTGAAGGTAAACATGTGATTTTTCGTGCCTCTTTGTAGAACACGAATAGTTGCAGTAGAAACATGTAAGTGGTTTTGTAGCACTGTGAGTCAGCAAATGATTTCTAAGAAGTTCCTTTGTACAACATGAATAATTGCAGTCGGGACACGAAAAAGGTTTTGGTCCAGTGTGGGTAAACATGTGAATTTTTAGATACCGTTTTGTAGCGCCTGAATAGTCGCACTCGGGACAAGTAAAAGGTTTTTCATCACTGTGAATTAGCAAGTGCCGTTTTAGTTTTTTTTCGAGAAGAAGAATAGTTGCAGCCAGGGCATGAAATGGGTTTTTCACCACTGTGAGTAAACTTGTGAATTTTTTATTTCTCTGAGTAGTTACAGTCGGAACATGAAAAATGCTTTTCTCCACAATGAGTAGGGTCAGCAAAAGAATTCTTGGATATCCCTTTTAAGAACACAAATAGTTGCAGTCAGGAGATGTAAAAGGTTTTCTCTTCTGTATATCTCACGGTGGATTTATAAATTGTCCTTTTGAGAACTTGTATAACTGCATTCTGGACAGGAAAATGGTTTTTGTCCACTGTGCGTTAACATGTGATTTTTGGTGACTCTTTGTAGAACATGAATAGTGCAGTAGAAACATGTAAAAGGTTTTGTATCACTTTGAGTAAGCAAATGATTTCTAAGAAGTTCCTTTGCACTACATGAATAATTGCAGTCGGGGCATGAAAAAGGTTTTTGTCCAATGTGGTTCAACACGTGAACTTTTGGATCCCGTTGTGTAGCGCATGAATATTCGCAATCGGGACAAGAAAAAGGTTTTTCGTCACTGTGAGTTAGCAAGTGCCGTTTTCGTTATTTTTTTTCGAGAAGTAGAATAGTTGCAGTCAGGACATGAAATGGATTTTTCTCCACTGTCGGTAAACATGGGTAATTTTTAGATTTCTCTTCGTAGTACATGAATAGTTGCAGTCGGAACATGAAAACGGTTTTTCTACACCGTGAGTCAGCAAGTGACTTCTTAGATATCTCTTTAGAGGACACGAATAGTTGCAGTCAGGACATGAAAATGGTTTTTTTCTTCTGTGAATCATACTGTTGATTTTTAAATCTTCCCTTTGAGAACTTGCATAACTGCATTCGGGACGTGGAAAAGGTTTAACTCCACTATGAGTCAGCTTGTGCATCATAGTGGAGTAAAGTGTTGCTCCACAGGAAAAACTTAGGGAAATTACTTTCCTCAGGGCCTCCTTACTAAAGCTAATGTAAAAGAAAGTATGTGTTGTAAAACCACGTAGGTTTATTCTAGGTCAGATAGTGTTAAATTGTGGAGATCTGGAAGGAATACAAGGCCGATAAAAATAATAATATTCTCAATTTTTTCAAAATGACAATATGAATATATAAAATGTATCGCGAGTTAGAAATCTCTTGTTTTATTTATTACCGCAAACGAGAGAAAATCAAGAAAAAGGGTATTTAAGCGACATTTCAGTACGTTGCGCAACTTAATTGTGACTTTCAGGTAAAAATTGTTACTTGGGTGTTACGTAACGCTTAGGGGGGGGGGGGGGGGGGTTGAACAGGAAAACGTTACGGTGCGTTACAGGGGGGGGAGGGGGGGTCAAAAATCTTCAAAAATTGCGTTACGTAATACTTGAACGCTCCCCGCGCTATTCAAACTCTGCCAAGCACGCGGTTGCGCGTAATGAATGTCGCCCTTGCTGACGAGTACCTGATTGCCGGGATCAACTGGCCGAGTCCTAGATGACCCGGACGCACGTGACTGAACGAGATTCGGAGCTGGCTGGCAGGGCCGGATCTACGAAATCTGGCGCCCTGTGCAGTAGGTACCGATGGCGCCCCCCCCCCCCTACATTTTTATTTTGATTAAAAATTCGTGCACCCAATTTTTTTTTTTTTTTTTTTTACACTAATTTATCAAATAAAATCAAGACATATAAAGGGTGTAACTTTTCCAAGTGACCTGGCGGTAGCTCTCACACTCGTTTTTTTTTTAAAGAGAATATCACCAGGAGCCCTATACTCTCTGAATCTATTGGGTAAACATAAAATTATGGTGCTATTTAAATTATTTTAGGAAAAACTCTTTTTGCAAGTTATGCTTTAAAATAATACAAGGAATTGTTTGTTTGTGCCCGTACCATGATTTAAAATATAGGTTACGAGACAATGCGGGTGGTTCTGAACTAGGTTCATTAGACATTCTTGAGATTTACTGCGTTTATGTATATACCCAACGCGAATATTAGAAAAAGCAAATACAAATACGTTCTCGTGGCAACGTACAACACAAGAATAGCATCTACAGCTTCTGACTAGCAATAGGCAGTCCCGACGAGAGACCGTGAGCAGTGATAATAAGAATATAACCTCAAATTTGTACCTTGCATTTCCCCTGTGTTGAGCGAACAAACACCATACAAACACTAAATACTGACGTATGGCGTATGGTATCAACGGCTTACGAACAAAAATACCGCGCTGTGATTGGTTATTTAATTTGGATCGCACCCATTCGTCGTAAAAGACGGTAAAAGATATATGAAAAAATAGATCTTACGTTTAAACTAAAAATATGGAATTTGTAAAAAAATTCTGTAACTGACTATAAATTCGTAAGCCGTTGATACCAACCTGATGCGTGCGCATTCTGTTTCTTTGGAAAGTGTTGCTAGAGCGAATTAATTATTTCGTACTATGGGTAATTTTTAAACGATTCAGGGAATATTATAACTAAATTTTAATACAATATTTATTTTCTCACGGCGCCCCTTCGGAGTTGGCGCCAGGTTTTTGCACGTTTTTGAATGTATGGCAGATCCGGCGCTGCTGGCTGGCTTGCCGCTCCGAGCTGATGAAACCGAGCATCCGTAGAGGAAGGCGTTCCCGAGCTTCCGCGTTTTAGAGTAGATAGTATAGTTTACAATTCGGTCTGGGGGGTAAGTCATTCCAACATCTAACTGTATCTATTATCATCAAATAGAAGTCTATATGATTGTGAACCACTCTTTTATTCAAAAATACAACCCATCCACCTGTAATTGCGGGTTATATCTTATGCCCATCTCTGAGAAGGGGTTCTCATGTCATTCCGCAGGGTACAGCATACGTTTAATACATCTGGAACAGGCAAATGTTTGGCGTCCGAGTCTCGTTTGGAGACAAAGCTGGACACTGCGAGGTAGGTATCTGTATTACACCTGAACAATTTGGCACCCTACTGCCCTACACACAATTCAATATAACAAATTGAAGATGGATTGCATGCATTCCGCAGCATCCGCATTTATAAAGATAACACCCTTTGCAAATTATTATCGATTTCGTTGGAATCCGGAAGGCCTTCTATTTGTTCCTGGATCGCTTTGAAATCATCAATTATTTTTTCAATTCTAGCATAGCGAATTTTAATTTCGTTAACTGATATTGCGTTTAATGAATCCGCAAATCTCGTGAGTTTACCTTTCAACACTCCTCGTTTGTTAATCAACGATTTTAAATTCTCCATTTTTATTACGTATTTGACAATAATTCAACACTAAAAATGCTAAAAATGTTCCTTCAAAAATACTTTCTCTGCAATAATCGCATAAAAAACAGTAACAACCAATTCAAGCTATAAACAATGACAGAATCTTACAATAATCATCTTCTAAACCAGGGGTGGGGAACCTGCGGCCCGCGGGCCGCATGCGGCCCGCGAGGCCTTTTGGTGCGGCCCGCGGGCACTTTTGGTGCGGCCTGCTGAAAGAACCACAAAAAATTTCACAGAACGGAATGGTTTTTTCACGGTGTTTCAGATGCATTTTTAATAGGTTATCACAAAATCGTTACTAGCAAGCAAGTAGTTAAGATACAAATAAAAAGGTGATTAAACCCCCCATTTCACTTTTATTTTAATTTGTTCTTGTGAAGCGATAGTGAAATTCCATTGGAACTTTTATTTTTCTTGTACGGGACAGTCCCGATATTTCAGGATTGATGGAAACTCTATTCGCAACTCTATTCGGAATTCTCAAGCAGTCTGTCATAAACATTATTTTCTAGTCATCGTTGCGGAAGTAAAGTGGATAGTAAATCAATAAAATCCTATTAATGACAACTACGAAGAAAAGAAAAGTTGAAGCTGAATGAAACGTGAAATCATTTGAAACTAAATTAAGGCTGTGAAAAGTAACTCGAAATGAATAACACGACGTATTTTCCGACACTGCAAGGACAAAAACCTTCTGCATTGTTTGAATACGCTGATGAGTGCGCTAAATTAAGTGAGGCATTTAATAAACGATTTAAGGACGTGAAAAGAGAGTAAACGAATTTGAACATATTTAATACGAACGATTTGAACATATTTAATATTCAACGTCGAACCATCGAATGTGCCTGATAATCTGCAGCACAACATTATTCAATTACAAAGCGATAGATATAATAATCTCACCAAATAACGTCACTGGTTATATTAAGTCAAGCATGTCCCTTAACATTTTGTATATAATACAAACAATAATGCCATGATAATTGCCACACTTCTGGCGTAAAAAAATCATTACATTGTAATTAGTACAATAAATATAAAATTATATTGCAGACAATAAATATGCTACAGAATGTAGAAAAACTATTCACGTAATCAGAGTACAATTTAATATTATCTGGTTGACTAGTGGACTCCTATGCAGATTCATTCTAAAGGTAAAACCAATCTTGTGTTCACAATGCAATTTCCTGTTGTGGATTCATCTGCTAACGTATTTCGGAGGTAAAACCATTTTAGTGTTCTAAGTGCAGTATTAATTAAAGCAAAACACAATGAGAAAATTCTACGTGTGGTTTCTTCTGCTTACGCATTTCGTAGAAACCCGTTCTCGTTTTTGAAGTGCATTTATAAAATTCTAGTTGCTTTAAAATGGCTACACTCTGTATTTTTAAGTCTCCGCGCACAGATTCACCCCATAACTGAAACCAGTTCTGCGTTTAGAATGCAATGAAAAAATTCCACGTGGGGTTTCATTTTTTAACGCGTTCCTCGTGTTAGAAGTGCATTTATAAAATTCTAGTTGCATACTTCGTGCTGCCAAAATTGGTGGAAAGTCATTTTTATGTTCTGAGTGGAGTTTTAATTCCCTGCGTAAAAACTCACTTTATAATTAAAACCAGTTCTGTGTTAAGAATGCAACGAAAAAATTCCAGGGTTCCTAGCATGGTCAATCGATATAGGTTTTATCGAAAATGTCGGTAACTTGTCATCGCTCCCGAGCTTGACTGCAGGCCGCTAACGAACAAATAACAGTTCACGTGAAATAAATTAAAAACTCTTCGTCGTTATGAACTGTTGTTTGTTCGTTAGCGGCCTGCAGTCGTGCTCGGGAGCGATGTCAAGTTACCGACATTTTCGATAAAACCTATATCGATCGACCATGCTAGGTACCCAGGTGAGGTTTTATTTCGCTAACGCGTTTCGTAAGAAACCATTCTCGTGTGTGGAGTGCAGTTATAAATTTGTAGTTGCATATGCATATGTGCTGCCAGTATTGGAGGAAAGCAATTTCACGTTCTGAGTGTAGTTTTAATTCCCCGCGAACAGATTCATCCTGTAATTAAAACCAGTTCTGTGTTAAGAATGAATTGAAAACACATCAGGTGTGATTAAATTTACTGACGCATTTCTTATGTTGAAACTGCATTTATAAAATTCTAGTTTCGTTATGTATGCTGCCAGAATTAGAGGAAAGCCATTTTTTAATGTTCTGAGTGTAGTTTTAATTCTACGCATGCAAATTTAATCTAAATTGAAACTAGTTCCGTGTTTCTCGTGTTCAAAGTGCAGTTATAAAATTCTGGTTGCAGACTATGGGCGGAGTTATTAAAGAGTGTTGGCAGTTACGTAACTGCTTTTTTAAATAGTTTTAGTAAAACCAGTTCTTTGATTCGAATGTGACTCCCCCCCCCCCCCCTGAGACGGAAATCTGAGTGCGGCCCGCGGGTCAAAGTATGAACATCCAAATGGCCCGCGACGCTAAAAAGGTTCCCCACCCCTGTTCTAAACAATTAACCTAAAATAACATTTGCATTTCACACTGCGGTTAGTTAAATTTTTGTTTTTAAATTAGAACATCGACACAAAAAATAGCGCTTGTTTGAATATAAT
Organism: Limnephilus marmoratus; assembly: GCA_917880885.1. Classification (NCBI taxonomy): domain Eukaryota; kingdom Metazoa; phylum Arthropoda; class Insecta; order Trichoptera; family Limnephilidae; genus Limnephilus; species Limnephilus marmoratus. The sequence continues at coordinate 52,115,555 of OU862907.1, read as the reverse complement.
TTCACGGAATATACTCGAATGGGCAGGGATACTTATCATTTTGAGGTTGAATTTTCATGTTTTTCATGTTTTCATCTTTCTGTTTTTTAAATAGGTCGCTGGTTCATCGTATTTTTGGCTCCTCTGATGCCTTCATCCGCTCGTAAGGGCCATGGTAGAGAATGGTTTTTTGTGGTAGAAAGACTTCAATGAAAAACAGCTTCCTTCAATGGCGGAATTCTTCTAGTTTATTCACTTTATAAAAGCACATATTACAATAACTTTTTCCCGAACCGACAAGCAGTGATATTGTGGTCATCAGACCATTTGCTAGTTAAATCTAGCTGTGTTTCAAGATATCAGAAACATAAGAGAGAGCTCCATTACTTCATAGCCATATTATTTTATAACAAAATTCCTAACACAAAACAAAACAACAAAACAAAAATGCTACGCTAGCTGTCAGTAACCTTCGCTTTTTAGACAAAGAAAGAATAACGTATTTTAAATATGTAAGTATATAAAATGTGAACGGAAGTGTACATAAATCGATGAAAATTCTAGAAGACTTATAATCAAAATTATCATTAAGGTGATAAAAAATTGTAATGGATTTGATAAAAAAAAATCATATTCATCCGGTGAGAGTTCTAATGAACTGACGAAATTAAAATCTAATGTACTTAAGAAACAAAATATGAAGAATTTAATAAAAAATAAAATAATGTAACGCACTTCAACTAAAATCTAATGAAAATAATAAATTAAAGTTCTTGGTATTGTTAAATTTAAAAGCCCTAAAATCAAGTCTAAATAAATAAATTAAAATCATGAATAAATACGATTTTTTATTTTTCTTGTGTAAAAATAATAATCTAAAATACAATAATTCTAATCGAAAATCCAAATACACTTCATAATAATTCAAATGATAAAAGTCCAATGGATTTAACGAATTCAAATCTGTTCAACGTTACATATTTCAAATGTGAGAGATTCGCGATGTAAGACATTTTTTATGAAAATAGTAATCAACTCTTACTTGGCAGGTGTGGCTAGCCTCAGCAGTGCTATGTCGTGATACTTGCTAGGAGACATGTACTCTGGGTGGACGATGATGGATTGTATCTGGATGTCCTGTAATTCCGTATCGTCCTTGGTAAAGTCCAATTCACCGAGGCGGATAATTTCTGGTCTACCACTGGAAAAAATAAAAACAAATCCTGCTTAGTTATATTAGAATGCCTAAATTACGATAACCTACTTCGTTCATTAAATTTAATAAAATTATCGGATCGTAGAATCATTTTCGATTTAACCTGTTTGTATAAAATCATTAATTCAATGTTTGACACCCCTGATTTATTATACGTAATCTCCTTTCATACTCCAGGCAGGTCAGTCACAAGACAGTACCTACCATATTATTGTGGCAATTCTAAGTCAACATGCCACTATTATACTCCTATGCGACAGATTCAACAGCGTGGAAACAAATACTCCGATGTTGTTGATATATTTAATACATCAATTTTAATATATAAGCATACCTTATTGAAGTTTTTTTCATCAAGTAGGGGAATGTGTTGATGAAACTGTTTGAATTGACTAGCATATTGGTGGTGGTTTGTCGGCTGAAGGAGAGAAGCTATTTTTGTATTTTTTTTTGTTTTTATATTTTGTGCCTGCATCCTGTGCGGATCAAATCAAATACTATTTTTATAGTATTTTTTGTTTTTGTTTTTATATTTTGTGCCTGCATACTATGTGGATCAAATTCAATAGTATTTTTGCTTTATATTTGTTTATGTGCAAGTGTTTCAATAGTCATTTCCTGCACTATTTACTAGTATAATTTCGTTAATATTGTTAAGTGTATATATGTATGTAAAAGCATAGATGGGCGTAAATAAATAAATAAATAATAACTCTAAATGTGTTCATATGCGTGACGGCTAAAAATTTTCCACTCGGTAGGCTAAGACTTCCGGAAAAAAAACTAGAAGGGTTGTGCGAAGAGAGGTTGAGGCTGCATTGGCTACTGAAATAACCCGGGACAGGGATGCAAATTATTGTATAAAAAGACACATTTAAAATTATGTTGCGTGAAAAGTCACCTCACTAGTCCGGCGTTCCTGGAAAAAGTGCAGTGTGCTGCAGTAAGCACATAGAACTCGCTCACCAGAGAACCACCGCAGAGCCAAGAGAAGCCAGCATTGTCCGTTAGTCGCCAGCCCAATGCTACCTATAAATACTCAAAATATCATAACATAAGAAGATAGAGTAGATGAGAGAATAAGAAGAAAATAATTAGATGAGAAGATAAGAAGGTAATCAGGTAAAAACATGAGAAGATAAGATGATGAAGAGAAAGCAAGATGATAAGGAAGATCGGAAGATTATAATGTGATGTGATAAGAATACAAGAAGATAAGAAGATAAGTATTTAAGAATATAAGAAGGTAAGAAGATAAGAATTTAAGAAGATTAGAAGATAAAATGATAAATGGATATGAGGATAAAAAGATTAAATATAAGCAATTATTAAAATGTGTTGTTTAATATAAGATGATAAAATAAGAGACGTAAGAAAATAAGAAGATAAGACGATAAAAAGATAAGAGGATAAACAGGAAAATAAGAAGATGAATACATTTGTAGATTAAGTATTAAGAGTTTTGAGAATGTTTACCATGTGGGGGAATTCTCCTGGATATGTGACTGTGTTGCCCCCTATAACACCGACTATAGGTGTATCTGGTTCCGGACAAAACATTGCTGAATGCTCCAAGCACTCTGAAAACAAAATTTACGAGTTATTTATTTTTGGTTCGGCTGTCCTCGATTTTAATAATACAATATTTTATTTTTATATTGTTAAAAAAATTTCATTATTAAAGTTCTATTATAATTTATTAATAACAATATTTTTACTTACTTTGTTGGCTAATCCTAACGCGGTTTTCGCTTCCAAGAGAACTGACGATTCGATCCATTGTTCCTGGTTTCTTAACATCATCATCATCAGTACAGCAGAATATCAGTTCATCCGCTGTGGAAACCAAACAAGTGTTAATAATGCTAATACATGTAGTAATATGGTCAGTGGGGATCAAAAGAAAATGGGATATTGGAGGGAATAATATAGATGTGGTTATGAATGGAAGAATAACATGTTATGAGATATAGGCAAGGTATTTTAGTTGATTTCAATCCCGGCTTGGTAGGTCTCGGCTTAGCGCGGCTAGAAACATAATCCATACATAGTTCTTTGAGTTGGTAGCCTGGATATCAGAAATATTGTTATTGTTAATGATTTTTATAGAGGAACATGTTTCTTTATTCTTTGCAGAATCAAAAAGTGAGTGGTATATAGATTATCTCTAAATATTTAATTATCTTTAAAGTATTTAAATTTTAAAATTTAGTAAGATAATCATACTTATTCAAAAAATGAGATTGGATATTTATGCTGTCTTGGTAAATTTTTTTAATAGTATTATGGGTCAAAGTTAAAAACATCAACTTATGAATCGGAAAAAGGGCTTTTACTTTCTAAATGTCAACACTGTAGTTTTATTTTTGACTGTGATGGTAATTTGGGGTTGCATAATAAAGATTAGAATCTTTGAATATGGAATTTTGTGAAAGTGGCACTCTGAAAACTAATCTGATTCGATATTCACCAGTGCCATTATTTCGAAAATTAACGAGATTTTACATAAGTCACATTATGATACACCATAGGCGGATTTAGGGGGGGGGGCGGGGGGCACGGGGGCACGTGCCCCCCCCAGACGGTATTTTTGTGTACTGTGGAGATTCCATCACAGTACATACTTAGAAGCAGAAACTGTCTTTATTAAACATTTAATTTTTTTATTGTTTTGACACTTTCATAAATCTTCCTATATATACTTGAACTTGTAACCATCCGCCCCTTGTGCCCCCCCCCTCCAGAAAAAAATCCTGAATTGTTGATTTTTTGCCCGTCCGCCCCTTATGGCCCACCCCAGAAACAAATCCTGGATCCGCCCTTGCCTGGGACCGAAGTAATATACAACAAAATTCCTTCACAACTAAAACTATGTGAAGTGTCATCCTTCGGCCCAAAAATAACAAAATGGTTACTTACTAAATTTGGGCAGGACGGAGTCTATCTTTTTTTTATTGGCAATGCTTATAAAAATACATATAAAGTTACATCAGTTACATAGTTACATAAGGTTAACAAAAAAATAAAAAATTGCTTTTCCTCACCATAAAGAGACAATGCTCTTGTGTTTGGTGAGCTAGTTCTGGCTCAATTAGTAAATTAAAACATCGTTTAATAATAAAAATGGCTATTGTATATAATAAGTAGGTTAAAAAATCATGTATAAATTTAAAAATAAAAATCCTGAAGAGTTTAAAAAATCATAATATAAATTTTAAAAAAATCATTATAAATGAAAGAATCATGTAAGTTAGTAACAAAAATTTTTGTAATAAGTAAGTCTTGTAAAGGATACTTAAGAAAGAACGTAAGATTTATACAACAGTAGACTCAGAGATATAGAAACTAAGAAATGAAAGAAAAACAAGGAATGAATGATTTATAATTTAATATTCTAATTTTAATGGGAGGTTGTTATAATAGATTATGCCTAGATAAAGATAGGAATTTTGAATGTGCTTAGTATTAAATTTAGGGATTTTAATAGTTTTCTGGTATCTTGCTGATGTATTGAATTGGAAGTTACGAGTATTTAACTGTATTTCTTTGTAAATTTGAAGTATTGAATATTTTTTTATAGATTTTGTCTATTGTAGGCACATTGAATATTGAAAAATGATTTTCAGTTGGAAATGTAGACGGTTTTCTCAAGATTACATTAATTATCAACCTTTGAACTATTTTGAGGGGATTTAAAATATTGTCATATGTTCCTCATTACTTCCTTTCTTTTCCTGTTTCTGTTCTTTTTCTTTTACTGTTTTTCTTGTACTTATAGTGTTTTCCTTGTATCAAAAAATAACAAAATGGTCACAAGATTTAGGCAGGGGAAGTCAGAAATACTTAAAAAAAAACGCTTTAGATTTTTTTTGTTTCTTAATTTTATTTTCTTTCCTTCTCTTTTTTTATTGTATACTCACTTCGAAAACACTGTTTCATGTATATTCAATGCTTGATTCTAGAACCTAGTCTACTTTTATTTTTACGCACCAGATTTAAATGTCCGGTTTAAATTTTCCCCCCCCAAAAAAAAAAAAAAAAAAAAAAAAAAAAAAAAAAAAAAAAAAAAAAAAAAAAAAAAAAAAAAAAAAGAAGGAAAAACTAAACCCTTTCATACACTTCCCCAAATGATCATCTAGTGAATCCACGTTATGCAATTGCACTATATAAGTATTATAAATACAAAACAATACAAGAACAACATGTCAACCCACTAGAGACCAAATGGGAATATAATTCACCGACTCCAGATATTTTCATATCAGAGGGTTCGGCTCTGTGGCATTTCTAATTGAACCTATAAATCTTACTGATCCCTCAATATAAATATTTAAAAAATCTTTTGTAATCCTATTCTTTTATGTCTACTACTACTATCCTACTGTATTATAATTATGTACTTAAATGCCGAATTTGTGAATGTTAACTTTACTTCATAGTACATATACCAAGCTATATGAATCATCACGTAACTACCTACCTAATTTAAACGAAATTTGTCAAATAGGCCACTTGCATCACATTTTTTTAAATTTGTTTCCGTTTTAGGAAAATATTCTAAGACATTCTGTATTATTATTTTTTTTTAAATCGTATTTTTGAAACACTGGGGATTTTTTCAAAATTTCAATCCAAAAAATCAGACCATTTTTTATAAACCGGAAAGACGGGACATAATTTTATAGGTGAGAAAAAACAATAATTATAAAATCATTAAAAAAAAGAACGTTTTCCACACGAATGGCACAGGAGAATAACGAGGCATACCAAAAATATAACATCTCATAAATATTTTTTTCCTTGATCCATCTTATTGATCATAAATCATTATAATGTACAACGTCTATATTAATAAATCCAATGTAATATACTTGTACTTGTAAATTATAATAATAATAAGCATATTATAAAATTTGATTTTCATAAAATCAGCACCATAACCATTATACTTCTAAAACACGTACCGACATCTAAAATGTACGGGGTTCTCTTCACAACATCTGTCAAAAATTCAAACCAAATGATAAGTTCGCAGAGAACAAACAATAAATCTAGTGAACGAATTCAAAAATTCACCTGAAATCAAAGTGATGCCACATAAAAAAAATAAATCAGTGTGGAATTTTACAAAATTAATAGAAACATTTTCGGATACGGGACATTTTCATATAGTGACGCCACGAGCCCAAATAATGGATTTATTTATTTAAAAATAAAAAAAAACTCTACATTTCTACAAAATTTTACTATCATTTTCGTAATCTTAGTAAAAAGATCTATCCACACGATTTTTTCCAAGTCGTTATGAAATCAATGCAAGTGGCCTATTGACTGTCCTAGAGCGGGAGACCTTCCTAGTTGGACAGTCAAAGCTTCCTTAAACTGTAAATGTACTTTTATAACAAAAAAAAAATATATATATACATATATATATATTCTGATTTGTCGTGAGTTGGCCTATCAGCCCCCCAAGAGATAATAGTGACTTTTTGGATACCCTGTGCAAAGAGATTTATAAGTTATGGATTGAAAAATCTAACTTCTTCCACTTAATTTAGTGAAAACACAAAACATTTAAAAGCGATTATCTCAGCTTGAAAATTTGTGGATTGAATGGAGGCATGGCGTAATCCGATTATGTAATTCAAAATTAAAACATAAAATATTAACAACCTCTCCGCAACGTAAGCAGATATACGCGTTAAAAATACGACAGCAGTCAAGTACAATAAGTAATAAATAAGCAGTCAAGAGTCTAACTAATAAAAAAGCTTCCCAACCGTTAAATCCTGTTTTAGTTACATAGAATAAAGAATGTACAATTTTAAAATCAATTTGGTACTAATAAGTAAAACTCTCCAGCTCTATTTTTTAAATCCGCCCACATCGCATTTGACCTTCGAAAACGTTGGTGGTAAATTTTCTCCGTGTTTGAAATTAAGTACTGGTTATTTAAAAAAAATAACAATTCATTTTTTCAAGTTTTGTTAGTTCTATTCAAGTTCCGTTTTGATATCAGTATAGGCCTGATTACTTCACAAAACTGAAATAATCACAGAACTTGAAATCTTTCACAGAACGTGAAAATTAACTAAAAAATAAATTGACGCATTGTTCATTTTTTTAAACAACCCATCCAAAAGCAGGGCATTTATAAGCATTAAATTATTTTTCAAATACAAAAATCTAAAAGTTAATTTTATCTGGACACTAAAATATTTTTTTACAACATCTTCTAAGAGAAGAAATACGTGTAACCTATATTAAAAATTCCTTTGAAAATTTTGGAAATTCGATGAGAAGTTTATACAAAAGTTAAGCAACGCTCTTTGGCTGGATAAGCAACGTAGGTATTTATCTTTACAATGACATGATCTATTTTATATAACTAACTAACTAACTAGTCATCACGCCGTTTCCCCGCAGGGGTAGGCAGAGAGGACGGACCGCCAAACAACTCGGTCTTGGCACATACTTCTTCCCTGTTCACATTCATACATCGTCTCATACATGCTCTTATATTTTTCTTACTCTTGACATGGCCCGACTCAAGTATCTGATTCACTTGGTCGTGCCATGTCTTTCTCGGGCGTCTCCGACTTCTTCTACCATTCACATCTGCTTCATATATTCTCCTTACACTCCTTTCCTCGTTCATTCGCTCTACATGCCCAAACCATCGGAGCGCTCCTTTCTTGATCTTACTCATTGCGCCTTGCATTCTTTGCGGATGTCCACATTTCTCACACGATCATACATGGTTTTAAACTCATACGCCTCAGGGATCTCGTTTCTACAGCATTCAGTCTACTTTCATCCTTCCTCTGCCAGTTCCATGCCTCACTGCCATACATCAGGGTAGGTTCCAGTACTCCATTATGTTACGGCTAGTTTCGCGTCTTTGGACAGTTTTTTGTTGGTGCCAACGGCGTTCAGTCCTCCATTAATAGAGTTACCAGCGTTCACCCTTCTTTCAATATCTCTATCAGCCTTCCCATCTCTCGTAAACATACTTCCCAAATAAACAAACTCATCCACCTGCTCCAAGTATTCATCGTTCACAACTATATTGCAAACTGTTTTCGTACTCTCTCTTTCAAACACCATGACTTTAGACTTACTTACATGCATCATTAACTCATTCTTCATATATACTTCATTCATCCTAGATACGATAGACTGTAGATCTTCTATACTGTTAGATATCAGCACCGCATCATCAGCATACAACAGACAACATACTTTCAGATTACTCAATTTCGCGCCCAATCCATATATGATACTAATTTACATTATTTTAGTAAGGTTTTCATATACACGAATGTTTTTCAATTGAATAACATCTTTACGACGTTTATTAGTAAGGCCTAAACCTATTATTTTAATCCGCAATATTAGGTAAAGTTAATTTAAAACTCACCTGTACCTTGGGGCAACGGAGTAGCATTAACAAATTGAATATAAATGATAATGTAAAAAACGGAAGAAGAAAATAACATTTTCAAACTGTAAACTTTTATAAGCCACACGAATAATATTTTAACTTAGCGGAGGAACGGTTGCAATGCTAACCGAGGGTACAATGCGCTTCGCTGAAACTGGTTGAGGTCAAGATATGAAATCAAAGATATATAACCACCTCTCACATGATGAGAACTGGTTACAGGGTCAGACCTAGGTGAAGGCTCAATCGAAAAGGTACACTGGGGCGCTGAATTGAAGTGGGCATAATTACATTAAATCACGATAATTTTGTTACTGCACCTCTTAGCAATATTAAAATAATTTTGTCAAATTCCTATTTTAAGATGACATAGTAAGTTTCACCTAGATTCAATAAAAAAATAATATCGTCTATTTGTGCCCTCTAACCCATATCTATAGACTATATAATAAGGTATAGATAAGAGATAGAGTGTGCAGAAGTTGAAATATTCGTCAATAATTTATATTGATTCCGAAATTATGTTCTGATATTGCTAAAAAATAGGCTGACCTAACTTTATTAGGTTTCGCTTGTGTATCTGTATTATTTGTATTATGTGCCTCTGTATCTATTATGACTCTTTGCATCATTTGTCACTTGAATGAGTTTTTTTATATAATTTTATATTATAGTCATTATTTTGTTTATGTATAAGTGAATAAAGACTGAATAGGTTTTTATAATTGTATGTACCCATTTGTAAATTAACTGAGTTTTTTTTACCAAATGTTGATGTATATGTAATGATTAATATGTAATAATGTGTAATCAATCAATTAGTTATCAACTTTTCTTTTAGTTAAAATAAAATAATTATTTGAAATTAATCCGCGTACGTGATTTGGGAAAAAAATTCTTCAGTTCTTGTATCCTTGTATCTTGTATTCTTCTTACGGTCTAACAAACTAATGTTTTTCTGGTATTTTTAACACGCTTATTTTGCTTAGATGTATTTGAAAAAATATAAATACCAGTACTTAGGAGGATAAAATAATAACAAATAGCACATAATTTTATCATCACGCGTTTGAACATTTTTATTAAAGCAAATTTTATATATATTAAAGCAAATTTTGAATAAAATTAAATCGATATTATAAAATATATGGGAATAATCAACTTTTTTCATCGAAACCGCCCTGTACGATCATAAGTCCACCTTTCGATGAAATTTGAATTCTCAGCCACTGGTTATGGGCCTTAAAATAGGTATGTTCTCACGCAAATTAGATCATCTGTAAAACCCAGTAAAAATAAATAAAATTATTGATTATAAATGAAATTATTTATTAAGAGGTAGATTAGAAGTGAGAAAGAGGAAGGCTTTTCAGATCTGTCGTCTTTATCTCCAAACAAAATAGAGAAAAGTGGGTTAATTAATGCAAACCTAAATATATAAATAATTTATAGGCAAAAAACTAATCAGACCAAAATAATAAGAACAAACCTAAATTATAATTTTAAAAAATATATAAAATTCGTAAAAAGGGCAGCATGTAATATATAAAAATTTTTTTTAGGTAAAACACTGTGACTGGAAAAGCATAGTACAATCGAGAAAAGGGTGAATCTGCATAATATTCGGAGTCGATTTTGTCGTATCACTTTTTGATTTTAACTTTCGTTTTCGAGTAAATGGAGTCCGAACTGTTTAGCGAAAAATATGATTTTTTTATTTATTTATTACACGCCCTGATGGGCTTTTACATTATAATTTATAAGTTGAGTAACAAACAATGAAGAAAATATAATACAATGAGAAAAGAAAATACACAAAACAGTGAAACAACAAAACAAATAATTTTCTGGTTCTTCCATTGTATTTGCAGATGACACTGTTTTAGTGTTTGCTGGTGATACTTGGGATGATACGTATGCTAAGTGCGAGGCAGGATTAAGGGCAGTCAAAAATTGGCTTGATCAAAACTTGTTAACCTTAAACATGAGCAAAACTAAATATATTACTTTTAGTATTTCTTCTGTAAATCAACCATCTTTGGACCGCTCTTTAAAAATACATTGTTGTGTACAGGAGTGTAATTGTCAATCTTTGGAAAGAGTAGACAATATCAAATATCTTGGCTTAATTATTGATAAAAATTTAAAATGGAACAATCATATTACTATATTAACAAAAAAAATAAGAAAGCTAGCCTATATCTTCAAGACTCTAAGAAATATATTGGACAAAATTACACTAAGAACTGTATACTATGCTCTTGTTCAATCAATGCTTTCATATAACGTTATTTGTTGGGGTTCTTGCCATAAGACTACTCTAGAGCCTTTAAATATTGCACAAAAATTAATTTCAAAAATAATGTTCAAGAAAAGTTTTATGTATTCATCACAGATACTATATAGCGAAAGCAAAATTATGACAATAAGGCAGTTGTACATAATACAGGCTCTCTGTAAATTTTTCAACAACATTATCACTGCGAAAAGATCTCAACAAGTGCGCATCACTAGATTGGGCTCTTCTTTAATGTATCAGCCGGTACATACCAAAACATCCTTTGGACAAAGAAGTTTTTCATATAAAGCTCCGTTGCTTTATAATATGCTCAATGAAAAAATAAAAACTATTGGTACATTACATTTATTCAAGAAAATTGTCAAAATATGTATAATAACTGAGAGTGATGGTTTTGGATTACCCATGTTGTCGCTTGTATCATAAATCATTCTGGAATTCAGCTATATTTCATACAATCCAAATTTAATAACTTAACTTATATAATATTATGTACTTTTTAATTTGCTTATTGTTATAGTATCTAATTTGCTTATTGTTATATTTTTTTTATATGTTTATAATTATATTTTTATTTAGTTCATATGTATGTTTTTTGTTTAAATTACAATGTAAAACTGCATATCTCGATACAGGAATGCCCTAGTGAGATATGCAGCTTATGTTTCTCATGTACTTCTTATTTTTTTTCAATAAATAAATAAATAAAAATAAAATAATAAAATAAAAATATATATTATGTAAAAATGATAAGAAGTCTCATATTCAATATAAACAAAAATTGAAGAAATAATGTAAATCTATTTGTGCCTAAAATAATAGAAGTGATTAGTTTTATGATGAAATATATCACCTAGATTAGAATATTTATTTGCGAGACTGTGCAGTCTCGGAAACGGAGAATTTTGATAAGCTAGTGTTCTGGTATTATTGAAGTAGAAGGGTAATAAATGTCGATATGATTTTTGAGGAACATGGATATTGATAAATTGAAGTAATTCAGAACAAAATCGTAGGCTTGGGGGTTTGGAATCAGCTGTTTAGTGTCTTTTAAAAACCGTCGAAACGTAGTACAAAGGTTTTTAATCCTGTAGTTGCTGAAAAAAAATCTAAATGCTCAAATCCAAAAACAAAAAAAAACTTTTTTGGGTTCTCTACGTTTTTAAAGATAAAGATTCACCAATTCCCGCTTGTATTGCGAGTTTCCGAACACCACCCTGTGGTTTTTATTTAAAATTTCTCTCCCCGTTCCCTAACTAATATTGAAATAAAATATATTTATTTTTCATTGCGTTTAGGTAAAATAATTCTGAATTTTAATAAATAAAAGTTGTATAAAATATGCTAATCCGGCTCTGGTAATATTTTATGAACATCTTTATAACAGGGTTGCCGATAATACTATAGTCAAAGAATGACTATTTCGCCGTTTCTCCTCTGGGGTAGGTCCGGTAGGTAGAGAAGATGTAATGCCACAAAATTCTGCTTTGGCAAACACTCATTGATTGTTTCAGTTATATTATTCATATATCGTCTAATACATCTCATCGATTTGGGAAGCGGGAATAGTTACCGCCGCCCCGGGAACCATTTAATAGACAACCAATACTTCTGTCATAGGTCACCGAAGTGGTTCGATTGGTGACTTAACAGGGGTGCCCGGGTTCATGGGGTGCGGTTTGTCCGGGTCTTGGCCTTGGTCTTCTGGAGAGAGATTGGTTGAGGGAAGCATTTTGATCTCTTCAGCAGGACTCTCCTGGAAGTAAGTCTTGCACCGCAGTGGGGGGGGGGGGGGGGGAGGATGAATTTATACATCCGTTACTAGAAACATTGACTAGAACTTTATCTCCTTCCTTTTCTCAAATGGCCTCTACATCTCATCCACAAAGTGACATAGGTCCTGAGGGGAATTATTTTCCTCAGGGAATCTTGTGTGGAGAGAGTTGTTAACTCTTCTGTTGTTCTGACTCTTGGCGTGAACGATTAAAGCATTGGATTTACTTGATCGTGTTATGTCTTCCTCAGGCGTCCCTGACTACTTCTACCATTCATATATTCTTCTTACAATCCGTTTTTATTCGTCTTCTCTACATGCCCAAACCATCAAAGCGTCCCTTTCTTAAACTTAACCTTTACGCTTACATTTGCCTTGCATTATTCGTAAATGTATAGGGTGCGAAGAAACGTACTTATATTTAACCAGTGAGTCCTGACATTATTTGAGTAAAAAATGTATAAAAAATTTTGGTCTCCGGCTCCGGTGACCTGATAATGTTTTTTAACCCGTTTAATCACAGGAGACCATATTTTTCCCAGCGCACATAGGTCTCATATAAAACGCTGTAACTCTCTTACTATCATAGTTAGAAATATGTTCTAATCGGTGTTAGAAAGGAAAAACACTACGCTTTACATTCCAATCTAAAAAATAGCCACCAAAAAAGTAAAATGTACACTTTTATGTACACAAAGTTTTGAATCGCAAATTGAAAAAAAAATTGAAACTTCGGGAATTTTTTAAAAATTATTTTTACACAGCGACAATAAAGTGAGGTTACAAGATGTGTTTGTTATACATTTGTCTAATAAAATATGTATGTGTTTTTATTATTTTTTATTATCAGTAACTTTAGTTAGAAAAGACGTAAGGTGAGTCATTTTGAAAACTTTTTTATGTTTGTGTGCAAAATTTTTATAATTAAAAAAAAATATGTTTTTTTCGAATTCTATTACTTGAATGCGTATTTCATCACCTTTCTAAAACAGTTTTTGGTTTTTGAATGTGCTCAGAAATATTCCAAATATTTGCATTTTATTGTAAAGCGAAAATATTTTGACCATCTGAAAAAAATGCCAAATTTTTTAAGGTTTTAACAGATAAAAACATAAAAAAACGGTACGAATTAGACAGATAGAGGCGGCTTGAGGGGTTGGGCGGTTACTCGGCTGAGTAACCAGTGATGACATGCCGAAGACATTTTTAATGTTAGTTTATAAAGAAGAAGAAAAAATAATGACAAAAGGTTACCTAAAACATCACCGGAGAGTAAAATTTAGTTACATTACGTTTAATCCAAATAAAGTCAGGAATCACTGGTTAAAGCAAGTCAAGTACGTCCCTTAACACACTGTATACTAAACAGTCCATATTAAGTAGGTAGGTACCAGGGTTGCCCGGTGTTCGTTATTCTACCGAACCGTTCGGTATTTTAGCACCGTTCTCGGTGTTCGGTATTACAAAAATACCGAAGTATGAGCGGTTCGGTATTTTTTCGGATCAATTTTTCACCCTAACAAACGATTCAACTGTCAGTTTTGACGCAACCGGCAATCGATGTTGCGTAGCATCCTTACTTAGTTTGTGCGATGTTGCCGCTTCGTGCACGCGCTCTCTGTTTTCGAGCCATTTCGAGGATTAGTTTTACACATCAGGTGACTACGTAGTCGAAAATTTTTTTTGCTCGCTGTTCGGTATTTTTTTGTAAAAGACCTGGCAACCCTAGTAGGTACACAGATTTAACGAAATGCGGAGAAGGTCAGTTTACATGAACCGGTTTGAAAATCTAGATTTTTGTATGACCTTTATTATAATCAATAAACATGACGCATGATATTTTATTATTTTGGGTTTTGGCAAACATGTTATTGCTAAATCGTGATGTTTAATCTCTAACTAACAATCACTCGAGTTCTCCGCAGGGGTAAACTTAATGCTTTGAACACAATTTACATACATGTCTGTCTCAGAATATTTATTCTTTGTTTCTTCCACTTTCACACATCGCTATATATATATATTTTTATTTTTCTCTAAATAATTTATTATTTGATCGTTCTAGGGTACCTACGCACTGCATCGATGGAGTCAAGTTGAAAATATAATCGACCTCCATCATAGCAAAAGCAATCTTTTCCTAATAATTATAGTATCAGAAAGGATTGACATAATACTGTCTGCGAGCAGTTGGACCTTCGACTTCTGTAACTAAGAGTAGGTAGTAGTAGGATTTTTCACGGAGGTTGTCATATGACATATTTGGTGATAAGGGGCTTGGTACTCTTTGAGAATGCTGTGTCCTAGATTATTTCAGGGAAAGGAAAGAGAAGAAGTTCTTAGAAGGAAAATGGTGAGAGTTGGGTAGGAATCTGGGGGGTCAGTGTGGCCAGGAGTGATGGGCGTATAAATCAATCTCTCCCACTGCGGTATAAGGCAATAGGTCGAGCGAGCCCGACTGGAGAGGTCAATAGGTCTCCCTTAAGGGGAGGGGGGGGTAGGGTGTTAAGACAACATGTCAAGAGTAATGTGTCAAAATTTCAAGTAAATCGGAGAAAAACTAAACAAGATACAGCGTTTCAAGCGACCGGCCATCATGCTGGATTAAAGTATATTTCGAACATAAAACTATAAATCGATTTTCTCGCAAATAAATTTTTGTAGTCCGTGAACATCATAACTCAAAATCTACTCCACCGATCCTTTTGAAATTGTGTACACTATTTCTACACATAAATCAACAGTAATCAGAAAGAGTTTTTTTTTACCATTTTTTTTTTTTCATTTTATAATGATAAATTCACCGAAAATTTATAGCAAAAATCACATTTTAGACTTCAACGTACTGCAAAACAACACAAAAACTCTACTGTAACAATATAGTTATTTCGAGTGCATTTTGAGAAGTGTTCACGCTCGAATACTTTCTCTGTCTTGCATTGGTTGTCCCTTACTACCGCTGCCGCTAGGGCAGCTGGACCATAGGTATATAAAGACAAGCGAAACCTTAGAGTTTTGTGTTTAAGCCTGCCGGGGAGTCCCGCGCTAAGCTCCAGGAAAATAGTAAAAGTCGAAGTCCGCCTTCCGAGATCAGCTCGCGCGGCTTCAAGGAACTCGTGAATCTTTTGTGTAAAGTGACGAGTAGGTAATTAAGGATAACAAGTGTCCTTTGGGAGTTATTATAGTGATAATAACCATAAAACTACTGTTGTAGTTGGTTCGTGAAAGTTACCACTGTTTCGACGTTTATTGAACTGGCTACTTGTGTAATTGATTGTACCCACCCCAATAAAAGATTAATTGTGTTTAAAGAAGAAAAGTGAGGTTTTATTTAATTACCCCGCTATACTACTTAATTACCTGGGAAAACATATCACCTTATAAACGCATTTAGAATTTTTTGTTTCAAATGATCCGATCACGAGTTATGGAATTCACCGCATAACAACTTTATTTCAAGGCGCCTCTGGAGATTCGCTCTCACGGACTTATTTATCATATCTTTAATTGAAAATGTTTTCAGATATATTTAAGATATATAACGCGTAAACCAACATTATTTACAAGTTAAAAAATTATGAAGATATGCCCTTTTTCGCCTTTAAAACCCTATACCCCCCCCCCCCCCCTTAACCAGTTCTCAATTCTGGCCCGTTACGCAGTAGATGGACAAATGCATCCGCCACCCCGAGCACCCCTGCGTAGTCATAGCGGACCACTTGCGGTGGTGTTGGCTATTCAAAAAATGGTTCCCGGAACGGCGGTACCCATATCCCAACCTAAATTCCGTATTTTAAATAAGAAAAAATGTTACTTAAAATATTTTTAGTTTATTATATCCTTACATATGAAATTGGCGTTTTGCCGTACTGGCAACTTTGATCTCAAATATCTTCTCTTTGGTTAAGAATTCCAATTTTAAATTTATACAGCTATTTACTCATGTATTTGTATTTCTAAAATAATAATTTAGAAATACAAATACAACGGCCGGTAAACGAGGGGTCCGGGGTCCTTTTGGCCAACGTGTGGATGTTGGATACCTACATACGGTCGAAATGTTGTTTCATTTTGGAGGTCGTAAGACAAACTGCGTTTTGAAAACCCACTAAATAATTTTTTGAATTTATTTTTCACTTGCATTGTATAAATGAAGACTTTCTGAGATAAGCTGCATACTTAACTCAATTTCGCTAAAAATGGTCTGTTGGACTCAAACAAACTAGAGCGACGAAAATGCCCATAGCGCGAGCACTCTGGGGTTAACTGCGCGGATAAAACAGTAAACAGTGTATGTGGATGTTGCGTTGAACAAAAGTGAGAACAGGACGAAACCATTGGCGGATGAATAGAAGTTACGTACTAAAAACAAAACATAGATAATAAGTTGTATTGTATAAATTAAAAATAATTGTGGTTGGGATTTTGTGAGTTTTGACTTTAGAGAGGAACAAAAAAATGTAATTATTTTTATTGTCAATGGGCCCGTGGTGCAATTTGGATTGGCCAGACCTGCCTTGTAAGGGTCGACCGAGATCTCGGTCTAGGTCTCGGTCTCAGCATTCTCGGCAAAAAATTCTACCGAGAACTCTGTCTCTCTGATTCTCGGCCAAAACCGAGACCTTTGTAAGTAGGTACGGTATTGGATATGGGATTCAAATCTACCGCGCCCGTCCACATTCGTCACTTGGTGTCAGTGCGTGAGAGGGCTGTCGATTTTTTTTATTTTATTTTATTTTTTTTTTTATTAGTATCTATAGCAAAATTTGTACATAATGTTTTTATAAATTATATTATATTAAGGTATTATAAAGTTTTTTTTTTTTCACAGTCCTCCTCACTAGGGTTTCCTGTTCTGAGGCGGCCTGTAGTTTTTCCACATTTGTATTTAGTATCCAGTTGTCTTTACATGGTCTTCAGTATGTTTGATAGTTCATTTTCACTTTGTTCTCTCAACCATATTTTTACTTTTGTTTTAAATTTATTTATTTCTGTTATTTCTTTTGTTTGAGTTGGTAGAGCGTTGTATAGTTTTGTCGCATTGAATTTCATATTTCTTTGTCCAAAAGATGTTTTCAAACTGTCTGTAGCTAGAATATTTTGGTTTATTGCCCTGGTTGTGTATCTATGTTGGACAGTGGAGTATTCTGATATGTTTTTTTTAATTTTAAATAAAATATTTTTTGCATAAAGTTTTTGTATGTTGTAGACTTGAATGCTTTGAAACAATTCTTCTGTCGGAGTTCTAACCGGTAATTTCAAAATTGTCTTTAGTACTCCTTTTTGGGCTATATTGAGCCGGTCCATGTGAGTGCTCAAGGCAGATCCCCATCCAGTTATCCCGTACTCTATTTGTGATTGACATAATGCGTAGTACACTTTCTTAATGTCGTTTATGTTGAGTATGTTACGGATGGCTCTAAAGAAGTAAATGTACCTGGTGAGTTTTTTTGTGATTACTTCAATGTGTGCGTTCCATCGGAGATTATCATCAATTCCAATTCCAAGATATTTGATACTTTTGGAGTGTGCTATGGTAGGACAGTGGCATGATAAGCCTTGATTGTGATGAATGTTTTATCAGCACCGCCATTTTATCAGTGTAGCAAGTGAACAGCTCTTTAGCAGAGCTGGTCAATTATACAACATGAGGCGACACTCTTTGATGGGTGAAAAAGCAGAAAAATTGCTTTTTATGTTCTACAAAATCATGTTGTTCAATTTTGATTATTAAAACTATTTAAAACAAATTATTATTACATTCTTAAATATACTATATTATGCAAAAAATAGCGCATTTTCATTTTTCTCAATTTATCTATTATCGGTCTCGGATTTTTTTTTAGATTAGATTAGGAGATTTTATTTTATTCTCGGTCTCGGTCTCGATCTCAGCCGAGAACGAAAAACCTGTCTCGGTCGACCCTTACTGCCTTGCACAATCATAAAGTTCATATTTACTTTCATTTCAAACAGATAGTTGCCACTAGAAAAGAAATAATGTTTTGGGTCAACGTTTGGCAAATACCTTGAAAATCACAATCGTGAAGTTGTTAAATTAAATTCGATACTTTGTCACACTGTTTAGAAATATGAAATTTTATATGGTGGCAAGCGAGATGTTTAAAAAACTGAATGTACCGGGACTGAATGTATGGAATGCGGGAGGGGGAGGGGAACTCGGGTAGGGGGTTCGTGGTAGGGGAGGGGGAGATTCCGTGAAGGGTGAGGGGAACCTGGGAGGGCATAGGGGAATTAGGGAGGGGTTCGATGGACGGGGGAAGGGGGGAGTGGAATGAGGAGAGGGAAGGTAGAGGTGGTGGAGTGGGAACGCGAGAGGGGAAGGGGACGCGGGAGAGGAAGGGGAAAGGGAAGAATGGGAAAGGACACGCAGGGAGAAACTATTTCTTTCTTTAATGGCATAGCAACGCATGCTGGGAATCAGCTGGTTCATAATAATAATATCCCTTACGATGATTAACCCACACAGTTAAATGTATCAAACCATACTTGTGATAGTTATTGAAAAATTCAAATGCTTTTATTTTCTCCTCGAGTATTTTAAATGCTCAAATGCAGAATGGCGCTGTGTCTCATGGGGATTTTACCAAAACCATAAGACAAATCACAGTACGACAAAACCACACCATGTTTACCAAGATTACAGTGATCTAGATGGTTTTGGTTTGAAACGATATTTTTTTCTTTCTGGTCATCGGGAGACAAATAAAAAAAAAACAATAATTTTTTCATCCTTACGATTTAACAAATAGTTGCCGTTACAGTAATAACAAGTAACAATGTTTGTGGACAAAGTCGTTACTAAATCGTCAAAAAGTGGCAACACCAGAACACCTCGAACATAACCATAGATCACAATCATGAAAGCATCATCTGTCATTTGCTGGACTCAGATGTTCAGTCGTTATCTAATCGAAGGTTCTGTTTAAATTTTTGCAATTCTAATAAAGTTTTTGTACGTACGCCTTGGCGAAATTAACTCCCTGGTTCACGGCAGCAAAAACTATCTACTGCAATTCCCAAAGGTTAGCTGGCACAAACCTTTCTATCCAAATTAAGATAAAAATATTTTACAATATGAAGTTAACACATACATATTCTTTATACGAGTTAACTACTCGGACTCATAAGCTTGTCTCCACGATAATGTAACATTACCAGACGTAGGTGTATGACGTATGAGGCGCATCTGACTTATATTTACAGTGAATCTGTAAAGTTGTCGTGCATTCTTTCCTCAAAACAGAATGTCAAATCATCAAACATTCTCGCAATTATGTCATTTCTTTACATCAATACACGTTCGCAATAAGTAACCAATACATATTTTAGTACTTTATTAATATTTTAAACATTTGACGGCCGGCGTAGTCCAGCGGTAAGGCTCTTGACTCGCAATCCGAAAGTCTCGGGATCAAAGTGTTTGGTGACCAGATCTGAATAACCAGCTACTTCTCCACCTTCATCTTCCCTATCTCCTTCCCCCCCACTACATTCAGCCTCACAACATACCCCAATTGAGGATGGAAGGAGGAGGAGAAGGGGATGCCACAGTCTCACTGGTTCCAGACGGGAGCAGTTGGGACTCTTGTGCGGTATTCATATAAAAAAAAACAACACGAAATTAAAAAAATATGAAACATTTCCAAACGACATAGTTGCGTGAAACAATGAGAGATGACTGATGTCAAATAATAAAGTCTTCAACCATAGATATACCAAAACTGTATGAAAAACGTTACCACAATAAGACATGTCTTGTATATTAAAATGTATATTAAAACATAAAAAACTATAGTCTAAAAGCCTATAATACGTTCTAACGTATCTAAGGCCAATTGGTACACCTAATTTATATTTTGTCTAATGCGGAATGGCGGATCAAATATACTCGTACGTACGATTATGTCACTTTTTAGAGATATAGGGGATACATAAGAAGACAGCGTCAGGTTACTGTAATATAAGCGATGTAACGTCTATATTTTTCATGTTTTACTGATATGGATCAATATCTATATCAATATATTGTAATGTGAGTGAATTTCAAAAATTCCTCAACTAATGATGACGATTCGATCAACCGTTTTCAATTGTCTTATCTCAAAGTTTCAGTCAAAATGATGTCCTTTTTTCCAAATAATTATTGCGCATACGCATTATTATTTTCAAAGAATATTCCAACGGAAAAAAATTCAAAGCTCTCACAAAAAAAGTTGTGCTGTTTTGTTAATATAACGTTCTGTTTCATGCAGTTTCAGTTATATTTTTGGGCTTGAACGAATTCTATATCGCTTCCGCGTTCTTGCCATGGATCTACTAAGCCCAGAGGGTGTTTCCATCAAGACGGAACCAGAGCCCCAGGAAGAAATGCCGTATGCGGATATGGATTTTTACCTCCCAGATGTAAAGAAGGAATGCCTACAGTATGTAGAGAGTACTCCAAAAGCCAGTAAGTTGCATTATTTATTATCGCAGTACCTATTGCATGTAAAAATGTTGAACGTAAAATGTTGATGTTCGGAAACAATGTCCGTTTTCAATTCTTGCTCCGGCAGGACAATATGTTTGTCCATAAAATCCTCTCTTGCCGTACTTTGGAATTTATCTAAATATGTTCATTTACGGCAAACTACTAAACTAGAGCAAAATTTCAAATTATCTTATTTGGTATGTAAAATTAGTTATATTATTTATAATGCCTTAAAAACACAAATAATTTTAATCTAACATAATTTCCCTAGCTAAACAAAATACGCACAGATTGTGCTCAATAGTAAAAGTATATTCCCCTCTTGTAGCATCGTTCCTGATGCGAATATCTGGGGTCCTTCATACTTCCTAAATAAACCTTAAAGCCTGTTGTCTGAATTCCCACTTTTGCATGGTTATCAACGGTATCTTATTCGTATATTTTTTAAAGCAATTGTTTTTTTTTTCAATTTTTTTTTTGTAGTTATTCCTCAAAAAGAAACGACAGTATTCGTCTGGGCACGTCAATGAACATGCTGTTGTTTGATTTTTCTAGGTAGCCCTGAAGTGGAGACTGTTAGCTTTGAAGTAGATCCAGGACCCCGAGATAAAGATGGAGAGGGAACTTGTTACATGGAAATTGACATAGAGTTGCCTGACGTTAAAAAAGAATGCCTAAAACGCATCCAAAGATTATCCCAGATAACAGGTAAATAAAGATTCGTTATTTCTATTATTTTATATATTTGATTAACATTGTTTACACTTATAGCTTTCTTCGTGTTATTTTTCAGGCTCGTTGACGGATCTGACCCACAGTGGAGAAAAACCTTTTTCGCGTTCCGTCTGCAGTTATCCATTTTCTCAGATGGGAACATTGAGGACACACATGCGGACTCACAGTGGAGAAAAACCTTTTTCGTGTTCCGTCTGCAATTATTCATTTTCTCATAGGGGTGCTTTGAAGAAACACATGCACACTCACAGTGGAGAAAAACCTTTTTCGTGTTCCGTTTGCAGTTATTCATGTTCTACAAAGAGTAATTTGACGAGACACATGATGAAACACAATGGAGAAAAACCTTATTCGTGTTCCGATTGTAGTTATTCATGTTCTCGGAGGGAATATTTGAGGACACACATTTTGACTCACAGAGGAAAAAGACCTTTTTCGTGCCCCGATTGCAGTTATTCATGTATTGAAAAGCGAAATTTGAGGGATCACATGCTGACACACAGTGGAGAAAAACCTTTTTCATGTCCCAGCTGCAGTTATGCATCTACTCGCAAGGGTGCTTTGACGAAACACATGCTGAAGCACAGTGGAGAAAAACCTTTTTCGTGTTCCGTTTGCAGTTATTCATGTTCTACAAAGAGTGATTTGACGAGACACATGATGAAACACAATGGAGAAAAACCTTATTCGTGTTCCGATTGTAGTTATACATGTTCTCGGAGGGAATATTTGAGGACACACATTTTGACTCACAGAGAAATAAGACCTTTTTCGTGCCCCGATTGCAGTTATTCATGTATTCAAAAGCGAAATTTGAGGGATCACATGCTGACACACAGTGGAGAAAAACCTTTTTCATGTCCCAGCTGCAGTTATGCATCTACTCGCAAGGGTGCTTTGACGAAACACATGCTGAAGCACAGTGGAGAAAAACCTTTTTCGTGTTCCGTTTGCAGTTATTCATGTTCTACAAATAGTGATTTGACGAGACACATGATGAAACACAATGGAGAAAAACCTTATTCGTGTTCCGATTGTAGTTATTCATGTTCTCGGAGGGAATATATGAGGACACACATTTTGACTCACAGAGGAAAAAGACCTTTTTCGTGCCCCGATTGCAGTTATTCATGTATTCAAAAGCGAAATTTGAGGAATCACATGCTGACACACAGTGGAGAAAAACCTTTTTCATGTCCCAGCTGCAGTTATGCATCTACTCGCAAGGGTGCTTTGACGAAACACATGCTGAAGCACAGTGGAGAAAAACCTTTTTCGTGTTCCGTTTGTAGTTATTCATGTTCTACAAAGAGTAATTTGACGAGACACATGATGAAACACAATGGAGAAAAACCTTATTCGTGTTCCGATTGTAGTTATTCATGTTCTCGGAGGGAATATTTGAGGACACACATTTTGACTCACAGAGGAAAAAGACCTTTTTCGTGCCCCGATTGCAGTTATTCATGTATTCAAAAGCGAAATTTGAGGGATCACATGCTGACACACAGTGGAGGAAAACCTTTTTTATGTTCCGACTGCAGTTACTCTTGCTATTATAAGAGTAGATTGACGATGCATATGCTGAAACACAGCGGAGAAAAACTTTTTTCGTGCTCCGATTGCAGTTATTCATGTATTCAAAAGCGAAATTTGAGGGATCACATGCTGACTCACAGTGGAGAAAAACCTTATTCTTGTCCCAGCTGCAGTTATGCATCTACTCGCAAGGATGCTTTGACGATACACATGCTGAAGCACAGTGGAGAAAAACCTTTTTTATGTTCCGACTGCAGTTACTCTTGCTATTATAAGAGTAATTTGAAGAGACACATGCTGAAACACATAGAGAAAAACCTTATTCGTGTTCCGGTTGCAGTTATTTAGGTTCTCAAGAAACACATATTGACTCATAGCGAAGAAAAACCTTTTTCTTGTTCCAAGTGTAAGTATTCAACTACACTTAAGCCTACCTTGATAATACACATTCAAGGATCCATTTATAGAATGGGCTTGCTCGAAACTAGCGATAGTGACTCTTAGATCTGATGTTATACCAAGGAGTCTTCAGTTTTCAAAATTTTGTTAACTTCGATAAATAAATGGTAATAAAGGTTTTGGTACATTTTTGTTTTAAATTAATTCTTTTTCGATGATTGCTCGTTTTTATTTTGTGGATTTCCATTTTTGTGTACATCTGTAATTATTTTAATGATGAATTGGTTGAACCGGTATTATTACACTTACTAGACTTCATTTCAATATAACTATCTTCCATTGGTCACCATGATACAGGCAGCTGCCTAGTATGGTGACCTAATGTATCTTCTCAAGTTAATGTATTAATCATGTATCATGTACTTATAAAATAAAAAATAAAATAAAATAAATTCCTGACATGATGTTAATAAAAAGGTATCGTAAATTAATTATCTTATTAAAAACTCGGTAAGTATTTCAATACCTAATAATAAGGTATTTAAATTGAAATCATAACATTGATAATTATATTCATTGTTACGATTTCAAAGAAAATTTTGTTTTAAAATTATAGTAAATCATGTGGATGCGATGTTTACTGTTTACAGAACTACTAGTTATTTTAATGGGAAATAATAATATTTTAATTGTTTATTGATTAATGTGGTAAGCCATTGTAACTGAAATGTAGGCAATAAAATAATCATGTTATATTATATCAATTAAGCGAGTTTACAAGCTACTAGCCGGCGTATTCACTATCTGCTAGTGAACTCGCTCAGTGTAATCATATTACTAGCTGCTAGCAGATTTTACACTGAAGGAGTTTACTAGCAGACAGTGAAAACGCCGGCTAGTAGCTTGTAAACTCGCTTAATGTAGTCGAGGCTTAAAATTTTACGTTTAATGATTGTTTTGTGCACAAATGTATTAAATCAAATCAACGCACTGTTTTCTTTGTGCCAAGTACCTACTTAGAAAATAAATCCTTCTGCTTTTTCGTAGTCTATGTCGCCATTATTGTCTATGCATAACCTCACTAATTGCTGACGCATGATTTCGCTAAATCTTATCTTGCAGTTTCAAAACCTTATTTCTACATAATAACATGCCTTTCAGTCCTTACGCTGTTAAACCAACCGTGGCCTGCTGGTGATAGTTATTGGTAAGTTCTGTTGATGATATTTTCTACCCGATTATTAATCACGCTATTCATAATGCTTGCAACACCAATTATCAGGGCCGTTTTTCCAAATCAAACTGAAAAACCGTTGTGTTTTATATTATAAAGTATTGTTTAGTTTTTTCCCAAACTATTTTTCCTTGATGCGAAAAACGACCACTCTACCCTTGCGTTTCACCCACCTTAAGGTTCACTTTCGCATTAGGCACTTTAATAAGACTACCCTAGCACGCCAAAACGACCTCTCGGCTCCTCGCGTTTCGCACACCTCGAGGTTCACTTTCGGTCAAAGGGGAGCGTAACTAGGATCGTATGGGAATTAGTCAGCCCATCGGTCTCAAGCCAAAGTGGACCTTGGCGTTCAGAATTTCGGATGTCTTCAAGGTTCAATTTCCTTCGAAGTCTTTGGCACTAGCATTTGTTTTTTTTTTAGATTGTTGACGTGGGTCAGTTAAATATTTCAATTCATTTTCCAAATTCAAATTCGAACGTAAGCAGATTGTAGTGACTAAAAATTGTTGTTGTTGGCGAGTTTATCAAACGAGTTTCAAATTAATTGTATTCGTACGAGGGTGATTAAAAACAGACCTCTCGAAAAATTATTAATTGTTTTATTATGATTATTAAAGACTTTAAAAAACATTTTTTTTTTAAGAAAACTGATTCGGTCATTCGCATAAAGGTTTGGACAGAGCAGATTCCTATCTCAAATTGATATTTGAATAATTTTTAGTTTTTCATACATTTCTCATAAAAAAAATATATTTATTATTAAAAGAGCGTGTGTGTCAATGAATTGAAAAGGTTGAGATTTAAAAGATGTAATTTAAAAAAAATATATATTAAAAAAATAAAGTTTAAAAAAAAAAAGTTATTTACAATTTTTGTAATTGTTAAAAATAATAACTTTGATGATAAATTACCCCTCGATCAGATAGAGGTGCCCTCTGATTGGTTGACCGCTTAATTGGGGGCTGGAACATTATATGTAGAAATATGTAGCCATTTAAAAGCTTCAGTAGGTACCTACTTAATACAAAATTTAAAAAAATCAAATTAAATTTAAATACCTAACAGTAGGTACTTATCCAGATGACGTAGTATTGGTTTGATAAACTGATTTGAGTATGGCTTTTGCTTGAATTCAGGATTCATATTATTATTTTCTTAGTGCAATAAAATTCAGTTTCAAGAATTTTTTTTCCTAAAAAATAAAAAAAATTATAGCGCCATTTTTGTGAAAAATAATCTTAGGAATTATGTACTAACGTTTAGATGAACCAGGGGCACAAAACTTTTCTGAGGTATTAATATGTTGTTCTGGCATCATGAAATTATGCATGGCTAACCGTTCATCCTATTGCGATGAAACTTATGGGATTTGAAGTGCGCATGCCTGCGATTGTTTTTATATACTTTTTCTTGGCGGGTTTTTGCTGCTAGGCCCTGCGAGTGGCATTATACATATGTAAACTTATATCTAATATATTACGCTTTGGTTCAATCAACTTTACAATATGCTATCATTAGCTGGGGATCCGCATACAAAACTAATCTTTCCCCAATTGAAGTTGTGCAGAGGCCAATAATTAAAATCATATTGAAAAAACCTTCGGACTACCCAACGGATCAATTATTTAAGGAATTCCAAGTACCATCTTTCAAAGATCTATACAATAGAAATGCATTGATTCAAACTATAAAAGAAAAAGAAAAATATCAATTTATAACTGAAAACCTTACTAGACATAAATATATTTTCTCATGCCCAAAATTAAACACTTCCTTTGCACAAAATTATTATACTTATCAAGGAAGACTTATTTTCAACCGATTACCAGATGAAATTAGAAAAATTAATGATAAAATCCAATTTATAAACACTGTTAAAAAATATTTTAAAGATATTATAAAAAAAAAAACTAAAAAAAAAGTTTCCGACTAATCTAATCTCAAGAACAACTACTTATAACTCAGTTTCCAAGTGATACTCTGTTCTTCAAATAAGTTAAATTTTGTATTGTTTTTAGCAACTATTTACATATCACCGAACTTACAACTTATTGTTTTTTACATTCACATTGTAATTTAAGAACTTAAATATAGCATTAAAAATGTACACTACTCTTCCAGACACAAGCTAATGCTTCCATGGAAGAGTGGTATTAACGTATTTTAAAATGAACATGTACGCAAATTACTACATTATCTAAATGTATATTATATTTTATATGCTAAAAAAAAAAAAAATAAATAAATAAATATGTTTAACCGCTAAGCGTTGCTAAGCCATTCATCCGATTGCGATGAAACTTTGGGGATTTGATGTGTGCATGTCTGCAGTGGTCTTTATGTACTTCCGCTTGGCAGGTTTCTACTACTAGGCCATTATATGTTTGCATGTTTAACCGCTAAGCGTTGCTAAACCATTCATCCGATTGCGATGAAACTTTGGGAATTTGATGTGTACATACCTGCGATGGTGTCTGTATACTTCCGTTTGGCAGGTTTATGCTGCTAGATGGTCAGTTTACATGAACCGGTTTTAAAATCTAGATTGTTGTATGACCTTTATTAAAACCAACAAACATGATGCATGATATGTTATTCCTTTGGGTTTTGATGTTTGATCTCTAACTAACAAGCAATTGAGTTCTCCGCAGGGGTAAACCCAATGTTTTGAACGCGATTCACAAGTCTGTTTATCGAATTGTCATCTACATTCATACATCGAAAAATACAATTTTATTCTTCTGTTAAGTAATCAATTTATTATTTAATCTTCCTAGGATACCAACGAATTGCAAATTTCACTGATATCATATTCTGTAGTCAAGATAATTAAATAATAGTCCTCCATCATAGCACAAGCAATATTTTCCTAATAATTATGGTAATAGTAGGAATTGACATAATAGGTACTGGCTGCGACCAGTTGAGATTCTTGTTGAAACCCTTCACTTCTGTATCAGGAGCCAAGAATTTATTTACGGACGTAGTTAAACGTCATCTTTGGTGATGCCGTATGGAGTGTCACTTTATCCGTCTTTTGGACCAGATCTGCATAGCCAGGTACTTCCCAACCTTCACATAACTCCTCTCACTCCTGGCATTTCATCTGTCTATAAATTTGTTTGTGGATTCTGTTTCTGGCCCAAGATGGGGACCGTATAGGATACTATCTTTTTATCCCGCCAGATTTCGCATGAGCGTGGAACATACTAAGAGCTGTCAAATTAAAATACTTAATCAATTTCATGGTACCTAGAGAGTTTGAAAAAAAATTGTCATTTTGAAGGATTCTTTGGAAAAATTGTAAAATCATTATTTTTTAAATAAGAAACTAAAGTTACTTCTAATATTTGAGGTTTAAATACTAATTACAATTTCGTAAGTCTTTAAGTACCTACTTACAAATCAAAATATTTCAGAGGAAATTTTGATTTATTATAAAACAGAGAAAATAATTATTAACACCATTGTGTGAATACCGCATAAAAGTTCCACTGCTCCCGTTTGGAGCCACTGAGACTATGACATCCATATTGGGTTGTGTTGTGAGGCTGAAGGAAGTGGGGAGGGGAAAGAGATGTAGAGTCACCAAACACGACTATAGCCATTTCAAGAAACGTTTCAAATCTGAATGGTGATCTTACACCAGAGCGATATTGAGAGTATCTTCCACTCTGGAAAGTGCCGCAAAAGTTTTCTTTACATAGTCTAAAGCAAAGTCGCTCCCGCTATCTGTACGCTTAGATCTTTTAAACTACGCAACGGATTTTCATGTGGTTTTCTTCAATAGATTGAGTGATTCATGAGGAAGCTTTAGGTATATAATTTGTCAAGGTTTTATGTAAATTAGTTGAAATATATACTGTATAAAGGGAGCGGGTTGGCAATCGGGTGGTGTAAATTTGATATGTATGCAAATTAGAAAAATGGAATTGGTTATAAAGGTTGGCTAATGGCGTTGTCAGTAGATGGCGTTGTTTTTCGTTAGCCACAGCAACGTGTCGCCAGGTCTGCTTGTATGCTTTATATTAATTTTAAATATTAAATTGAAATTAAATTAAAAATTGTGTTAATTAATCTAATAAACTTTTATTAGATTAATTAACACAAATAAATCTAATAAAATTACTTTTGAGCCTTACCCCCAACCACCTTGTTTAATAATAATAATTATGAAAATTAAATATGTAAGTTTTTCAATATTTTTGAAAAGTTGATACAGCCCTGATTTTGTAAGTTATTTCACAATTAAGCTCCTTATACACTTGTGTGGTGTGGTGTGTCGTGACTACAAATTAACCAATCATCGTCGTCGCTTGTCGACACGCCACAACCTACAAATATGTCTCTAACCATAATAAATGTATGAAACCGATTTGCTTCTGGCGCGCCACGACACACCACACCACACAAGTGTGTTTCCGCCTTAAAAGTTAGAAGAATTAGGTTAAATTAATTTATTTGCTTCTCAGATAAACACAGTTCTAAAGAGATTGCGATACAAGTACGAAAAAACTCGCAGCCATCTTAACTTCGTAAGTATTATTTATTCCAAATACTATTTCTTAGTAATGAACGGCAGTGGGATTTTCCCAATTCTTAAATTGCTCCAAATCGACATTACATCATTTGACTTTTTTTAAATAAGTTAATATTTTTTTTAATAATTTATATTAGTCCCACACACTGTGTCATCTTTGGGGATGTTGTGTGGAGGGTCTTTTTAGGAAAAAAATGAGGGGAAGTTCTGGGAAGAAAAAACGTACAAAAGGTTGTTAGGAATTTTAGGTCAATGTGTCCAGGAGTCACGGACGTATGAATCCATCCCTCCCATTGCGATGCAAGACGATTACGGGTCGAGAGAGAAAGCTGGAGAGATCAAAAGTCTCCCCAACCGGCGTTTCCCGATCTGGCAGCTGGTGGACAGGCGCATCCGCTTCTAAGTCCTGAAAACACCTCTCTTGATGAACCTGGGCACCCCTAAGCCAAGTCCTAATTAACTTAGGTGACCTATGGCAGAGATTTTGGTTATCCAATTAAAGGTTCCGGGGCGGCGGTAACCATCCTTAAATCACAAATCTTTCATTTAAAAATACTCTTAAATTTTTTGTGAGTGCTGCACAAGAGTCCCAACTGCTCCCAATTTTGTCTCAACCACGGAGGCCGTCATTTAAAAATAACATAAATTGAAAAATTCTATCACGTTACAGCAGAGCAGCATGTATGTATTGACCTCTCTGGGACCTGCCAGTCCAATGGTCTTTTAGGTGCATTGATGACATCAGTTTTCTTTCGAATTTCACTTTTTATCACAGTTCATGGAAATTTACATATCGGGTATTTCCCTACACATAAATTGGTCGAAACGATTTATTCGACTTTTTCAAGAAATCTATCTATCTATGTATCTTCTATATATCTATCTTCTTCTTCTATCTATATAAATAAAAATGAATCAACGAAATATATGAACGCGCATAACTTCCGAACGACTGCACCAAATTGGATAATCCTTTTTTGTGTTCTTTATTGTCAGGACAAGGTTTGTATAAAACTACTGGTGACCTCTGGCATTATGAAATTTGTATAAAAAATTGCAATAGGTGGTAGCCTAAAAGGAGGGAGGGAAACTCGGGACGGGGGGGGGGGAGGAACGCGATAGGCGTAAGAGGAACGGGAACGGAACGAATGGTAAAGGGTACGCAGGGAGAAACAATTTCTTTATTTTAATAATAATAATAATAATTGTCTAATAATAATGTCTTCATTTCTTAGTAACAAGTAGACATAATGATATCCTCACTGGGATCTCCCTTGCTGAGGATTTCATTTACATATCATAATTTAATTATAAGAAATTAATATGAATTAGATATAACATATCGCACCTCCGCTGCTAAACTGTCACTTCTGCAAATAATGTAATTTTTCAGGACAAGCGTTTGAAAATTCGACATCCTATTATAATGTATAGTTCTTCTAGTCTAAAGAAATGAACTAGTAATTATTTAAACTACAACTTTAAACTTCACATCAAAGTAAAAGCAAACGTCTCACAATTTTTTAATAAAAAAATATACTTATTTTAAATTTACAACCCTCCCAGAAGTGACGTTATGGCACTAGAAAACAATTTACCAGGCAATTATGTCATAACAATCAAAACACGAAATCGTACTTTTCTAAAGTTTTATTAATTAACTAGCAGACCCGGCCACACGTTGCTGTGGCTAACGAAACACAACGCCATTACCCAACATTTATAAAATCCACACCACCCGCTTGCCAGCTGCCCGCTGCTCGCTGCCTGAATTGAATATTTGAATTTCTCGACTTTTATCTACTGTAATAAGCATGTTTTTATACATATGAACCTTCCTCTTGAATCACTCTATCTATTGGTGAAAACCGCATGAGTATCCGTTGCGTAGTTCAAAGATCTACGCGCACATGCATTTTGAGCGACTTCATCAAATATAATAATTCAAATCATATACCTACTTACTCTAGGACATCTATTTTCCAATTTCTTCCTTAGAACGAATTTCAAAAGTGACTATAGTACGGCCCGCCAGCCGTTTTAAATCGCACAAAAATATGTTTTCTTTGAATTTCTCGGCTTTTCTCTAATATAATATACATGTATTATACATATAAACATTTCTCTTCAATCACTCTATCTATTGGTGAAAACCGTATGAAAATCCGTTGCGTAGTTTAAAAGATTAACGCGCACATTTTGGGCGACTTCATTTTATACTATGTAATGAAATATCAAAGCAGTATAACAAACTTTCTTAATTCTACATATAGAACTTTACTATTAATCAGAATTTTTAATCTCAGTCTTTTTACCATTTTACGAACGGTTTTCGGCGACGTTTCATATTAAATTAGTCATTGGTCACGTAGTATGGTATTATATACAAGGTATATATATGCATATATTATATCATTTTATGTGTTTTTTAACATTTATTCATTTATTTGTTCACGCCCAATTAGGGCTTTTACACATTACACATAATGAAATTAATAATACATTTGATATAATCAAAGCATTAAGGGATATAACAATTAAAATAAGTTCCAAGTACAATTTTTTTTACTTAAGAACAACAAACAGAGTAAAATATTGGATGCACAATCATAAAAATTTCGATACATGTCGAAAATTTATAAACATTTCAAAGCTATCAAGATGGACTAACAGATGTAATAACAATGTTTTTATCGGCTGATAGACATTCAGTACCGTTGGTGTTCATGTAATATTTATACCCTGCACTGTGCAGTCGGTTCATTACTGAGATTATTTCTGAATTGGAACCTGAATTGTTACAGTGGTAAGGTACCTTCTGACGTACCGTTCCACTAGGCAAATGAAAGTTTATCAGCCTAAGGAGTTCAGGGGAGTCAAACATGCTATTAACAATTTTATAGAGAAAAATAGATCGGTACATATTCTTCTTTCTTTGAATGTGGCAAGGCCCAAAATTTTCAAGTAGCTAATGTTTTCAAAAGGAATTTCTGATCTAGGTTTAATTTGTTTCGTAAAAATTTATGTTGGATTCCTTCGACAGATTTTTCATGAATATTATATATTGAAGTCTTCGGAGATAGTGTCTGAGAAATGATGTTATGGGGATATATTAAGTATTATCCCTAAATTTTATTTATACTACTAAAAATTTTATTCGATAAGAATTGTTGTGTAATAAAATAATGTTATTTTTATAACTATTTTCTACGGTATACAGGTATGCATATTACATAACATGTATGCATAGAAAAATAGGTATTTGTTTTTTGCGAAACAACTCAGGAATCTAATGAATTGTAAATTTTAATTGATTGCTTTGTAATCAATTAAATTTTGAGAGTAACGTAATCCGTATGCAGATAGAAATCTCAGACATCACCAATATTACGTGAATTGTCTATGAACTTATTAGAGGAATATGATAAGCGAGTACACTTATTTTAAGTAGAATTGGTTTTGCTATAGTCAGTGTACAGTGTAGGTACTATTAAAATCAACAGCTTAAAACAAACTCTCCTGACATTGAAACTTTAAAAATGATTAGAGGAATATGATAAGCGAGTACACTTCTTTTAAGTAGAATTGGTTTTGCTAGAGTCAGTGTACAGTGTACTATTAAAATCAACAGCTTAAAACAAACTCTCCTGATATTGAAACTTTAAAAATCCCTTATCAGACTTCTTTTCATTGAAAAAATCGATCAATAATAAAATCGACATTCCTCATCGGTCGAAGAAAACAATCTATACATATAAAAATCAAAATAATATGTTTGTTTCTGGGTTTGTATGTATTTCATCCGATTGCGATGAAACTTTGAGGATTGGATTTCATGTGTGCATGCCCGCGATGGTTTCTATATACAATAAAGAGTTCTGGCGTCATGATATTATGCATTGCTAACCGTTCATCTGATTGCGATGAAACTTTGGGGATTTGATGTGTGCATGCCCGCGATGGTTTCTATATACAATAAAGAGTTCTGGCGTCATGATATTATGCATTGCTAACTGTTCATCTGATTGCGATGAAACTTTGGGGATTTGATGTGTGCATGCCCGCGATGGTTTCTATATACAATAAAGAGTTCTGGCGTCATGATATTATGCATTGCTAACCGTTCATCTGATTGCGATGAAACTTTGGGGATTTGATGTGTGCATGCCCGCGATGGTTTCTATATACAATAAAGAGTTCTGGCGTCATGATATTATGCATTGCTAACCGTTCATCTGATTGCGATGAAACTTTGGGATTTGATGAGTTCGTGGGAGAGGGGAGGGGGGAAGGGAACCTGGGAGGGGGGTTTGCGGGACGGTGGATGCGGGCGAGTGGAGTGGGGTGAGGGAAGGCAACGCATGACGGGAAATGAATGAATGAGTGATTAATGAATGAATGAATGCATTATGAATTTATGAGTGAATGAATGAATGATGATTGAATGAATTACATAGTGAATGAATGAATGCATGAATGAATGAATTTGTGGTATTTCATACCATGCGAGCGAAGCCTCGGGTAAAAGCTAGTAGTCTATATAATTGTAAAGTTAGGCAATGTACGTAAATTTAGGTTGAAAGTAATCAAATATTGTTTACGTAAATGTCAGATTCGACATGTGACTGCTAGCGCCACGGCGTCTAAAATATGAATTATTCTGCGGCTTATCAAGCTTGAGCGGTAGATTTAGCCAGACTAAATTTGAGCGAGGAATGTCGTAAATTGCAAAAATACGGACT
Source organism: Limnephilus marmoratus (assembly GCA_917880885.1). NCBI lineage: Eukaryota > Metazoa > Arthropoda > Insecta > Trichoptera > Limnephilidae > Limnephilus > Limnephilus marmoratus. The sequence continues at coordinate 52,081,157 of OU862907.1, read as the reverse complement.
GGCTATATACCGGGCTTATGTTGCCATTAGAGAAGAAATAATAATATTGGAACAACGTTCCCACTAAAACTTCAAAAATGGCAACACCACGAACATAATCATAGATCACAATCATGAAAGCATCTGTCATCTGTCACTGTCATTAGTGGAACTCGGATGTGTGGTCGTTATCTAATCAAAGTTTTTGTATTATTGTGATTCTGACAAAGTTTTTGGACCTATGCCTTGGTGAAATTGTCTGCCTGATTCACGGTAGTACAAACTACCCACCGCAAATACCAAGGTCAGTTGGCACAACCCTTTCTCTATCCAAATTATTGAAAATATTATACAATGTGAAATTAATACACACAGATATTTATTTATTTTATGAGTTAAGCACTTGGACCATGAGCTTTTTTCACGATAATATAACATAACTAGACATACGTATGACATAGGAGGTGTACTTATTTTAACAATGCGTCTGTAAAGTTCTCGCGTATTATTTCCTCAAAACAGAATGTCAAAACATCATAGTCCCAATTTTTAAGTAATCAATACATACTTGATTATTTTATTAATATTTTAAATAGGAAATTAAATAAACATGCAACATTTCCAAATAACATATAGTTGCGTAAAACAATGAGAGATGACATAATTCAAATAATAATGTCCGAAATCTTAATCCCAACATGTCCTTTTATTCACCTCGAATTCTTAAGAATAAACAAAATGTAAAAAAAAAACTTCGTCTAAACTTACATAGTGTGATCTAGCTTAACTTACGCCAATTGGTACACCTTAGTTAGAGAATCTATTATTTAACGTCTGGTTTTAGAACCATTTTATAGAGATTTAGGGGATAAAAGGAAGACAGCGTCAGGTTACTGTAATCTAACTAATGATGACGATTTGGTCAACCGTTTTCCATTGACTTATTTCAAAGTTTCAGACAAAATTATAACCTTATTTCCAAATATTTATAACGCGTACGCACACTTGTTTTTAAAAATAGTTCAACCGAAACAAAATATTCAAAGCTCTTTCAAACAAATAAATGTTGCTTTCTTAATACAAAGTTCCGTTTCATGTTTCAGTTATATTTTTAGGCTTGAACGAATTTGATAATCCTACCACGGTCTTGCAATGGATCATCGACAAAGCCCAGAGACTGTTTTCATCAAGACGGAACCAGAGCCCCAGGAAGAAGGTGAAGGTGAAATACCGTATGCGGATATGGATGTTGATCTACCAGATGTAAAGAAGAAATATTTGCAAAATGCGGAGAGTACTAGAAAAGCCAGTAAGTTGTATTACTTATAGCAGTATTGCATATGTCAAAAATGTGGAATGTAAGATTTTGATGTTCGGAAACCTTCACCGTTTTGAATTGTTGTTCAGTCAGGACATAATATGTTTTTCCATAAAGTCCTCACTTGCCGTACTTTGGTATTTATTTTAGTTTTTTATTTGGGATGTAAAATAAGTTTCATTATTTAGCGTTAAATACACATATAATATTTATTAAAACACAATATCCCTGTCTATACAAAACTTGCTCAATACAGAATGTGCTCAAGAGTAAATGTGTATTTCCTTCTTGAGAAAAGACCTTCCCAGATGTTCGCTTCCATTTTTATACGGTTAATCAACGGTATATTAATTCGAATTATCGGGTATTTCTTTTAATAAACGTTTTTTAACATCAACAAAACTTTTTTTGTTGTACTCTCTTGGAAAGAAAGGACTGTAATTTTAATTGTAACACACTCGCGGTCTGCGCTTATCAATGTGTGTAATGTTTTTGGTTTTTCTAGGTAGCCTTAAAATGGAAACTGTCAGCTTAAAGGTAGAACCGGTACCCCGAGATGAAGCTGGAGAGGGAATTCCTTTTATGGAAATTGCCATAGAGCTGCCGGATGTTAAAAATTTTACCCAGACAACAGGTAAATAACGTATTGTAACGATTTGTACTTTTTTTATATTTTTTTGAATTTATAGTGCTTACATTTAAAGCTTTATTTGTATTTATTTTTCAGACTTATTAACGGATCCGCTGAAAAAATCATTTTCCTGTCCCCATTGTAACTACTCCTGCTTCTATACGTCACAGTTAGAACTACACTTGCGCACCCATACTGGAATAAACCCTTTTCCATGCTCAGACTGCAAATACTCATGTTCTTTGAAGGGAGATTTGACGAGGCACATGCTGACTCACGGTGGAGAAAAAAAATATTCATGTCCTGACTGCACTTATACATCTACTCACAAGTATCATTTGACGACACACTTGCGGATTCACAGTGGTGAAAAACCTTTTTCGTGTTCCGACTGCAATTATTCCTTTTCTGACAAGAGTACTTTGACGAAACACAAACGAACTCACAGTGGAGAAAAACCTTTTTCGTGTTCCGATTGCAGTTATTCATTTTCTCGGAGGGCAACTTTGAGGGCACACATGCTGACTCACAGTAGAGAAAAACCTGTTATGATGTGGATGCATCATTACATATAAATTACTTTAATTTATTACTCGGATAGGCAGGTACCTTTATTTGAAGGATGGTAATAGTTTATTCGAGATACTCGGCAGGTTGGCAGACTGAGCGGAAACGGGTTTTGTTTTTGAAACGGCACTCTGGACGAGAGAGAACACGGGAGGACGCCGTGTTTTTCTCGGGCACAGTCACCTAGCGATTTAAGTTTTATAATGTAAAATATACCGGAACAATACGACTCCGCGTTGCAAAGAGATCCGTACCTTATGTGTAAATAACGGGATTAACCTAAAGATCCGAATTGTTCGGCCCGGAATTAACGAAGTTTTCGGTTCATCAATGGCCGTCGGCGCCTCGTGCGACGAGAATAAGTAATGCCGTTTATCTAGCTGATCTGGCGACTGGGAAAGTGCAATTGGCGAACATGGACTCCCGCTACACCTCGCAAGCCACGGCGAAGTTTATTTAATTAGTGTTCGGAGTTTTAACTTTAACATCCGCCGCCTACTGAGGCGTTCATATAAAAACCCGCGTACTTGATTTTGATACGCAGAACAGACCGTTCCGGTTCACCGCAACCCCGGATTCGTCGCCGACTCCGTCTGTCAACAAATCCCGTAGGCATCCATCTATTTGGGCTTGATGGCCTCGTAGGACGGGCATCATACTGCTGGCCAGGCTGGCGCAATACACCGGATCATTTCTCATCGTCCTGATGCTCCCAGGGGGGTTTGGCATCGCGACCTCAGCAGGATCACATCAGGACCACCTCTTGGATGCTGGACGAAGCACCAAGCTCCACTACGTGCATCATGCCTGCCCGCAGGCACTTAATCCGAATTAGCTAGGTTTCAAGGTCATGGTCGCAATACAGGGGTGAGTTTTCAGTAGTGTATTTTTTTTCCCTTGTAAAATTGGTTTATAATACCGTATTGTTTTAAATGTTCGATATTGTAAATATAGAAAATATTGATTCAAATCTCTTTGTTATTTCATATCGATACACTGTAGTTCCTAATGATGAGTAAAGAAGTGATTGTCATAGTGCCCACGCTCCCTGGGAAGAATTAAATGCTCTCCGTCGTTCTAGGAAGAAGGCGTAGTGAATTCAACTGTGGACATATTCTGTCTTGAACAGGATTTGGCGCTCTATTAATAGAAAAGTACGCAGTTGTATTCATCCCGTCTTCTTCCCTCTCAGCTAGCCACATCATATGGCTCCTTACGCCATTTTGCACGTAATAATTGCCGTTTCAACGTGAATTATAAGATATTCACATAACATTTGACGCCTTTAACGTGGGTTGCTCGTATAAAGACACATTCTTTACTCACAATTATATTCATCAAATCGATCAACTAAAATCTCGTTTTACAACTTGCTATTTTATCACAGAGATTTAAAACAGTATGATACTGTAATTTCATAATAATATTCATTAATTTAATGGTGCAATGGTGTCTCGTTATAATTCAAATACAACAATGTCCTTTGCAATACGGAGTGTTGCAATTTACGTATAATTATGTCATGTATTTTGGTGTTTCTCGTGCTCAGTAGACATGTAATACAGGTTATGTTTTAAATGTCAATACGTCAACTTAACCTCAATATTTGAAATATTATTTTCATAGAAGCGTCGGGTATCACCATAGACAATATTTCTTCTATGATAAAAGAAAATTACATATGTTTATTTTAAAAAAAAAAATAGTTATTGTCTATGCTTCAAAATAGAGGCAATTTAAAAGGTAAACATCGTAAGTGTCAATTGCTGTTTATTTCAGACAAGCGAATGTCAATAGTGACAGATGGGTTTACATCAAACTAGAATTCTTGTTATGAATTTAAGTGAATTAGTTAGAATTATTAATTATTTAACAAGTGTAGTATAATGAAGGGATTGTTATTTAATGAGATTAAATTTATAATTTATTCCTTAAAACATCATCATACATAAAGGATGGTCATAATTAATCAACAACATTCAAATTCAAACAATAATACATCGATTATTGAGAGTGGTGGAATAGTTTGACATATTTAACTAAATTGTTGGAATATTTTTCTTTTATTGAAAAAATATTTTTTTTTGGATTATTCTTTTTTGAAATTATGCTTGGAATTTCGGTGGTAAATTCAGTAAAATACCTACGCCAGAATTACTTTGGATGTCAAGGTTGCCACAAAATACAGGGTTGCTAAAAAAAAAAAAAAAAATTTTTTTTTTTTTTCCATTCTTTCATTATTTAAAATTTTTTCTTTTTTTTTGGTTTGTTCTACTTATCATCAACAATCTATATTATACGTCAACAAAAATAACATCAACAATAATTATTAACATTAACAACAACTTTTCATTATTTTATTATTTTATCCAATTGTTTTAACAATGTCAACTCCTATCCCAAACATCAACAACGCCTCTAAAGAGGATCTCATAAAAGAATTATCAAGTCGTTCTCTTGAACCGGCACCCACCTCTCACGCGTTGCGCTCGCAGGCGCGTGCATTTAATAAGGCACTTAAGATGCCAACAATATCAGAAACAGATATGGATTCTTCAGATTCGGATTCTGAGAACCAGACCGTTGACAACCCTACAATAATTAAACACACAAAAATTATTTATAGAGAATCACCCACCATCAATGTGGAAAATTGGAAGATAAAATTTGATGGAAAATCGAGCATAAGAGAATTTCTCTTGTTGATTGAAGAAAAATGTAGGACGAAAAATTTTAGTCAGGATAATTTAGTTCGCGTTTTTCCTGATCTGTTAGATGGACTAGCACTACTTTGGTTCAGGTCAATATATCATCCGGACTTGAAATGGGACGAGCTGTCTAAACTTTTGATCAATCAATTTGAGGCAAATGACCTACAAACGGACTTAAAAGTAAAACTTTTCAACATGACGCAACCAAAAGGTATGTCAGTCCTTGAGTTTTCACTTAGAATGAAATCTCTAAATAACATGCTAGAAGCTAAACTTCCTGAGCAGGAACTTTTGCGGCTTGCCAAAAAGGCTTTGCTTCCAATGTACACTAACTTATTAGTTTCTAGAGATATTTTTACATTCGAACAGTTAACAACTTACGCAGGAAACTTAGAGTCTTATGCGACACCACCGGAGGAATTTGCTACTTCTTCTTCTTCTTTTTCAAACAAATTTGAAAAAAGCAATAACTATACTACTAATAAAGAAGAGAGATTTGGGCCTACCAATAAAACTTTGTCAAACAATAATACCGGTACTTATAAACGTACAGGGTTTTCTTATAATAATTATAAACAATCTTCTAATGGCAATAGTTATAGTCATGCTGGGCGTAACTACAGTAACACCAATGCGGGTTACAACAATAACAAACCTCCGTCTTCTTTCAATGGAAATAGTCTAAATACCGAAGGAACTTCTAGAACCATTGTTAGGAATCAATTTTGTCTTTATTGTAAGAAACCGGGACATGTTGTAGCGGACTGTAAAAGAAAAGCCGCAGCGGGAAATAATCCAAAAGTGGGAGCGGTTAAAGGAAGAATTAATAATAACAAGTCGGAAAACTAGGGCGGAGTCTCTCTTACCACGTCCCATCCTATGCGCAGAGGAATCGGGAATGGAAGAGTTGGCTCCGACTAGTCCATCAGTTTCTCTCAGTCCCATCACCTGGAACAGTGGGCCCACTGCCACAGGGGATGGAGATTGAAAACGATGGTCGTCCTTATGCAAATGTATATATATTTAACAATTTTTACAGCGCACTGTTGGACAGTGGCGCCTCATTATCGTGTTTGGGAGGTGATAGTTATAAGATTTTTATTAAGTTAGGTATAGAATTAGTTAAGGTTAATTTTAGTGTATCAACAGCGGACGGTGCGAATCAGCCAGTCCTGGGTACAATGTCGTTGCCGGTGACGTACAAATCAATTACCCATACAATACTTTTCTACGTCATCCCGACATTGTCACCATCGTTTATCCTAGGTATAGACTTTTGGAAGCAGTTCCATATCGCACCGGAGCTGTTTTCAAAAGCTATTGGTCCTACTTCGGAAAACAAAATTAATGGGTTGCGGGCAATTCAGCCAGCCTCTTCCTTAAGTCCCTCAGAGAATCAGGCACTCTCTGCTATTATTAAAAAATTTGAATCGATTTCTTTCGAGAAGCGTGGCTTAGGCCTGACGCATTTAGTCAAACACAAGATTAATACAACAGGGCCTCCGATCAAACAAAGGTATTATCCTTTGTCTCCAGCAAGACAAAAACAATTAGAATTAGAAGTGGATGAAATGCTAAAATTAGGAGTAATACGTCCCTCACGTTCTCCATGGTCGAGTCCAGTATTAATCGTTACAAAAAAAGACGGTACCGGTCGTTTTTGCTTAGACTCTCGCAAAATCAATAATGTCACGATTCGCGACGCGTACCCTTTGCCATATATATCGCGGATTCTAGACAAGCTAGGTGGAGCTAGGTACGTCTCTTCTATAGACCTTTCAAAGGCTTTTTGGCAAATTGCCTTAGACAAGGACTCTTGTGAGAAAACAGCTTTCGTCGTCCCTGGACGGGGTTTGTTTGAGTTCACCCGTATGCCTTTCGGACTGAAAAACGCCCCTAGTGAGTTGCAAAGACTGGCAGATGTTCTTTTTGGTCCGAAATTCGACGATAATGCTTTTTGCTATCTGGATGATTTGATCTTAATATCAGAAGATTTGGAGTCACATCTTAATCTATTAAACCGTGTATACGAACGTTTGCGAGACGCAGGTCTTACCATAAACTTAAAAAAATCCGAGTTTTGCAAATCAGAACTTAAATATTTAGGGTATTTAGTAGATTCGCAGGGTCTCCGTACGGATCCAATAAAAATAGAAAGCATCAAAAATTTCCCAGTCCCAAAAAATGCAAAACAAATCCGGGCATTCATTGGTTTGTGCGGTTACTTTAGAAGGTTCATTAAAGGATTTTCGGGAATAGCTGCCCCTCTTACTAAACTCACAGGTTCTAAAAATGGAATTAGCAATTTCAAGTGGTCTCAGGAAGCTGAAACTGCTTTTAAAGATTTAAAACGCGCGTTGACTACGGCTCCAGTTTTATGCTGCCCGGATTTCACCAGGCCTTTCTCTATCCATTGCGACGCGAGCTCCGCAGGGATTGGAGGAGTTTTGATCCAAGACGTAGACGGGCAAGAGCATCCCATCGCTTATTACTCACGTTGCTTAAACGTTCATGAAAGAAATTATGGCATCACTGAACGGGAACTCTTAGCTGTGCTAGACTCGGTGACTCACTTTAGACCGTATATAGAAGGAGCTCATTTTTCAGTAGTTACTGACCACTCAAGCTTGAAATGGCTGGGGTCCTTGTCCAACCCTAGTGGCCGTCTTGCACGGTGGAGCTCTCGCCTTTCGCAATTTTCTTTTGACGTTGTCCATCGCAAAGGGACACAACATGTTGTTCCAGACGTGCTATCACGAATGGACCTTGCCGTATTATCAGGTGTGGACACTGAACATACAAAGGATACGTGGTATTTGAAAGCCTGGAAAGGATGCCAAGATTTTCCACAACGTTTCCAGAACTTTCAAATGCGTAATAATGAATTGTTCCGACACACAAAGACTAGTCTAGCTCTGTGCGAGGATACTGCCTGGAAGAGGGTAGTTCCGCAGGAAGGTAGACAGGCAATTCTTTCAAATTTACACGAGTCTTCGCGAGCTTGTCATCCTGGGGTATTCAAAACCTATAAAAAGGTGCAATTGCGTTACTATTGGCCTAATATGTATAAGGATGTTAAGCAATTTGTTAATCGTTGTACAGTCTGCAAGGCCCACAAAATAAGTACAGCCCCACCTAACGGCATCTCTTCAAACCCAAAAAAGGTCACACGACCCTTGCAAATGTTGTCGATAGATTTAGTAGGTCCTTTACCTAGGAGTTACTCAGGTTTTACCGTAATCTTATCATGTGTAGACGTTTTTTCTAAATTTACATGGCTATTTCCGCTGCGCAATGGCACCGCGAGAAGCATAATTAAAATCTTAGAAGAAAACATCTTTCTTGTTCACGGCGTACCACGAACCATCGTCTGTGATAATGGTCGTCAATTTGTTTCGAAAGAATTTAAGGACTTACTTAGTAGTTATAACATACCACCACCATTTTACAATTCGTCTTATACGCCTCAAAACAATGTAGTCGAACGTTATAATCAAACCTTGGGTACGGCGTTATCGATCCTTGTTGAATCAGACCACCGAAATTGGTCCAAATTTCTTCCGCAAGTTCAATCGGCTATGAATAACACGGTAAACTGCGCTACAGGTTATACACCTTATTTCCTGATGCACGGTCGGGAGCAGATACTGGACGGTGATCTGCACCGTAATCCAATAGCGGATGAGGAATCCAATTCGCAAGTGGGTGCTCAACCTAAAGCTTATGCACAGAAACTAGAAGAGTTGTCTTCGATTTACGAGCAAGTCTCGAATGCTCTTCTTAAAGCTTATCAAAAAGGAGCTGACCATTACAACCTGCGCAGAAAACACATCACCTATCAGGTTGGTGATGTGGTGTGGCGGAGAAATTTTGCACAATCTAACGCATTGAATTATTTCGCACAGAAATTGGCACCTCGGTTTGTTCAGAATGTGGTAGTAAAGAAAAAATCCAATCTAATCTATACGCTTGCAGACTTAAACGGAAAAGTTGCGGGTGATTTTCATGTGAAGGATATAGTAAAATCAAATAATATACCAGTATAGTCTTATTGTGGCAATACTTCGGAGGGTCTGGCCATCCCTACCGAATACTGCAAATTATCTTATTTACTAGTTAATATTTAATGCTTGGGAGTTTTAACCCGGCCTGATCAACCGAGTTGAAACGACCCGACATTCTGACAGTCAAAGTCCTGTCACAGGAATATTTCTTTTTGTTCGTTCATGTTTTTGGAGGGGGTGCGTTTATGCTAACTCATGTAGTATTTATGATTCATTGCAATCAAAATCCACTCTAGTAAGATTAACTCGAGTTGTTTTATAAGTTCTTACTTTCGTTAGGCGTAATTATTTATTGTTATTTATTCGAAATTAATTTAGTAACATTTTTTTTTTTTGGACTGAGCACGAGCAAGCAAACAGGATGAATGACATAATTTGTTTTATATTACGTTTGTTAACCTCGAATACAATTGGAACACATGCCCACTTCCAATTGTGTTCAGGGTACATCCCATTGAACTGCGTTCATGGTTATTAAATTTTGTATTTATTATTAAGTTTTGTCTCGAAACACACAGGGATGCCAGTCCTACACCTCTATGTGTTTTGAGCATTGTTTTCTTTTTGTTTATCTCTTTCAATATGAAACATGACTGTTTTCAAATATAAATAAATTCTGAGAAATATTGTAAGTTCAACACGTAGTAACCACTTATATGCTTGCGAATATACAAAGAGAATAGTTTAGTAATATACATATTATTTTGTTAAATTTATTGATTAGTTTTAGTACCTATGATGCTACTTTACTTCATACACTCACCCGTACGACCGATTTAGGTAGAATAGGAAACTCTTCGTAGTGAACAATTTTATTTTTCCTAAAAGGGACGTAAATTCAGTGAAGTGAGGGTTGCTTGCACCCTAAAGTGTTGCCTAAATGGCTTTCTAAAACCCTATTATGGGTCAGTGATGCATTAATGCATATGGTTGTGTATAATTTTTGTGCTGGACACACAAAGGTATAGATAAGTTAAGGATGTGTTGTCCACTGATTAGTGTTTAAACTTACATAATTAATGATGATTATGCGGTATATGTAACGTTAACGGTAGTCCAAGACATAAGTCAGCCGTTCTTCACCCAGTATCTTCAATGCTGTGGGTGTTTACGGACCCCGTTCACGGAACATTAGTTCACCATGTTCTTAATATTAAGTTCTTTTAGTTTTAAGTTCTTTTAGTTGTAAGCTATGTTTAAATAAGAATGGTTGCATCGCAAGCCCGTCCATCGCGCCTTACGCATGATGGAGTGCGATCGGAGTTGCGGCACACCCATTCGCTATTACTATTTAATCTATGTTTGATCTACTAATCATTTTTTTTTTTTTTACTGCTGTCTACTAATGATTGCTAGAATATGTTTGAATAATTTTTTTTAGGCCCTGTGACCGACCTTTTTTTTAGATTAGGGGTAGGAACCTTATTAGTTGTTATGTTCGTGGGCGAACATTTTTGTGGCGAGGGGGGTAATGTTATGATGTGGATGCATCATTACATATAAATTACTTTAATTTATTACTCGGATAGGCAGGTACCTTTATTTGAAGGATGGTAATAGTTTATTCGAGATACTCGGCAGGTTGGCAGACTGAGCGGAAACGGGTTTTGTTTTTGAAACGGCACTCTGGACGAGAGAGAACACGGGAGGACGCCGTGTTTTTCTCGGGCACAGTCACCTAGCGATTTAAGTTTTATAATGTAAAATATACCGGAACAATACGACTCCGCGTTGCAAAGAGATCCGTACCTTATGTGTAAATAACGGGATTAACCTAAAGATCCGAATTGTTCGGCCCGGAATTAACGAAGTTTTCGGTTCATCAATGGCCGTCGGCGCCTCGTGCGACGAGAATAAGTAATGCCGTTTATCTAGCTGATCTGGCGACTGGGAAAGTGCAATTGGCGAACATGGACTCCCGCTACACCTCGCAAGCCACGGCGAAGTTTATTTAATTAGTGTTCGGAGTTTTAACTTTAACATCCGCCGCCTACTGAGGCGTTCATATAAAAACCCGCGTACTTGATTTTGATACGCAGAACAGACCGTTCCGGTTCACCGCAACCCCGGATTCGTCGCCGACTCCGTCTGTCAACAAATCCCGTAGGCATCCATCTATTTGGGCTTGATGGCCTCGTAGGACGGGCATCATACTGCTGGCCAGGCTGGCGCAATACACCGGATCATTTCTCATCGTCCTGATGCTCCCAGGGGGGTTTGGCATCGCGACCTCAGCAGGATCACATCAGGACCACCTCTTGGATGCTGGACGAAGCACCAAGCTCCACTACGTGCATCATGCCTGCCCGCAGGCACTTAATCCGAATTAGCTAGGTTTCAAGGTCATGGTCGCAATACAGGGGTGAGTTTTCAGTAGTGTATTTTTTTTCCCTTGTAAAATTGGTTTATAATACCGTATTGTTTTAAATGTTCGATATTGTAAATATAGAAAATATTGATTCAAATCTCTTTGTTATTTCATATCGATACACTGTAGTTCCTAATGATGAGTAAAGAAGTGATTGTCATAGTGCCCACGCTCCCTGGGAAGAATTAAATGCTCTCCGTCGTTCTAGGAAGAAGGCGTAGTGAATTCAACTGTGGACATATTCTGTCTTGAACAGGATTTGGCGCTCTATTAATAGAAAAGTACGCAGTTGTATTCATCCCGTCTTCTTCCCTCTCAGCTAGCCACATCATATGGCTCCTTACGCCATTTTGCACGTAATAATTGCCGTTTCAACGTGAATTATAAGATATTCACATAACAAACCTTTTTCGTGTTCCCATTGCAGTTATTCGTGTTCTTGCAAGAGTAATTTGACGAAACACATGCTTACTCACAGTGGAGAAAAACCTTTCTTGTGTTCCGACTGCGGTTATTCATGTTCTGACAGGAGTAATTTGACGAAACACAAACGGACTCATAGTGGAAAAAAACCTTTTTCGTGTTCCGATTGAGGTTATTCGTGTTCTCACAATAGTAGTTTGATGAAACACATGCTTACTCACAGCGGTGAAAAGCCTTTTTGGTATTCCTACTGCAATTATTCATGTTCTGTAAAGAATAGTTAAGTAAATAGTTATAAGACGAAACTAAGAAGGGACCACAGTGGATAAAAACCCTTTTTCGTGCTTGGATTGTAAACAGTAAAAGCAAAATTGAGCCTGAATGAGACCCTTGTGGCACACCACTGGTAGCTATAAATTGATTGTAAAGGAACAAATTGTTTTTTATAAGTAGTACTCTATCAGAGAGATAGCTTATAAACCAGTCTAAAAGTTTTCCATCAATACCTAGCATACGTAGCTTAACCAGTAGAATTTTAAGGCATACTTTGTCGAAGGCCTTGATAAAATCCGTAAAGGTATATAGAATCGATTTGGGTTCTGTTAGCTAATGCGTTTGAAATGTAGTTTTCATATAACGAAAGATTTGTTGGAGTTGATCTGCCCGACAAAAATCCGTGTTAATTCGGAATAGTGAGATGGTTAATACAACGGGCAATTTGATCAAGTAATAGTTTTTAAATAGTTTCGGGATAGTGATATCATATTTATTACGCTTTTTTAAATATAGGTGTTAGGTATGAACGTTTCCAAATATCAGGGAAGCAATCTGTATCGAGGGATTGAATACAATAATCAAATTGGATCAGCCAGCGAAGCAATGCAATCAATAAGAATATTGGGATGCACATTGTCAGGTCCGGCCTTCTTGTTTTTGTGTAGAGATTTAATTTTAGTTTTAACGTCGTTTATATTGATGTGCATAGCAGGGATATCCATTCTCATTGAGGGAAGGAGGCGGTATATAAATGTCTGGGATATTTTCGTCATAGACACTTTTGAAATAATCAGCAAAATAGTTAACCTTCACTTTCATATCAGTGCTACTCTTTTGATTGAAGTCCATTGAGATGGGTAAACCTTGATTGTTTTTTCTAAGAGAGTTAACATGTGTGAATTTTTTTTGTGTATTAGAGGGTATAGGTTTTTCTAATACATTTATATAATTAAAATACGATTTTTCTTCAGTTTCTTACCTTGAGTTCTGTAGTTGTGAAAACATTTATAGTCGTTGACTACTGGAGCGATCACGCGAAATAAATAAATTCGCTCCGATTGCTTGAGATTTCGCAGATGGTCATTTTTTTTAAATTTTTCGTCAACATTAAAAAAATCATACCTTCGAATTTAGACATGGAGACATAAAAACTTATTATAGTACTATATGGCATATGAAATAAACTGTATTTTACCGTTTTTTTCATATTTGTATGATTAATAAAAAAAATATAAAAAAATCGTAAAATTTATAATCGCGCGAATCCTGGGTGTAATTTTACTTGAAACTGCCGTGAGGGATACTTATTCGGCTCAACATAAAATATTTTCGGTTTCTGTATGTTGTCTGTGGTATACTTGATAATTAAATGTGCATATCTATGGAAAAAGGACTTAATTTTATAGGTAAACAGCTGTTCGAAAATTCGGCGGGAAAAAATATTTTAAAAATTTATTTTTAACCTTTCCCATACCATCCTAAAAATACCCTCGACAAACCGTCTTGTAACACAGCGTTACTCTATGGGATTTGGAAATTATTTCGGGTTTTTTGTAAAAATATTGTTGTGAATATTTTTTTATTTGGCTTATATTAATTTATTGTAAGAAAAAAATATTGATTTTGTGACCTAAAACTGAAATATAAAAAAAAATAATCGTTCATTATATATAATCAAATATTATTTGAACATGGCGGGCGGCTGTGACAGCGACCGCCTAGGGTCACGTTAGCCTCCAGAATATCACCATTGTTTCAAAAAGCCACATGTGGAATGCGCTAGGTACTAGTAAGGGCTGACACCGACCTACTATCATTTTTTAAATACATTTACAAAAAATACTTCATCGTAAAGAGCTTTTTATGTTTGCTGATCTAAGTTAATATCAGATTGAATGATTTTAACACTAGTTGGGTAGAGAAATACATTACAAGAAAAATACAATACTTAAAGAACACTCGAATTTTTTTTTTTTACAGTTTTACGCAAAAGCAAACCACGAAAAAAATTATAATTATTTTGAAGTGAAAAACTTCTTTAGCACCGTTGTGATTTGAAACTGGATGAAACGAAAAAGCGACACAAAAAAAAATGTGCTTTAATTACTTTGAAGTGAAAACTTCTTTAGCACCGTTGTGATTTGAAACTGGAAGAAACGAAAAAGCGACACTAAATGAAAAAATAAGCAAACCACGAAAAAAATAATTTTATAATTATTTTGAAGTGATAAACTTCTTTAGCACCGTTGTGATTTTAAACTGGATAAAACGAAAAAGCGACACAAAAAAAACAATAAGCAAACCAAGAAAAAAATAATGTTATTATTACTTTGAAGTGAAAACTTCTTTAGCACCGTTGTGATTTGAAACTGGATGAAACGAGAATGGCAGGCATGGTTTTTCTAACCTTTGAAAAGAAAAGAACTAAGTTGGTCTAAATGAAGTACTTCGTATTTTTGATGAAATGTCGAATCGAAAAATTCAAGGAAGGTTCAAGTTTTCAATTCAAATTTTAAGGAAGGACTTTTATTACTTTTAATTTTGTTTTTATTCTGTAATTTCAAATTATGTTTGGTACCTAATACGAATCTGAATAAATAATAAGCCATTGATGCCGCAGTTACTACTTTTCTGAAGTTCAATGTTAGCAATGATCACGAATTACCTTGTATACTTACAAATACTTATTATCTACCTGATGAAAGAACACCAGGTAATCCTTTATCACAATCCTTTAAATCACATTAGCTATGCGGACGACATGATTCTCCTAGCTCCGTCGATCAAGGGGTTGAGAATATTACTAAAAATCTGTGAGGAATACGCAAATAACCACAACATGATGTACAACCCCAAGAAAACGGAGCTAATTGCATTCCACCATGGAAAAAATCCCGAGAAGATGCTCCCCGTACAACTTAACGAGGAAACCATAAGCACATCCATGAATGTAAAATACTTGGGGCACATCATCACTGAAGACCTCTCGGATGATGGTGATATTGAACGACAAAGGAGAAGTATCAGTGTTTTGTCAAATATGATTGCCCGAAGATTCTTCCGATGCAGTAATAATGTTAAAACATTATTTAATGCATTCTGCATACACTAGCCTGTATACGTGTGAAACATGGTGTCAATACCGAGTAAGCTCAATGGAACGTCTCCGGATCCAATATAATGATGCGTGCAGAATCATATTTGGATTCGGAAGGTATAGCAGCGCATCAACAATGTTCACAGAATTAGGACTCCATGGAATCGCCAGTCTGATGAGACACCGGGTCACTGGAGCCAGGATGCGGCTAATGGCCTCCGACACTCCTCGGACAAGCTCCACTCCTGAGTGAGCGATGGGCCCAAGCGCACTTAAGATCACGCCCTGCATAATAATTGAATATTTACTTTTGTTATTATTAATTTTTTATTACTATTATTTTTAGTTTCTATTTACGTTCTTATTTCTTTACTGTGTAAATATATAAATATGTATAACTATATGGGACATGTGGGATTGCACTATCCTCCCCACATCCTGGAATAAAGATTATTATTATTATTTATCATTGTTAAATAACTAAATGTTTGATCATCCAATAAAATATTGCCTCACACATGTACGACGAAAATCACATGGCTACGGCCCTGAGCGGACTCCCTGGTTAGGTCTCTCGGGCGATTAAAGGACAGTGGCCTCAGATGCAATACCGGATCTGGCCGGCGTGGCGTTATGCCTAATGATCTTGAAATAAGGGAAATATTAACAAAAAAGGAATGTATTGAAATCAGGGCTTCTTTATTGTTTTATGTATTGCAAAGTTTATAAAGGTTTACAAATCATAAATTTATATTTTGTAAAAAAGATGCCTTGCATAATTTTAAATTCTTATAATAACGTAAAATCTGCTTCAAAAGTGAGATAATCGATATATTCAAACAGTTACAGTTTATGGAGTGGGTTGGAATAAAAAAAAAGAAGTTCAAATTGTTGTAAAGCTTTTCCGGAGTAGAAAAACACTGGATATATGGCATTATTAAAGAAATAGGTAAAATCATTTAAACAAAATTAACCCTCCCAACATCATGAACAAATGATAGTTGTTCATTTTAAATCAAAATTAGAAAAATATTTTAATTTTAACACATGATATAATTAATATATTACGTAGGTACTACATACATCATATTATTTTTTAAATCTTAGACCTCTTCATTGGCCTAGAAATAGTTTAAAATACTAGTGACCGACCTATAAAACAAACAAAATCAATAAAAAAAATAATAAACATGTTATCTGCTTCTTGGAACTTCTCGTTCGGCTGACTTCGTTCGTGGCCCGTATATCACTCGCCATCATTAGCAAAATACTCAATTAATGATGTCCTTCCTTTAAGTGTTGATTATTGACAAATGTTCGTTCCAAGAAGTAGTTAACATGCTTGTTAATTTTGTCTTGTTTTAAAGCAGTATTTAAATAATATATATTTTTTTTAAATATTTCAATTACTTTTTTTATTTTATTTAACACGTACGAGTTTAAAAAGAAATTTATGATAAATTGTAAACGCAATAAAAAATAAAATGCTCAAATTAATGAGATCTTTCTTTTAAAACGTATGTGTTGATTATTGACAAATTTTCGTTCCAAGAAGTAAAACATGTTTTGTTGTTTGTGTTTTAATTTTGTTTGTTTTAAAGAAGTTATTTAAAAAAAACATTATATTTTCAAATACTTCAATTACTGTTTTTTTTTAAATTTTTTTTTTTTAATTTAACACGTGTTAATTGTCTAAATAAGTGTAAAAAATAAGCCAAATAGCAGTAAACAATCAATTTTTAACATGTCTAAAAACAGACACCGAAGATTCGGTTTCGGTTTCGGTGGAAAATCCTGTTGCGGTCGGACTCTAAAAATACTTATTTCATGCAATTATATTATTTATTACTGCAACAATAATACACTTTAAATTAAAAACTGATAATTTTTTATAAGGAAAACTCTCTTTTCATAACTTTTGAAGGTTATTCCCATCAATGTAATTTATCATTAATCATTATCATTATCTTAACGAAAATATGAACGAGAACAAGACACAGAAAAAACAGGAAAAGATAATGGTCGCAACTGGGACACGAAACCAAAACCTCTCGTCTATCCGGGACGTGCGTTTACCAATTCCGCCATTGCGCCTTACTGCCAAACCGTCAAACCGTCATAATAGTCAATCACATATTTAAAATTTTAGAATTAACAACATTATCTTCAACTAATTTACTTTCCATATCATAGGCAACTACCCGTTTTATTGGAAACAATCAACCTAAGAATTGGTTTGTAACCTGGATAGATCACGGATAAATATATCCGATGTCATTTACATGGAACTATTGACTTTTTATAAAAGTCTGAACGAGACATGGGAAATAACTTTGAAACATTTAAAGCCAAATTAGTCCACCACTTTTTAGATGTATTGAAGTTTTTTTATTATTTTTTATTTTCTTTTCTTTGTTTTTATTTTATTGTTCGTATTCAAGAGGCGAGAAAGGAATTAAGTAGCAACTAATATTATGTAGATTCTTACATATGAAATTGGCGTTTTGCCGTACTGGCAACTTTGATATCAAATATCGTCTCTTTGGATAGGAATTCCAAATTCAAATTTATACAGCTATTTACTCATGTATTTGTGTTTCGAAAATTATAATTCATTTGTTTTTTCCTTAATTGTTTTTTTTTCTTTGCGTCACTTAGTTTACAAAATGGAAAACTTGAAATATCGCGTTATTTACGAGTACGAGTTCCACCGTGGCACCAGTGCTGCAGAAACGGATCGAAGGATTAATGATGTATATGGCGACGGTGCCGTAAAAGAAAACACAGTACGTTTTTGGTTCCAACGTTTTCGTTCTGGAAATTTCGACCTGCAGAACAAGGCCCGTGGACAGCCATAGACCAAAGTTGATAATGAAGAATTGAAGGCTATTGTGGAAGCGGATCCATCGCAAACCACGTCTGAGTTAGCTGCAGGCTGCGGTGTTAGTGATAAAACTGTTTTAATCCACTTGAAGCAAATTGGTAAGGTTAAAAAGCTTGTAAGGTGGGTACCTCTAAGTAATTAAGGGATTTTAAATCGAATAATTACCTGTGATGAAAAGTGGATCGTGTACGATAATCGGAAGCGCTCGCGGCAATGGCTGAACCCTGCCGAATCAGCCAAACCATGCCCCAAGCGAAAATTGACTCCAAGTTTTCCATTTTGTAAACTAAGTGACGCAAAGAAAAAAAAACAACTAAGGAAAAAACAAATGAATTATAATTTGTAAACACAAGTACACGAGTAAATAGATGTATAAATTTAAATTTGGAATTCCTAACAAATAGATGATATTTGAGATCAAAGTTGCCAGTACGGCAAAACACCAATTTCATATTTAACCCTCGACCCGTCGCGTGGGGTCTTTAAAAGCCCAAGTTTTACAGAAATGCTAATTATGTTCATTTAAAATGTTCCCACTGATTTCTTACTTTAGGTAGCTTCCTAAAAGGGACTATACTTGATGCAAGCGCCGAGAAAATTTAGTTTGCGCATGTGCGATGTGAGATACAGACTTGTGTTTCGGCGTGAGGCTAAAAAAATCAACAAAATACCATGAAAAATCAAGTTTATATGTTTTTTTTATTGTATTTTGTTGAGTTTTTTGTTATAATAATAATAAGTCTATATCAACCTCAAATAGTTATGAGTTTGATGGAAATTGGTTAGATTTTTTTTAAAGTTTTCTATTAAAAAATATGATTCAAAATTTCAAAAAAATGTTCCTTGTTGATTTTTAAGCTCTTGCATTGAAAATAAATAACTAATTTTTAATATTTCTTTTTATTTCAAAGCAATCCAGACGGGAGCAGTTGAGATTCTTGTGCGGTATTCACTGTAAAAAAAAAATCATTATCACCTGACTGTAATCAGTTAAAATAACATATAAAATGGATGCTACAACAACAATTTAATCATATTTATTTTTGGGGTCCTAAGCGACCCCAAGCGACACCTCGCGTTACAAAAAAGGCGCGACGGGCGGAGGGTTAAGGACCTAATATATCTATATTGATATAATTTTCTGAATTGTACGTACGAGTTCTCTAAAGTCATCCATGTGGATTATATAATATTGAGTTTATGCGTTATTTGTATCTTTTGTAATTTTTTTTAACTTATGCAATACTTTCATTATAAATGAAATTTGAATTCGATGTGTAAAAGCCCAATAGGGCGTCCATAAATAAATAAATAATAAGAAGACCAAACAACACAAGGATATTCAAGATGAGGGTGAACCAAGGAGCAGTAAAGAGTTCTTAGGGTGTTTATTTTTTTGAAGTCAGAAGTGATTCTAGTGATGAAACCAAGTAGTTTGAGAGATTTATTAACTCTTGATAGGCCAAGATACCAAACATGACATCCGTAACCATGGGGGTCGGCTGATGACCCCGTGTAATTTTGTATTATTTTTGACATTAAATTTTAAACCATAGAAATCACTTTTTTTTGTTATTTGTCCATTTATTGGTCAGGGAATATAACCTATATTTGACAAAATATTTTTTCCTGCGATCAACGATTTTTTCACTTTTTTTTTAAGCGGCACATTATGTATTAATCCTTGGGGCAGGAATACCTAAAATACTAAAAACATATTTCATGTATTTAACCCATCCCATACCATGCTAAAAATACCCTCGACGTGCCGTCTTGTAACGCAGCGTTACTGTATGTGGTTTTGGATTTTATTATGCGTTTTTCAATAAATATAGTTGTGAATAATTTTTCATATGCTTAAATTAATTGAATGTATAAACAAAACATTGGATTTGTGCATAAAACCTTAAATATAAAAAAAATATAATCATTCATTGAATAACAAAATATTATTCGCAATTCCATTTCTTGCTAGCGTCAAGCGCCCGGCAAGCCACACGTGTTAGTGGAATGCGGTAGTGTGACGGTAATAGCGGAGGGTGAACTCGAGCTCTGGACCATTTCATATACAGATGGTCAAAAGTACATTCTCTTTTGAAAAACAAATAAATACAATCTTTTTATGCAAAAGCTTTTTATTATCATTTTGTTGTACTACTGCTATCAGATAATAATTGCAACTATAGTAGGTAGAAATATTTATTTTTTAACACTTTTTGGATAGAAATTATAGAAATAAAAAGTTACAAGAAATGCATATCCAATACTACTTCAACAATATTCGAATTAAAATATTTAAGCAATCCTACGTATATGTAACATTACTTAATTTTTGATTATAATCAGAACTCACACCATGGAAAAAAAATCATAATGTAATATTAATAGTTCGCGAATGTTACAAAATATTTCTTCCTAATGTATTTATTACAAAAATATTATTTATTTATTTTATTTATAACAGGATTATAAGAGGAAAAACTTTACATGGCATAGTAGTAAGGTAGTAGAAACGTAAAGCTTTAAAACAATACATGTTTGATACTTATTTATACCTCATCATTCGCTGAAGATAATATCAATAACTCACGAAAATAAAATACGAAACAGAAAAAAAAAAGTAATGGTTGCAACTGGGAATTAAACCCAGGATCTCTCTAGTCTTACCGAGGCTTAATTGTACATTCATAGAATATCTCTGATAATATTATTAAAATACACATCAACACATTGATTACTTGTAAAAAACATGCTCATTCTGTTCTAAAACAGGCAAATTGCCTAGTTGG
Source organism: Limnephilus marmoratus (assembly GCA_917880885.1). NCBI lineage: Eukaryota > Metazoa > Arthropoda > Insecta > Trichoptera > Limnephilidae > Limnephilus > Limnephilus marmoratus. Next base: position 52,060,050 of record OU862907.1, on the reverse strand, counting down.
ATAGCCAAGGATCATTATAAAAAATGTAATGTGTAATGTAATATGTAACGAAATACATTTTAATTTGTACATAAATCCAAAACATTTGAAATACACTTCAATCAATAATTAAAAGAAGTGTACTAATGGAACTCGGTTCGTAATATATCATTATAATTTTGCGCTAATAATTAAAATCCGTTTTTTGAACATAAACTAAAAGCTTTCACGACGAGAGTAATAATATTATAATAAGAGTAGTAACGTAGAAAAATCCAATGCAATTATCACAAGTAAAAAATTAATATAGAAAGTGTTTTATTATTATTTATTACATTAAATTTTCACCATTAATTTGCAACATTATTTTACACAATTATTTTTCACTATATAAAAAGCTCATAATCCATCAAAATATTTAATACATAATATAGATCGTGTTTTAATAGCACAATTTAATGAAAATAGTCTACATCCAGCATACATCCATTCTTAAAAAAGCAAAATGTTTCAGAAATACCTAAAAATATATGTATTATGTAAATTTATGTGGCAGTTCTTTTTTTCCAAAAATATAAGAAAACTACAAGAAATCAAAACAGTCTTTATTAAATACCATGTTATTTATCTACATATAATTCTAAAAAATTGAACAAAATATCGAAAAATGGTGAATATTTCTAAATACTATTACTAGCACTATTCTACACAATTTGGACACCTGATCGACTTTTTTTCTGTTCTGTGTACTGTGCAAACCGGTTTTTTGCATTTTTCACAGAATATTCTTGTTCTTCGACTATGTTCTGAGCAAAATCTACAACATCCGGTTTTATAAGTATTTGAAGTAGTCGCGGGTGCTGCAGTCTCCATCAGCGTCAGTGTGGTAGTGGACGTTGTTGCATCAGAAGATGACAAATACAAAGCAAACGCATCCTGTTGTTGCCTATGGAATTTGGCTGAACTGTTTTTTCTTTTTTCCACATTTGACTTGGCTAATTCAGTGCTTAAAATTCTTATAAAATGTTTTCTTCGACTCCTATCATTTTTTTTCCAATCAGGATATTTTTTAACCCATAAAATATATGAGTTTAAAGCTGCGATGTCAATCATTTCCATAAATATCCGGAAAGGCCATCTTCGGGTGGGTCTCACACAAGAATATTCAGCTGTCATTTTGTCCCCCGTATCAACTGCACTTTTGGTTTTGTTGTAATGAAGGATTATTTCAGGCTTTTTTCCTTCAGATGTGCTTATATCAGCATCGTTAAATTGGGTTGACAATAAAATAACCGCGTTATTAATTTTGGGAACATACGACACCAGAGTGATTCGATTTGTAAAACAAAAAATGCTGCTAAAAATCTCCTTAGACTTATTTGCCAGCAATTCTGGTGGTACCTCTCTTTTATTTTTGCGAAGAGTGCCTGTCAAAGTTAAGTTATGGCTTAATAGTTCCTCCGCAAGAGGAATAGAGGTAAAAAAATTGTCAGTTGTGACTCCTCTGTTTGAACCAAAGTATGGTTGAACTAGATCCATCACCACTCGCCGTCCTTGATTAACCTCACGCTTGTTATTAAGCATTCCAGAATAAATTTGTAAATTAAGTACGTATGCGGTGTCTGAATCAGCTGCACTCCAAATCTTCATCCCGTATTTTCCTGGTTTGCTCTTCATATACACTCTAAATGGACAATTTCCTCTGAATGTAGCTAATCTCTCGTCGATTGTTATGTTTGATCCGGGAGAATACAGCATTTTGCAGGAGTTCACAAATAGATTAAACACTAATTTAATTGCTTCTAATTTATCCCCGGTGCTATCCATTCTCGTTCGTCTAGTGGCTTTGTCATCAAAACGTATATTTGTGTATATGTAAACAAATCTGTTTCGAGACATTGCAGCGGTAAAAAACGGCTGTCTGAATAGAAACTCACTGGTCCATAATTCACTTAGTTGTAATTTTCTTCCTCTGTTCCTACCCGACGACAGTAATATTCCAATAAATGCATATATCTCATCCACTTCAATAGGTCGATCAGGTCTATTCACACCGTGGCAGTGATTATTCGTGTGTGTGCATATTTCTTGGACGATATCCGTACTGATGAATAAGGAAAACATATCTTTCATTGATGTTATGTTTACACTTTCATTTCGTAATCCGGGAATGTCGTTTATAATATTATGTGCTCGGCGTCTTGATAACGGAGGTGGCACTGAGCTCCACACAATTCCAGCTTAAGGCCTAAACTACACGAGCGGTTCTCCCGCTGCGGGAAACCGCAGCAGACACAATTTACTATGAGCGTTGTATGGCGCAAACTACACGAGCGGTTCTCCCGCCGCGGGAGCTCGCGGGAGAAATTCGCCCGCAACATGCAGCGGGTCTCCCGCCGCGGGAAACCGCAAGTTCAAACTACACGGGCGGTTTCCCGCGATTGCATCATTTCGTGCGAGAGAATGTTGTTGATCGGTAGGATCGGGCGGTTTCCCGCGGCGGTAGAACCGCTCGTGTAGCTTGGCAGAAAACCGCCACCCGTGTAGTTTGATATGTGCTGCCAGCTTTCTCGAGCGGTTTCCCGCAGCGGGAGAACCGCTCGTGTAGCTTAGGCCTTAGATTGATATGAAACGCTTTCAGAGTTATCTTCGTCTTCTAATTCACCGATATCACTTCTGACACACTCGGTTGCATTATTTTCATCACCCATTAAGTCTTCAGCGTCACGTTCGTTTATCACTTCAAACTCACTTTCAGACATATCACTTGCGGCTTCTTGAACTTCAACAAAGTCTTCACTGTCAGAAATAACTTCATTATTTTCAAATTCGACATCCGAATCGTAGTCACTCTCAGCGATGACACGTAAAATGTCTTCTTCTGTCATAGATTTCCTCGCCATAATTATTTACGATTAATTTTGATTTTAAAAATATTCCAATAGGTACCGTTGCGAATTCGATTTTAACTTCCGAAGTAAAATTATTTTTGTTTCAGATTCGTTAGCTGATATTGCTATATTTAGGTTCTTTACAACTACTTATCTATAATGAACTTGGTACGCGTGCACACTTGGTTGTAATCTGAAGTAATGAGATGGATTTCCAGCATTATTATAGAAGAAACATATTTTAGAAAGTAGAACGCAAATGCAAAGAACTGTAATCCTATGAACCTATTAAAATGTAGTTATCCCAACATCCATTGTAATTTATTACATCTTTCATTGTCAAAACTAAAAAATCCACTTCCTTTTACGTAATAATTATTTGTAAAGATGAAACTAATCTTTTCTGGGAAAGTGAAGATCCCTTTTTAAAATAATGCTTTTTATGAGGGTACAGAAATACACAAGGATACATTAAAAATATTGTTGCGTACCCACATAAAAATAATAGTTTTATGGGGGACAGGCATTGAAAAGAAATTTTCTCTATTATGCTTAAAGGGTATTTTTACGCTCTTTAGAAATATTGAGTTTGCAATTATTTTGATTGATGTCTTGTCTCGGCTAATCACCCAACCGGCCGTCACGGCATCACGTCGCTTATCAACAGGAGTAAGCAGAGCGGATAGATCGCCACCAATTCTGCCTTCAATCAAATTCATCCCTCACATAATATGTAATTTATCGGGGGACTACGGGAATTATTGGAGAGTGGGATAAGTTTTAAGATTTTCTCGGCCAAAAGTATTTTCGTTGTTTTTGGGGTGTTATGCCGTGTTGCGCTACCTCCTTCTTTAGCCAACGTTTCGGACATCATTGCAGTGTCCATCATCGGGGCAGATCCGGCAGATCCGGTAGATGTGTGACACGGCATAACACCCCAAAAACAAATAACGAAAATATTGGAGAGTGTTTCAAAATAATCCGAACCAGTTTGAACCTCTATCAGTATATAAATACATTCATGCAAGTGCTCTGTAAAATTATTTGTTTGTGCTGTTCTGTTATTCTAACTTTAACTCGTGGCATGCCTCGATCTAAATAATTGATTCGCTTCCTCTCCATACATTCTCCTTTTTCTTTTATTCGCTCTACAGTTCCAAATCATCAGCTCATTTTTTTAATCTTTTCTATCAAGCGCCCTTGAGCTGATTTTATCACCGAATGACGCAATGAAAAGATGACCACCTATATATATAAATCCAAATGTGTTTTTTTTACATGAGCTCCACACAGGAGGCCCTGAGGTAAATAATTTCCCTCAGGGCCTATGTCATCTTTTGGGATGCTGTGTTGTGGGTTTTTCTTAGGAATGGACGGTGAGGAGAGTTCTGGGAAGGAAAAGGGGTGGGTAGGAATCTGGGGTTCAGTGTATCCTGGTCATCCGCCTCCAAGACCTAGACAAACCTCACCCCATGAACCCGGGCACCTCTGCTAAATCACCAAACATAGCGAACCACTTGGGGTGACCTATGGCAGAGGTGTTGGTTAACCAGTAAAGGTTCCCGGGGCGGCGGTACCCATTCCCGCCTCCCTAATTTGGGGTTAATGAATTGTGTATTATGCAAATGTTTTAAACTTTCAAAATACCTCGTTTAAACCCCGCGAAGGTTTTTGGATTATTTCAACAACATGACAATACATCAGAAATCTTTTTCAATCATCACAAAATTTTTTGCGAAACTGTTAAAATTTTGAAAATGACATTTTGCAAAACAATGGTTGTGAAATCAGAATTCAGTTTTCAAAACTCTTTAAATTAATGATTTAATTTGAAGCATGTACTTACATAATAATTTGAATACAATCAGGAATTATAGATATTCTAAATAGGTACCTACGTTAGGTACCAAATTTGATTGATTGTTCTTATAATATTTGATTATTCTTATGTAATGTACAAAAATGAATATTTTTAATATATGAAAAATGAAAATATGAATTTAAAAAATTATACGGAACGTGGGAGGGGGGTTTCGCGGGACGGGGAAGCGGGAGACGAGAGAGGGAAGGCGGGGAAGGTGGAAAGGGACGAGGGATGGGAACGGGGGCACACGGGATAGGACATGCAGGGAGAAAAAATAATCTTTGAATATGGCTTTGCAACGCATGCCGGAAACCAGCTACTAATAATAAAAATGTTGGTTTCCCCAAATCTTGGAAAGTAATCGATGGATTGACTCAAAAATTTAACTGAACATTATATTTTAGCAGAATAGTATTTCTATTGTAATGGTAAGATCTGGCGTTATAAAATTTGTATAAAAAAATTATTTCAAGTGAGGCGCAAAATGTGTGCATTTCATATATTTTAGCGGCAGGGAGGTAAGGCAGAAATGTACTCGCAGGGATAAACAATTTCATTGAATGGCATTGCAACGCATGCCGGGTACCAGCTAGTTACTTATATTGTCAATTAAGCTTTCTATTAGCCTTGCATTTTCTCCAAATCGCCACAATTTTAACACGGTCGTACGTACATGTACATGTACACACGTACGCCACAGGGATCTCATTTCTACACCATTAAGTATATATTCATCCTTATTGCCATACATAAGTACTGCATTGTTATACATTATTGTAAATTAAGTATTCCATGACGAGATTTGGTCAAAATAAATTAGATAATAAAAATGTTTATTACTTCGGAACTAATGTTCAAGCTGTATAATAGTGAGACCCCCATAATATCCAAAAACTGACAAAAAACAAACAAAAAACATGTGCCTAATATTGTGTTGATTCTCGTTCGTACCATTTGTCTAGACTTGTCCGAAATTGCAGTCAATTTGAAGGACACACGCTGAAAGAGATTAAACAAATGACACCGGTTTAAGGGTCAGTCGGTCCGAAAGTCGAACCTTCTGACATTTTTCCTTCGGGTCTTTTTCAGATTAAATCGAAAAGTCAAGCAACCAATGTTTTCTGTAGCAAGATAATTAATATTGACATCTCTGTTTTAGACACGTCAAATAAATGTGCTAGAAAGAGACTTTACGCATAATATGATGTCAACTTTGAGGAATAAAGTAGTCTCTTCAGATAGGCAAAAGATTTTAACGTTTTATTCTCTTTTTGGCACACATAACTAAAAGGAGATCGTAATATTGCACGTATGTTAATGAGTTTGGAATGAATTAATGTTTTGTCTTCTCTGTTATTCCCGTAGAAATTTAAAATTTGTTGTCTCATCTGACATAGAAATGTGTCGACTTTTAAGAAAACATTTTTTATTATTTTATACAGAATCTTCACAATTTTTTAAATATTTTTTACGGATGCAAAAATATATTTTTTAGGAATACCTAAAATGTTGATTTAATGATTGAAGAATTTGAGGAGTTATTGATGTTTGAAAGAGCGTTGTAAACTAAAATCGCATCTTGGATATGGCCGGGTTAAGCAGGTATAAGAAGGATAGTGATTTTGGGGGCTACCTTTGGCCCAGATGGCTGCGGGAGAGTTAACAATCACATGTATGTGATCTTGAAATGTCCGAAACCCGATAAGCCTACTTATTGTCATTAGCGGAAGAGGGACAACAATTGAATATTTAAAATAACATTTTAATTAATGAAAGCGACATTATTGAAACGCAATACAAAATCTGAAACGGAAAAAATCAGAAAAAGTTAGTCACGTCTAGGACTCTAACCCAGTAGCGAAGCGAGGGGGGGGGGGGGGGGGGCGGACCGCCCCGGGTGCCACCCGAGGGGGGGTGACACTCGGACGTGGAGAAAAAACTTACGAGAGTGCAAAATTGCAGCAAAAAATGTTTTACGCTTGAACACTGACTGTTATTTAGCTCTACGGCTCGTTTGGTCGGGGATTCCCGAAAAAATATTTTATTATTTTTATTTTCGTTCCTAGCTCGAAGTGTTGCTTAGTCGGGGATTTCCCTGAAATATTCCTTGTGTCGTTCTATTTTCGTAATGTTATTTTTATCGTAAACGTAAACTCGTGAAGTGAATTGTCATCTATTGACTGACTTGAATTAGTGAAAAAGTTGTTATTCTATTACCGTTTTTATTAGTGCTGAAAGATCATTTTAAAAAAACAAGGTAAGTGGATTTTTTGATAGTTCACTTTTCTAATAGACGCAAAACTTGAATGCAATTATACCAGAATCGATTGATAACTGATTAAAGAAAAATGATCAATCATCTCTATGTTTTTTTCTTTATTTTATTGTTTTGCGTACATGAATAAATAAATAAGGAATAATGAGTAATTTGGAGCTTTTCAGAAAACGTTTTTTATGAATTTGAAATATGCGTTTTGAATTTGTTGACGAAGCGCTATTTACACCGATTACCAAGTCAACTTCCGACAGTATTTACACCAAACGATTAGCTGCTTACACTGGGGTAGTTTCCCAAGCTAAAGTAATTCGTCTACCAAATGTAAGAGCACCCTCAGATTTCGACCAGTTGTCGATTCTTCGGATAAGAAGTCACCTTCGCATTATTAGCGCTGTAATTCATAATGCCTAAATTATTTTATCCAATATTAGGTTGGGTATTATCCAAAATCTAGTTTGAGTTACTTAAAATATAGATACTGCATATTTTAATGAATAATTATATGTACAAGTATAATCGTTAAACTAGTAATCCTTAAATCAGATGTTTTGCCTTAGTCCTAATTTTGAAAAATAAAATGTTTTTGATTGGTGACGTTACGTGAGTATGGCGTCTTGACGATGTATTTATTCGTTGACCCGGCCTATACTTATCTCACATTTTTCCAGATTTAAGTTAAGAGTCAGTCTGTGTGAGAATCCAAAAGCTACACACGGAACAAGCAAATGGTTTTCTTTCGAATTAAAATTTGAGTAATATGTTAAATAATATAATTAAAATTTGAGTAGCAAAAATTTTAAGCACATCTCAAAACTGGTTTCAATTTAACATTGGATCTGTATTCGGTAAGTCATTTTAATTAAAACTACACCCATAACATGAAAATGGTTTTCCTCTGATATTTGCAGCACATAGAATGAAATTTTCATATCTTGCAACTCAGGAAATATCTTGCAATAATAACCCTCGGGAATGGTTTGCTTCAAAATGGGTCCGCAGAGGAACAGAGTTTCAAATGAAATTTCATAGGAAACCATTTTCGAGTTCCACGTGCAAGATTTGAAAGTTGAAGAATTTGTGCTACAAAGATCAGAGTAAAACCATTTTCGTGTACTGCGTGCATTAATAATTTAAGCTGAGGACCTACACCTTTACTATTTCACAATTAAATAATAATAATAATGTTTATTCCAGGATGTGGGGAGGATAGTGCAATCCCACACGTCCCATAAAGTTGTACATATTTACACAACAGATAAAGTAAAAAAAAATAAATAGAACAAACAAATGTAAAAGACATAAGCGATAATAGAAATAAAATAAATAATCAATTATAATGTAGGACGTGGTCTGGAGTGAGCTCGGACCCAGCGCTCGCTCAGGCGTGGCGCTTGGTGCTGGAAGGCTGCGATCACCACTGTGTTATCGGAAGCCATTAGCCGCATCCTGGCTCCAGTGACCCGGTGTCTCATCAGACCGGCGAATCCGTGTAGTCCTAGCTCCGTAAACATTGAAGATGCGCTGCTGTATCTTCTGTATCCAAATATAATTCTGCAAGCATCATTATATTGGATCCGGAGTCGATCTATTGAGCTGGTACGGTAGTGACACCATGTTTCACATGTATATAGGTTAGTGCAAAATGCATTGAACAATGTTTTTTTTACATTGTTACTGCATTTGAAGAATCTTCGGGCAATCATATTAGACAGTATACTGATACTTCTCCGCTGTCGTTCAATATCACCGTCATCCGAGAGGTCTTCAGTAATAATGTGTCCCAAGTATTTTACATTCTTAGATGCGTTTATGTTTTCCTCAATAAGTTTTACAGGGAGCATTGTCTCGGGATTTTTTCCATGGTGGAATGCAATTAGTTCCGTCTTCTTGGGGTTGTACATCATGTTGTGGTCATTTGCATATTCTTCACAAATTTTATCGGTACACTCAGAACACGAAAATGGTTTTAACTTAAATATGGATTGTTAAAATGATGTTTTCATGCCATGAAATGATTTTCTTCGGAATTTTGCAGCATATTAGAATTGAAGACTCCACTCAGAACTCTGTAATTTGTAGCTCTATGGCTCGGTCGGTCGGGATTCCAAAAAAAAAAATTGTTTTGTTTACACATTTGACTAGCTAGTAATGTTTTTATATTTAAGGAGGTCGATATTTGGGTTTTAAATTTCTCAAAGTAAACATTAATGGGGGGGGAGGTGACACCACGTTTTCCGCCCCGGGTGCCACCCATGCTAGCTACGCCACTTCTCTAACCCAGGACCTATGCCTTGCTGGGGCGGAGCTCTATCAACTGAGCTAATGTGTCCCTATCCAATTGGCTCATATTTTACTGTATCATACTTCGACTGAGAACTACCAAAATTATCTTCGTTTTCTTAACGCGTATTTTTATTGGCTGCTATCTTTATGTATGATTGCAAAATTCAAACTCGAACTAAATGCTTTCTAGATAGGGTCTTAAATAAATAAATCCATTTTTATTTAATATTCGACATCAATAATTTGGGAGGCGGGAATGGGTACCGCCGCCCCGGGAACCTTTATTGGATAACCAACACCTCTGCCACAGATCACCCCAAGTGGTTCGCTACGTTTGGTGATTTAGCAGGGGTGCCCGGGTTCATGGGGTGAGGTTTGTCTAGGTCTTGGAGGCGGATGACCAGGACATACTGAACCCCAGATTCCTACCCACCCCTTAAACCCTTTTCCTTCCCAGAACTCTCCTCTCCTTCCTTTCCTTAAAAAAACCCTACACACAGCATCCCCAAAGATGACATAGGCCCTGAGGAAAATTATTTTCCTCAGGGCCTCCTGTGTGGAGCTCATGTAAAAAAAAAAAAAAAAATCTATTTACTATTCTGCAAGTCTGAGATGAATATTTTAAACTGACTGAGTAATTAATCCCTTGTAAGATTTGAATATAAGCAATGAATTGTCCTTGACAGTACAACGTGAATATTGCTCATTGACAATGGGCCCAATATCTCCAGTACGATAATAGTTATTTATAATGATAACACTAGTAGGTACTTTTGTACACTCCTAACATAATTGTAAGATATAATTGATACAAATTAGAACTTAGTTACTGCCAGTAAGATGCCTAAAGCCACTTGCAATCGGAAAACCCGAACGGTTCACTGACAATTCAATAAAAAAATGGATTATAAGTATTGGACGCCACACAATTACAAATATCTGTAAAATAAATCACACATCGACAGAAATAACTATTCACATACGAACTAACCCATATAAAAATATGAAAATAATAGAATCCTGTCAAATTTAACTCAATGTATAGATTAGACAAGATTTACTTTTAGACAGAATTTATTTCATCTCCTCCAACAATTATAAGATAACTCTCTTTAAATGATTTACCCACCTTTCCAATCCCCTTTCTGTTTTAATTTCGATTCAAATTAAAATGTATGTTACCTTAAAATACTCTTACAACTAAGTTATTAATTTACATACTTGTATGCCTGTCTCGACACAGGTATATCCTAGTGAGACAGGCATAAAACAAACCCAATGTACATATACTCTTTTATGGATAAATAAATAAATAAAATAATTTAATACACTACAATCCTCAAATTGTATTATTTTAATTAATGAAGACAATTTTAGCGAAACTTAATCGTAAATCCGAAACAGAAAAATCATGGAAAAAGATACGGTCAAATCTAGGACTCGAACCTGAACTTGAACCGCACCTGCCGAGTGGAGCTAAAGCAATTTAGCGAATGTCTCCTCTTTCCGATTCGGTCTTCTCTGATTTTTCTGTTTCGGGGAATTTAATAAGTTTCGCTAGTATTTTCTTCATTAATTAAAATATTAGAATATGAGGTTTAATTCAATAAGTTAAACATACAAATAAAAAAAAGTATTGTTTAGAAGCTTACTACATATGTGTGTACATAATTCAATCCTGAAGATGGTCAAATTATGATAAACTATTTTAATAACATAAATTATTTTAATAACAATTAAATATTCTTGCCCAGGGTTGTTAAGATGAATGGCAATGGAACATAAAACCGTCTTGTCATGAAATAAATTGTCAAGGAAATAAATTGTGGGAACATGAAAAAATTATTCTGTACTGTGAACGTGTAGAATATGATAATTCAAATATCCTTTTCGACAACACGAATAGTTACAGACGGGACAGGAAAATGGTTTTTCACCACTATGAGTATCAAACAAATTTCCCTTTTGAGAGCATGATAAGTTACAGACGGAACAAGAAAAAAGATTTTTTCCGACGTGAGTCAACATGTGTGTAGTCAAATGTCCTTATCGAGAAAATGAAAAGTTGCAGTCGGGACACGAAAAAGGTTTTAATCCACTATGATCCCTCATGTGTCTCGTCAAAAAGTCTCTTTGAGAACATGAATAATTGCAGTAGGAACATGAAAAAGGTTTTTCACCAGTGTGGATGCGCAAGTGCGCGTCTAACTTTGACTGATAAAAGCATGAGTAGTTGCAATGGGGACAAGACAATGGGGATCGTTTTTGTGCAGAACATTTCTTCAGATCTGTCAATAATTCTGAAACAAAAATGCGGATACAGTTTAACAAGTAGGTATTAGCACAATTAGTAAGTTTTACGAATTAAATACCAAAAGTCAATTTTTTTTTTTTACATTAACTCCACACAGTAGGCCCTGAGGAAAATAACTTCCCTCAGGGCCTATGTCATCTTTGAAGATGCTGTGTGGAGGGTCTTTTTGAGGAAAGGACGGAGTGAACACGGGTCTTGAAGAGACTCATGTTGTAGGAGAGAGGAAACACAGAGGCCGGCAAATCGTTCCACAGCCGAGCTGTTGAACTCAAGAACGAGTCATAGAAACGACCCGTTTTCATGTGACTAATGTCAACCGTGTACAAATGTTGGGCGCGTGTTTGGCGTGTTTCCCGACTATGCACCGGTGCCGAGGGGATCAATGACGCTGGTTCCTTGGAGCATCTTCCATTGTAATACCGGTAGAACAAGGACAGCATTTCCACCTGACGCCTGTGCTCTAAAGATTGCAGTCCGTCTGTTAAGATGGGAGAATCTATCAAACGGACTGCCCGTTTCTGCACAGAGTCAAGGGTTTTTTTTTAGGTTTTTTTGGAGCTCCAGACCAGAGGTGGCTGCCAAATTCAACCGTGGGGCGCACTTGCGATTTGTACAGGGTTAGCAGTTGTGTATTAAAGTATCTGCGGGCCCTGTACAGTACGCCCAATTTCTGAGAGGCTAACTTAACTCTGGTTTCGATGGAGCCCCCGTACCTAAGCTGGTCACTTAGAGTTACACCAAGCATATCGATGGAGGTCCTGTTCGGAAGATTGCTTCCGTTGAAGGAAATTAGATTTTCATTTCGACCCCTTTTAGACGTTATCAAACATGATTGGGTCTTTGAAACATTAAATTCGACGAGGTTATTCTTACCCCAAGAGAAAACACTCCCGAGGTAACCATCCATTCTTTGCTTCAAAGCCCTCCGAGCTATTGGAGTTTGTGTGCCCTTTGGGGGCTTGTCAAACAAAAAAGCCATCATGGACTGTACTGTCATCCGCGTAACAATGAATCGTTGCACATAACAAGAGGTCATTGATGTGCAACAGAAACAAAGTCGGTGACAGAACCGATACCCGTGGAACGCCAGCATTTATCGAATGCGAGGAGGAGGTGAAACCGTCAGCAACCGCCTGAATCGACCTCTCCCTCAAAAAGCCGGCAATCCACGTACACAAGGATGCGGAAAGTCAGTAAGAAGTCAGTTTGTTGACAAGCCCTCGGTGCCAAACCCGGTCAAAGGCCTTGGAAATATCCAGTGCAACCGTTTGGATCTCACCGAAACGTTCTAGGAACCGCCCCCAAATATGCGTTACATACGCGAGAAGATCACCGCACGAGCGGTTCCGCCGGAATCCGTATTGACGGTCGTTAATAATTTTGTTCTTCTCGAGGTATGTGAGCAGTTTGTCGTTGATCACACGTTCCATCACCTTAGACAGAACTGATGTGATCGCTATGGGGCGGTAGTTGGCTGGGTTGGAGCGGTCACCCTTCTTTGGAATAGGGTGAATGATCGCTTTTTTTCCAACCAGAGGGCACAGAGCCAGACTTCAGGGACATTTTGAAAAGCTTTGTCAAAACTGGAGCTATTTCTGCAGCGCACTTCTGCAATACCAGGGCAGGTATTCCGTCAGGCCCACTAGCTTTATTAAAATCAAGCCCTCGTAAGACTTAGAGTAGACTTAAGACTGCTGCCGTGCGGGCAGGCAGCCAGCTTTCTGCTGATCTGCAGGTCATGCTCGAATTTCGACCTGTTTATGATCCTCTTGCATTCCTTTGCCATTTTGTATTAACTAACTAAATTATTTTTGTCATAAACTATTCTGTTTTCGGACGTTCGAGATGTGTTGTAGGCTAGGTAAGTCGCGTTTTTTTGGCGCACTGCTTCAGAGGATTATCGACTGAACCACGGCTTTGAGCCCACACCATTTTCCTTGACAGTGGATTGGATGAAGCCATCCATCGCGGATGTGATGACTTCACCAATTTCCTGGGCACATCTTGAGGGATCCGAGGTCCGAAAACAGACAGCTGACCACGGAAAAGCATTAAAATGTGCCCGCAGACCAAACCAATCTGCTGATCTATAGTGCCAATCTTTTCTCTTCATCTTCAGCCGCTCGTTAGGCGGTCTGAAGGTTACGGGGATTGACGTCGTCACCAGGCAGTGGTCGGACGATCCTAAAGGCGCTGTGACTTCAATCTTGTAACCGTGTGGCACAGTGGTTAAAAACAAATCTAACAGATTGGAGCGGTGAGTCTTGACATCAGGAGCCCTTGTAGGCTCCTGAACCATTTGCTCCAAACCGTGGCAGAGTGCAAAGGATTCCGCCTCTCGTCCAGCAGAGTCCGTTGGCCCTGAGAACTTTAACCAAGGTTCGTTATGAACATTGAAGTCCCCCAGGACCACAAACTCTGCCGTAGGGAAGCGGGGCAAGAGGTCATCAACAGTATTACTTAGATGTTTGAAGAGTTCGGACGTATTTGAAACGCTAAGGTTCGGTGAGCGGTATATACGACCTCCGTAGTCCAGTGGGTAAGACTCTTGACTCACAATCCGGAGGTCGCGGGTTCGAACCCGGCATGCGCAAATAAATTTTATTTGATTAATTTGTGTTATTTCACAATTAATTCATTTGAAATAATATATAGTATATTTGCGGCATGTTCCAGAGTGGAAGATACTATCAGTATCGCCCTGGTGTAAGACCACCATTCAGAATTGAAACGTTGCTTGAAAATGGCTTTAGGCGTGTTTAGTGACCAGATCTGAATAGCCAGGTACTTCCCAACCTTCCTCTTCCCCACCTCCTTCCCCTCCCCACTACCTTCAGCCTCACAACATACCCAAATTGGGGATGCCATAGTCTCACTGGCTCCAGACGGGAGCAGTTGAGATTCATGTAAGGTATTCACTGTAAAAAAAAAAAAAAAAAAACACGCGTAAAATCTTACCGTAATGGCAAGATTGACACGCACCCACATTACGTCGAATCTGGAACAGTTGACGACAGCTCGGCTGAAGAGACAGACACCTCCTTTGGGTCT